>CM066728.1:159064922-159678359 GCA_033961575.1 Aselliscus stoliczkanus
AAAATAGTTTAATGCCCTAATTTTACATAGGTTAGAGTTGAAAGGAACTGTCTTATGTTGATGATAATAGAAAAATGCTAGTCCAATGATTTTCTTTAAATCTATAAGTCTTTACTACTACTAGAATTTAAAGCAGGTTGCATGCCTTCCAAATGATTAAATTAAGGACTAGAAACCAGAGTTAATGTTGCACAACATGGGGGAAAAAATGAAGTCAAAAATGTAAAAATATGAATTAGGATAACCATTAAAATAGGGTGATAAAAATAAAAGTGTGTATTCATTGTAACAAAACAAAACAAATTTGTTTTTCAAGTAGAATACTAAGAATATCCATTTGGGTCAGAAGTAAAATCCAGCTCTGCTAATTACAGTAAAGTTACTTGAAATAAAGTTGTTTTAGAATCTTTTTTAAAAGTATGGACAAAAATATTGGGGAAAGGAAAATGGAATCAGTAATTTTGTTTTTTGTTTTGTTTTTAAGATGGCAGTGTCACTGGCCCTCATATGTGGGATCTGAACCCTGGCCGCTGGCGTCCCAAGCCAACTCTTAACCACCATGCTACTCGGTGGGCCCTGGGATCAGTAATTTTAATACCAGACAGAGATTATAAAATGGAAAGTCAAGAGTAAATATTTAACATGAGATAATCAAAGATGCAGAATTTTATATAAAAAATACCCATACATTTCGAAAGGGCTATTTTGTTTCTAGGAATTTTCACCTTTTAGTCCTATGTTCTTTTAGAATAAGTGATGTCTGTATGTATTCATCATACATTTATAATAGTGGAAAAGTGTTAGTGTCATAAAAACCCAACAGTAGAGAATTAGTTGTATATTAAAATTTTGGACCATTTTGTTGTTAATTAAAATGTGAAAAATATTAATATTTAATGGTACTTTAAAATATTTATGATTTGGGCCGGCCGAGTTGGCGCCGTGGTTGGGAGCTGACTTGGGACGCCAGCAGCCCTGGTTGGGATCCCACATATGAGGGCCAGTGAGTGACACTGCCCTCAAATAAATAAATAAATAAATAAATAAATAAAATATTTATGATTTATTTCTATCTAATACAGTAAGAAATAAGATATGTTGCATCATACATATATATCTATGGGCACCTAAAAATAGACTGCAGAATATGTTGTGATTATTTTTTTGGTTGTGGAATAATGGGTGTATTTGTCAGAATTCTTTTGACTGCATGTGACAGAACTCTTAATTCAAGGGGATTTAACTAAAAATAATATTTAATTGCCCCATATAACTGAACAGTTCTGGGATAACTTTGTTTCCTGGCAAAGGTGAATTCAGGGGTTAATTAAAAGTGAGAAGGACTTCATTTTTCTCCATAATTCAGCTTTGTTTGGGGGGAGGGGTGTGTGTGTGTGTGTGTGTGTGTGTGTGTGTGTGTGTGTGTGTGTGTATGTTTTATTTACAAGTGATAGCCCTTGGTAGCTCAAGTTCCTGTCTTTTCATGATTGAATCCAGGAGTAGAGAAAAGTAAAAGCATCTAATTCCAGCAACTTCTACATAAATTTGAGGAGTCACTCCGCTTGAACCACTAGGTGCTGCCTGTATACTCATCACCATGGTTGGGAGACCGTGTGCTGAGCTGATTGGTCAGATCTGAGTAATGTATTCTGCCCCTGAAGTGGAGAGTTGATTGCACCCCATATAAAATATATGTGTTAAGTGTTGGAAAAAGTTGCCCCCAAATTAGGTAGAAAAATAAGTAGAAAAGTATGTTAGAGAGGCAAAATACCAGGATATAATATCATGGTTAATTTAATTTTTCAAATTAAGTATTTTCCAAACATTTTGCTTTGAGCATGTGTTCCTTTTAAAATTAAAAAGGGAATACATAGTAAATATGTTCACACATATCAATATTCTTACCTCTTGTCCAAAATGCCAATAGATATTCATTTCAACACTATCTATAATTGTATAACACAATACATTTAAATATGAAATAAATAATGGAAAAATCAATTTAGTAAGCTGCTTAATTATATATTGTGTAGCTACATAGGTAAAGTATTATAAAATCTAGTAACTGCTTGATTTTATATATTTGTCATACAGTATAACACTAAATATAACTGAATGAAAATGTACACATGCTATAATTTTGAGTTTATAAAAATGTTGGGAGAATCATGCTAAGTAAACATGTAAAGGCAAAAATGATTTCCATGCTAGATTATTAGTTTTTTGTCTTTTAAAATGATTTTAAAATTGTACACCGTTAAACAAAAAAGTAAAAAATAACTGAAGACTTTCTTTTAGAGTTTAAGATTATATAAGCTTCAGAAGTGTTTAGGTTTTTTGTATATATGTATAGAATTCTGATTTAATAAACACTATAGCCTCTAATTATGATGTCAATCACAATGAAAGACAACCACAATCATTATTCTTTTCCAAGTGTTAGGATGTTTGTCTTGTTCCCTGTAATTATAATATCCTTAAAGAAATAAACACACCCAATTTTAACTCTTACAAGCTCATATATTCATATTCAACATCTTTAATGCTAAAATTATAGGTCAAAAACTCTTTAATCAACTATTTTTTTTTTGTTTATTTATATTTGTATCAATGTTGGTAGACTAAAAATAGCTTATTCTTTGTGCTAGACAGTATGAAGTCTAAATCAACATTTGCTGTTTACTGTTGATATAGCCTTGGGAAAATTTCTAAATTTCTTTGCATTTCAGGTTCAACATCTGTAATGTAGGGGCCATTTTCTCACCTTACTGGGCATTGTGTGTATTAAAGAAGTACTTTAAGCAAAAGTGTATGGTAATGCTGCAGGAACCATGATGGCTCCTTTGAAATATTAACAGCTTTAGGCGGAAAGCATAAGCAAATGCTGCAAATAGTTATCCTTCTCTGTCACTTTTTACTCTTTCAATTAAACTGTATGGGATGAACTGAACCCTTGCCCTTCTAACAATATAGAAAAGGCTGAGGAGGGAGATAATTTCTGGGACTAGTCATATTTCCCAGCTGGGATAAACTGACGAGGAGAATGAAAGGACATTATAGAAAAATAGTCCAAATGAGTTCTTACTACCTAAGATGTCCCAAAAGATTCTATAGGAAATGAAAGTAAAAGTGGCAGAAAGAGCAATGGTATTAATATGTTTCCAAATCAAAGGCATATGCATTTTCTAATGTGTGCAAAATGGATACTCCCTCTGCAATGTCTAGTCCTCTGGTGGCATTCAATAAGTGCTTAATAATGGCGAGGATAATGTGATTATTTTTCCCCTTCTGCCCTTTCAAGAGTTCTCTGAAGTAAGGGCAGTCTATAATCTCTTAATACCTCCAGGTGACTGTGTTAAGCAGCATTACCTGGACCAAGGGAAGACATGTAAACAAGATCAAAGTCATAGATGGTTACCATTTGTGTTTAGGTATTTTATCCTGTAATTTGAATTTAGTGAGGCCTCTTCTCACACAACCACCTAGAGAAAAAGGCACTGGAGAAATAGAAGTAAGCAATTAAATTCCTGTTTGCTGCCCTAGGCTTGTTTTGAGTTCATTGTTCAGCATATAAGCTGGTTCAAGAGTTTCATTTTCAGCAGTTCATTTGATTGAACTTGGGGCCAATAAAAGCAAGAGACCAGATAAAGCAATAAGAAAAAGCTAAGGCTTGGGAACATAACTAAAACTGGTAGCGATAGAAAATAATCTATGAAGTGACAGTTACTAAGTTGGTCTATTTTCAGAATTTTTAGATTATGAAAAGGTAGTAAGATCTAATTTTTGCCCCTCTTTATTACCTGGTCTATTTTAATAAGTCAGTTCTGAAAACATGGTGGCTTCAAGAATCAGCATTATCTTTTCCTTCTTTTAAGCAGGAGTCTTGATAAATTTCACCTAGATTAATATTCTGACAGCCCTTTATGTTTAATTTGATACTCAATAAGCATGGTGAGTTCCAACATTCAGATATGTCATTTATTGAAAAAGTATGAATACATAAATTTGATTTGAATAAGTGATGAAAACCTGAGATATGTAGCATCTCAGACCATAACTTTTTTTTGATGGTTTAGAAGAACTACAGTACTTAAAATTTTGGTTAGAAAAGAAATATGGGAAGAACTTATACAAAAGAGAAGACTTTAGCTATTTCTAGTCTCATGCTATTGGGTGAATTTATGAGAATAGATACCCCTTTAGATAACTCTTTTAGTATGATTCCTGACTTGATTTCTTATAATACTGTGTTTATAAGTAGGGCATATTATTTTATTTGAAACATGAAAGGTGGCTATAGCCAGCTTTTGAGATGTCCTCAATGGTACTTCACCTTCTGGTAATCACACCTTGGTAAATTCCCCTTCCACAATGAATTCAGATGACCTGTGTAACCACCATGTTTCTGAAGAAATGACAATGTGTGGCTTCCAAAAGTGAGCAATAAGAAAACATTGAAAATTCTCTCTTGCTCTCTCTTGAATCCATCACTCTTGGGGAAGTCAGCTCCCATGTGATAAAGACACTGAAGCAGTCCAGTGTATAGGTCTATGTGACAAAAAGATTGAGACATCCTGTTAACAAGTACTGAGTGAATCAATTTGAAAGAGTATCCTCCACTCCTAGTCAAGCTTTCAGGTGATTAGAGCACCAGCCATTATCTTGACTGTAACCTCCTGAAAGAACCTGAGCCAAAATCACCCAACTAAGCCTTTTTGAAATTTCTGACCTCCCGAAAAAATGAAATAAACATTTATTGTTGTGAGCTACTAATTCCTGAATTGCACAGCAATAGACAAATACAATTGCTAATAAGAATTTTTACCATCATTTACTGAGAATAATTTCAGTTATTTTGAAAATACTTTTATAAATTTAAGCCTCTTAGCTTTATTTTTAATATTATACATTTTTTTTGCAAGATTTTTTTTTCCAAACTTTCCTTTCTCTAGGGATGCTCGTGCATCCTTTGTACTTGTCAGAATTCTACCTATCCCTCTGAGCTTGCTAAAATTCCCAATTCCTTCCCTATGTAGCCATTGCTCATTCCTCAGAGCTCTCACAGTGCTTCATTTGTGCATATCTTATATCACATTGTGCCTTGTAATGTTTTTTCTTCTTCTCTTAACAAGAGCCAAATTAGTATTCTTGAGACCCTGGGCTATCTATCTATCATCTATCTATCTATCTATCTATCTATCTATCTATCTATCTATCTATCTATCTTTATCAGTCTTTTATACATCACTGTTACTAGTCTTGATACTTCAGTAGTATAAAAAAGTAGACTGTGAGATGAGAGCAAGCCAACTGAAGCAGAATTCAAATCCTTGCTTACACTTCAGAATGTAAGTTGCCTCATCTATGAAATGAGTCTAAGAACATGAGGTCTCAAGAGTTATCATGAAAATGTAATGGTGTAATTTAGGAAAAGTACCTGATAAGTGTTCAAAAATAATTAAAATATTATACCATTTTAATTTTCTGTTTATGTAGTATACAATAATATCAAATATATATTGACTGTTTTTTATGTGTTAAACTCTGTGTTAAGCACTTCATATTGATTATGTTATTTAATCCTTCCACAGACGTTATGTGATATCACTGCTCAAAGTGAGGAAATCAGAGCATAGAGATATTAGAAAGCTTACCTGAAATCATAAGCCTGGTAAATAGCAGTCTAAATTAGTAACAGCTCTGCTGAGCCCAGAGGTCAGTGCTTAAACCAATATAACACATTGCCTGGCCATAAATATAGGTTGAATACATGCATTTAGTGGATAGATTCAAGAAATATAATTTACTTGGTTATGTTTGTCTTTGTGAATCATTTACAGTTTTTGTTTACTCTGATTAATTAAGAAACAAATCCAGATAAAAACAAAAAATATGAGAACAGAGGATATAGACATCTCTTACATATTTCTCTTGGGATAACTCGTCCCTCTGCAAATTTAAAACAGCCAGATAGAGTCTCACAGAGAATAAGGATGGTCTTTGATTATTTAGGTAATTGTTTTTTAATAGAGTATGAAAAGTGTACAATCCACTCCATTGATGGAATTCATCAGAAATGGAGCTGAGGTGTTGCACAGTAATTAATGGCACATGTGAAAAGCTGTGTTGACAATCCATTTGTAAAATGGGATAATAATACCAACCTTGTATGAACTATTATGAAGACTAATCTTTCAAAAGCCTCTTACACAGTACTAGGCTCACTTAGTAAATGTTAATCCTCTTATTCCTACACTGCCAATAGGCTTAGGATAGGATAGGTTATGCTTCAGTAACAAGAAACTCCAAAAATCTCAGTGGTTCAGAAATAATAAAGGCTTCATTCTACCTCACACAAATTCCTTAACCAGTTTGGGTGACTCTCAGAGTCATCTGTTGTCTATGTGGTCATTTAATATTGTCCTTCTCTATCAACATATGCTTTCAAGATTTCTGCGGTGAAAGAAAAAAGAGAAATCCAAGGCCAGCAATTAAATGCTTTGGCCTAGAAGCGATACTTGTCATTTTCATTTTCATTCCTTTAGCCAAAGCAAGACATATGACGACGCTTAACTATAAGGATTAGTTATGTACAAAACTTACAATTACCACAGAGACTTCCTATATAGTGAGCAGCTTAATCACTATCACATCATTTTTTGTCTCATGTGTACTTATCCACAGGATAATTTTCTGTATCATTGACTCAAGGTCACAATTGTTAATCTCTAGCTATTGTAATATTTATTTTAACTCATTTTTTACCACACAGAGGAGAGGTAGTTAATTGTGTATTTTGTTCATTAAAAATGAATAATTTGTTATACATTACCATTGTTTTCATGAGTGAAAATGTACCTATTGTATGTGTGCAAATGTATGTGTATGTGCAAGTATGCAATCCTCTCTTATTCCATAAAGAAAAATGTCAAAGTGATGGATGAGCTTCTAGAGTCTCTACTTCCAGTTCCATAGTATTAATAGCTGTCCTTTTAAAGAGAGAGAAAGCTCTCAAAGTCAGGTACAGAGATTTTCTTGCCAAAAATCCATTGAACTCAGTTGGGATATCATGGATAAGCCTCTTATACACTGGACCAAATCTTCCCTCTTCATCTTTGCTGTGTCTTAGAACTAACTGGAGAAGAAATTTGACATAATATGTAATTGTCAAATAAAATAAAAAAGAAAACATGATCTTCTATAGAGTATAACCTTTTAGAAACAACTTGGCTTCACTATGGCTTCAAACAAGCAAATATACAGACTGCGTGTTAGTAAATTCACATCTTTAGAACAGGGTTTTATGGGATCTTTAATTTCTTCCTTTACCCCTATGAGTCATAATATTATATCAGAATAAGTACCAGGAAAAGGATATCATGTAAGCAGCTGGTATATCCTCAACCAATGTTCTTCCCTCTTATTCCCAAAAAAGTATGTTGTTGTTTTTCGCTATTAAAAAGCCAAACCATCCCTCATTCTTCATGTGGCTTTAACATTTAAATAATGATGCATGACCTGGGTTAAAAAAACAAACAAAAGGCAAAAACAAACACACTTTTAGATATATGATGTGATTTCAGGTTTTCTGTATTTTATCCACATTGCGTTGTATTTAGATAGATTCCGTCTTTAAATAATATAAATGTCTTTTAGAAGTGCCAGGCAAATTTTGTTTTTCATTTTTCAAATAAGAAATATAATAAATAACAGTGTATGTGTGTGATATATGTATATATATATATATATATATATATATATATATATATATATGTAAGTAAGTAGTTATATCAAATAATTAACATTAAAACACATAATGTTATAAAGGAGATCAGTGTATATTCATTGTGCATGAATTACTAGTTTCTAAATTATATCTAGTCATTAGGAGCAATGTGAAAACTTGACAAATTAAGCTGTACTAACAGATATTAATGGCAATACATTGTCAGTTACTGATGCTAATTTTAAAATATTGTGACTTTAGAACAGATTTTTTTTTTTTTAAGAATATTTTCAACACTCTGATGTAAAGCTTCTATGGGATTATTTGACAGATGTCTTGTGAGTTCCTTCAAAGCAGGGGATAAAAGTATAGTGCTCCAAACAAGAAAATGTGAGCAGGATGGCTTTTGGGCATGTGGGTGGAGAGGCTGGCACTTTCTCCTTCCAAATAAGTAGAATTTTAAATTGTGAATTTGCACAGAGCTGAAAAAAGACAGCCGTGTGGAAGTTTGTTTTCATTCTATAAGTGAATCCTGTGCTGCCCCTGATGCACTCCTGTGGTGCTCAGAGCGGCTAATGTAGAATCTTCCTGAAATGTGAGATGTTGGAACACATATGTTCATGTAGAAAGTTTCCTTCCTGGAAGCTGAGATATGCAGTGACTCAAACCAGTTCACTTCAGCATGACAGGGATGACTTTATAAAATTTGAGAGTTTTCTCATGATGCATTGGAATTAAACATAAATGGTCATGGCACATGATTTTGGCGTTAGTCAAGTTGGAGCAAGCACATTCCATCAGACTTGTCCCACTAATGACCACT
Source organism: Aselliscus stoliczkanus (assembly GCA_033961575.1). Taxonomy (NCBI): domain Eukaryota; kingdom Metazoa; phylum Chordata; class Mammalia; order Chiroptera; family Hipposideridae; genus Aselliscus; species Aselliscus stoliczkanus. The sequence continues at coordinate 159,073,472 of CM066728.1, forward strand.
AAAATTCCACCTGAACACAACACATAAAGCAACTATCGTAAAACTCTAGAAAGTGAGGAGGAGAAGGTGGACTGGCTAGGGATGCCCCATTGGAGAGTGCCTTTGGGTGTGTGTGTGTGTGTGTGTGTGTGTGTGTGTGTGTGCGCGCGCGCGCACGTGTGTGTCCTGGACTGGGCACTAAAACACCCCATGGTTCAGAAATGTCAATGAGCACATCCCAGGAAAAGAAAAGCCCCTAAGAAAAAGCCCAGTGTCTCTGGCCAGAAGACTAGAAAGTAGGTTGTCTTGAAGGACAGAAACCTTTGACTACTATTTAGCCACTCTGGGAAAAACTTGGGTGGTTTCTTATGAAACTAAACATATATTTATCATATAATTTAGCATTACCACTCCTGGATATTTATTCCCAAATAATGAAAATTTCTCTTTACACACCAAAAAGTCTCTATGAATGTTGTTTGTGGCTCTATTTGTAATCAGTAAAAATTATTAACAATCTATAGTTAAAACATATAAATGATGGGAAGCCAGCAGCCCCGGTTCGGTCCCACATGTGAGGGCCAGTGACACACTGCCCTCAAAAAAAAAAAACAAAAAAAAAAACATATAAATGATTCTATGGTATTATTTTTCTGTGACATTATATTTGGCCTTTACTTTTTCATGCATCCTTCACTACAACTATTAAAATATCTGAAATCTCATAGCAGGTGATTTTATTATACTAGTGTATTAATAAGCACCATTATTATAAAGTCAGTGCTCAAGTCCACTAAATAAAAATGAAAAAAGGGAAACACTAAAAATAAGGTATTAGAATTTAACTGAAGTTATCATCCATCTTTTATATTTTGAGCATCAATATCACACTGTCCATGATAATGATATAAAAAATGATATAAAATTAATAGTGCTTTAAAAATTTTGTTGTTTTTTTTGTTTTGTTTTGTCTTTTTAGTGGAGTTCAAGAAGATGGCAACTTCAAAACTTATTGGCAATGGCAGCTTGTTTTTCCAAAGCTCCAATATGAGTAGCTTTATCAAAGGTCTGGCAGACATCTGTCAAAAAGACTCAGCTGCAAGGAACGGTGTCAAAAGGAATTCTCACAAATAGCATTTATGTGCTCTCTAAAAGTATCTGCTCACTATTTGTAAAGGAATCTCACCTCTTTTGTTGTCTCAGTGTTGCTACTTTTGAACTGATATCATGTAATTATTATGTTCTGGTGAGGAGGTTATGTCCCACCAGACATACTAAGAAATACAGCTACTGTTGGGTCCCTCAAGGATTTTGCATTTCAAATGGGTAGATTAGCACTTAGAAAAGTTACTTGTACTAAGCAAATGTTTCAATCTATATTATTTAACCTCTTTTTGTAGTATTTAGAAAAGAATGGGGTGCAGTATAACTGTTCAACATTGAGTTTTAACTGTACTATAAAAGCAGGGTGGTCCTTTAATTAATAGGATTATATCAGTGAAGAATGGAATGATTTTAAACTGTTCAATAATAAATACACCTCTATCAAAGATACCACTGAAGGTGAAAAACTTGAACAAGTCACCACTCCTATGAATGTATCCTTAGTTTGTTAAAGTGACAGCTTTATTACATATGGCTGTACTTTACTGTATGCAATGGTACATTTTTAACTTTTAAATATAGATCTACTATAACCTGATATTGATATCTTTATCAGCTTTTTGGTCAAAGTCAAATAAATAACAACTATGGGTAAAATTCCAGAGGTTTAACAAATAAAGACTTAAACTGGATATTTTTCTAACTTTCCTCAAAATCTCAGTTTGGAACTAAAAGTAAATACACTGTTGTTACATTCTTTTAAAGAATTATTTTACAGGCACAGAAAATTATTGGTTCCAAATGTGTCAGAATTTTGGGCCTTTGCTCTCACTGGGGGCTTGCAGTGGATAAAGTTAGCTCAATGGAAAGGTATGTTGAGCCAAGGGAATAGAGACAGTGCAGTAGAAATCATTGTATTTATTTGACAAAGCTATTATCTGTTGTTTCCTGTGCAAGGCTATTGGTAGCAAATCACTAAATTACAACTACAGATACTTTTGAGTTAATTTTAAAATTAGCTGTGAAGGATAAAAAGAGATGTCAGATGATTCAACATCTGGCTAGGGTGGGGGAGAAACTGACTCCCTTAATAAATCTTAGTTTTGATTGCATACACACATCCTATTCATTATATAGATTAAGTTCAATGTCACACAAAGAAATAACTACAAAATTCAGGCAAAAATCCTTGTGTCCTGATGTCTAATCTAGGGCCGTTTACACACAAATATGTCATCTCTTGGATTATTTTCTCAAGTACCCATATTTCATTTTATACTTTTTATAGGTAATGCTTATGTATTTTTTTTTAAATAAGAATATCATATTTGACCATATCACTCCTTTGTCAGAATGCCTCTGATGCTCTTCCCCTCACATTTTATTCACATAAGATCCTGTATAAACCAAGTCTTCCATTCTCTGGCTGCACACCTTCCCCCCATTTACCCAGCTCATTTCCTACTAGTCACCCTGTGCTCACTGTGTTCCAGCTACGCACTGGCCTCTCCCCTGTTTCTCAAACCTGATGAACCATGCTCTTGCTTGATGGCCTTCACACTTCTTGTTTTCCTGTTGCCTAAATGCTCTTACCAGGGTATCAACAGGTTTCAACTCTTAACTTCCTTCTGATCTTTCTAAAGGTGCCACCATATCAGCAATTTTCCCCAAGAGCCTCCAGAAAGAAATGATGACATATTGATTTTAGTCTGATGAGAGTAATATCAGATTTATAATTTATAGAACTGTGGGCTAATAAACTTACATTTTTTAAGCTACTAAGTTCGTGGTAATTTGTTGGAGTAGCTATGGAAAGCTAATATAAGGCCAATGGACCCAGACCAATAGGTCAAGTTGCAAGTTCTTGAAGGTGTTTGTTTGTTTGTTTGTTTTCCTGCTATCTGGCTATTTATCTCACCAAGGTTTCTAAAGTTAGTTGCTGCCTACTCTTCACTGAATCTGTGCAACACGATACCATCAAGGCAGTGATATCCTATAGATGGCAAGCAATTGATAACCCTGCAAATTAGACTATCACAGGACTGGAGAGCTGATGGTATAGCTCTGAGGCAGGCCTGGGAAGATGTACTACTAATCATGTCAGGTGAAATAATACCGCATCTGATTTTCTCTTCTAGCCAATACAGAAAATAAATAAAGAAGCATCCATTAGCTCAGTAGCTGTATACAAGTTATCAGAGGAGTGTGTTCACTCAGGAAATGAAACTACATCTGGAAGGCAGCTAACATTGGAATCACTGTCTGATTAGGTTTACCCACTCATCAAAGTAAATAAGTAATTCTCATAGTGGGATAAGGCATGAGGATAATATTGTATGTGAATTCTCAACAAAGACCACCTAATTAGAGGGGGTTCTTTGTAATCAGGTGGATAAAATGATCTTTAGTTTTGCAACTGGTCATATGATAGTCATTTATGACTATCATTTTTGTACTACCCATTCCATATTCCCTTTACTCTCAGCAAGCACCCCTACTCTATGCATGTGGTTTCTTGCCTGGTAGGCTGATCACTCTCTAGTCACTAATTTAGAGGATATATCCTAAAAAACATCCTAAAGAACACTATCCCAGACTTGCAAGGAATTGAGTCCCAGATGGTGCTGTAAATGAATCTTCAAAAGCCCATTCTATAATTCTCTTAGCTCAGTTGCTTCAGAGTGGTGAATAACATGGTAATATCAGTGAGTATTGCTACATTTAATTTTCTATATGCAATCCCTTAGTTGAAAATGAATTTCTCAATTAGGAGCGATCCTATGTAGAATACCATGACAGTGACTGGCATCCTGGAAGTCTAAGGATGGTAGTTTTGCAAGAAAAAAAACAAATGTGGCCAAGGAAAGCAAATATCTATCCAGAATAGGTGTCTACCACAGTGAGACTAAAACACTGCCCTCCCATGATGGAAGTGGTCTGATGTAATCGGTTCCTGGCTGACCGCCTTGAGAAATGGTGCTCTGTCAGACTCTCAGTGTGGGTGTCTCCTGTTGAAAGCCTGGGCTTTCCACAATGACTGTACCTTAAGTGGCCTTTATAAGTGAAATTCTATGTTGCACGAGTGACTTCCAGGAGAAGCTAGTACATTTTACCAGAACTGAACACACTTGATTCAGGACATGGCAAAAGCAAAGGAGATTAGGTGAGAACTGGAGAAGGTGTGGTTCTAGAAACTGTCCCACACCAAATAGAGGAGCTAACAGAATAGTGACAACATGCACTACCTGATACAGGGTCTGGCATCTGTCATCAGTCTTCAAAGCTTAAAAGACATGAATTCTGCTTCACTTCTATGCTTCTAAATACCATAAAATGTGTCTTCTGTAGCCAATACTAACTGGGAAAATCGAATTCTGGGAAATATAGTTCTGCATTAAGTTGATAAATAACAGTGTTTTACTAACTTTTTTGCATACTTAATATGCTGTTTTTTCCTCATTTGACATTTTTTGTAGAGAAAATGTTACCTGGACATAAGGATGATGGATTTAATCCATTAAATGGATGACAGTTTTCCTGGTTGATGGCTGAAATAAGGGACTACTTCAGGAATTTCTATTATTTACAATAAAAAGCAAAGAGGGACACTACTGATTAGCAAGAGTAACATTTTGGCATTTGAGTAAAAAACTGGTTTATCTTCAGTCAGGTATTAGCAGGGTGATGAATAACAGGGTAATATCAGTTCATCATATGAGTATTGCTATACTTAATTTTTTACATGCAATAATTAGTAGAAAATGAATCTCTTAATCAGAAGCGATCCTGAATAGAATGCTATGACAGTAACTGTGGCATCCTGGAAGTCTAAGGATGGTAGTTTTGGAAGGAACACAAGTCTGACATCCCCCCAGAGTCATTGAATTTTATTATGTGACTTTAAGTTTTCTCATGAACAAATTAGAGGATGTATTTTATACATCACTCAGAGTCTGAGAAGAGAATTTTTGTGCATGTATTTATTGAGGGAGTGTTCTTAGGAGAAGGGAAGTGAAAAAAGCTGGACAGGAAAATAATACTAAGCAAGGCTGTAATCTCTGCTGAAGTCCACCTTTGGCCAAACCCACAAGGGTTCTGGAACACAAATTGAACCAGAGTTGGTTCCAGTTTGAGGTTAAAAAACCAGCCTTTCATGCCCCAGTGAATTATTAGCTGTGAGGTTTAGAATACTTGGCCGTGGGAGGTAGCTCTTGTTTGGCCAAGGACAATTCTCTTGAGAAAGGGACAGCAGCAAGTTCATAGCAGTCAAAAATTATAGTAGTTAATTCATAAGGCTTATAAGGAGAACTAGGGTGGAGCATCATCATGGCATTTGTGTTTTACATAGTTCATAATATTCAAAACACATATGACTTCCAGCTTTTAGTTCCCCTTAGAAAGAGCTTGATAGTCACCATTCTGTTCTAATAATATGTAAAAAGTGATACAGACTAGAAAAATCAATAAATCTTGACTCTGGAAGAGAGGGGAGAATACAGGTCACACTGCTTCCCCAAAGATGGAGAGACAGTCACTGTAATACAGGGAGGTGCAGCTTACTGAAGCAAAGACTAAAGAGCAGAAATTGCCATGGGAACCAGTGCTAGGATAGGAAAGTATGAACTGTAATCGATGAATCGCTGGAGGCTCAGTGTGGACAACTCTGAGAGTTAAAATCTCCAGGAAGACCCAGTCATATGGGAGTCCCTATAAATTGTGTGATTTACCTCCAGGAATTTGACTAAGTTTCCACAGTAAACATTGGAGGAAAAATCCCCTCATACATCCTGTGGGGAAATAGAAGAGGGCCTTTTTGAAATATACCAGAGTACTCTGTTTTTAACAAGACCTGTCCTTGGGGAAAACCAGTTAACCAGAGTCTAAACTGCTGGGGTATTGTTAACAGCCTAACTGACCTGGGACAAGGGAAATACCCAACTCCAACCTTCTCTAGCCTCTTGTCTCACCTAAGCAGGGAGGAAAAAACAATGAGAAACTCTTGCAAAATTCACAATTCAGAGTCTTAGGCTCACTAAATACTGAGACCTCATCGTAAAACTATAGAACATTTCCCCTCTCATACACATAATTACTGTGTTATTAAAAACCTGTTTACAACAATTCCTTTTACCTGGTACATCATGTCTGGTTATCAAGAAAAATATACTATGTTGCATCCCGCATGACAAAGAGCAATGAGACTCAGGAAGGGGCTGCGAAGGTTGAAATAAACACAAAGAGCCAGTGATTTAGGTGCAAGCTGGGGCCACGGACCTACAGTCTGATAAGGACTGAAGGCCCCAAATCGGGCTGAGCCAAAGCTTTTATTAAGAAACATCAAAGGAAGAAAAAGTTATTCTCTCCAAGGTCTGTGATAGGTGTGTGCCTGCTGGCTATCTCCCCGCAACTCCTATACTGTGCCTTCATGCACTCACGCTTTCACCCCAGAGGATGGCTCCAAGGTAAAGAAACCATCCGATAAGGGAGACAACCTGATATCATTCCACCAGACCCCAGTGTTCTGGGATGCTCCCTTAAGGAAGTTTTACCGATATCATTCCACCGGTCCCTGTTTTCCTAGACATTTCCTTATGATGTCATTTTTGACAGGGGGCAAGAGCAGGGGGAGCAAGCAGGTGGGCAGTTGCCAGGCAACAATACAAAGCATACCAAACGGCACAAAACACAATTTTAAGGGACACGGCAAGCACCAGAAGTGGACATGGCAGGGGTGTTGGAATTACCAGACTAGGAATATGAAACAACTATGATTAATATGCTAAGGGCTCTAATGGATAAAGTAGGTTGAATCAAAGAACAGATGGGCAATGTAAGCAGAGAGACAGAAAGCATAAGAAAGAACCAAGAACAAATAATAGGTACAAAATCCTGTAATTGAAATGAAAAATGCTTCGATGGACTTATAAGTAGACTAGATATCAATGAAGAAAAACATCTCTGAGCTAGAGGACATAGCAATAGAATCCTCAAAAACTGAAAAGCAGAGAGAATAAAGACTGAAAAAGCAAAAGATTAAAAGATGAAAGGATTGTGGGACAGCTGGAAAAGATGTAACATATACATAATGGGAATAACAGAAGAAGAAAGGAACAGAAGTATTTGAAAGGACAGTGACTGAAATTTTCCTAAAATATCAAGCACTAAAATCACAGATCCAGGTAGTTCAGAGAACATCAAGAAGAATGAATACTTAAAAACAAACAAAACCTATATCTAGGTATATCATTTTCAAAGTGTAGAAAATCGAAGATTAAGAAAACTCCTGAAAGAAACTAAAGGGGGGAAAAAACACATCACCTATAGAGGAACAAAGACAACAATTACATCTGAGTTCTCCTCAGACACAATGCAAGCAAAAAGAGTGTGGAATGAAATATTTAAAATGTTGAGATTAAAAAAAAAAAGAGCCTCCCTAGCATTTTGTACACTGTGAGATTATCCTTCACAATAGAAGAAATTAAGACTTTCTCAAACAAAAATTGAGATAGTTTGTTTCCAGTAGACCTGCCTTGCAAGAAATGGTAAAAGAAGTTCTTTTTTTTAAGATTTTATTGGAGAATTGCAGGGAAGGAAACAGCATTGGAGAACTGCAGGGAGGGGAACAGACAAGTTGCTGTCCTTTTGTTCTTCAGTCTAGCTGTGGAGGACATCACTTCACTGGTCCATCTCGGTATTATCATTGCACTCTTCCCTGGTGAGGCAGTTGCTCACGGTGGCTCACGGCAGTTCACAAAAGCTCATGCCAGCTGCTGCCCAGCCCCACTGCAGCCTTCACCGTCGCCGGTGACTCACGGCAGCCCAGCTCCAGGTCAAGCTGTTGTTCACCATCATAGCTGTAGAGGGTGCAGGGTCACTGGACCTCATGTGGAATCTGAACCGGGAACCTACTGCTCAGAACTGACGTTTCAAGCCAACTCGTAACCAACATGCCACTTGGCCAGCCCAAAAAGTTCTTTAGAAAGAACTTAATCCATACATTCAAAGCAATTGCAACCAAAATCCTGGCAAGTTATTTTGTACATATCAATAAACTGATTCTAAAGTTTATATAGAGAGGCAAAAGACCAAGCACAGCCAAGTATTTTGAAGGAGAGCAAAGTTGGAAGACTGACACTGCCTGACTTTAAGACTTACTATAAAGCTACAGTTATCAAGACAGTGTGGTATTGATTAAAAAATAGACAGATCAATGAAACAACATACAGGACCCATAAATAAACCCATATAAATACAGTCAACTGATCTTTGACAAAGAAGCAAAGGCAGCACAACGGAGCAAAGACAGTCTTTTCAATAAATGGTACAGGAACAGCTGGACATCCATATGTAAAAAATAATGATAATAATTAATAAATCTAGACATGCACCTTATACCCTTCACAAAAATTGACCCAAAATGGATCATAGGCCTAACTATAAAACATTAAACTATAAAACTTCTAAAATATAACATAGGAGAAAACCTGGGTGACCTTGGATATAGTGGTGACTTTTGGATCATCAAAGGCATTATCCATTAAAGAAAAAATCTATCAGTTGGACTTCATTCAAATAAAAACTTCTAGTCTGTGAAAGACAATGTAAAAAAATGAAAAGACAGGCTATGGACTAGGAGAAAATATCTGTAAAATATACATCTAATGAAGGTTTGTTATCCAAAATATATTTTAAAAACTTCTAAAACTCAACAAGAAAAACAAACAAACGAACATCATATACCATCAGGAAAATGGAAACTAAAACAATGAGATACCACTACATCCCTATTGACATAGCTAAAATCCAGAACACTGACAACACTAAATGCTGGTGAGGATATGGAGCAACAGGAACTCTCCTTTACTGCTGGTGAGAATACAGAATTGTAGCCATTTGGGAAGACAGTCTAGGGGGTTCTTGCAAAACTGAACATACATTTGGCATATGACCCAGCAATCCCTCTCCTTTGTTTTTACTCAAAGAAGTTGAAAACCTATGTCCAAACAAAAACCTTCACACAAAAGTTTAGAGCAACTTTTTTTTCATAATTAATTGCCATTACTTGGAAATAACAGATATGTCTTTCAGTAGGTGAATGGATAAATAAACTATGGCACGTACAAATAGTGGAACATTGTTCCTCACTAAAAAAAAATTGGCTATCAAGTCATGAAAAGAGGAACCACAAATGCATATTACTAAGTGAAAAAGTCAATTTGAAAAGGCTACATCCTACATAATTTCAATTATATGACATTCTGGAAAAGGCAAAAATATGGAGACAGTGATACAATGAGTAGTTTTCAGGGATTGGGGATGGGGATGAATAGGCAGGGTACAGAGGATTTTTAGGGCAGTGAAAATACTCTGTATAATACAATATTGATGGATATATGCCATTATACATGCATTCAAACCCATAAAATATAAACACTAAAGTGAATTGAAAACTATGTAATCTGCATGATTATGAGATGTCAATGTAGGTTTATCAATTATAATAAATATTTCACTCTGGTGGGGGGGTGTAGATAATGGGGGAGGGTGTGCATTTGTGGGGGGCAGGGGATATATGGGAAATTTCCATACCTTTCCCTCAATTATGCTGTGAACCTAAAACTTCCCTAAAAAATAGTCTTAATTTTAAAAAACAAAAACAAAAAACAAACTTATAGACATTTTTTAACTTCCTACAATTATATTATCTGCTATAATTATTTAACACACACACACATATATATATTCTTAATGCCATTATGCTAGCTTATATGATTACAATCCCCACCTTGCCCCATTTCCTCACATGCACTTCTCACATTTTTTCTTAAACATTCCCATGGCCTAAGCTCCTGACATAGGACCCTGTCCACTATGCAGAGTACCTTGGAAAGTGTGGACACTTTTCTATTCTGACTGCTTTATGTAAAGCTAAGAGAAAAAGTCACTTGGACTCTGGTGAAAACTTTTCCATCCTACTCACTTCTAATCAAAGGTTGCATTAATGCAACATGGGTTGGCCAGGATCTGGAAAGTCGCTGGGTACAGATAGTGTTGTACATCCACATTTATCTTTTTCCCTGTCATACCTCAGGAGGCATTTCTAAATTGTCTTTGCATCCTCCAACTTTAATTGGGCATTGAAAAAAAGGTGACCAATCCATATTTGTTAAACGGACAGAACCTCTCAAATATGTAGGTCCCCAACAAATACCAGGGAGGTGTGGCCTAAATTTGGCAAACTCTGATCAGGCTCTGATCACAAACAGTGAGCAGCTTATTCTTTTACCCCAAATTTATTGAATGCTATTATGTTGTGACTGCTCTAAATTATGAAATGTCGTAGCCAAACATTAAATCTTTATTTGTGCCTAAATATTTTGCTCCCGATTTCTTCTGGAGAATAATGAGACCCTCAGGATTGTCTGATTCAGTTTTTATCTCCATTTTGAAGAACAGTGTGTGTTTTTTTGTTTGTTTGTTTCATTTTGTGTTGTTTTTTTCCATCTAAAAGTTAAAAATATGCTCTTGAACTCATAATCTCCAATAATGTAATATGAGCTGGGCTTCTAAGCTCCAAAATTGTTTTGTTTTGTCTTTTATAAAGTCACTCTGGAAAAATCTGTTTTCTTGCCTTCAAATACTGGCTAGTCATATTAGTTTACTGTGAGATATAACCAGAGAAAAAATCTTGGGGAAAAAACCATAATAAACAATGTGATTTTCCTGTATATTTTCTGTGACTACTCTTTGCCCACTTCTTTCACTAGTTTAAAATAGGATGAAAGTCCTCATGGGGTAAAATACACTAACATTAAAAACACTCCAATATTTTATTATTATTATTATTATTTTTGAGGGCAGTGTCACTGGCCCTCATAGGTGGGACCGAACTGGGGCCGCTGGCTTCCCAAGCCAGCGCTTAACCACAGCGCCACTCGGCCGGCCCAAAAACACTCCAATATTTTAAAACAAAGAAAGACGATGCTTTTTGTGAAGAAATTTGAAATGTTGAACGTTTTAATGATACCATGTATTTATTGTATTTGAGAAAATAATGATATTATGTTTAAGGGAAAAGAATCAATCCTTTGAAACTAATGCTCTAATATACTATTGACTTCTATCTTAAAAGGCCAACTTTCTTTGTAATACATTGAAATAACTGTATTGCTTGCATTTTAAAGGACTAATCTGTGGTAGAAGAAAAGCTTTTTAATTGACATTTGCTTTTCATCTAGGAAGACCATTGCCAACATGTCAAAAAGTTTTAACCCTTTGAAACACAGAGCCTTTGGTTCTATCTTGATTTTCCTCAACAGATTCATGTCCTTGGCCTCAAAGGTCACTTTTATATGGTTAACAAGCAAACATATTGTAATTTCTCCTCCAAGTTTCATTTCCAACTTTTCACTTTCATATTGGACATTTCCAATTAGTGTTCCCACCACTGTCTCAAATTCAGGATTTGTTACCTTTCTCCATCAAACCAGAACAAACTGTTCTCATAATTTCTACTAATAACAATCATTACTCACCACTTATCTAAGATTGAAAATATGAAACATATTTACCTCCATATCTGATCACTCTCAAGCTCTGTTAATCTTTTCCACACTCTGTTATTCAGATTGATTGATTTCTTACTTTCTAATCTCAGGATTGTCATTCTTACTCTGATGTCTCAACTCATATCTGAACCTGATACTCTCATTTCTAAATTCTAATAAATCTGCACATTACTCTAATATTAAATTCTCAGTTTTACATCCAATTCCCTGTTGAGAAAGCTTTGAGGAACCCCATTTTCTAAACTATGAGAAAAAAAATAACAGTCACAGTCTGTGTGTCCTTACTGAGTTTTTATACATTATCTCTTACTTCTCTTTAGTGAAAACCTTCAGGTAGGCTAATTTCCTCACTGTCTCTTAAACTGTTTGCCTAACCTGTATGTAATTTCCATTATTTCTATTTCTTTCTGACCCATTTCCACCCTGGGTTTCAACTCACAATAGAAGTACACAAATTACTTTTATATCCTTTTAAATAGATCCTAATGTTAACCTGCTGTTGCATTATGCATTTTATTGTAGTAATAGCATCAAAAATAGCTAGTTTTAGTATATAACTTCATTAGATTCCAGAAAAGTATACTTTAGATAAAGGAGATATTTATCCATTTAATATATCATAACAAATGAAGATCAGTGAAGTTCAGTGAATTTCTCAAAGTCACACAACCAAGAATAATTTTCTGACCTAATGGTTCTTTCTTTTCAATTATATTCCCACTATTTTATCAGTTTTATGTCACACCAATTGTATCTGTTGCTACCAAGAAATACCCCTCAGTTTACCTCCTTGATGACTGGTGTGGGACTGAGAACTGTCCACATAACTAATTTAACAAAGGATTAGTACAGCATAGCAGTTAAGAGCTAGGGCCATGGGGCCAAAGGGTCCTGGGTTTAAATCTCAGCTCTATCACCTACTTGCCATATATACTGGGATAAGTTACTTAATATTGCTAAGCTTTAGTTTCCTTATCTCTAAACTGGTGATGATGAGTGTGCCTATCTGATAATACTGGGTTATAATGAGTGTTTAAACAGATGATGCATGAAAACACTTATTAACATAGTTCCTGCCATCTAACAAATGTTATTTTATTACTATTTACTACAGTCAATGGGGTGAGTAGTTCAGAAGTGAAATCTGTTCTCAAAAAGACCTCTGTGATACAGATGCATTTAGGAAATGATATATAATTCCAAAAATATATAATGATGAAATTTTACTTACTTTAATCAATCATGTGGTGATATTAGATAAAGCTGCCTTTTTTTGTTAACCTTAAATGCTGAGTTAAATGTATTATGTTAACTGAGTTAACTGCGTTCTCATCAAATATGTCCAATCAGGCCATGTGTGATAGTTAATTTTATGGGTCAACTTCAGTATGCCCTAAGATGCTGAGATATTTGGTCAAATATTCTGGGTATGTCTATGAGGGTCTTTCTGGATGAGAATAACATTTGAATCAGTAGACTGAGCAAAGTAGATTGCCTTCCCCATTGTGGGTGAGCCTGATCCAATCAATTGAAGACCCTAATAGAACAAAAAGTCTGAGTAGTAAGAGGAAACTGCCTGCCTGACTTCAGTTGGGACTTCAGTCTTCTGCCTTCAAACTGAAATTTATATTATCAGCTCTCTTGGGTCTCCAATGTCTCAACTGCTGATCGTAGGACTTCTTAGTCTCCATAATTGTTTGTGCCAATTCATTCTTTCCCCGCTTCCCCTGTCTGTTTTGTATTGGACACAGTCCTAGGTGTTACTAGAAAGGAATCAGTAGGTGAGTATCTGAGCCTAGGATGTGCCTGTCACATAAGAGGCACTGAGTACACATTCTATTGAATGAATGAGCAAAAGTGCCTTATAAAACAAAGCAAAACAAAAAATCTGAGCATTAAGAACAGAACCATCTTCCAAATCTTCAGAACCAAAGGCAGACTTATAGGAGGAAAAACAAGGCCAAGAATCTGGCTCAACTCAGACTCAAGAACAACTCCCTTTTGAGGTTTGGAGCCATCATCCCTATGAAACTAAAGAAGAAAGGAGGGCCGGCCGAGTGGCGCGGTGGTTAAGAGCTGGCTTGGGATGCCAGTGGCCCCAGTTCGTATCCCACATATGAGGGCCAGTGATATGAGGGCCAGTGACACTGCCCTCAAAAAAAAGAAAAAAGGAATAGGAAAAGAAAGGCAGACATTTTCAAACTCAAATAAATAAAATAAAATCATTCTCTACTTTGAGTGGTTATTTTTCTAAAGGCAGCTCCTCTTACAACTCTATAACACGAACTTTATTAGAAAGGGTGGCTGTGTCAAAACTAACTCTTTTATTTCAGGGATGTTTTGCAGTTTTACTTAGCATTAGCTTCATTTCATAAATTCTATAAGTTCAAATAAAATACAGTTTTTATAATTCAATGAAACATGGCCTTAGTATCAACTTCTTTCCAAAGTAAGGAATAATTATTAAAATTATTTAGCTTGAAATTTTAAGTTTTGGTATATAATCTATTTATAGAATCTCTATTTGTGAGTACATTGATGTAAGCCTTTATTTTTTCTAACCTCCAGGGCTGTAAGCTGGAATTCCTAATGTTAGAATAATGCCAAGAGCAGTTCCCTTGACATCTGCAAGGAACTATTGGGCTATTCGAATGGCACTTTGGAGTTGTGTGGGAATACTCCCACTGACCAATTCATGAAATGATACTGTGTCCAGATAAAGCAGTTTAGGCAACCTGCCTACCAGATGCTTAAGGAGCTTATGTGGATTTGACTTGCCTGAGGATGCAGAGGAAAAACAGAAATGGAGTGGTCAAAATGATACCTCAAAACAGCCAAGAACATTCCATTCATTAGAGGCCAAAACTTGGGAGGCCTTTTATTTTAGTACTTGTCTTACAGTGTGAGGTTATTTTATTTTATTTTGTACAGTTGTTCAGAACACCATGCTTGTTTTAGTTTATGATGCCTCTTTTATCTCTTTTTAAAGTAAACAACTCTGTCTTAACATAATGGAGAACAATATTCTAAGAGGTTTTTGTGTTGCTATTGACTTTTCATGTTGTGCTTCTATAAACTTTCCTTGAGTAGTTAAATCCATCAAAACTCATCTATTTCTTACATATCAAATGTTATCCTGTAATTTATATCACATAGGATTCTACAAGTTTGCTTTCCTTGTATTCAAAATGCATAATGTATTTGGGATGCCTTTTGTTTTTAGATTGACGTAAACTATGAATACCTTTAGAAAGCTAAGAAGTGGCTTTTAACCGTCCCAACCCCAATACAGAAAATATTTTTATTAGTGATTGATAATCATTGGAGGGTTTTGATAGCCTCTTCTGGATTTGTGTAAAACCCGTGGGAAGGTGGATGCTCTCCTAGACATTCATGAAGTCATTCCTTCAAAGTGACTTATCACATACCTACCCTGAAACAATAATAACTAACTAATTAGATGATAGATAGATAGATAGATAGATAGATAGATGCATATATGTATGAGGATGGATAATTAAGCCCACGAACTCATCCTAGAAAAAGTGCTACATACCTCATTGCTGAATATCACTGTGGTAACCTTCAAAGTACTCCCCTTGGGAAGCTATGCACTGACACTAGTGCCTAGTCCACGCTTCAAAGCAATTTTGGAACTCTTTTTCTGGAATAGCCAGCATAGCTGTCATTCTATTACCCTTGATGTCCTGAATGTCATCAAAATGTCTTCTTTGCAATATTTCCTTTATCTTCCAGTAAAGAAAGAAGCCTTTGGCAGCCAGATCAGGTGAGTAGGGAGGGTGTTCCAATACAGTTATTTGTTCACTGGCTAAAAACTCCCTCACACACAGTGCCGTGTGAGCTGGTGCATTGTCATGATGCAAGAGCCATGAATTGTTGGCAAAAAGTTCAGATCATTTTCGTCTTTTTCCTGCCACCTTTTAGCACTTCCAAATAGTAAATTTGGTTAACTGTTTGTCCAGTTGGTCCAGTTGGTGCAAATCCCTCTAATATCAAAAAAGGTTAGCAACATCATTACAACAGTTCGTGAGCTTGTCACAACCTTGTATAAACAATTGATTTTTAATATAGGTACCAATTTGATTCTGTGGAGAAAGATAGTCTTTTCAACTGTTGGTACTGGAGCAACATGATATATACATATGGGAAAAATGATCTGTAATCCTTACCTAACACTATATAAAAATATTAACTTTCAATGAATCATAGCCACAATTTTAAAAGATAAAATTATAACAATTTCAGGAGAAAAAAATAGCATTTTAATTTCCCTTTTCAAACCAATGATCTTAGATTGCATTCAATATTGATTAAAACTTCACCAGCATGTCATCATGAGGTAGAATTTTAGTTTTATATTTTACATTAAATATACCAAAAAAGTTATCTATGATATCATAGTTAATACTTAATTATTTTAAATATATATCAGAGTTACATACTTTAATGAAAAATATAAGAGAATTGGTGAGGAGTTTAAAACTATACAAAAGTTTTAAATATTTAAAATATTCTAAGAGGATATACAAAAATAGATGTATATTGTGAATAATGAAAGAATAAACAATAATTACTGAAATAAATAATAAACTTTAATAAAGAATAACAATAATACCTTTGGAAATTACAAATTTCATTCAGAACAACTGGTAGGAGATCAGGATGAGGAAAACATTTTGGTGCATCATCGTTCTTCTAAAAGACTCAGATATAACTTTACGTTTAAATTTTTGATAATCATAAAACCGTGTACATGATCATGGATAAAACTTATAAACAAATGTAGAAATAAAATAGACTAATATCTTTGAGTTGCTAAGATAATCAAAGAAAAAAACAAAGGAATCAAGAAGTCATTAAAAAATAAAAGCATGGAGAAATATGATAGAAGTTGTCAGTTATGATAATAAACATAATTGGTTTAAACTTATCTACTAAAACAGAAAGTCTTGCCATTGTCTTACAAAACAAAATCTAATTACATGCTGATTGCAATAGATACCTTAAAAATGAGGTTGAAAATTAAAAACTAGGCAAAAAAAAAAGCTGAAAATGAAAGACTAGGCAAAATTATATTGGGTAAAAACAAAATAGGCAAATTGGAATATTAATATTAGTTTCAAGTTAAAGCAGAATAGCCTCAAATAATATAAAGAGTATCATCATGTATTGGTAAAACCTATAATTCATAATAAGGATTTAGGAGTTTTTCATGTTAGAGGTCATAATTTTCTTTTAACCGTGGTATTATACTAATGTGCAAGTTTGACAAATTCTGCTCTTATTGAAATAATATAATAAAGGAGATATACAATTAGTAATAAATATTTTTTTATTATTTCCTAATATTGATAATTTCTATAAGCAAAATAAAATGTATCAATAAGGGACAAAATGATGGAGATACAAAATTAGGGCAGGTAATCATATGGCCCACTGCTCTGAGAAAAGAACATTTTGCTGCTACCTAGGTGAAGAGAAGAAGCCAATTATGTGAAGATTAGGGAAAGAACACTCCCAGGGGAGAAATTACTAAGTGAAAACACTCGGAGGTTAATGCAGAGAGAATAAAGAAGAGAATGCTAGAAGATGGGGCAAGATAGGTAAAGGGGAACCAGATATAGGGCAGGACAATACAAAACATTTGGATGTATGCTAAATGTAATGGGAAACAACTGTTGGAGGGTGTTTGGTAGGGATGATGTGAAAAAAAATGGATAAAACATTTAAATAAGGGAAAGCTGGGATATATAGGAGAATTTTGCAGCGATACTGATAAGAGATAATGGTGACTGAAGTCAAAATCAACTGTAATGGTTGAAGAAAGAACATTAGAGAAGGATATAGGCAGGCAGATTGGGAGACTGTTTTGGTGGTAGAAATGACAATATAATATTGTTGTGTAGAATGTGGGTGGGGAAAAGGAGGATAGGGATCAAGGGTGACATTTAGGTTTCACAAAGAATTCTCTTCCAGACATTTAAATTGGAGCTTCTGATTGATAATCCCACTGGAAGTTTCAAGTATATTTGAGAAGCTTAATGGAGAGATCAAATACAGATTTTATTTGCAACCATACCATGGTTCTACTGGATGAGGTAAATTCAGATAGGAGGAGAGAGAGAGAGAGAGAGAGAGAGAGAGAGAGACCCCCAAATTTTACCATAAAATAAATATGAAGAGATTTGGCTAAACATGAGAAATCAGAGAAGAATATGTTACAGTGGGTGCATCAAGAAAGAAAGAAATACTTAGTGGAAAAAGTCAATATATAATATAAATAAAATAGTTAAAGTTGCACTTTTGGCAAACAATATCCAGAAAATACCTAAAGAAAGATTATAATTTTGTGCAAAAATCTCCAGAGAGCTAATTGTGAATGCAATTTACTCTGATCATAATTATTATTTAGTTGCAGAAATGTATCAGCCAAAATAATCAAACTGCCTGAAAATCTGAAGTTATCCCAAATAAGCCCTATTGGTTGACTAAAATTATTGAGTTTTTAGCAAATAAAAAAATGCAAGAGTACAACTTATCAAAACCCAAGGACTGCCACAAAAGATGTACACAAAAAGAAGAAAAAAAATATATATAATGGTGCTAATACTATAAAATATCAAAAAGTAGTCCCATTAGGTGTTTTTTTCTCTTAATAGCAGCAACAAAATTGCATTAAATAAAATTCTGAAAAATCTATTCTTAGAAGCCTAAAACATCTATAATAAGTAATTTATTTTTAAAATACTTGGAAAAATTATAAATAGTTATTTGAAATAGAAAATCTTTACAAATACCTGAAGATAGTATAGTAAATATAAAATGGAAAACTTTTGATGACTTAAATATGCAAATATTATTACTGACAATATTTAGTATTCTTAAGGCAGATATTCTCAAACACTACTAGTCATGTAAATAGATAAGACTTTTCTGGACTAAAACTTTACAATATATACAGGAAACTCTAAACATTATATGATAAGCTTTGATAAAAATCATATTATCTTGGCAGAGGAAATATTCAAATAAATCTATTATTATTATTATCATGCTAGTATTCATCACACTGACAAATTAAAAACAGCACTTAAAGGTGCTATGGTGAAGTGATTAGGTTCACTATGGTACATCTGTTTTATTTGGCTAGTAAAAAACAAAACAAAACATGTTTTAAAAAACTATGTAAAGAACTAAAAAACCTATAGTAATATAATAAACATAGTATTAAGTTTTATATTATTTAGTTAAGTGAAAATAACTCATAGTATATTATACATGAGATACTAACTCATTCGTGAAAAGTGCATATACCATACATATAGCATCAACATAAGTCATCATATGTTCTAATTAAAGGAAATATGCCAAAAAGCCAGTAATTGCTTTCTCAGCTTGATAAATTTATTGATAATATTTATGTAGTTCTTTTTGTCACTCTATAATTTCTAAGTATTTCACAATGAATGAATCTTTAAATTTAGAAATGATTAACAAACAGAAAGCTTAAAGATTTTACACAAAAGAAATGTGAGTTGGATTTTGGAAAAGTGAGCCAGTATGTGAAGTTCAATAACTGTACAAGGGAGAAAATACTTTTAATATGATCTATGTAAGATTTTAAATGGGTTGAAGCTCATTTCAATGGATCTTTGAAGGTAAAACGTTGAAGCAGTGTTTTAACATTTTCTCCCAGGACACTGATAATGATCTCACAAAGTTGTTTATAATCATTTTATTGCATTCATCAGCTGAGACTAATTATAACTCAGATGAAAATCATCCTTGCAGAGTGCATTCTAAATATTAATAAACATAAATAATGCAAGTTTACTATTAAAGCAATTCAAAACAACAAACAGAACCCACAGGGAGTTTCTTAAAATTAATCTTGTTCCACATAAATTCTGTCTTAAAATGTTCAAAGCAACAACATTCCATATCACAGGATATATTAACTTTCTCCTTTCTTTTTGTTCTGTTTTCTAATTTTATAGGACAAAGTAATAGATGTGCTTGGCAGGTCAGGAAGACTTTACTGATAACTTTTAATAAAGAAAATAGAACTAATTTAAATATGAATTGGCTAAGAAAAAACTGAGAACTGGCTGCTCTTGATGTTGCTTTTCTAAAATTCTGGAACATCGTTCTTACCCTTTTCCTTTATTTATTGGACTGTCAAAAATGGACAGTTATCAAGGATATGAAACCTATTTGTAACTTCAGATATCTATTTAAAATGAGTGAGTTTCAAATCTCAGATAAACTGACACGTGTTAGTACAGTATTTAAAACTTGTAGCTTTTAACAGCATCTCCTATTAAATTTTAAGGGGTCTTTGTATGGATTGTTTTGGAGTTGAAAATATTATATTACACAACCAAAATGATTGGCTTTATGACCTTGGGCAAATTAATTAACATTTTAGATAATTGGTGACAAGTTTTTGTCCCTCACGGAATAGTTATTAGCATGAAATGAGATATGATGTATAAAACACAGAACCCAAATTTGACTAATTCTATTCCTATTATTAGTCATATTTTTCTTTCTGACTCTGCATACCATTATAGTTTAGTGCCGTTACTTTCCATTTTATAGGACTCATTAAATTTTGAAGAGACATGTTGATACCAGTTTCAACATTGTCACTTACCGTGAGATTTAACTGTTCTCTATCTCACTCTCTTCATTTGTTAAATAGCATTAGCATTAAATAACATGTTGTCACATATAGTATTTGGAGGATCAAATAAATGATGTGAAAATACTTGTGAACTCTAAAATGCTATTTAGAAGACAGTTCAGATTTTAAATTCTTCATTTTCATGCTATCAGTCATACAGTGCCAAAATCTTAGTTAAAATTTGACATACAATGAGCAAATGCTTCCAAACATTTGAATATTACAATATTTCCTAATGCTTTAACAGGTTACAAGAACTTCTTAGAATTTAGTAGTGATTGCGTTTACATAAAAAAATAAAAACAAAAACATAAATTTGTAAAGAAAGCCATGATGTTTTCTCAAAGTGTCCTTTTGTCATCCAGGACTGTTGGTGTTTGTAGACAAAATTTATGTTTATTTGGATAATGTCAAAAAGTTTGTTTTCATTAAGAAATTTCTAACTGACAAAAATACAAGAAATCTTAACACTCTACTTTGATAGTCTTTGTCATAAGCTTCTTTTTTTTTAACTCTTTTATTGTGAAATAAACTTTTTTTTTAAATTAGTTTCAGGTATATAACAGTGCAATAGTTATACTTTTTACCCCTCAAAGTGACAACCCTCCAATTCGCCACCCCACTCCTCTCTCCCATATCATACATATCTATTACAATTCCTTTGACTCCCTTCCACAGTATAATCCACATCCCGTGACTATCTATATATTCAATTACAGTTGGCATACAATATTATACATCAGCTTCAGGTGTACAGTGCAGTGATCAAGCCTCTACTCCATCCATGAAATGCTCTCCCTATCTTTGTCATAAGCTTTTTATCCTAATTTCTAACATGACTTAAGGAAAGATCTTTCATTTCTTCCCTTCTCTATAAAAAATGTTTTATTTTAAAAGAAAAAAGCTACCTAATAAATATGACTAAAATTAGTACCATGTGAAAGTTAAAAACATTTCAAGTTCAATAAAGGTAATGGATCAAGAAATCCCAGTACAGAAAGTTTGACCTAAAACATTTGCTGCATTTTAATGCTTTAGATTTAAGACTGCATGTAGTAAACTCTTAGCAAACTTCAAAATCACAATGTCGGTGAGAACTAACCTACTAAACAAGGTCATACTTCAAGTGAAGAGGAAAAATATTAAATTTAATGTTTATAATATTTGGTTAAATAATTCAAAAGCTCCACCAATATTCTCCTAGTACAAAACATAAGAGTAACCAACTTATATGATTTAATTTATTCATTAATATTACTAAAATTCTTAAAGTTATGTCATTCTCCTTCATATTTGCAGATTTTTCTGCTGACTGTCTGGTATAGTAGACTGAATGGCCCTATAACTAGCTTACACTGAGAACAAGTCTCTGGTAAGTGGTGAAATTGAAAAGTTTTGTCTTTGCTTGTCTCAGACCCAGGTGAGTTATGCCAAAACTTACAGTGATAGATCGACTCCATTCTATACAGATTCCTTTCATTTCATAGAAAGCTCCCAAACTCATAATGTGAGTTTAATGATCAAATTGGACAAGAAAAATATGATACAAGAAAATCAGAGTCACTCCAATTTTTGAACATAATTACTAGCATCCTAAGTGGTGAAAATAATATACATGATGAGGTAAGTTTTGTCATAGGAAGACAAAGTTTAATTGACGTAATACATACCACAGCTCCAAGAGTGTAATGTGGATGCTCTTCTCAGTGTACTCCATGTTCTTCATAAACATCACCTTTCTTTTGTGTCTCCTACCTTTCACTTTTCTCTTCCTTCTAATCCCAACCTCTTCTTAACCCTCCAACAAATACTCTACAGTTCCCAATTGCCTAAATTAAGACAGCCTCCTGTCTCAGAGTAAAGCTATCTTGAAAAACTTTTTCAGACTTATATTACATTCATAGGAACAATTATATTTTAGAGACATATATGGGGTTAGGCAATAAGTACCATGAATTAAAGAACGTTAGGCAGCAATAGGAAGACAATTTTGGAGTTGAAATGAGGGTAGATTTCTTTGTATCTATACAAACTCATGAAAGAGTTAACCACAATACTTACCATGGGAAGGATCACTGAGGTCCTTACTACTATGTTCCGAGGGAATTGCTCTTGGCAACTGTTTCTCTTTGACCCAAAAGTATGATAACTTCCCTTCTTTAACTTCTTTCATTTCATGTAAAGTAGATGTGCAGCTTTCACCCTTTAGCTAGTAATGGTTAGATCATTTAGTTTGCACTTTAATCCACCCTTAGGTTATTTCTTTCAACTTTTTTCATGCAGGAGACTTCTTTGGTACAACCCAAGGGTTTCTGCTTGCCATGCACTGGCTCAAAATTCAAATATAATTCCTTCTAATAATTGTGTTTCTTATCTTTGTTTACATAGCTTCAAAAGAATGAGAGACATTTTGATTATTATTATATTTATATAAATACTCTTCTATAACTTTTATATCTACTAAAAGTATTTACAAATTAAAATAAAATAAAGGGTAAGACATTATAGTTTAAAAAGGAGTTAGTGAGGGTACATGGTATCAAGTGTTTGAAATGACTAAAATCAGGCACTGAATTTGACAACCTAGGCAAAATAGAAACATGTTACAAGATTCAATGTTTACCCCCAGGAACCATTGAATGCCATGACTCTCAGCTGAATTACTAATTTTTTATTTTTCCATATATAAAGGATTTATGCAGTTATACAGAAGATAGAGAATGATAAAATGAATTTATTTCTATTGCTCCCATTCCTAAAGGTGACTTTTTGAAATATGGATATAAAAGAGAATATGTGCACAGTGATTTTCCTCTAAATAGATAAAATAGTGAAAGAATTGCACAACCATTCTTTCATCTCTGTTATTCTGTTCCATCCATAATGAGGAAACATTGCATTGAAAATACATTTGCAATTTTATAGTATTTTGATCCTAAATGTCAGCATGCAATATCTTCCTAAAATTTCCTCACCCAAAAATAAAGAAATTGCAAGAAACTTGAGAGATCCAATAATTTTTCTTGGGGCTGAATTGTTTGGAGTTATGCTACCTATGACACGATTTTATAACTTGGGTGGTCAAGAATGATCTGAACCCTGTCCGTTCTCAATGAAAAAAGTGCAAAAATAAACCCAAAAGGCTAAAATATCAAAGTGATCCGTTAAATAATATTTGAAACAGATTTTCAACAGTGTTTTATAAGTGATTAGGTGTAAATATGATTAAAAGCATAAGTGATTAGGTGAAAATATGATGAAAAGCATTTTCTCAAATGCAATCAGATGTTATAGCATTTCCTAAAATATTTCATAGATTTTTGTTAAAAATGCATTTAAGAAATTCATAATTAACAAAAATTAAAATTGTCTTCACTAAAAGTCTTTAGAGTGATTAATATGTAAATATTCATTTTAACTATCTGAAAGTTGAATGACTCATATAACCATATCCTGGACATCTTGGTTCTTTTTTTTTTTCATTGTGAAATCTTGAGGTGATAAAGCCCTATAGAATAAAGATATGGATATTGGTCTGTGCCCTCTTCCTTTGATTCTGGGAAAGATTATGGTGCTTCTACACAGTTTGATAGAAACAGTGGAGTACAACCTCTGAGACAGGCTCTCTCTCCCCGACTCCCACCCCATGTGTGGTGTGTGTGTGTGTGTGTGTGTGTGTGTGTGTACGTACTTGACACACTCACCCACCATGGAAGTCTGACTATCCTGAAGTTATCATGCTGTGCAAAACCAAGCCTTATGTAGATGGCACATAAAGAGTGCTTTGTTAGAAGTCCTAGTTTCAAATTCACCCCTTTCTAGGTGCCAGACATGTGAGACTTCAGATGATTCTAGTGTCTCCCTGTTGAGTCACCCCGGCCTTTGGGTCTTCCTAGCTGAGGACCTGGACAGATACCGTGGAGACCCACAGAAACCATGAATATAACAAAAGTATTGTTTTAAACTGTTAAATTTGGGAGTCTTTTTTTTTTTTTTAAGATTTTTATTGGGGAATTGGAACAGTGTTGGGGAATTGGGGAAGGGGACCAGTCAAGTTTTTGCTTTTTAATCTTTGTTGTGGAGAGCACCAGTCTCCATCTGTTTCCCCATCAGTAGCTCGTGGCCTTTGAACTCAAGGTGCTGTGTTCAATATTAGTTGTGGGTGGGCTAGCCACCATCCCATGTGGGAGTTGAACCAGCAGCCTTGCTATTAAGAGCACATGCTGTATCCACTGAGCAGCTCAGCTCAAGGTGCTAAGTGCAATCTTTAGTTGCATGTGGGCATAGCCCACCATTGAACAGGCATCTCGTTGTTACACCAGCTGAGTCATCCTGCCGCCTCTTGGCAGCTCAGCAACAACTCAGCTAGGGCGCAGCGTTCACTGGCCCATGTGGGAAACAAACCGGTGGCCCTGTTGCTCAGAGCACGTGCTCTAAGCCAACTCTTAACCAACTGAGCCAGTAAGCCAGCACTGGGAGTCATTTTTAATAAAGAAATAGTAACTGGAACATGACGATGAACAATAAAATATAATTTTAAAGGTTAAATCAGTTTTGAAAAAAAAGAAGCAAAACAGAATGTAAAGTCATGATTAATTTATTAAAGAGAAATATATATTTTTAATGAAAAACATGAAACTAAATTTCAATATACCAAAATAAAATTATGTTTCTTTCTTCTTTCTTAGGTAGTAATCAAAACTGCAGTCAATACTGTTTCTTTCTGATGTTAAATCCATGCTATAAAATTATGTGGAAAAGTTGCAACAGCATTGTTCTAACTCTACATATTAAACATTTATTTTGAATAAGCTAAATTTTTAGAGTTGAGATAAACTTGTTTATTTGTACATTTTGTGCTTATTTGTCTTAAGTATATTTCAGATATATGGTATTTGTCATATATCACTTAAATAACTATTCTTCATTAAAACAGAAGTTTCTGCTTTTGTAAACAAAAGTTAAAGAGCTGAGAAGAGAAATCTCAAAAAGTTACTTGAATGGCGCACACTGTTTTATGGTGCTGAATATTTGAATTAAAATATTTTCTAATTGTTTTTCTACCGTAATCGATAATACTACCATTATTATTTGGTTATTTATACCTGAATCTATGTATTCTTTCTGCTTTATATTCAGAGAAATACTGTTCATTCTTATAAAATTAACTAAGATTTTGAAACAGAAATATATCATTTAAATAATTACATATTAATATTTTAAATCATCATTTTTTTCTTTTAAGAAATTAATAAGTACATTTTTTTTCCATTTGGTAGGCATGGATAAGATACCTAACTAACAGCGACCAAAAACAATACTGAAAAATTTAAGCCCCTCCTCCTTTTCTACATTTTATTGTGTCTCTGTCTCTCTGTCTCTCTGTCTCTCTGTCTGTCTCTCTCTCTCTCTGTCTCTCTGTCTGTCTGTCTGTCTCTCTCTCTCTCTCTCTCTCTCTCTCTCTCTCTCTCTCTCTGTCTCTCTCTCTTTTTCATAGGAAAATTGGTTAAATGATTTTGGCATTCAGGTTTGAACACCTCTAAAAGTAATTGCATTTACCCAGATACTTGATACTCTAATTTCAAACCAGATTTTATTTATCACTTTCCAATGTTTCTATAGAAAAATATATTCACATTTTTTAATTAGAATTTCTGACTTTTGTAACTTAGCTTTATGAAGTAAATAGCAACATTTGTATATTTATATGGGCCCTTTCCTTGAATTTAAAACATAATACAAAAATTTATTCTCATGCTTGATGAACCTGTATGAATAAGCTATAAATGTAAATCCAAATACATAGGTACTATGGTAAAAAAACAAGCAAACAAACAAAAAAATATGTTTTCTCTTATTCCAAACTTTTACTAATATTACTCATTTCTTGACTTTATTCTTTACTTAGGTAATTAAGAACACCTAGTTTAATCTTTTGGTGGGTGACAAACTCTCATTTTATAAAATATTGTGTTTTCAATGACAGTGACTCATATTTCTGTATGTTTTTGTAGAACCAGAGAATTGTGACCTGGAAGGGAACATATCAATAGTCTCTTACAATATTTTCATTTAGTTGAGAAAGTCTCGTGCATAAGTCATGTGTTTGGGTAGTGAACGTGAACCTGAAAACTGGTTCCCTAAACCACCAATTGGGTAATTTTTCTATTGAGTTATTTACTAACTTCTCAGACTGAATTGTTTTGACAAAAGCACTTCATAGGAGAGTTTCCTAGTTGTGTCTCATTTATAGACTTTTGGAGAAAACCAAAGTAAGCCTCCAAGAAAAAAATAAACAACCAAATGAACAAAACAATAAATGACAAATTAACCATAAACATAAACACAGACCAGAAAAAGGGGGATAAAAGAGAAAAAAAAACAACTTTAAACTTCTGCCTTAATTTTTCTTTGAAGAGGATTAAATTTCCCATGGAAAACAACGTGTGTATAGCATTGGTCCTGCTGTAAAATTCTCAGTGACATAGAATCAAATGCTTTTTGGAGATTAAATTTTGATCATCTATAAAATTAGTGTGGGAGACAAACTAGCCACAAGATCCCCTTTCAACTCCAAAAATCTTACTTATAAAACAAATAAAAAACAAACCACACACGCATGCATGCACACACACACACACACTTCTTTCGATATATTTTTCAAATATTTGCCAACTAGACAGCTACAAAATGTCACTGCTCAAATATTACAGCCATGGGCACTTTAAGGATCATAAAGTATAGAGGTTATACAAAGGAAAAAAAAATATGTCAGCACTACTTAATATTGAAGATAGAGTGATCATTAAATCAAAAAAGAGTTTTGGATAATCAACTTACTTTTAGATCTCAATCACTCAGAAATTTATTTTTGAAATTACCAACATCGTTGACATTTTCTTTCTCTGTAAAATAAACTAGATAACTAATTAGAAATTCAACTATGCTCAGTAAACTTTAGCAAGCCTCATTTAAAATATCGTAACTTATTACTATACTCAGTATACTTTAATACACTGTGCAATCTCAATGGAATCTTACTAAAGAGACAGGGACCTGCCTAAAGTGTCAGAGTGAAAATGTGGTTGCAATCTTGGTCTCTTAGCATACATTCCTTTAAATAATTATTGAAGTTCTAAATACTGTCTCTCAGATTTCAATTAAACTTTAAGTTGAAATTGAAAATGAGATCTATAATATACTGAGCCAGTATTGGGTGGCTAGATGGTTGGCTAGATAATGGCTAGAAAATGAATGACTGATTACATTGGTATATAGTGCTATGTGATTGTGAGAAATTCGGTAAAGAGAATAAAATACAAGTAGATTTGCAAAACAGTGCCTTTTAATTTAAAATTTAATTTTCCTCCAAGTTTCTGTTTGAAATCCTGGGCACCACTAGTTAAAATAGAAAATAAGAATGAGCAATTGCTCTTTTCCTAACTGCAGTTTCCTTTCATGTTTTCTGAGTGCTTTGAAAATCTCTATTGGCACCAATTTTTTACCTTTGTTTTCTTACATACACCTTCTAGGTTGCATTTTACCAATTTATTTTCCATTAATCTTTATGACTAAGCAGTTGGCAGAATGACAGAGATAAGCAGGCAAAGAGGAGAGAATGCCAAAATGTTATTTTCCTTCCACCCCCAAGCAGTAAAACATAGGAAGATACCACTTTCATCTTTTCTACATGAATACTTTTTTTTTTTTTTTTTTACTTTTGGAATGATAGGGTACATCCTGCTTTATTTGAAAAATATTCCCCTTAGGAATAAAATAATTATTGATAAAGTAAAACATGTTATAGTCTATATAGTACTTTTAGTTAGATCACTCTAGTTACTTCTTGTTAAACTGGTCTTTTGAAAAAAAAAGTAAAATAAATTTACTGGCAGCAATGGCTATGCTTTTGGTACAGAAAATATAGCTAATTTATTAACTTTTTTTCACATTGTTAATTAGTAATTTTGCCAAAAAATCCCAGAAGTAAAGAGTTAAATTTAAGAATTTTCAAGGCTTGGAAAGTGGAGGCTTATTCTGGGATTATAGAATTTATGGCCTACATTTAAGTGTATGGTTTTAAGTTGAGTTTGAGTGAGTTATAAAACATATTCTAATATTTTTAAAGCATTGAGATTGCAAAATTTGTATTAATGCGATGCAGCATGTAATCCTTTTTCTCTTCATCATAATTCTCAGAGCATCAAAATGGTTCAAATTCATGATAATTTTTCTGTTTTATTGTATTATCTAACCCTGATATGACCAAAGATAACATAAAATTATATAAAATATACAATTATTATATATATTATATCTGAATGTGTATATAATCTCAAAGACAGAAGAAATCCATATTTACATCATTTCCCCTTTTCTCCTTAAGAAGACACCTCGCCTGAATGGGTTTTAGACAGTGGGGAAAGGAAAGCATGCCACATTGCTTAAAACCTGTGCATGCTTGTGTGTGCATGTGCGTGTGTGTGTGTGTGTGTGTGTGTGTAAGTGTTTGGCTCATGTGATTATGGAGACTGAGCCATTCATATATATATATATATATATATATATATATATATATATATATATGATTAGCTTACACTATTAGAGTGGCTGAGAAGTCCCGGGATCCCCCATCTACAAGCTGGAAATTCAGGAGACCCATTGGTTTAGTGCCAGGCCAAGTCCTAAGACCTAAGGCTGGAGAACCATGAGAAGTGATATAAGTTCGAGCCTGAGTGAATATGAAAACAAATGTCCCAGCTCAAAAACAATCAAGTAGATTGTTACTCTACCTTCCTTACTCTACCCTTTTGTTCTATTCATCTATGTAATGGTTTGTATGAAGCCCATTCACATTGGGGATATCAATCTGCTTTACTGTTTACCAATTCACAGGTTAATCTCATCCAGAAACACCTTTGAACCACACCCAGAATAATGTTTGACCAAATATTTGGTACTCTGTGACCCAGCCAAGTTGACACATAAAATTAGCCATTACAAGCCTACCTCTTGTCAAAATAACATACATACTCTGCTCTTTAAATCATACTTCATCCCAATAAAGATAATAACAAGGTCTTAACTCCTCCTAACATGATACAACTATCCTGTGTACAACAAAAAAACCCACTAACCCCTCTCCCAGGAGAGAAGGTACAGCTCTTGTGTGAAGCTTATACTTCTCCTTGATATGTCATAACATAAATATCATGATGTAAAATGAACAATACTGAAATATGATGGTGAGTCAATACACGATATGATAGTGATTAATTATGATAATAGTCAATACATCTTATGTCACATGATAAAGTAAAAAGACAGGAACAACAGATATATTGGCTTAATAACATATTGTGTATACATTGTTATATGACATTAATATTTTATTATAGTTTACATCATATTGCTTATATTATATAATTATTATATTAACATAATATAATCACTCAATAGATATTAATCACATATATTAAGATATATAAAAATAGAAACAAAGATATTCATAGCACAACAAGGAGGAGTCCTCATAACAATAAGTCCTCATTTCTGTTACTAATCAGGTAGTTGTAGCTGGTATTTATAACTACCTTCCTCTACTACCCATTCTGTATTCACTGTGCCTTCAGCCAACCCCTCAGCTGGTCATGGTTCTTTACCTAGTGAAGTGACTACAGCCTTCCTTTTTTAAGGGTCCTGCCTGCACTAAGTTGTTAAGTTTTCCATTAACTTCAATCACAGGCATTGTGATACTAAGAGATGCCCTAAGGGAACTTTTGTGTTCCAGACATACTCTTTCTTTCCTCCACTGTGAAAAAGCAGTCCACCTCCCCTTGGTAGTTAGGTTCAATCACCCCATCTAGGATAGTAAATCCCTTCTTTGCCTGTTAATTGAGAGGCTGAGGATTATCCTTTGCCACCATCCTTCAGGAATGTCCCAGAAAGGGGCACAATGCTTGCTGCAGTTGTCCAGCATAGTGCTGGTAGCGCCTACATATCACACACAGCCATCTGTAATCAGGCCTGTGTCTTCTCTTCCTCTGTCATCTGATTGCAGGGAACTCCCCATCAGGCCACAGATGCAGGCTGGAAGAGAGAAAGCAGTATAGCAAGATGGACGCCAATGGCATTTGAACTATTTCATGTAACTTGCCTGCTCGAGCCTGATCACATAAGTATATACCACTTCCATTTGATGATGGAGTGCTGCTGAGTATGCTCAACTTTATGGTTTGGTGGGTCAGATAATGACCAGTTCATGACGGGCATCCCAGGTTACCCAGTAACTTAGTAGCCCATGGTTAAGTATTCAGTCTCTACTAAGGCCCAGTGGCAGGCCATGAGCTGTTTCTCAAATGGAGAGTAGTTACCTACAGAGGACTGTAGAGCTCTGCTCCAAAATCCTAAGGGCCTGTTTTGCCCTAAACTCCAAACAGCAGCCCTATCTGCCACCGACACTTTAGGCACCATTGGATCTGCTGGATTACATGACCCAAGTGACAAAGCCACTTACACAGCAGTTTGGTGTCATTGCCGAGTTTTTGGGGCCCCAGTCAAAACTAGTAGCTTTTCAGGTCACTGGTATTTGGGCCAGAGTAACACACCCAAATGAGGGATATATTGCCTCCAAAATCTAAAGAGATCCACCAGGTACTGTGCCTCTAGTTTGGTTAATATGAGGGACCTGATGGAATAACATACACTTCATTTTAGAAGGAATATCTCAACATGCCTCATGTACGAACAATGGATGGATCTGAGTAGTGGTGCACCCTTTTGACTGAGCTTAAGCTCTCCATTTGACTCCCCCTCCATCATAGGTACATGTATGTGTGTGTCCTTCTAACCAGTTACTTCTCACTTTTATCTTTCAGATATTTAAAACATGTCTGCAACCAAGTGTAAACCTATAAAAAGAAAAAAAAATAAGTCTTCCTATCCGCACCGTAATTGGTATAGTTGCCTTTTCCACAGTGACAGGAGCTATATGCATTATTCCATAATTAGTTCCTCTCTTTCCTTTCTCTGTCCATCTATGCCTATTAAATATGATAATGGTTTTTGTTTTTTTTACCAAGAGAGACTCCTCTAAATGACTGTACCTGCCCTAGAATTATAAGACAAAGCTTAAATTTTGAAACAACTACACTTAAACTCAATTAGAGTCTTAGAGAAGTCCTCTCTCATGTAGAAATTCTCTCCCTGCTTTTGGGGAGATGGACAAAATGTTTAGCTTGTTCTGTTTATACATACTCAAATAAGATGTCTCATAAATGTGATTTAATTTACTTACCCCAATAGTTGTCATTATGAAAAATATGCTTTAAAGTCTGTTAAGTTTTATCTAAATTTAATTATATTCTCAGTAAAGAGATACCAGGATTATAGTAAAAACACTTTTGTTTTTGTATCATACATTCAGAATTGCAGTGCCAGTAAAAATAAAGGCTGCATATAATTACTCATGTTTGATTTGAATTATAAAGGCTGAATATATGGATGCAAAGGAGACAGGGAAAAGAAAGTGATACTAGGCAGGGGTAGCAATATGTGCACGGCCTGACATTTGGAAAGGGCATGTTGTGTCTGAAGAACAAAAAGTGTTCAGTACTTCAGTTATGGCTACAGTACATGGTAGTGGGAGAGTGATAGAAGCTGTGACTATCTGGTGAATAAACAGACAAGGCACAGAGACATTAGTCACTATCAAAATAAGCCTAGCATATTCTACTCAGAATACAAGACACTATCTTTGAAGCTTGTTGGTAATGTTTGGTCTAAGATAAGTTTATGGAGTAATAACATATTAAGAATGATGTTAAAAAGAGTTTACCCTGTAAACTATGTGTTATACACTGCAGAACGAGGTACCCGGATTCATGATGTAGAGTAATGACTGTAGTTTATGGACAAGGAATTATGGACAAGGAATGCTACATATGGTCTATAAGGATTTAAGAATGGGACCAAAGTGCATAAGAGAGACTCAACAGATATTTTACAGTTAAAATGGATGTAAAAAAACCTTTAAAATGGATTAAAAAAATGATCGACTGGATGAGAAAAGTGGAATGAGTCAGAAAAAAAACAAAACTAGCATCCTAGTCTGAGCAGGTGTATTCATTGCATCATCACTGAAATAATCTGCAAAATTTCAAGCTTTCACACACACACACACACACACACACACACACACACACTCTCACACACAAACAAACTAGGTATCTTCCTTTCTGAAAGATTACTTTGATGCTTCAAAACTTCATTCTGTTTCTTAACAGAAGAATGGCCTCATCTACATACCCATCCATAAGGATAATAGGAGTCTATCTCAGAATAAAAATTAGGAACATGGATGGATTATTACCTTAAAATACCAGTTTACCCAATTACTGCTTTTACCTTCAACCTTTGCCCGCCTTGCTCATTATCTATGAGGCATGATCACAAAATATGGTAAATGCTGCTGCCGAGTGTCATCCAACTGAAAGACAGGGATCTTCAATATGGGAAGTGGCCTGCCGAACCTTAGTAAGTGTGTGAAAACTTTCAACTTGTTCAGCGCAGTCAGTTAGGTGTGAGCTATGGTTGAGAGAAGGTGTGTTTTAAAGTGTGCTGTACATCATCCTCCATCATGACAACGTTCCATGTCACACATCGCGTCTGGTATACGGCAATTTCTGTCAAATAAAATCATTAAGGTGTGTTCTCATCCACCTTATTCACTGGATCTGGCACTGTGTGACTTCTGACTCTTCCCCAAAGTCAAAATGACCATGAAAGGAAAATGTTTTGAATTAATAAGGGACATCCACTACTGCTTCAGAAAGTGGAAAGAATGATGGGAAAGTGTGTTCAAAGTGAGGAGGAGTATTAGGGGGATTAATGGCAATATGTCTTTCACTGTAATACATTTTTTTATTTAAACATTCACTGTATTTCTTGATCATACTTCTTATTTGAGATTCAATTAAATTACAAGTTTTCTTTGACCAATGAATAAATGATGAGAAATTTTCAGTGGCATCCTTTCAGTTACATAGAATGCATAAATCAAAGTCAAACAAAACAAGCTTTTGAATGACCAGAGTCACTAACAATATATCATCAAAGAACCAGGCTTTTGGCTCTGTTATTGACTACATTCCACATATTAGAGGTAAATATCCACTGATGGCTATGGCACAGATATTAACATGAGAGAAATGTCCTTCATGATACAAATATGTATTATATCCACATGAAAATAACCAGTTGATAATAAAAATAATATAACTGATATTCAAAAACAATAAAGGGGTCTGATTTAAGACAGCAATGGCTGTGCTTGAGATTTTCTAAGGAGATAACCGAGAGAGAGAGAGAGAGAGAGAGAGAGAGAGAGAGAGAGAGAGAGAGAAAGAGAGAGAGAGAGAGAGAACTAATGGTAAGCTTGTGTATCCCAAGCTTTTAAAAGAAAATATATAGGGTCGGCTGAGTGGCACGGTGGTTAAGTGCTGGCTTGGGAAGCCAGCGGCCCCAGTTTGGGTCCCACATATGAGGGACAGTGACACTGCCCTCAGAAAAAAGAAAAAAAAAGAAAAAGAAAATATATAGAGGCCAGCCGAGTGGCTCAGTTGGTTAAGAGTTGGCTTAGAGCACATGCTCTGAGCAACAGGGCCGCTGGTTTGATTCCCACATGGGCCAGTGAATGCTGCGCCCTAGCTGAGCTGCCAACAGGTGGCAGGATGGCTCAGCTGGTGTAACAACAAGTTGCCTGTTCAATGGTGAGCTACGCCCACCCGCAACTAAAGATTGAACTCGGCATCTTGAGCTGAGCTGCCGCCCGGATGGCTCAGGGGATAGGGTGTGCCCTCTTAACAACAAGGTTGCTGGGTATAACTCCCGCATGGTATGGTGGCTATGCCCACCCGCAACTAAGATTGAACACAGCACCTTGAGCTTAGAGGCCATGAGCTGCCATCAGGAAGCCAGATGGCGACTGGCGCCCTCCACAATGAAGACTAAAGAACAACAACTTGGCTGGCCTCCTTCCCCAATTCCCCAACACTGTTCCCCTCCCCCAAATCCTCAATAAAATCTTCTTAACAAAAAGCAACACGAAAATATATAAAGAGTAAGAAAATATTTAAGAGGTTGAAGATGGAAAGAACGGGTGTCCCTAAAGTCTAACAAAGAGAGACTTTCAAGGGATGAGTGATAGAGTGTGCATAATAGCACGTGGAGTTGAAAGAAGAGTTCTTTAAATGATCCACCAAATGTTGACAACTTGAGATCATTAGTGGTCTTATCATTAAGACCAGTGTAGAAGAAGCCATTTAAAGATGTCTTGGAGAGTGTTTTTGCCTTTTGTAAACATGGAGAATAATATGTTTCAATGGGGAAAGGATTATGGATTATAAAAATGTAAACATTAATGCAAAGTATGTTAGGAAGATTTTGTAAAGTTTACATACACTTCAACCCTATCACCCAGTAATTTCAATCCTTGGTATTTATCTAAGAAAAATGAAAACATTTTTACAAAAAAGCCGTGATCGCAAATATTCACCGTAGTTTATTCATAATAGCTAAAACTGATAACAAGTGTCTGTCAACTGGAGAATGGGCAAATTGTGGTATATTTATATAATGAAACAGTGCTCAGTGATAAAAAAAAAAAAAAAAAAGAACGAAGTATTGACACACATACCAGCGTGGCTAAATATCAAAAAACATTATACCAAGTGAAAATAGCCAGACACGAAAGAGCAGCTATTATATGATTCCATTTAAGTGTGGTTTTACAACAGGAAAAACAAATGATGGTGATAGAAATATGAACAATTTGCTTCTTGGGTGGTGAGGGATTGACTGGAAAAAGAGATAAGGGAACTTTCTAGGGGTGGAATTGTTCTATATCTGATAGCTGTGTTAGTTATACAATTATATGCATTTGTGAAAACTTTTACAACTATATGCTTACCATTTTATTGTATGTAAATTATTCTTTCATCAAAAGGAAAAAGAAGCTAAACAGTGATGGGAAGGATGAAAGTAGAAATGATATTATAGAAGTTTATCTAGGTTGAGAGGGGTAAAGAAAAATATCTAGACACAAGAGATGAGGCTGAGGGAGGATTGTTTTAAAAGAGTGTGGGTGACTTGAACATGTTAATATTTATTTATTTATTTATTTATTTATTTATTTATTTATTAAAAAAATAGCAATAGAGAGAAAAATGTCAGTTTTAAAGAGAGGTTATTGATAGAGTAGGCAGATTCCTGAGTAGGCAGAAGGGAACTGTTTTCAAAGTTACCCAATATGTTTTACTTTTTTGCTCTAAGAGACCACAAAAGAGACAGAGCAGGCTCAGATTTAGGGATTTAGTCCAATTAATTTATAGTGGGTTACATAACCAGTCAGTAGAAGAGACTAAACATAAAAATTTCATTATTTGGGCCCCACATGTCCTTACAAGGATAAAAGTACCTCTGTGGCCTCTGTAATTGACTTTTGACAAGGCGGATTATTTTGATTGTATTAGAGACATATCTGAAATGGACTGTACCTTACTGCTTTGGTAAGGACTAAGCAGGGGCAATGCCCATCTAAAATTGTTTTTATTGAGGAAAAGTCAAGCAGTGCCGGAAACTTTGCACAGGAATTACAGTGGACTGTAAACCCTGATGCAAACCAAAATTACCAGATGCATTTGGAAAGAGCTAATGTATCAGAATATGAAATGTTAACTCAGACATGAATACTTTCATTTTATTGAATTTCATGAAAAGTACTTGGGTATTTGTAAAACAATGGAAAACAAAGGTGAAATTCCTAGACAATCAGTGAAACATTTGTCAAAGTCAAATCACAACCCCATGAAACTTTGGAATCTAATCGAATATGTTGCCCAAAATTATTAAGAACAAATGAATAGGTACAAAGCACTGCGTGTATGTTTGTGCAGTGCCATTTTAAATTAGATAATTATGAGAATGACTGGAATTTCTCAAAGAACAATTATGGGTTAAATAATCATGATAATGCCAACACTCCAAAAGCAAAGCTCTGAAGTGGCTTCATTGGAAATTACTTATATTTGAAACTATGGATTAGGAAACTTCTGGAAATAGAAACCATCTGAGAAGAGAAGAAAGGAAATTGAAAACACTTTCAAAAAACAAAAATAGAATAGGGAAATCTTATATGATTGTATTGAACATTTGATTTCATCAGGAACCAATCTCTCTATGTTGTCATTTAAAATCTCTGGCTAGGTTTTGTTGTGTACATTTCTACTTGTTAACAATTAATTATTTAAATGTTATTATTTTTAATAAACCATTCTCTTATATCAATCCAGTAAAGTAGAATTATAAAACTCAGTAGAATATTTGATTCTTCTTATTTTTTCCTGTTACTTGTGATATATCAAGCTGTTTTTTAAAAAAGATATAAGTAATGCAACGATGCAGGATTTTTATTATTTTTTAAAAAAGAGGATACTGTGGTATATAAAGATCTATTTTTTTTAACCCAGGCCACTATGATCTAGGAGTTTGTCTTAGTTTATTGGGGCTGCCATAAGAAAATATCACAGACTGGGTAGCTCAAACAACAGAAATCTACTTCTCACAGTTCTGGATGCTGCAAGATCCAGGTGTCAGCAAGTTTGGTTTCTCCTGAGGCCTCTCTCCTTGGCTTGCAGAAGGCTGTTTTTTCTTTGTGGTTTTACCCAGTGTTTTTCTTGTGTGAACACACCCTGTGTGAACACATTTCCTGCTGTTATAAGGACACCGGTCCTGTTGGGTTAGGGCCCCATCCTTATGTTTTGTTTCACCTTAATACCTCTTTACAAGCCCTGTCTCCAAATACAGTCACTTTTGGGAGTAAGGTTTCTACATATGAATTTGGGGGGGTGGGGTACAACATAGCCCATAATAGAGGTCATGTGATGTCCAATATGGAGAGGCCTCATAAGACAACAAATAGGCAGTGACTAAAGGAAGGTTAAGGGATAGTTCATTTATTCAGCTAATATTAAGAAAAAATCTCAGTTCTTAGACATGCAGGATTAGCCAGTATGTCTTCATCAGGATGGTGTGCCACCCCTCACCCAGTGAAGATGGACAGTGTTAGACTGCCTATTTCTCCTTTGTGATTTCTCCAGGTGAAATTATGTGAAAATGAACTTCCATAACTTAAATGTCTCTTAGTTAGGGAGAGAGGACTTTATAAAATGTGAAATCCAATCCTGTATATTTTCCCTTGGTGCCTTTCAGATTGTGAAATCCTGATAGAATTGGGAGTGCCTTATGATTGTGATGTGGTAGAGTTGGGGGAGAATCAATCCAGTTGATATTTTTTTTATTAGATTCAATATATTTTCTTTTTTAGCACTAGCTCAATAAGCCCAGATATTCTGACTGTTCCAAACTTCCTACTTGTTTGTCCCTACTGGCAAGAATAAACTGGTTGAAAGGGCAAAGAAGGAAGGGAAAATCCAGATTGCTCTGGCTTGAGATCTGAATGGAGGTGAAGTGAATCCAACTCTTTGAGAAACTTGGCTCTCAAGCAGGGTTTCTCAACCTTGGTGCCATTGGCATTTGGGCCAGATGATTGTTGAGGGGTGGGGGGTTGGTTGTTCTATGCATTATAGGATGTTTAGCATCATTCTTGGTTCCTACTCACCAAATGCATTAGCATCTGAGTTATAACAACAAAAAAAATGTCTCCAGATACTACTAAATGAAAAAATTGTTCCCAGTTGAGAACCATTTCTCTAAAAAAAACAAAAAACAAAAAAAAAAACGGCGAGAAAACAGGCAGTATCACGAGAGGGG
Source organism: Aselliscus stoliczkanus (assembly GCA_033961575.1). Classification (NCBI taxonomy): domain Eukaryota; kingdom Metazoa; phylum Chordata; class Mammalia; order Chiroptera; family Hipposideridae; genus Aselliscus; species Aselliscus stoliczkanus. Next base: position 159,111,659 of record CM066728.1, read on the forward strand.
TGTAATGTCCTGGGAAGTTTTATTTTTTCATGTTGGTTTGCTTTGTTTTAAGATGGAAGATGCTTGGGTATATTTAAAGTTAGCCAAATAACTTCACATTGTCCACAGAGGATTGACATTATGTGATTATCCCATTACTTTCTTGAAACCTCTTTAAAATGACAGTGATAGTAACAGCTCAAAAGAGATGCAAACTCAAAAGGACAAAGGAAATAGACAAATAATTCTTATATTCGGCAATATGGATGTCAAATAAGAGTGGTTTTAATATACTAGTAGGACTAACTGGAGATAGTTCAAAAGAGAAGGAAGTTTTTAAATAGAATTTTGCTACAAAGGGGCTCAGCAAAATGTAGAAGCGATGCGGAATCAAGGGAGAGTCTTTATGCAAGAGAGGATGGGATCTAATACAAAGGTGGAAGAACTAGTTTTATGTAAGGACAAATAAATCATGTAGCTTCAAATAACTGAGAGGATGCTTTTGTTTCCTTGTTAGCCTATATTTTGCAACTGTACCTCAGATGAACATATGGATTGATCGATCATAAATGTTGGTTTATCCTACATTTTCATTGCTGATCCATGTAAACCACCTTTTAATTTTCTTTTCCTTAATAATGACAATGCAAATGAAAGGAAGAAAGTGAACCTAGCAAATAGGACATCTAACACTGGACAGCAGTAAAGGAAATTTTGGGGCTTAGAGAGATAAAATCCAGGTTAAACCAGAAAAAAGACTCTAAGAAAAATTGCCATGGGAAAATGGAATTGATAGATTATCTGATATGTTTATAGATCTTTTAAACTGTTCCCATCAAAGATGCCCTCCCATTGTACTTAATACTCTTGCTTGCATTTCAAAGGAAGAGAATAATACACCTCTGTTAATGAGTTTGGACTCTGAACCATATTGTTTCCATCTCCTGATAAATTGTATTTTTAACTCATTGTCAGGTGAAAGAAATGTCTTTAGGAAATGGTATTGGTAGTCATTTGGGGATCAATATCGGGTCTGTAGTGCTTGGATGTCAAGCAACAGTAACTGCATTTTTTAATGTTTCATGAATGATTCCCTAATATAATCTATCCCCAACTTAGTATAAGAACCTCGGAGGAAAAGTAGGCTCTATGTAGAATGTATTTTCATAGGTGAATTGCCTTAGTTGCTATTAAAATAGTTATATTTATATATATCAAAACGGCATCTGAGGATTAAGAAGGTTTACCAACAATGCACTGCTGAAGAACTCTGAAGGATAAATCAGACGTAGGAGTTTCAGAAGTGACCTTTAACTGTCTTGTTTGGGAAAAATATATATATTTATAAGCTGATGACATATGTAACTGTAGAAAACCTTGGACAGTTTAGAAGTCCTTATGGCATTGTCACCATGAAATTCCTCACATGTAAATTCAGCAATTCAAACCTCTACTGAAATTTTTGGCAAAAATAAAGCCGAATGCTCAAAATTTAACAAATCTCATTTCTCAGTCTCTGAATGTATTGCCACTCATTGTTGACCCAAACCAAATTATAATTGAAGATGCTTGAAACTCATGTATTCAGCTAGATATTTTATTGGAAGAACTCATAAAATTACAAATAATTTTCTGAACCCTATTGTATTATTCATTCTGCAGACAAAAACACTGAAGCTTCCCTTCACAATAGTCTTAACATGTGTGTAAATAATAATAGTAATAGTAATACATTTTTGTGTTTATTTTCTTGATGTTTGTCATTATATAAATAGAGGCAGACCTCAGGAGACTAGGGAATCATTTCATTGAGTTTTAGTCATCTGTTTTAAATAATTTATAATTTGACTTAACCAAAACACAATCTTGCCATTAGCAAGAAAAAGAAACAAATAAAATACAGAGGGGCATGATGTAATTCTTGATAGTGGTTAAGAAACATACTTAAAATTCTTAACTGTACAAGAATTAAGATCCTAAAATTAAAAGAAATCACAAAGAGGTAATTTATATGCAAAAAATGATTATTCAAATGTCTCCACCTTTCTAACAGTATGTATAATTGTGATGTCCCTCCGTGCCTTCTCTCTGTCTCAGACCTGTGACTACTATATCTACTTGTTAATAACTTTCTTTCACTTTCAATGTATTGAACTAATTTGTTTTTTGTTTTGTTTTTTTTTTGTGTTTTTTTTTCAGGGTAGTGTTACAGGTCCTCATATGCGGGACCTGAACCGGGGCTGCTGGCCTTCCAAGCCAGCGCTTAACCACTGCGCCACTCGGCCAGCCCTAATCTGTTTTTTTTTGTACCTACATCACATGAACATCTGAGAGTATATTAGTGTGTCAATAATTCACCTTTTGAAAAAATCTGACGAATTTTATAATCATAATAATGTAAAATTAGTATCATATTTAAGTTACAAAAGCTGTTTGGGATAATGCTACACAAACAGGAAATTATAATATAGGAATAGTGAACATATAAAAATATATTTTATGTGTAGCTTTATTTCTTATGGAATTAAGTGAAACTCATTTCTGAAAAGTTAATAGATATAGTAGAGTTCATATAATACTAGTAGGTCACTTAAAATGGTGCATTTGAAAACATGTTCACTGTATCTGCTAGCAACCAAATATGAAAATGGGAGGTGGCAATGCCTTCTTATGTAAAAAGCACTTCTTGACTTCAGTGGTAAAATGTTGACTAATTAAACAATGTGTTAAAATTTTTTACTGGAAAAACAGGCTATTCTAAGAGAGAGAAAAAGTATATATGATCTCTTCTTTGGGATTAATTCATCTCTCCTTAACTTGATTTTAATGTAACAGATATAGTTAAAGTGCTCTTGGAAAAGTTTAATTGATCTTTATATTTGCAATTAAAAAAAAAATCAGCTATTTGAAGATGCTTGTGGAGAGAATAGTACCGTAAACTCTAGCACGGTGTCAAGCTTCAAATGTTCAGTCCAATAATAAATACTGTATCAGGGTTCTCATTGTTGACTGCATATTAGAACTGGCTGTACTCGATGCGATTTGTAAAGACCAGTTGCCTAGGTTCCACCCTCAGGGATTCTGATTTAACTGTATTGGGAGCCGGCCAAGGCATGTAATGTTTTGAATGCTGGGTTAGTTACTGGTAAATAATTACTTTTACTATAACCTCACCTTTTCAAGTAAAATAAGAAAAAGAAGAAAAAAAAACCTTTAAATCACATAGAATTGACAAACTCAGAACATGATTTAATGAAGGTGAACAGAATTTATAATACAAGTCTATTTAATCTTTTTAAAAGTATGTAAATTGCCAAAATGTAAACCATATGTATTTCTTTTATACTATTAGTTAAAATGGTTTTATAATATGTTCATAAGAAATTTATGTTCAAATTCAAAACTTTCCAAATAGCCCCCTTTCAAAGATATGGTTAAATTATGATTTTTTTGTTGTTGTTTGTCCTTAAATAGTTCACCTGCCCCCCAAAACAACTACTTGAACTGACCCAATTCTCTTGCCATAATTTTACCTTTCTCCATGTAAAGTTATCTTTGAAGTTAATTGTAGAGATGAGTCCCAGAAGGTTCACTGAACAGCTTCCCACTTTGCCCATCAAATGAGGTTCAATTACACTCAACAGGAGGAATAGATATATTTGTGGTTTGGTACCCAAGCAGACAATACTTAACATCAATTGCTCCCTTGGCTTAGGCAAATGGTGGGCAAAAGTATGCAAAATAGCTATCAGCTTTCAGAGAACTGAGAGGTCTAGCATTTGCTCAGTCACCTTGTCATTTACCTATTTCCAGAGTCACTAGATGATGATAGTGTGTTTAAAGAGCCATGCCTCTAACCTTTTTCTCTCCAAATCAGATTCCCTACAGGGTAAAGGTGGGGGTGGATCTATCAATATCACCTCAAGAGATTATTTTAAAAAATAGTAACTCTACTCTCCCCTTCAGTGAACACCTACTTTATACTCATATGTTACCATTGTTTCTTACACAACTAAATCAAAAGAGGTAAGAAAGTAACAATTATATAATGACATTTAAGTCACTGTGAATTCTGGGTTTTGTTTTGTTTTGTTTTTAAATATGAGTACTGAAAACACTTTCCTGTATAATAAATAAGCTTGGTAGTTAGACACGATTTATATTCTAATCATGACTTTACCTCCATGAGTGCCACTTCATTATTGCAATAATGGAGAAAACAGTACCTACATTTTAGTAATGTATTAAGAGTTGAATAAATAGCATATATAAAATGTTATATCTGCAACAGTTATTTAAAATATATTAGTTCTTGGGCAGGCCGAGTGGCGTGGTGGTTGGGAGCTAGCTTGGGATGCCAGCGGCCCCGGTTTGGATCCCACATATGAGGGCCAGTGACACTGCCCTCTAAAAAGAAAATAAAAAGAAAAAAATAAATAAATAAAATAAATAAAATAAAATAAACTATATTAGTTCTTATCTCTTCCACTTCCCACCAAATTGTAGCAAAATTTATATGGAAGCCTCTAAACCTGGGCGTGGGTCGAATGGGATCTTCCATGGATATTACTGTATCTTATAGGAAAGCAGAATTATACAGGTTGGAAGGACTGCTTTAGAGATCATTGGTGACTGCTCCCGTTTCCCAGAGTAGGGGATAGAAAGATAGCTTGAATGAGAGCTTAGGCCTCTTGTCTATTATTCCATTTAGAAAAGTGTTCTTGACACTAACATTCTTTATCTCTTATAAATATTTAGGGATATATAGAATTATAGGGAAAGCATTACTATATCTGTGTCTACTATCTCTACTGATGTAAGCCAAAACATTTACATTGGAGAAGTTGGTCTAAATATAGGTTGGTCCAAAGATGTTTTCATGGTCATGGATTCAAGACATAACTAACCTATGGTTGCTTCTTTTTAGTGTTGGTGATTTTTAAAATAATCTAAGAAAAAAATGATAATTTGGATAGAATTACTAACACTATAAAATTTCTGAATTTTTGAAAATTACAAAAATGCAAAAGAAAAATATTAAAAACATATATCCCTATGACCAAGAATGATTTCATATTTGCATACTTGTTTCTAGTCTTTTACAATAGATACTTACATGTAAATATGTATGAAGTTCTTTTTTTATCACCTAAATCCAAATTATCTTCCCTCTTTCCAAAGAATTCTTATCATGAGTGTAATTTAAACCCTTCCAACCCATTTTATTATATACATACATATTTTCATGTGCATGTATATATATATATAAAATAATTTTATTATTGCTTTATGTCTTTGCACATTCATATTACATAAATAGCTAAAACCATCTGTCATCCCACATCTTATTTAACTCAATATTACATTTTGAAATCTATTTATATAGATTGAATTGTTTGCTTGTATTTGCTGTATACTATTCCATTTTACATTTATTAAATTTTATTTATACATGAAAATTTAACTTGTTATTACTAAAAATTATACTAGAGGTAATATCCTTATACAATACAAGTCTCTGTAGAAATGTGAGAGTTTTTCAATAATACAAAGCCAGAAATAGAATTGGTAGTTCATTCAAAGCTCTATGAACCCTATGTAATTATTTCATTGTCCTTGAAAATTTATTGCAAATAAATTTGAATTACACTTTTTATAATATGGAAAACTTAGATTTTTATTTTATTGAATTTAGTAAAATGTTACCCAAAGATTTCTGTGGATACAAGCAATTACTTTGGACATAATGGGAATCATTTTAAAACTTCACTAAGTTTTCTAGTTCCATTCACAAGGTCCCATATAATTTATTGACTCTATTTCTGACAGTGACGATTTATCTTTCTACCTTGACTTTGGAAAGTAATACACGTAACTATGTTTCAAGTTAAAGTGCAAGAGACTCTCCAGCCTATTTAGAACTAGCGATTGAAAACTAAGAACAGATTAATGCTTCTAAACACGCACATAAATCTAGAACATTGAAGGAAATTAAGCTTCTTTCTTTACTCATTTTAGAAATCATTAGGCTTTACATTTTAACATCTTTTTTGTTTGTTTGTTTGAGGGCAGTGTCACTGGCCCTCCTATGTGGGACCGAACCAGGGCCGCTGGCTTCCAAGGCCAGCGCTTAACCACCACGCCACTCGGCTGGCCCTAGACTTTACATTTTAGTTATAGCATTAAAATAAATTTTTCTCTATGCCTCATTTTGTTCATTATTCTTAATACTTAATACTGAGGGTGACAAAAAAAATGTATACACATGACTTGTATTCATCTTTTGTTATTGGCATATATTGTGTATTACATTTTAATAGTTTTTTTCTTTCTTAAAACGTGTATACATTTTTTGGCACCCTCTGTATTTTAGAGTTTCTTTATCCAATTTGGCCTTCAAGCCAGTGGGGACATACTGCATTCAGCTACCATGCCCAGGCATAAGCAGGAAATATAAATATTCCTAAGACATGGTCACTGACCATAATGAATTGTATTGTCAAAGGTAAAAAAAGAGAGGTACTTACAAATAAAATCAGGGATCAAATAAGGGAAAGTTAAAAATGAAAAGTACTTACTGTGGGTGGAAGATCAAATTTTCCCAGAACAATCAGAGACCATAGAGACCATGCAACTATCCTACACTCTCATTTTACAGGCGAGTCCCTTAATCTCTCACAGATGCAAAAACAGGTATGCAAGTCTCCTATCATGTGTAATAGGGGTAATAAAATTGTTCTTTGTCAAAGTGCCTGGGAAGGTACTGAAACTCAAAAAATTATGTCAAGGCTGTCAATTTTCAGTGTGGCCCTTGTGCGAATGAGGTACAACAATGGTGACGAAAGACTAAACACACCTTAGTGGTTTCCTCCTTAAAAGCCTAAGGAGATCGAAAGGCTTTATTAACATCTTTACTTAGCTGCCTGTTTTTTGAATCCTACCTTAAAGCAATTCAATCCCATGCTGAATGTGTTCTTGTGTTTGAAAATACTAAACAGTTTTCTGCATTGGTAGATCATATCAAGATAAAGGAATCCTAATTATAATGGCATGCAGGTCTCCGTAGGCTTTCTCTCATCCAAATTACAGTTTCGTGAGGTACAGGACTCTTTACCTTAATATTCCAGATGCTATAGAATGATATTTGTCCCCATATACCAGGTGGATTGGTAGATACTCTGGTATTACAAATATATTTTACATTAAATTATCATCAAAGAAAGGAAAGGAATAATTTATTTTATGTGCCCATGAACACTAGTGCAGGACTATACAACAGCTTTGAATACTGAGTGAAGTAATGTGAACCATAATGTTTTTAAAATTTATGTTTAATTATAGTTAACATACATATTATATCAGTTTCAGGCATACAACATAGTGATAGACATTTATATATTGGGTTGTTGGAAAAGTCATGATGTATTTTTTCTATGTTTTTCATTGCAAAAATGAGTCATGACTTTTCCAACAACCCAATAACTTACTAAGTGATCATCCTGATAAGTGTAGTACCCATCTGAAACCATACGAAGTTGGAGAATTAAGTTAGCAAACTCGTCCTAGAAAAAGTTCTACATAACTCATTGCTGAATATCACTATGGTCATCTTCTAAGTACTCCCCTTGGGAAACTATGCACCAATGCCAGCACCTAGTCCTCCCTTTAAAGCAATTTTGGAACTCTTTTTCTGGAATGGCCATCAGATCTGTCGTCAGATTACCCCTGATGTCCTGAATGTCATCAAAATGTCTTCCTTGCAATATTTCCTTTATCTTCTGGTAAAAAAAGAAGTCATTGGGGGCCAGATCAGGTGAGTAGGAACGGTGTTCCAACACAGTTATTTTTTTACTGGCTAAAAACTCCCTCACAGACAGTGCCATGTGAGCTAGTACATTGTTGTGATGCAAGAGCCATGAATTGTTGGCAAAAAGTTCAGGTTGTCTAACTTTTTCATGGAACCTTTTCAGCATTTCCAAAGAGTAAACTTGGTTAACTGTTCATCCAGTTGGTACAAATTCATAATTAATAATCCCTTTGATATCAAAAAAGGTTACCAACATTGTTGCAACAAGTTTTCAAACTTGTCAGACCTCCTACGTAATTATTACAATATTATTAACGATATTCCCTATGCTGTACTTTACGTGACTTTTTATAACTGACAATTTGTACTTCTTAATTCCTTTCATCTTTTTCACCTATACCCCCTTCCATCTGACTACCATCAATTTGTTCTCTGTATCTATGAGTTTGTCTCTGTTTAGTTTGTTCATTTATTTTTTACTTATTTGCTTTTAGATTCCAAATGTTAAGTGAAATCATATGGCATTTACCTTCCTTTTTCTGACTTATTTAACTTAGTATGATACCCTCTAGATCCATCCATGTTGTTGCAAATGGTAAGATTTCATTCTCTTTTATGGCTGAGTAATATTCCATTGTATGGTATGTATGTACCACATCTTCTTTATCCATTTGCCTATCAATGGACACCTAGGTTGCTTCCATATCTTGACTGTTGTAAATAAGGATGCAATGCAAACAGGATACATATATTTTTTTGAATTAGTGTTTAGGGTATTTTTGGATAAATACCGTAAAGTCGAATTGCTGGATCATATGATAGTTCTCTTTTTAATTTTTTGAGGAACCTCCATATTGTTTTCCATAGTGACTGCACCAATTTACAATCCCACCAACTGTGTGTGAGAGTTCCCTTTTCTCCACATCCTTGCCAAGACTTGTTTGTTAATTTATTGATGATAGCCATTCCAACAGGGGTGAAGTGATATCTCTTTGTGGTTTTAATTTACATTTCCTTGATGATTAGTGATGTCGAACATCTTTTCATATGTCTATTGGCCATCTATATGTCCTGTTAGGAAAAATGTCTATTCAGGTTCTCTGACCATTTTTTGATAACCTGGGTTCTGTGTTGACCAAATTACTTTGGTCAAGTTACTGAATTTCATTGGGCATCAGTAACCTCATATGTGATATTTGCATGTTATCCTAAAAAGGATGAATAAGTGGCAACCTGCAAAGTTGATCATGCCCATAAGTATATTTTTTGCTTCTTTTTAGAACTCATACTCAATATTTTAATTAATTGTTATTTTTAAAATATATAATGATTTCACACAGAATTCCTGTTTCTATCAAAAAATTGGGTGAGCTGGCCACACTGAGCAGGCATTTCTCTATGGCAACAATTAATTAGATGTTACCCTTTAGAAGGGGCATGGACCATCCTGTTTTCCATAATCCCTGTCTCCCCATTAGTAAGGCCTATTGCTTCGTACTTGCCTGCTATTTACATCTGAGCCCTTTACTTCTTACATGTACTTCCCTTGGTCTAAACGACGTCTGAAATTTCATTAAATGCTATCAGTCTATACCTGGTAACTATCCACTCAAATATCATTTTAAATGCTTGATTATTAAGATCCATGAAAAATATTAAATTATTTTTAATTCTCTATTTTTTATATCTAGGCAAGAATTTAAAAATTATTAAAGTTGGTAATAGATGCCATGATAAGTACTTAACTGAAAAATTTAAGTCTCAAATTTACTAGCATATTAACATGATTATTGTCAGGTTATTTTCCAATTTGCATCATATGCAGTCATGATAATATTTGTCACATTATAACCTGCCTGTCTGCCCCCATGCATCTCTCCATAAAGACAGATCATAACTTCAATATTATGCTTATTGTATTTATTCCTTTTGGCACCAAAGGACAGCCGGCTAGTCAATGACAGATAAGATCCCATGAGAAGAACAACCCAGGCCAGACACGGTCATGTGGGTGCCTGTGGGTGCCCGTGGGTGCCAGTGGGTGGGTACCAGTAAGTGCCGGTGAGTGCCATGGGAGAAATCAGGGAGAGGAGAAAAGGGGCATAAACCTCTTGCTTCAGGTTGTGGCAGCCTGCCTGTGAAATGACCTACTGATGTGATAATACCTGTCCTCCCTGCATTCTTATCAGTAAGCCTTGACAGAGGAAGCTTCTGTCTCTTAAGAGGTGTATGACAATAACTTCATGGGGCCTCTGGTAATTGTAGTTTGCAGGCATAGGAAATTAGGCCTGGAGGTTAATTCTTGCGTGTGAGACTCACAGACCTTGGAAGCTACACTGATCCCTTCTTAATTGTAAGATAATAAAAGAAGCAGTCTGGTCGGCTGAGTGGCCCGGTGGTTATGCGCTGGCTTCGGAAGCCAGCGGCCCCGGTTCAGTCCCACATATGAGGGCCAGTGACACTGCCCTCAAAAATAAATAAATAAATAAAAGAAGCAGTCAAGGCCCGATTCGGGGCTCCACTCCATGAGGCTCCCTATCCCAGCTGCATGTTTCTCTCTTATATCTTGTCTCTTTCTTTCTTAACTATTTGCCATCCCTTCTCCACTCCCACCTGCTCTGTCGTGCAGGAACGTGACAAATATTGTCTAATACTACCAGACAGAATATCTACAATTGGTAAAATGGACTTTCTATCTAGATCTTATATGCCAAAAAAGGCTCTTCCCAAGCAAGAAATACAAACACAAGTTTATCAGCTTCAGACCTTAGCAGCAGCATCCAGTGACCACGAAGACATAACATGTTGCTAAAGAGATCAGAGAATATAAAAATACACACTGAATTTGCAGGCAAAAGTATTTAGGTAATGAGTTTCCAGCCTTGTTAATTTCATTCTAGAAAAATCTCATTATAATGTTACTTCTAAGAATCTGTTCCATGGCATATAAATGAGAAAAGTGTCGTGAAACATACGGTTTTGATGAGTGAAGGAAAAAGATAAATGATTAAATCATTAAATTAAGTACACAGACAAAAAAAATCATCTGTTTTAGCACTAAAATATCAGGTCATTGAATTTGGTATCTTGGATGGATGGAATATGCATATTACAATAATGACCCGAATTTATGTTCTTTTTCCCAAATACACACACACACACACACACACACACACACACACACACATTGGGGGTGCCAAAAAATTATTCAGGTGGACACTTTGGTCAACGTTGCTCAAGCAGTTGTTCACTGTAATCAGAAGTGTCTGGATAGTAATTACTTTAAGCACCTCTTGTAATCGCTGAAGTCAAACATGACTTGTATTCATGTTTTGTTCGGTATATATTGATATTACAATTTTAATAGTTTTTTTCCTTTCTTAAAATGTGTATACATTTTTTTGGCACCGTGTGTGTGTGTGTGTGTGTGTGTGTGTATATATATATATATATATATATATATATATATATATATATATATATATAGCATTTTTGTTTAGAACGGTGGAAAACAACCTCTAAGGAATTGCATTCATATTTGTTCCTATCAGTACATGAAATTATAACACTAAAAGAGAGAAATATACACACATGATTTATTTGCTCAGCATATACCCATGAGGATATTGTTGGTTTTGTTTTAAAATACTGTTTTATGGTCTTTACTCAGCCAAGTAAAGATAGTTGAATGAACTATCCTGCTGAGTCAGGGACAAAGTGAAAAACAAGGTCATTTTTTAGCCTGTGTTTACTAGCATGTCAATTACTCTTTTGCTTTGACACAAAGCAGTCAGAGAGTGAGCGCACAGCCTGTGATCATGGACATCCACTCAGCAATAGCCTCCAGGCTGCTCTGGAAAGCCATCTCTCTCTTTACCCAGTTTGCAGTCAATACAACCCATGAGCAATTTTTAATTAAAAAGTAAAATTGTTCAATTTAAATCTCTCAATTGGTTTTATTATACCAAAAATGCTATCTTTAAAAGTCTAAAGGGCCAGTGACACTGCCCTCAAAAAAAAAAACAAGGAAGACTAAAAATCTAAAAGACGCATTTCATTCTCTCCAAAAGTTAAAATTCATTAATAAATAAATAACGTCCTGGGTTCTTATCTGCAGATACTAACAGTCCATTACTTTAAGGTGAGATGATAATAGTAATTGTGAACATCTCTTATGTATCAGTCTCTCTTTAAGAGCTTGAGCTACATGTATGCAAAATATTGATTTAAATATAATATTCTAATATATATTAATTTAGTATATATATTTACAAATTAAATATATGTAATTTAATCTTCAAAACAATGCTTGGATGTTGTAGTCACAATTAAAATCTCCTTTTTGCACATGAGACTAGTGAAGAATAAGAAGGTACCATAACTTGTTCAAGTCGTGAGCTGCTAAGTGGTGCAATTGAGCTGCCCAGCTTGTCTTAGGTTAGAAGCAAGGCTCCCCCATTACACAACATTCCATCCTTATTTCTCCAGGAGCAACAAAACAAAATACTGAAATGCTAATTAATGAGCTCAAGTGAGCAGTGTAAAGAACAGCCCAAAGCCACCTTTGGGAATTATATGTTACATTTGGAATGCCACAACAATTTGCAGTTTGTTCTTTTTTTGTTTTTCCAGAAGAATTTATTTGTAAATCCTTCCTCTCAGCATGCTTGAGTATCAGGCCACAGCGCACAGTACACCTCAGAGATAAAGTGTCAAACTCTAAATTTTCAATTATTGCATTTACATATGTCTGTTCTGACTTCCACTAGAATCCCTGCCTAGTAGTGAATTATAGAGGAGATTTTTACTAGAGGGGGAAAAAATCCATTTTAAGCTAGCATCAGGATAGTGTTTCCTGTTTACTGTTTTTCTGGGTTTTCACAGCAGGCTACTTCATGGAAAGGAATGTTTTGTCCCTCTCCTAATTTACATTTAAAACTTCTAAAACATAGTATACCAAAGGAGTTTAGTGATTCTGAAATAAAGTTACCATTAAGAGGGATTATAGTGGATCAAATCACAGATTCTAAAGTAACACTACTTAGTTTTTGGGTTTTTTAAAAGATTTTTTTAATTAAAATATAGCCAAAACATAATATATTAGTTTCAGGTGTACACCAAAGTTATTCAACATTTATATATCTAAAGAAGTGATCACCATGAAAAGTCCAGCAACCATCTGACACCATACTATGCTATCACAATATTACTGACTATATTCCCCATGCTGTACTTTACATCCCCATGACTTGTTTTATATCTGGAAATTTTGAACTCTTACCCCCCTGGCGGCCCATGGGAGAGACCATTCAATGAACTGAGGATGGTTTCCACCAATTCCAGGCCCAGGGCAGCTCCACAAAAAGTGAGGACTCCCCAAAGCCTGCTGCCACTGGCCAGCTCCCTTAAGGTTCTGCCCCAGATAAAGCCTTGTGCTGCTACATGAGTTGGGTGAGGTAAGATCTTAAGGAGTTTCTAGAATAGGAAGGGTTGTGGTTACATTACTGTAGATTTTTTGGTGTCAGTGCTGAGCCTGGAGTTACTCAGCAAAAGTCTCAGAACACACCAAGGCCAGCTGCCGTCTGCCTGGGTCCTGTGGACTCCAATAATTTTTCAAGAAATAGTGCAATGGGGGCAGGCGGGACTCATGAGAAAGTGCCTTTGTCATTGGGGGATTTGAATGGTGTGGGATCTCAGTGAGTCGGCAGTATAGAGCAGCCCAGCTCACCTCGCCAATTAGATTCTTATTTGGCCAGAGGGGGAGGGCGCAACACAGGAAAATCATGCCCACCTGCCAGCTACATGGGAGAAAGACCTCACACAGGGAAAATGGTGACTATCCTGCAGCCTTCATCCCACAGCAACACACCTCAGTCTGTCCCCCATTTGCCTCTGACACCTTCTGAGTTACTCTCCTTCTGCAGGAGCCCAAGGTGAGTGCCTGAGAGTGAATGAGTCTGTGCGCGGGCCATTTTAGAGGATGTTTGGGTGGCCTGCTGCCTTCGTCCCACCTGGATGGTTGGAATCCCCACTGTTTTTTACAGCTGTGATGCTGTGGGGGCTCCTCTTCACAGCATCAGCACTCTCGGTGGAGGTCGGTATGGGGCTAGGGTCTCTCTCTCCTCCTTGGGGAACCTCCATGGCTGAGATATCCCACCTGGTTCTCAACCACCACACAGAGTTTGGGGCCTGTTTCGTGTCTCCACCTCTCCTACTAGTCTCAATGTGGCTTCTTCATTATCTCTTTAGTTATAAAACTTCTGTTCAGCTAGATTTAACATGGTTCTCCAGGTTGGTTGTTCTGTAATTTAGTTGTAATTTTAATGTGTTCATGGAAGGAAGCAGGCACAGTATTTATCTACTTTGCCATCTTAGATCGCTCTCCCAAGACTACTTAGGTTTAAGACATGCTTTACTACGCTGGCTGCCTTCCCTACAGCAAACTGCTTAATATCTCTGTCCTCAGTTTCCTCATCTATAAAATGGGAATAATAGGATCTGCCTTGAAGAGTTTTTAAGAAGATTAATGAACTAATCCATGTACAATATACTGGAATTTAATACGTTATCTATTGTTTATTATTATCAACATTAATATCATCATCATCATCATCATCATCATCATCATCATCCAGTTCTTTTCCCTAGTTTTCACTCATATCATCCATTTTCTTTCCAAAATCAGGAAGTAGTCCTGAATGATTATAGTATTCATTCCCTTTAACATAAGAGTAGTTTGATATCAAAATTTTAATTGGTTTCAAAATTTTTTCCAAAAATATAATACCCATTTACAAAAGTTTTAACACTGATTATATAATTACAGTTTAAAAAATGGCAGAATAAAGGAAAAAAATATTTTTTCCATTTCACCTAATTCATTTCATGTTTAACACAAATATGGGCTCTCTAAAAGCAGAACATACCTCCAAAAACCACCATCATTTGAGAGGCTTGAACTGCCTTAGTAAGAGATGATGTACTAATTCAACCCTCAGCTCTTTCTTCTGAACTCCTGGCTTACAAAGCTTAAGACATAAGTTTGTTTCTAAGTTCTCAGTTGTGTGTAAGAGTCAAAGTGTGTTTAACAGTCAAAGCTCTGGCATCATCTTCTGGATATTTTGCATTTGGATCATATCAAACCAGTGAACTGCTAATGGGGTTGTGGGCTTGCTCACGCACCAAATGATGATAGGCTTCTTACATGTTACCCTTCTGTGCAAATGTGGTGTAGTAAGTGCTTTCTAATGTTTTAGAGTTAATCAATTTAATTTCTTACAAGAAGAATTAGAGGAATGAAATTAGATTAATATTGAGTTTAATTTTTGGAAATCCAGGTTTGACCCTATTTGGCATATGACATTAAAAAAGAGAGAAAGAGACAAAGAGAGAGAGAGAGAGAGAGAGAGAGAGAGAGAGAGAGAGAGAGAGAGAGAGAGAGAGAAAGAAGAGAAGAGAAAAGAAGAAGGAGAAGGAGAAGGAGAAGGAGAAGGAGAAGGAGAAGGAGAAGAAGGCAGTGACGATTGGCAGACAGATAATTAAGTAGACATTTTACATTTACTGTTCCTTATCTCATAGATGGTAATATCATTCATCTATGTTACCAAATCAGAAAATAAGACACCTGCTTTTTCCTCACTATCTGTAATCCACCAAGTTCTAACAATTTCACATCCTAATTATCTTCATAATTTTAACATCTCTTCATTTGCACTACTACCATTCTACTGTCACTTCACACCTTGACCTTTTAAAAGCCTCCTAAAGGTCTCCCCACAGTTACTGTTGTCCTTTACAATCAGTTCTCCACATGGTAGCCAGTTATCTTTAAAGAAATAGCACTCCCACCGCCACTCTGTTCTGTTCAGCACACTACCCATGCTTCTATTCCTGCTTAAAACCCTTCAGCAGTTCCTTAAAACCTGCTCTATCCCTACAGCTCCCTGGTTTTCTCTACCCTGACCAGATTGGCCTGTTAGCACCTTAGAGTTTATGTGTTGCCTCTTTCCTCAGGTCTCTTGTACAAGCTGTTCCCTTTGCCAGGAGCACACTCTCTGCTTCTCTCTGTCTAGTAAACTCCTAACCACTCTGGATCTAAGCTTTCTCATCACTTCCTTAAGAATATCTCCTCTGGCCAGTCCTAATGAGATCAAATCTCTTTGTTAAGTGTTCCTACAGTATTATGAGTTTCCACATTAAGTGTTTGACACAGTTACACTTTTTCACAGAATTAAGTGACTATTTCAACAGCAAAATGATTTCATTAGACTGCTAGAACTTTGAAGGCAAGAACCAGGGTATTGATTTACTCTTTGCTCACCTCTTTTCCTATAATTCCTCCAAAGTACCTAGTACAAAATAAAAATTCAGTGACTTTTTTAATTGAATGAATAAATGAAAAAAATATTTTTTTTCTTTTTACTTACTATTATCTCTCAGGTTAAAAATGTTAGCATAAGAAATAAGAATTTATCCTCCTTATCATTGGAAAGTGGTAAACAATAGTTATCTTTATATTTCTTTTACTTCCCATTTGGGATGAGACTTATAGTTTATTCATTTTTTGAATCTCACCACTCAGAATAATGCCTCTCATATGGTAGGGGGGAAGATGGATAGGATGAATACGTAAATGAATGTTGTATGACTTTATAATTTTTAAGAGCCAAGTTAAAGTAGAACTTTATAATTGTGCCAGTTATTGAAGCATAATATCAATCTTCTACTATTGGAGTTATGTTTAAGAGAAACCCTGAATTCTCTGCAAATATCTGTCCTCCAGGAGCTGATATCCTGTTTCCAAGGAAGGGAGCCATGTGAAACAAAGGCTCAAGTCCAAGTTGATGATAGCTCTAAATGGACCACATAATCAGTCAATTACATAACTATGAAAGCATGCCATGCTTCTAAACCTATAATTGCAATGTATCCATTGCAATTGGATGCAGAGGAAATTGAAAGTGTAGTGCTATTTGTTGAGAGGAACAAGTTATGAGAAAAACTACTTGGAACATTCTTTAAAGAACATGCTTATGTTATGAGTGTTCCAAAGTTTAATTCTCAATCTGACTATAATATAATCTTAAGAAAGAAAAAGTACGGGTGGGAGCATGATCAGAAATAAGGTAGATCTTCATGCTGAAGGCAGTGGGGGTCACAGAAGGAGAAAACCTAGAATTACCTGAGAAGCAATCCTGGTGCCAGACTAGACAATGTACCAGAGGAATCTCAGAAGAATTAATATTTTTTAAATACCCAAGCTACCCAAGATGACATACAGATTTAATATAATCCCTATCAAAATGCAAATGGCACATTTTCACAGAAATAGAAAACAAAAATAGAAATAGAATCAAATATTTATGGAACCATAAAAGAACCTGCATAGCCAAAGTAATCTTGAGAAAGAGCAAAGCTAGAGGCATCACACTTTCTGATTTCCAACTATATTACAAAACTATAGGTCAAAAAAGTATGGTTTGGCATAGAAACAAATACATGCATTAGTGAAACAGAATAGGAAGAGGTTGGTAAAAGGGTACAGACTTTCAGCTATAAGATGAATATGGTCTAAAGATCTAAGGTATAATATGGTGACTATAGCTAATAATACTTGATTGTAAAATTGAAATTTTCTGAGAGCATAGATTGTAAATGTTCTCATCAAAAACAAAAAAGGTAAATATATGAAGTAATGCTTGTATTCATTAACTCAAAGGGGGAATGTTTTTACAATGTATACCTACATAAAATCATCAGTTGTGAAACTTTAAATAGCTTAAAATTTTATTTGTCAATTATACCTTTATAAAGCAGGAAAAAAAGAAGAACCTCAATTTAAAGAAGGATGAGGAACCAACCTATTTTATTAACTCAGAGAGAGAAATGATGAGACTTAGAATTCAGGATTTTGAGTTGGGGTGAGTGAGATAAAATAAGCTTTAAGTGATAAAATGGATAGAACATGGTTTGTGATTGGATGTCTTAGCGTTCTGCCTTGGGCAGCTGGATGGACTGTTATACCCTTTGCTTGGCTGTAAACTGTGGAGGAAAACAGCTTGAACAATAGATGTGGATATGCTCTGCTTGAGATGTCTGCAGAGAGTGTATAGAGATAAATAGAAAGTCTCTCCCTGTGTGCTCCCCAGCAGTTCATAGTTACACATCTTACTATAACAATTCCTCATTAATTAGTCCTTTTACTAAACTGAATTCTTTGAAGAACTTCATTCCTAGTTTACAAGCGTATAGCAGAATTCCCTGCATACAGTAGGCATTCAGTAAATATTTTTTGAAAGGCTGAATGAATGCCATTTTTGACTGAATGATATGGCTTGCAGAAGTGAAATTATGAAGCTTAAGAGAGATTAGGACTGGAAATTGTTTGGTTGTTTGTTTTTCTAAATCATTAGCAGATAAATGTTTCATTAAAGGCAGTTATGAAAGTTCAGGGAATTTTTCAGAAGTGGAAAAGGCAATAGTTGAGTTGGAGAAATAAAGGGCAAGAAAATAATAAATGGGGAACCTTGGGTAGAGAATGTTAATTGGAAAAGTCAGCTGAAAAGGGAAATCATAAATAAGAACATAGCCACTTCAACTGTGTATCTTAAATAAAGATAGAATTGTATATTTATTTACTGGCCTTTTAAGTGGGGCTAAGACCTTTTTTACTGTGTCTCGTTTTTTCACCTAAACCACATTTATAAAGGCCATGTTTATTATTTCTGAATTTGATTTCTTTAAAGTAAAGTGAAAATTTTAAATATTCTGGAACAATATGAGTAGAAAATTCAAAATTCTTTATATTCTCCCTCAAAGTTTCTTGTCCTCACTGACTATGACATATTTCTCTTCTTTTGTCATTTCCACTTTATTTCTCAAAGTAAAGAGCATTCACACAAACACACACACACACCACGTGTTTTTTGAGGTCATATTTAATTGAATTGCTGAACAAATGCCACTAACTTAAACAAGTTCATTACAAACAAAACCGAAGCATGGTAAACATACAACCCAATTAGTAGGTGCACAAATGTGCATGTGTATTAGAAACCTGATAACTTGTCTGCAAGCAGTAACATCCAGTTGTACTAAGAAAATGGAAAATTTTGGATAATTCAAGTCACTTAAGTGGATATTTGTTAATGAGTATGTACTGTGTTTTTTAAAAATGTTATTCGATTGAACCTGACACAGTGGAAGTGAAATAAAACACATGTTGTTGGCAGAGGGAAAGGAAGTCAGTAGCTATAATGAGATGACAAAAGGGGGAAAAGAACCCCACATTTTTATAATCCATTCAATGAGATTGTCTTAATGCAGACCAGAACATACAGTGAATAGATTTTTTTTTAAGGTTTTTATTTTGTGTGCTTACGGTTACAATTCCAGAAATCCAGAATAATGTTTAAAAAGTTAAAATTATTTTCCCTTTCTTCCTCCATATCTCATTTCCCAGAGCTTACTAAGCTTTTTTATTCTTTCAGAAATGACTATTTCTGCAAGCCTATTTGTATGTGTATATATTTCTCCATATACATTTACATATCTCTTTTTCAATCAAAATATTATATGGCCAGTCTCTCTGAAGGTACATAACTTTTGTTGTTGTTTGTTTTTTTTTGTTTTTAGCTGAGCCATCCTGCCATCTGTTGGCAGCTCAATGGCAGCTCAGCTCAGGCTGGGCATCGAACTGCTGTTGCTCAGAGCTCAGCTCGCACTCTTGAGCGAGCTCTTTTTTTTTTTTTTTTTTTTTTGGGAAATTGGGAGAGGGGAAGACAAGTTGCTGTCTTTTTGTTCTTCAGTCTAGTTGCGGAGGACGTTACTTCACTGGCCCATGTTGGTATCGTCATTGTGCTCTTCCCAGATGAGGCAGATCGGTCGCCGGCCTCTGGATGGTCGCTCACCGCGGCTATTGGCAGCTCACGCTGGCTGCCAGCCGCTCATGCTAGCTGCTGGCCACTCACTGTAGCCTATGGCAGCCCACTGCAGCAGGGGCTGCAGCCTACACCGTCGCTAGAGCTCGCAGCCCAGCTCCAGGTGGAGCTGTTGTTAGCTGTAGAGGGCAGTGTCATTGGCCCTCATATGTGGGATATGAATTGGGGCGGCTGGCATCCCCAAACCAGCTCTTAACCAATGTGCCACTCAGCCGGCCCTTGAGCGAGCTCTTAACCAACTGAACCACTCGGCCGGCCCTAATATGTCCTTTCTTATTGGTATATGGAACTCCACTGTTTGGATATAGTATAGATCATTTAACCAGTTTCCCACTAATAAGGAATATTCCTTTTTTCCATGGACAATTCTGGTTTATGCACGATATCTGCACATTATTGTTAACAACTTTTTTTCATTCATTCTCAGAATTGGCCCATTTTAGATGATAAATTATATGGTCAGTTACTTACAAATAAACATTTAGTGTGTTTCTAACACTTTTTTTTTATTGCTCACATTACTGAAATAAAGATAGTTGTTTATAAACAGTTCACACATGTGAGAATATTTCTAAGGATAAATAAGTATAACTGGAACTGATGGATCAGAGAATCTGTGCCCTATTGATTTTGATGAATATTACCAAATGAGCCTTTAAGAAGTTTACACCAATGTAAACTTCTTCTAAGAGCAAGGGTGTGCATACCAGAAAAATATGAATAAAAATGTTTATTATTCCCTGCATGACCTGGCATTTTCGTATTTCTTTGATCCCATCAAATACTACCCTCTCTTATTTATTTTGCTATAACCAAGCAACTTTCAATAGACCAAAAATATCCCTGCTTTAGGACATTTGTGCTTTCTATCCTGTCTGCCTGGAATAATCTACCTCATATTCTTACATGACTTGCTCCCTCTCTTCATTTAGGCTTCTTTTTCACAAAAGTATGACCTGACCACCTTATGAGAAAATATCATTCTAATAATCACTACCTATCTTTTGACTCTGATTTACTTCTTTCTGTAAACATCTGACCTTACAATATTATGTGTTGTTTCTGTTCTCCTTTTTTTTTTTTAGCTGAGCCATCCTGTCACCTGTTGGCAGCTCAACGGCAACTCAGCTCAGGCTGGGCATCGAACTGCTGTTGCTCAGAGCTCAGCTCACACTCTTGAATGAGCTCTTAACCAACTGAGCCACTGGGCTGCCCTGTCCCCTCCTTTCTCTCTTCTAAGATGTTAACTCTTGAGTCAGAGATGTCTTCTGTGTCAGTCTCTGCTGGTTTCCTCATTGCCTAGAAATGTGCCTGGTATATGAAGGGAACTCAGTAAATATGAATTACCAAGTGAATGAATCAAAGAGTGAGAGAGCGGTTATTTACCACACCAGAGATCAGCAGACATTATCACCTTTTGACAATTCCATAACAATGGTATCTTTTAATTTTAATGTGCTTTTCTTTAATCATGAGCAGATAGTATATTATTAGCAATTTTCTGTGAATTTTCTATGCATGTCTTTTGTAGCCATCTACTTGAGTTACTGACCAAAATTTAAAGCAAGACCAATAAACATCATTGTGTGCTTTCCCCATTGTGTTCAACCAGCTGAGTGCAGACATACAGTAGACAAAAGTGGGATTTAACCTGGTAGACAAAACAATGCAAGGATGGGGGTAAGTGCATCCATAGAGTGGCTGTCATAATGAATATGGAATATTTCCTAGGTAAGGAAGAAAGTGAGGAATTTGGAGAAGAGTTTGAATACTGAAAATGTTGTAAGATCAATTAATGTTGCATCCCAGTAGAATAAAATAATTGTTCTAATTTTTTTCAGAGGTTCTGATGAGAAGTCAAATAAAACTACCAAATAGCTGATATGAAGATCAACTTTACAAGCTGAACTGGTGGCAGGTTTTAGAGAAGTTCAAACAATCTAAAGGTTAATGTGAAACTACTCACTAAAATAAATATCCATGATCCCTATGATCTAGTAGCTAGTTCTATATTAGGGGAACATTCTCAACATTGTGACAGGTAGCTTGGACCAATCTGAGATAGTGGGTAGGTGAACTCGTAAGTTAAAAAAATAATAATAATGTGCTGCACTCACATCAGGATATATATTATGAACTATTAACAGCAATGGCTTACACGTATTGTGCTGTTATATAACTCTTACTCAGCTCCACGCTCATCTTTCAATAATTTTCTGTGTGTTGCTGCAGTTGGGACACTATAAATTATTTTCCCAGAAAAGCACCTTCTTTCTTAGATTTTGTCAGTAACAGACACTAGAAGAAATTACCAGACAGAGATGAAAGGAGGCTAAAAAATTATGCTGGATCCTGCTTTCTTGATTTTCCCGTATTTGTCAGAGTCATTACAACAGCAGTAGTTGGTTCAGCCTCCAGCTTCTTGTAGCATCTTGCATATCGGAGCCCTCCCACAAGTATCAGCAGTGGCCCAATGACACCCCCTCTTGAGAGGTCTGAGCACCACCTCAGGAGATCCTTTCCTCTAAGCTCCCAGGTTCCTCTCCCCTTTTGTTGCCCCATCCCTAAATTTCATAGTTTCTTAATATAGTTCTTATTATATGGGTTACCTGCCTCTTTTCTCTGTGTGTTTTTAGCTCTCCAAAATTGTTGTAATGAATCCTCTTTATTATATCCTCTCTATGTGAAATGACTCCTCTAGTATTTCCTGAAACAGATAGATATTCAAAACTGCTGACTGATTTGGACTGCTCAGGGAATCTTATATAAGTGGCCTCATACAATAGCAGCGTGAATGTCCTTAATGTCACTGAATGCTACACTTAAAATTGGTTAAAGTGGTGAAATTTGTTATGTATATTTTACCACAATAAAAAAAAATATGAAAACAGTATTGAGTGGGAAAATAAACAAGTGGAAATCTCAACATAATACATTTATATAAGTTTAAAATAGAACTTCACAAAATAGCTATACACAATTCTCCCTGAACATTCTCCTTAGGGCTAGTGTCTTAGCCATGGCACTGCTGACATTTTGGGCCAGATAACCTTTTTGTATGGGGAAGGGGCTGTCTTCTGCTTTATTGGATTCCTAGCAGCAGCCCTGGCTCCTACCTGCCAGTTGCACCTTCTCCCATCTGTGACAACCAAAAGTGTTTCAAACATTGTGAATGTCTTCTGATGGTCAGGATCACCCCCAGGGATTTGCAACCACTTCAATGGAGAATGACAACACAATTTTCTAATTTGTGAGTTTTGTGAGAAAGTTGCTGCTTCTACCTTTTCTTGTTTGGGATCTGTTTACTTTCAGCGAGTTATGTGCATAGCCTCATCTTAATCTTGCAGTGAGTTTAATGGTGAAGACTTTGCCGCCAAATCCTGTGGATTTTAGGTACTAACTGTGGGTCAATAGTAGGTAGTCCATCATTTGTACATGCATGAACAACATTCCCCAGCTCTCTCAGATATTTTTTTATTTTATTTTATTATTATTTTTTTTTGAGGGCAGTATCACCAGCCCTCACATGTGGGACCGAACTGGGGCCGCTGGCTTCCCAAGCCAGCACTTCACCACCACGCCACTCGGCCGGCCCTCTCTCAGATATTTTTATTTGAGTATGTCAAGCTCCTCTATCTCTGTGTGATTTATTAGCTCCATCAAGTCTCAGCTGGTTCTTTGAGCTGGGAAACATGAGACGTGAACCAGATGTGGAATTGAGGCATCCCTTCTCAGCCTTCGCTGCTGGGCTTTCCTTTTCAATTTATCTTCTTGATGGTAGTGTTCTGGGGCTCTGTGATTGATCCTATTATTTTCTATGACTTCATGCATTGCTTATCTGACCTTATCTAGGTTCATACCTTTCAATGCTATCACTTTGGTGAGTCCCATTATTTCTCCACTGAAATCCAGTCTCACACATCTAATTATCATCTATTCAAAATATTTACTTAGATATCAATAGGTATATCAAATACTACATACCTGAGCATGAGTTTCTGATTTCTACTCCACCAGCTCCCTCTTCCAATTGGTTTGTTTTGCAGTATGCCTGTCATACTCGTAGTAAATGGAAGCTCATTTTCTCTATTGCTTAGGCCTAAACTCTTTAATTCTTCTTTTTCATTCACCATTATAATCCATTAGAATATTTTGTTCACTTATCTTCAAAAAAGCAGAAATTCCATTATTTCCTACTACCTTTACTGTGACTACTTTCATCCAAGACACCGAATCTAATAGCTTCTGGTGATTCCCATACTTGTCTCATGATAGTCTATTTTCCACACCAAATCCAGTATGATTCATTTAAAATGTAAGTCGTACTATGCCATTTATGTGCTCACACCTTCCAATGCTTCCCATTTTACCTTCACTCCAGGTTACAGCCAGAATGCTCACTGTGGCCTACAAGGCTCTATGTGAGCTGCCATGTCCCCACCTCTTCAGTCTCATCTCCTTGTTACTCCACTCCAGCCATTCACTCTGGTACTTTGTACTTTCTGTGCCTTAAATAAACTCTTCCCAGACACCCACAAGATACTCTCCCTTCCTTCCTTTAAGTCTCTACTCAAATGTTACTTCCTCAGAGGTCTTCCTGGAACACCTTATCTTATAACTTTCTCACTCTTACCCTCTCTCTTGCCTCCCTTTTTTCCACTAATCACAACCTGACATATTATACATATGTCTTTATAGGTGTATTTTATTTTTCTCCTACAACATATAAGTTTCATGAAAGCAGTGATGGTGTGTGCTGTAACAGTGCTGACCATGGGACCCCAGCTCATATTTGGTGAAATAGTAAAGAAATAGACCTCTCAAATGCATTGAACAGCATAGATAGACTTAATTTGAGATGGGAAGCAGATTAGGGAATGAAAGTTCAGCCTAGGGTACAGGGGCCCTGTAGTTAATTTAATAAAAGTGCTCTTTTGACCTATTTCCAAGTCTTCTAGCAACAAAATCAAACTTATTCAATAGTGAGCCCAAGAGTATACATACAGAAACAGTGTCTGGTATTATAAGAAACATCTGATGGAATAAATAGTCACAGGACTGTGCTAATAAACTATTGATTTCCTCCCAAAATGGTGATGGTAAGTAAGACTTTTGGTTAACCATAGACTTAAAAAGTCAGAAGAATACAAAGATGGAAAAAAAATGGCATGGGGAACCCACTTTCGTCTGGCTTCTTTTTTTTGGGTATAAACTAACTCTCTTCTTTGCTGTCTGCCTCATTACATGCACCTCTTCAGGGAGAATGTTCTAATTGATGTAGCTTAGAATATTTCCTGCTGCTTTCTCTTTGGGAGTTCAGAAAACCTGAGCTTTGACCTGCTCTAGACCTTTTGGTAAGCCTACCAGTAAAGGGTCCACCCTTACAAGAAAAGGACTATGTTTCTTGAGGGTAGATATGTCTATTTCAGGCATGTACTATTAGCACATTCATATAGATAACAATAATTAATCCATGTGTTCTGATTAGCCATAATCAGTGATAAAGGTGCTACGTGGATTTCTATTTGCCTGTTTGAATATTTGTTATTCTCAGTAGATGCAGAAATCAGGCAAGAAGGAGAGCTGTGTAATTCATCAGCTTCTTCACTGCAGCTACTTTATATTTTTGCCTATTTAGAATGGATTAGCTGTCTGTATCTTGCAGGTTTGTTAAGAAGATTTAAAATTATGTATGTAGAAGTACTCAAAAATGGTAGAGCAATTGAAAACAATTTTCTTCAAAGGAAGTTAGGAATATCTCCATTGGCTTGGGCATACTGTAGCAAAGTTACAATGCCCAATCCTAATCTTTGAGAGCTTTCCTGAATACCACAAGTTTTTGATGTCTACAGTCTTTTATGATGTCTCATTCCCATTAGATGTTTTTTTAAAACTTGAATGAATGTAGATTAATAACTAAAAACAAGCATAGCATTGTCTGTTGAGGTCATTTAATCAGTAATAAATCCTAAAGAGCTAAAAGACTTCATCAGAATAAATGTGATACTGCAATCACAACAGCCACTCTGCTGTGTCTACAGGTTAAGTAATCATTAGCCTTTAAAAAGTTTGGGGAAAAAAGGAACATACAAAATATTACTTCAAGACAAGGGGGGTATATTTTGTGTAATTATTAGTTTATGTTTCCTGAAGTAGATGATTTTTAAGCTACGGGAGTGAAAACAGCAGTCATAGGTGTTAGAGTTAATTATAAACAAAAATAAGAACATATACTAGCATATATCCACATAAAGTGTATATATGAACATTTATACCAGCTTTATTTTTAATAATCCAACCATGGAAAGGACCCAAGTATTCATTAATTGGTGAATGGATAAAAAATTGTGATATATTTATACTCAACAAAAAAATGTGCAAAGTACTGATGCATGCGACAACATTGATACATCTGAAAATATTGTACTAAGTGAAAGAAGTCAAATATAAAATGCCACACACTTTATAATTCTGCATCAATGACCTTCTAAGAAAAGGTGACAGAAAGATGAGATTATGTGGAGATGGGGTCAGGTGAGGCAGTAAACTGCAAAGAGGCACAGGGAAAAAATTTAGGATGGTAGAAATGTTCTAAAGTTTGACTATGGTGGTGAATTGCCAAAATTCATCTGAAAGGGGGATTTTATTATATATAAATTTTACCTGAATAAATGTGGACAAATATAGAAATTGGGAGTAATGAAGAAGTAAATAAGAGATGTGTGAGAGAAGAAGAGTAGATATTTTTGCAATGTGGACATACAGGAATATTGAAGGTGTGGAATGCAGTGGGGAGTAAACAAGAACTGGTTTTATTTTTCTTCAAGCACTGCCTTCAATCATGCTCTCTCAGTTATCCCCCATTCTCTCTTTAATTACTTCTTGAGTGTACCCCACTGTTTAAGTTTCCTTTCAGTAATGGAAATATTTTCATTTTTATAATTTAGATGAGTACCAGTATTTTAAAATTTAAGTTTGAATTTTACATTCAATTCTACTCTACCCCCTTCCCCTCCCCAGCTCCTACCCCCACCAGCTTAGGTTTGACGTGTGGCTGAGAGACCTCTAATGGGAAAGGGGTTAAAGTCTATATTTAACTCTACTTCTCTTCTTCACTCTGCTAAGGATACTGAGGCTAAGGAGAAGGGATAGGAGGAAAAGGTCAGAATGATGTATCATTTGACCTCTAGTCCTCTTTGTGTGAGCCAGCTTAAATGATCACCTGCAGTTTCCTGAGGGTCACGTATCTCTGATGTGTGCAATACATTCTCTGCCTGACCTGTTGGGACTAAGCTTCTACTCCTAGGAGTCTATCCATTATTCTGTACTACTGTTATCCCGTTACCTACAGGCTACGCTCCAATGTAAAACCCTTTCAATGATGGCTTGCAGCCTGGCTAGCTTCTGTGACCCCCATTGGAACCCATGGGAAATTTACCCATCTTTGCCACACCAAGGGTGGGTGTACAGTTTTTCTTAGTACTGGTCTCCCTGGTCTCTCTTCTGTTGCTCAGTGTTCCAACCAACATTCTGCCTTCAAAATTCTGGTGAGATGCTGGCAAAGTCAAAGTCCAAGGTTAAGGAGGAGGGCCAAACAAATCATGTTTTAAAATAAATGATCTAGCTTCATTTTCTTCAGCTCCAATGGCTGACCCAGCATAAGCGGACTGGTTCAGCTGCCTGGCAAGCACTGAAGAAGGGTGTAAGATGTTTCAACAGTTACCTCCACCTCTACAAGTACCTCTTCAGGTGAATGTAGTAGAGGGGGACAAGAGGAGAAGAAGCATTAACCTCTGTCCTCTACTAGAAAGGAAAGAGAAAGAGCACTTCCCTCTAAATCTATAATTAGCTTTTCTAAAGGCTCAAGACCACCAACGGTGTGATGACCACAGGAATATCTTATCTACCTTTGAGAAGCCCTGCATGGCTTATTAAGCTCTGAAGTTTGGAAGCTCCTTAGCTGCTATGCAGGATTGCTTGCTGTTAATCTAATATCTTCTTGTTTCCCTTTACATTCGCCCTCAGGTTTTAAGGAAGAATCTGAGAACTATATACCCCAGAATGCTTTGCCAGAGCAGCAGGAGTCACAGACAGTCACAGACAGTCACAGGAGGTTAGGAAAACTGAAGAGAGAGATAACCACTCTTCTGTTGAAAGATGTGGGCAGGTGTGTGGGTCTTGGCAGGTGGCAGACAGATTGGTTTTCCAGCACCTCAGGCGTCCCTCTTCTCATTTTGGTGCCCTAGGCAGATGGAGTCTTTGATTACATTTTCTCTGCAATCCTCACCCTTCCAAATTTACTGAAAGCCAATAGTGGCCTTCTTCAATAGTATTCTCCCAGCCATTGTGACAGTTGTGAAGTTTATGAAAACTCCTAAACGTCTTTCTACTCCAAATTTCTACATTGGCTTTTTCTTTCCTGCAGAACACTGATGAATGCAGAACCTCTCTTTAAAGCTTAGAGACACTTATCTCCTATTTTTCTCTGTTTAGTAACTCAACCTGAAATTCTCAGATAGTGGCATCTGACTACACAGCCTGAGGGAACATTAAAACTTCATAATCCTGATTATTAGTTACAGACAACAAAAGATATGGGTAAAACACATTGATGGAGTCAGGCCAGTGTCCTGTTGTGGGCTCTGGCCAGAATATGTCACAATAATAAAACACTTTGTTTCAAGGTTCGAAGATTGAATGAAAACTCTTGGGCACACTTCGGCATTTCCCACCTTCACTCAATTGAGTTATGTATGTTGATAATACTGGTTACTCAAACTTTTCTTCCTCTAGATTCATAACTAGACAGCTCACGTAATAGGACCTTAGCTTAGGGATAAGTACTAAAGTGAAGGAAGCATTTTTTTCATAGGGCTTCATGAGAAACAAGGGCATCCTTCAGAATATTTGTACAATCACCTAGTTAGGAATCACAGAGAGTTGGAATGTCATTCAGGACACATGTCATTCTGGTAGTCCAACAGCAGACTAATGACCCAGCATTCAGATCAGCAGTGCCTCCTCAGACGCGGGCTTCTGTTCTTCTAACTGGCAGGCGCAGGGTCTTTCTGGCTTTGCTTTGCCTTATCTGTCTCATTTTTCTCCCTCCCCTCCTCATTATATCATGTTTTTTGCTTATTGCATTCTTTTTTTACTACATGCTGAGTGTTTCCACAGAGTTCTTCCTTCAACTGGAAAAAAGAGACAATATGATTGGTTTAGTTGATCACTTTCCAGTGTAAAGAATTTGGGTGCAGATTATCATGCCCAGTCACCATAGTGACTGATGGTTGGCCTAGATTTAGCTGTCTTTTTTTCAATCATCAAGTCTCATCTCCTCATCTATCTAGAAAAGTAGGTCTGTGAGGCAACAACCACAGCAATTTAGGGTATGGAGCAATCTAGGGATTATTCAGAAAGGCACCTTGGGTGTGGCTGGCTAAAAGATGAAAGCCAATAAATTATCTAAGATAGAAAGCAACTACATCTC
This sequence comes from Aselliscus stoliczkanus, assembly GCA_033961575.1. Lineage (NCBI taxonomy): Eukaryota > Metazoa > Chordata > Mammalia > Chiroptera > Hipposideridae > Aselliscus > Aselliscus stoliczkanus. Next base: position 159,140,874 of record CM066728.1, read on the forward strand.
TCATCTCTGTAGTGTCTTCTATGATATGATTATTTAGCTAGTTAGTAATTATAGAAACCAACAGCTACAAGCTATAGTTCCTTGATACTAAGAAAACATTAATTGCTTGATGTATCATACATTTAATAAGAGACTTCTGGGGAAAGAAAAGAAAAATAGTAAGTTTATTTGATGAAATAGATTAGCTGATTTCAGAAATATTAACTTGTTAAAAAATGAAGGTCTTAGGATTGAATATATATGATTATTCTGTGCTTGATCTGCATTTACGTCAATGTGAACAAAAGAAGGAGACCCGTGGAAAACCATCTCACTGTTCTTGCCATCGAAGCTCCATGAATCATGTCATTGGTTCCACTGGATCTAGTGGGGAAAAAATTAGCAAAATGTGGTCAAGGGTATCGTAAAGTTTAAGTCAATTAACATTTTTACAACAGATGCAAAACAATGGTGTAATAGCAGATTGTCCCCTTCTATGTAGTTAAGTCCAGAAACTTAGTGAAAAGGTAAAGTCATAGGAGATAAACTTTTGCCTGTTATAGATGAGGTGAAAGAACATGCATCAGTGTAGCTCAGCATGTACTCACCCCGATTGTTTTTATAAACAAAAAGAAATAGTCTAAAGACAAGAGGACATATGGCTCTCAAAGATTATTACATATAAGAAAAATACAATATTGAACTAATTTAAAAACTATGAGTCACTAATTTAAATCATTCTACCGAAAGCTTGTTTTCCTTTTTACATGTTCACTATTTTAAAGTAAATAATAGTAATGTAATGAAAGAGTCTGAAATTGCTTCATGGACATATGGAGGCTTGGGAAGTTTTGTTCTGCCATGTTAACAGATGGTCATTAGTAGGTCAGGCTCCTCTCTGCTGAGTATGGAGCCCAACATAAGCTTTCTGTCTGTGGTTCAAATGGCCATTCATGTTCCACCACTTCTACCTCACACCTTGTGTCCCTTCACTTCTTAACAGAATCTTAATAGAAAAACCTGAAGAAAGTTTTGTTCATGCCTTTTGACCTTTGTACTTTAGGAAATGTTTATTTTTATAAGTGAACAATACTACTTTTATAAGCAGTTGCTAATAGTTATTATGTAAAGAAATTCAGGTGCTGACCACTTTTAGATCACCTCCTTTTCTTATTTCTATTTTGGATTTGACAACAATGAAAGATTTCTTTTGTCAACATAAGAAACGACCAAACCTGGAGAGAATTCTTTGAGCTTATTTGAGCCAAACTGAAGACATATACCAGGGAGCAAGATCCCAAATGTTCTGGAGAATAACAGTTTTGCAGCTTCTTTTATGCATTTGAAATTAAGGAAGGAACATAATGGAGATTACATGAAGGTGGGGGAAAGCAAAGCAGGATTGAACTGTAACTGAGTTAAGGCTGTGTACTCTCGTGAGGGTGGCTTTAGAAGAGAGGTCTGAAAAGGGGGCATGTGTTCATCTAGATGACAGAAACAATGAACAGGGCTTGCTTAAGACAAAGATATGCCTTTTACTAAGAAATAATATGCTTGGGGTGTGAACCCACCATGACCTGCCTGTCCAGTTAGGAACTCATGATCATATCACCTGTGAGGTTACTTTCCATAGAACCTCTTTTTCATCCACCTGATGTTAACAACAGTTTATGGAGTGTTTCTTAATTAGGATAAGAAATTTACAAATTTACAAGTATTATTCCTTTTCACAGAAGAAGGAACTAAGACTTAGAGATTTTATGTAAATTACATGTGATCATACAGATAAGTGAGAAATCTAGGATCTGATTGTAAACAATACCTATTCTAAATTTGGCATTCTGAGTTTTTATACATACTTTTTTCTAGCAAGGTACCAGATTTCTTTGTTTGTTTTGGTTTATTGCTTATATTTATTGGTAAAAGTTACTGTATTTGTAAGTGACTGTATTTTAAAAGATATACCAAACAAGTATGTCCACTATTTCATAAAAGTTCTACTTTAAAATACTATTGATCATTCTTTAGGTTAACTAAATATAAATTGTTTATGCAGATGGTTTTTTGTTTCTAGTAAGCAGAGCACAAAATATTGAATATTCATTCATTCACCTGTTTTCCATTTCCAAAATACATACTGAGAAATAATTATATAAAGAACAATAGTTGAATATCATTTCTTTCATAACATTCATTTTTGTTTTGCACATAGTACATTTTCCAGGAATGTTTGTTAAAATAAATACCATTTTTTTCCCACCAATCTTATATTTCTGAATAAAGGTGTTAGCATTGATTAAAATCTCATTATTGTAGTAGTAACTTTAACATAGGAATGATGGAATTCCGAAAAACTGAACAATCTATGTTATTTGTTACCTTGCAAACTATATCTATTATTTGATTCAGTTAATATATTTATCAATATCCCTCTCTTCTGTGGTATCCTGTGCTCCTACACCTTCCTAACACAAGATACAAGTTTTATTCATCTTAATATTGTGTTATACTTTTATCTTTCATTCTAATGGTGGTCTCAGTGAACCCAAGCAATTTGACATCATACTTATAAATGATAACAGTATCAGAGTGCCCACATCGTGCTTGTTACTGTGGTATACTGCAAGATAAAGAAACTAGGAAGTTAAAAGTTATGTATATGCATCAATTATTTTTTGTTTTCCTATATATTTATTTCATTTTTATTTCAAGATATTCAACTCTCAGAATACTTGGTAGAAGAGCGCAATAAAAACCCATTTACTCCGTAGACAGGTTCATCACTTCTTAAAACCTGGTCACGTGTTCCCATCTTTCTATCCTCCACTCCCCACCTCCCTCCAGTCCCTCCCATCTGTTCCCCTTCCCTCCCCTCCCTTCCCCTTCCCTTTCTTTGCCTTTTCTCTTTTTGGACAAAACACAATAGTAGGTTGGTTCTTCACATCTAAATTCCTCAGCATGCTTCTTCCAAAAGCAAGGACATTCTCCTACAACCACATCATTACTACCTAAGGAAATCTCCATTAATTCAATAGTATTAACCAACGTACAGATTATACTCAGATGTTCTCAGTTGTTCCCAAGATGTCTTTTATAGGTGGTGGTTGTTTCAATTCAGGAACCTAGGAGGGTTCACATAGTACATATGGCTACTATGTGTCTTCAGTAACCTTCCTCATTTCTGTTTTTATTTTATTTATTTGAATGGTCTAGTCAAATTGCCCTGCAGAAAATCCTACAGGCCAGGTTTTCTGATTGCGTCCTCAGGATAAAATTCAGGTGAAAATTAAGACAGCAGCCTGACTCCACAGGAATGATGCTGTGTTCTTTAGGAGTTACATCAAGTGAGCCCTTCCCACCATTGGCAATGTGTGTTTGGCCACTTGTTAAGATAGTGACAGGCCAAACCTCTCCATTTTAAAACCATATTATTAATTCAATCCTTCTCTGACAATCTTGCACCAGTGGCTTTCATACACATTGTTGATCTTGTCTGCATCCGTTTTTATTTTTTCCATTCAATCTAAGAAGGTATTTGAGGTTCACTTTGAACATTTCCTTTCCTAGATATAAAATCCCCCATTTTTCTCAAACCCTAGCTTCTTTTTAGAGAGAAACTGTATTTAATAATGGGAGTTAGATATATTCTTTGCTTTTGCAATGTCACTGTTTCTGGTCAACATAGTCTTTATATTTTCTTTGGTTTCTATTTTATGAATATTCTATAATGATTCAGCTAGATCCAGTGAAGGTGGGTACTTACATTATTTTCAATATTTAACTATTACAAATAATGTCACAATGAATAACTATGTATATGTTGTTACATATTTGGAGAATTAGATCTTCAGGATAAAATTTTAAAAGTGGGATTGCAGGAACAAAGGGCAAATACATATGTGAATTTGTTATATAATGTTAAATTTCTCTTTGTAAATATACCATTTTGAACTCATACCAGCAGTGTATGAAAAAGTTTCCCTACAACTTCAAGTTTTGATTTTTGATTACCATGTGAGAAATGGTATCCCACTGAAGTTTAAATTTGCATTTTTTTCAACATGCTTTTTGTCATCTTTAAGTTTTTTTTTTTAGGTCTATACAAGCAAGTTTTTTGGTCTCTCATTGACCTTCACTTTTTATTTAAAGAGATATATTAAATATTCTTGTGAGAACAATATAACACTATTTACACAAAGCTTTTTGGAAGGTCCTTTGTAAAGATGATAACAAGGAAATATCTTCCCTATTATGTGGTGAATTGACCATTAGCATTGAAAAAAATAATAAATCCATGAATGATAACTGAATCCAAATATTAACATTATTCACTTGGACTTGAAATGTTTAGGATTTCTTGCCAGTAACAAATGGTTTCATATACAATATTAAGTGTGCCTTTCCATTAAGCACTAGTCTTTAAAAGCAAATTTATACTTACCACATCATCTCTGACTTTCTGCTCTAATTCAAACTATTTTTGATTATTGTGAGCTTTTATTTTTTAACAATTTATTTCTAAATCCCGTATGGTAATGATTAAAACTTGAAAGCTTAAAAGAAAAAAAAAATTCATGAAGAAATGTTTTAAATAAGTTGAAGAAGCTTGCTTTGGGCTTAGTTGTCTCTTTATCCCCTTCAAACTCCCATGCAATTTCCCCAATGTGCTCATTTCCTTTCCAAATGAGTGAAAAATTCTTTTTCTTTTCCTCCATTTCTTTTGAAAAGTAAAGCTTTGTTTCAAATAATTGATTTGTTTTTGAGACTACAAAATGCAGATGTTTAAACACTTATTCAACAGAAGTGATGTCCCTAACTTGTTTTTCACTTGTTTATAAATTGATAAGTTTTGAATCATTCCAATAGTCATTTTATCTTTATAATGATACCTTATATGCTAATATAAAATCTTTAAGATATGAGGCTTCAAGCTACAAGGAACATTTGTCATAAAGTTAAAAATCATAAGATACAACTTATTGATTCAGTTAATTTTCAGAAATTGTGCTGTTTACGAATTCCCTCAGGATGTAAGTTAAAATATCAATTATAAAATCCTCAACCAAGGGCCGGCCGAGTGGCTCAGTTGGTTAAGAGCTTGCTCAAGAGTGCGAGCTGAGCTCTGAGCAATAGCTGTTTGAGGCCAGCCCGAGCTGAGTTGCCTTTGAGCTGCCAACAGGTGGCAGGATGGCTCAGCTAAAAAAAAAAAAAAAAAAAAAATCCTCAACCAGAGTAAAATCAAAACATCCTAGTTAAAAATGTTGCTATAAATTCATTTTCCCCAGAGAAGCATAGAAAGTGGAAAAAAAAGTAAAAATAATTCTATTTTAAAGAATAGATTTTTCAAAATGAAGTTAACTAATTACTTCTTTTAAGGGTGTATCTCCTGCAAAACAAAGGGAGAAAACTGGTGAGAGATAAAGTAGGAAACCTTGCTACAGATCCTTATGGTTTTTATAGTGGCTGCAGTCTTCCCATGAGGAATTTGAATTTTCTTATTTAGGGTTGAAAAGAATGACCATGATCTTGAAAAAAACATTGCTCTCCATTTTTTTTTTCTGTCTGCCCTATTTCGCTTAGCATGGTAATATCAAGATGACTGTACTTATATGTGGGATATAAAATTGAAAACAACAAAGTAGCAAGACAAATAAACAAAAGCTCATAGACACAGACAACAATTTAGTGATTACCAGAGGGTAAGTGGGGGAGGGAGGATAGTAGAAGAGGGTAAAAGGGATCAATATATGGTGATAGAAGGAGAACTGGCTCTGGGTGGTGAACACACAATGCAATATATAGATGATATATTATAGAATTATATACTTGAAACCTATATAATTTTACTAACCAATGTCTCCCTAATAAATTTAATTTAAAAAAGAATAAAACACAAAATTGTTAAAAAAAAATTGCAAGTTGTTTCCACTTTAAAACTTACTTAGAAAATTAGGCAAAATTATAGCTGTATTAAATGTGTATATATTACTATGAACTTTCTTAAATGTTGGGTGTAAATATTTAGGATCCAGTGATTGGTAACTACTTGGATTCTAAATTTGAAAATGTGAAGTTTTGAATTGTCCAAACATATGAATTATTTTCAATTAGAAAGGTTAAAAATAATGTTTAAAAAATTAAGTGACATACTCTTTTATTAGAGTAATCTTGCTAACTATGTGTTATTCAAATGAATATTAGCATTTAGTGAAAAATTATTAAATTATGAAAATAAAGTTGAATAGCCTGGTACTATTGCAAAGTATAATAAGGTTAACAAATAGTTTCATTAAGTTTTATAAATATTTGCTTATAAAAATAGAGCATTAGCTTATTATTTTATGCTTTTGCTATTAAAATCTGGTTTTAAGGGCCGGCCGAGTGGCTCAGTTGGTTAAGAGCTCTCTCAAGAGTGCGAGCTGAGCTCTGAGCAACGGCAGTTCAATGCCAGCCCAAGCTGAGTTGCTGTTGAGCTGCCAACAGGTAGCAGGAGGGTTCAGCTAAAAAAAATAAAAAATAAAAAATAAATCTGGTTTTAATAATATTCTTATTAAAATATAATATATATGTTTTTAGTTCTGAAATTGTTTAAGGTATTACTTTGTGATCTCATATTTTTCAATGATCAGCTTTTGTAAATATTTGGTAAACATTTGAAAATAGATTTTATTCAAACTTTTTAGGAAACACATTTCAAAGCATGACAATTAGTATGGCATTACTAATTCCATTATTTAATGAATTCTACATTTTGTCAATTTGATCTGCCATGATGTGAGTTGTAAAATAAGTATCTAATTATTCCTAGAGACATTGGATTTAAGTATCATATGTAAATTGATTGGAAGTGTACAGTCCCATCTTTATAGCAAAAACAGAAAAACAAAGACAAAAAACCCCAGTCGAATTAAAAATTATTTATTTTTTAATCCATCATTGAACATAGTCTCAGTCTCAGGGAATACTGAAATACCAAAATTTGCTTACTTGGAGGAGAAATTGTGGGGATCCTGAAGCTGGTGGGAACATTTAAATGGTCATTTGAAGAAACTACTGGAAGCCAAGTGCAGACTAGCTTGAAAGTGAGAAACTGGCCTGAACTGTAGTCATAAGAGGATCTCCACACATATTCAGGCTTTTACTCCAGGAAGCCACCAAATTCTCATGGTGATGATTTGAGATAGTTTCCCTGGTGATGTTAGTTGGGAGGTGGAGAGAGCAGCCATCTAGAAAACCATCCAAAATTTCATCCCTAAGAAATGCCTACAATAGTATGGAGGTTTATCAAAAAATTAAGAGTATAATTACCGTATGACCTGGCAGCCCTTCTTTTGGGTTTCTTCCCCAAAATTTGAAAGCATTTATTTGTAAAGTTATATACACTGCTATGCTCACTGCAGCATTATTCACAGTAGCCAAGACATGGAAACAATTAAAGTGTCCTTTGATAGATGATTGGATAAAGAAGATGGGGTACATACACAAGTACACAATGAAATACTCACCATAAGAAAAGACAAAATACACATGGACAACATGGATGGATCTTGAGAATATCATGCTAAGTGAAATAAGTCAGACAGAAAAAGTGAAAAACCATTGATTTCACTAATGTGGGATATAAAATTGAAAGCAACAAATAAGCAGACAAGACAAACAAATAATTCCAATCAAAATCCCATCAAGATTTGTAAGACTCTACAAATTAATTTTAAAGTTTATGTGGAAAGTCAAAGGACCTGGACTTGACAACACAATTCTGAAAAAGTACAAAGTGGGAAGAATCACATTACTTGATGTCTAGACTCAACCCAATGTTAAGATTTCAATATTATAATTTATTTCAGCAATCAACTATAACAATAACATCATGGTGCTGGCAAAAGAATAAACACACTATCTAAAATAATACAATAGAGAGCCTAGAAATATACCCACGCAAATATAGTCAACTGCTCTTTGACAAAGATGCAAAAGCAATTCAATAGGGAAAAGATGGTCTTCAACAACTGGTGCTAGAACAATTGCATCCATACATAAAAAATGGTCATTTACCAGACCTCACATCCTACACAAAGATGAATTAAAAATGGATCAAATACCTACATAGCAATTTCAAAATTCTAAAATGTCTAGAAGAAAACAAAGGAGGAGATCTGCATGACCTAGGGTGATGAGTATTTAGATAAATGGTTGACTCCAGGGTTGAGGCAAGGAATTTACAAAATGAATCAATGAGTATTTTGTCATGGTGGAAAGTAAGACAATAATTAAAAACAAAACAGTGTGGATATGTCAGAGGGACAGAGGAACCAACTGAAAGAGCTCTCAATGGTTCTAAAGTACAATTTCAGCAATAAAATAAATACTGTAGCATTGGATGATAGCCCAAAGAATAAAATAAATATTCATGTGCTGGACTAATGTAAATGATTGAGTAAATAAATACATGAGAGGGAGAGTAGACAAATCTCCCATGCAGAAGAATTACAAATAAATTATGAAGCTACCACTCCCTCAAGAAAATAGAGGATAATGTCCCACCCCTAATGCATGAGATGCCTATAGTAACTTCCTACTAAGGAGTATATTATGGAAAGGGGGAAGAGGAAAAACATTAAAAAAGTAACTTTCAAGCGGAAAAACTAACAAAAACTACATCTGCCACCTGATATAAATTAACATCCTCAGGGATAAGCAATGTTAATAGCACAGGTACTCTTGATAATATGTGATGAGAATGGCAATTTACATCTGTGGTCTTTCTCCCCCAACTCATGAAACTATGTAATCATGAGAAAAACATCAAACAATCCCAAAGTGAAAGACATTGTAGAATATACTTGACAAGAACTCCTCAAAATTGTCAAATTAGTCAAACAAAAGGAAAATTTAAGAAACTCTCATAATCTGGAGGCGCCTGAGGAAACTAAATATAATGTGATAACCTGGATGAAATCTTGGAACAGAAACGGACATGAGGCAAAAAACTAAGGACATCTGAATAGGATATTGACTTGAGTTAATAATAATGTTCATTAGTGACAAATGTAACAAATGTAATAGAGGAAACTGTGTGTGAGGTATACAAGAAGTCTTAATATTCCTGTAACTTCTAAACTTTTCCAAAATAAGAAAAAATAGTTTTTATCCTTTTTTTCTTTTCCTGTAGTTTTTTTGAACACTGTTCTAGTTGTTGCATATTTTCATTTTATATTCTAAACTGTTCAATTTAAATTTCCTAATTTGTATTTATTGATATTCCTAACATTGGATACAAACTTGTCTTTACCTTTAATCTTTCTTTATTTGACATACTTTTATATAATCTCCTTAATTTTAGTGTCCACTAGATACCTTGCAATAATGGTATTTTTTAAAACACCTTAATGGAGTAGACATTGTACAAAAGAGAAACTTTCTCTCTCCTTTGGTAGAATATTAGAAGTAATTTACAGACCTGGAATAATAAAATTGTTTTAAAGTATCTTTCACATTAAAGACAAGCATTAAAGGAATATGTTCAGGTATTATGTACCCTTAAGAAAGAAGTATTTTTTTATGTTGATAATTAGTCTTTGATTTGAGCATCCCAGTCTGTTCTTTTGCCTTCACCTGAGATCACAGTTCCTAAAATTCTTACATTTTCTAATAATACACTTATCTGAAAGTTTTTGCAGTTAGGAAGTGTCTTCACTTTGCATAATCATATATTCTAATAATATTGTGGTTGTAAATATATGGTTGAACAAAGTCTAAATAATTCATGAGAAACATATTAGATTGGTCTTTGAGATTCTAACAGATTTGTCTACTATATTCTGTATGAGTTTATATAGTATCTTGTCTTAATTGAATGCCTACTTGCTTCATGTATATGTGTTTCTTAAATTCTTAACCAAATAATATTGAGTGGGGTTGATATCTACATTTTTTAATCCCACATATCAAATTATAAGTGATTATACATTCAGTATAGATTTGAAAAAATAGGTGCGGAGCTGAATTTAAGAGTAATATTCACATACAATATTGTATTTCTAAAATGCTAATACTTGCTTTTATCAGACTACTGAAAAAAAATTTAAATGACTGCTATGAATTTCTGATAGTTTCTTTTTCCTATATGATTTGATGAATTTATTAATGAGCCATGAAAATTTCTAAAAGTAGATTTTCCAAAAGGCAAGTAGCAAGCGAGGCTTGGATAATCTACAAACTAGGAAAGCAATTGAAGTAAATATATGTAAAATGTTAATGCTTGACTGTAATAATCATAGATGCCTTCATTAAAATACCTTTTTAATGATAAATTTATGTTGTCTGAGACTACCTGGAAATACATATCTAAGTGCTAAAATAGATTTCTGACTAACTTTCCTTCAGAAGCCAGTCTTCACATTTCTGCCATGTTGCTCTTTAAAAATCTTTCATCATTAATGAGCATAAATCAATTGGGAACTGCTATGTGCAAGACACTGTGCCTGGGTTTAAGGTAAATAAAAAGTGTATAAAGATATAGTTCTTGACTTTTTAAAAGTAGTTTGATATTCTCAACTGGTCTGCCATTTTCTAGGTAACTCTCAGTTTCTTATCTGTAAAATCACCTGGCTGTTTCATTCAAACATTCATTTATGAACCCGAATCATCCTTCATTTTTTAAATTTGTTTATTCATAGTGTTAGTATACAGGGATTTTTTTCTCACTCTGACTATAACAATACCTAAAAGAGATAAAACCCTTGACATTGTGAGATTTCTAGTGAATGAAGCAGACAGTATTTAAATAAACAAATAAATGTAAAGCACAACTTAGGTGAAGATAAATTCTAGGAGAAAAAAATCAGGCAAACAATTAAATAATAAATACTGTTGGGGAATATTTTTGAAAGGGTGGTTAGAAGGCTTCACTAAATGATACCTAAATTTAAAAAAAAAAGATATCTAAATAAAGTGAGGAAGCAAGCAATGATCACCTGTGTGTGAGGAGCATTTCAGGCAGAACTAACAGAAAATGAGATGACTCTGAGATCGAAACAAGCTCAGTATGGTATATTCTTGTTTGAGGAAGAAATGGAAAGTCGGGACAGCAGGAACAGAATGAGTGGGAGATACACCCAGAGTCATGGGCAGAGCCAGCTGCTATGGAGTCTCCAGGCCAGGTTTAAGGATCTGGATCTTAGTCTAAATATACTGGAGAGTCACAGGGGAGTTTCAAGACGAAACTATTTCATTATTTCACTTTTTTTTTTTAAAGATATTGATTGTTGGTGTGTGTACAATAAGCCACAGGTAGCATATCAACTGGAGTCCTTGTGGACACAGATGCCACATTCAAATTGGCCACTTCATCGAGAGCTTAATAAAAGAGCTGTTCAAAAAGAAGTTTAGTAAATTAGCAAACTAGAGTGCATTAAAACGGAGCCAGTTCCTGGGGGCTTGTATGACTCCGGGGCCCCAAAGCACACAGGAATGAAACAGTTAGTGAAATGGGAAAAGAAAGAGGAGTGTCTGATAAACAGTGTCTGTTTAAAGAGGAGTGTCTGATAAAAATTGAGACCTTGAATTCAGGAGCTGGTCAACCTGAGATCAACCTGCATGAAATGATCTTGTAATTAATCTTTCCCCTCACACTTTTCCTTGTTCCTAATTCTTGTCCATGCCCCATTCATCAGCACACTGGCCAAAAACAAATGCAATCTAGAGTACTAGGAAGCCTGAGGACACCATCCATGCATGTCAGCCTTGGGAGGCACAGGACAGAGTGGAGACAAGTGATGAGTGGACCTGCAGGAGAAAATGAAAGCTACTCAGTACTGGGGCAGAAGTAGAAGAAGAAGAGCTAGTCATGAAAGTTTGACACATGCTAGGCAAGATATTTTGGTGGCTTCAATGAACGTAGAAAGAATGTAAGTGGTAGGAAATGAGGACACATTTTGACAGTCACAAACAAAACTTACTGATTGTGAATATGAAAGAAAGAGAAGAATCAAAGGTCACTGCTGGTTTTTGGTTTGAACAACTGGGTGTATGAGGATGGTGTAGTATTTGGTGATATGGGAAAAGAGAAAGTATAAGAATGTACTTTGACAGAGAAGAGAAAGAGAGGATCTCCTTTGAATATTTAACTTTAAATTAGACATCCAAATGGAGGTTCTGAGCAGGTGGCTGGATATTTTAGTCTAGCTCAGCAGAGAGATTGGAGCTGGATATGTAAATTTTGAAGTCATGAGCACATACATAATATTCAAAACAATGACAGTGAGTACAAATAAGATAAAGAGTTAAAGGTTGGGACATTACAAGAATTAGGAAGTTAGAAGAGGTAAAAATCTTGAAAAAGAAACTGTGAGGGAGCATACAGTGATATGGGAGGAAACTATTACTGTCTCAGAGACAGGAAAATAAAGGACTTCAACAAGGAGAGACGTGTTCCTAAAAGTAAAAAGAACAGTGCCTAAAATATGACATGGCATGACAAAAAAAAAAAATGTTACCTACTATATTGTCAGAAAAGCTCAGGGTTTGGATTTAGCTAAATCAATTTGATTTTAATTTCTGGTCTTTACTAGATGCTACACACCTGGGTCACTTTGCTAAGTATCGAGTTCTTCAGTGGTACAATAGTGGGGTAGAATAGTAGTAGAATTGGGATGTAAATTCTTTCCTCTTTGATTATAGCAAAGTATAAATAAGATTATGAGTGTACATGTGTCAGATGTATCTTGTAAATCATTTTCCAAAGAATTAAAAAACAATACAGTTCTGATTTGGGAAATAAGAAAAAATTTGTCATAGAAGTTGCTTTTCAAATGAAAAATGAATAGAATTGAGCATAGAAAATAAAATTAAAAACATGAGCAAAGATGCAACAATTATGAAGTATGAGGCTCATTTGGAAGAATAGCAAGTAGTGATGTTTTCTGGACATTAGGTATGAATGGTAGGTAAACCTGGGGCCATAGGTTGGGAAAAATCATAAATGGCAGAGAGATTTGACAGGATTTTATTTTGCCAAGAATAGAAAACCATGCATGATTCCTTTTTTCTTTTTTTCAGCTGAGCCATCCTGCCACCTATTGGGAGCTTAGGTTGGGCTGGGAATCGAACCAGTGACCCTGTTGCTCAGAGCTCACGCTCTTGAGCGAGCTCTTAACCAACTGAGCCACTCAGCTGACCTCCATGTGTGATTCTTGACAAGGTGATTAAGCTGGTCAGACTGGGCTTCAAAGATTAATATAGGTGAGTAGGAAGTATTGGAATGCAGAATGGATGTTTTGTTGAATATATAGTTAAGTTTTTGAATATTTTATTCATAATTATTTCATTTAGGGAAAAATGCATTGTAGTACTTAGCACACTGTGTTGGTCACAGAGGCATAGTATACAGCCTCATTTTTCTATGCAGTCTAGAAAGGATCTTGAGTCTAGGTTTTTCCAGCTTGTGTTATGGAACTTCCTCATTGCCTGATGGAATCAGAATGCTCTAGGTGCCCATAGTCCTGTATGCTTAGCAAGGTATTCAAGACAAAATTTTATCATACTTGTTTGGATAGAATAGAGCCAGAACCATGCTACTGTGTTACTGTGTAGTAAGAGGCGAGGTAACTGATTTTGAAGAGAGAGGTAATGATGTTGCTAATTGTCATAAAACAATATTCTGTAAATGTAGGTATGCCCTTGAGCTTAATATAAAAGAGATATACTGAAATAAACCACTGACTTGAAAGGCAATTTTTATGCTGCTATAGACTAGGAAATGCTTAGAAAGTTACTTGTCTTAAAAAGGGCTTGTTTGCGTATCTATGCAAAAAGAATTAGTGTTCTTATTATAGACTCTCACTACAAAATTATACACACACACACACACACACATACACATATATATACACACACACTCACTATTTGACTCACTATTTCTCAGTCTTAACTATGAAATCCTTTTAAAATATAAAATCTAGAAACATTGCTGGTACTAGTATATTGCAAATACATTTTGTGAAATGTTCTTAAGTCTAAATGAATCAAGGAAATACTGATTTAATATCCGGGCTCTACTGTTTACCAGACAATTAGCTGTGGCCTCCTGACTTAATCTATGTGACATTCCATTTGCTAATCTGTAATATGTTGATTATTTTTATCCATTTTTATCCATTGTCTTAAAAATCCAATTCAGTATGTCAAAATCACTCAGTTTAATACTCTCATAGCTACTGTAACAAGTAGTCAATAAAGAGCCCCTGTTTATTATTATACTATTATTATTAATCAAATTTAAGTTCATTGATTTTAATCATAATATGAAAGGTTAAATATTTATCCATGAATTGCTTTATACCTTTATTGAGATATAATTCATATACCATGAAATGCACCATTCAAAAAGTACAGTTCTATAATATTTAGTGTAATCAGAGATTTAGACAACCATCATCACAATCTAAGTTTTGAGCACCCTTGTTATTCCAAAAAGAAACCATATATCTATTAGCAGTCGTGCCCTTTTTCCTCCCAGTGACACTCCTAACCCTAGTCAATTACTAGCCTACTTTCTATGTCTATAGATTTTCCTATTCTACATATTTCATATAGATGGCATTAAAAAGTATGTGATGTATTATTACTTGCTTTCACTTCACATAAAGTTTTCAAGATTCACACATGCTGTAGCGTGTATCGGTACTTTATCCCTTTTTATTGACAAATATTCCATTGTGTGCATATACCACTTATTATTTAGCTGTTTATTAGTTGATAGACATTTTGCCTTGTTTCCACTTCTTAGTTTTTATGAATAATGCTGCTATGAACTATCATGTACAAGTTTTGTCTGTACAAATATTTTTATTTTGCTTGGTTTGTCAAATTTGTTGATCTTTTAAAAATGCTACTTTTAGATTTGTTGATTTTTTTCTATTGTTTTCTAGTTTCTATTTTATTCATGTCCACTCTAATCTTTATTCCCTTTTTCCTGTTATTTTCAGTTTAGTTTGCTGTTATTTTTCTTCTTTCTTAAATTGGAAGGTTGAATTATTAATCTGAAACTTTTATTCTTTTTTAGGTGGTCACAGCTATAAATTTCCATCTAAACACTCCGTCAGCTGCATCTCATCAGTTTTGGTAAGTTGTGATTCTGTTTTACAAAACATTTCCTTATTTTCCTTGTGATTTCTTCCTTGACTGATTGCTTGCTTGATACTGTATGGCTTAATATTTATATGAATTTTCATAATTTCCTCTATTGTTGATTTCTATTTATTTTTTTGTTGTCAGGAAACATGCCTCTTATTATTTCAAACAATTAATCCTATTTTTTTTTTTTTTTGAGGGCAGTGTCACTGGCCCTCATATGTGGGACCCGAACCAGGGCCGCTGGCTTCCCAAGCCAGCGCTTAACCACCGCGCCACTCGACCGGCCCACAATTAATCATATTGAGGCTTGTCTTATGTCATAACGTATGGTCTATATATATGTATATATGCTGGGTGTTTCACGTACACTAGAAAAGAATGTGTATTCTATTATTGTTGGGTAGAGTATATGTATTAGGTCTAATAGTGTTTTTCAGGTCTTCTAGATCCTGATGATCTTTACATAGTTTTATCCATTATCGACAGTGTGATATTGAAATCCCTAACTGTTATCTGTGAATTGTTTATTTCTCTCTCAGTTCTGCCTGTTTTTGCTTAATGTTACTTGGAGAGTTGTTTATAAGTATATTTATAATTGTCATAATTCCTTTATTATTATGAAATATCGCTATCTGTAGAAATATATATATATATATATATATATATATATATTGTTTTAAAGTCTGTTTTGTCTGAATTAACATAGCTACTCCACTCTCTTTTGATTACTGTCTTAATATTTACACGAATATTAGTCTGTTCAGGCTGCTATAACAAAATATCATGACTGGATAGCTTATAAACAACGGAAAATTTATTTCTCACAGTTTGAAATCAGAGTAACAGCATGTTTGGTAAGGGCTCTCTTTTGGTTTGCAGACTTCTCATTGTGTTCTCACATGGAAGTAGGGGCAAGGGATCTCTCAGAGCTTGTTTTATAAGGCATGATTCCATTTATGAGGGTCCCGCTCTCATGACATAAGCACCTCCCAAATTCTGAAAATTCTCTTGTGGTGTTGCAGCCACTGAGCTCTACTAGAATATTTTTAAGTTCTTGTTTTAATTTTAAGCCTAGCTTCCTAGAGTAAGAACAAAGTTGGTATAATTTAGTCAGTGAGTGGCCAGATTTCTAAAAATACGTTAACTTTATGCCTTTCCCTCATGTCAAGAGGATTTATGTGAGAAGACATGACTTCAAACTTTAGGCCATTTAAAATGCAGCTTTAACTTTAATTTTCTGCTTTCATATATTGCCAACATCTCCCAGAGATGTGTGAGGCCTTCTATTTCCCCAGGTCTTCCCTGGGTGTGCACATTGCCTTGTGCATGTGCACAGTCCTTTAGATCCCTGGGAATATTTGGTTGATTTTCAGAGTTCTATATAATTATCTAGTTCACCAGTATTTCCTTTTAAACTCCTGATAAAGGTCTTGTTTGATTGCTTGAATTCACCTTAGACACCAGTGGCAATGCCAGCAAATTGTTATTGTTTTGGTAATATGCTGGGGATAGGACTTTCCCTACCCCTTTCCTTTGTTGAACTCTGAGTCAAAAAAAATAGCCATAACACTTCAGAATATGTATTTTCTAGAGAGCTGCAAATTTGGACACAATATTCACTATGCTTTAGAGGATGGTGCACTTAACAAAATTACAAGATGGTTCAGTCCTTTCTGTTGACTGAAAGACAATTGTTTTTTATGGTTATTGTGCCTCTATGATAGGGAAGAATGGGTTAAAACATGACAGATTCTGCTGTCTTGCTGAGGTTCGGTAGTTTCTATGCGATAGACTATTTCCAGTCTGTTTTGTGGCTTTGGCCAGTCCAGAGTTCTGCAATAATTTTAGGTTTCTGTTGGTAATTTTACTGAATTTGTGGGAAAGCTATAATTGAGGTTCTCATCCACTAATCCCGAACATTATCCTCATGGATTCTTTTAAAGTTCTAGTATCATTTTCTTGGAAGCTTTCACATTGTTATTTTATCTTGTTATTTAAATGGGTCAAACTCTTCACTGTGTGTAGATTTTGTCTTGCTTGTGGCACTGAAAGCATGTTGGTGGTACAGAAAAATACTATGTACTTGTATACTATCCCCTTCCATCTCATACCCTGACATGTGAAATTAGGGAAAAATGACTCCTAGACTAAAAAATAATAGAATCAGGAATTTATTTAAGTTGTGGGATTACATATGTGTATATATAATACATATATATATTTTTTCAAATCTTGAATATATTATTAACTGTTGTCATAATATAATTTGAAAGAAATGAAAGAAAATAATTCACATACTTTTCAATATTATGTCCATACTTACCATGACAAAAAAAAAAGAAAGAATGAAAACCACAGAGATTCATGTTAAGTAGATGTGCTGGTGTTTTCTCTAGAGTTCCTGCACAATAGGGAATATTACATGTAATTAGGACTGATCCTCTGGAAGCAGGTTGTGTGGTAGCCTTGAAGGGCCTTTCCTTGTTACAGCAGCCATGTGCATATCAGACTGCTTAAATTATAATTTTCCTTTCAGCGAATACAAAACGACATAGGGGCTTGGAGGATACTACATTTCCACACTGGACTCTGAGTGGTACTTATCTAATGGTCCCTTACAGATGAGAATTCGTATGTGATTAAGGAGAAAGAAAAAAAAAAAAAAAGGAGAAAGAGGTTGGTTTTGTTTTAAACTGTGGGGTCCATCTTCATTTTTTTATGGAAATGCAATAAACCAAATTGTGTATTAGCTTATTATTAATGTATCTTTAACTATGAAATGCATTTGAAATATGTTTATTAATGAAGACTTGTATGTTGGCATTATGTTTATCTTCCTTATGTGAGTATAGTAAATCATTCTGCAGATTTGTTCAGTTTTGTAAAACATTTAAAACATAAAAACTGATGATCAAGGACTAAATATTTTATAGAATACACTGCCTCACAATTTTCTAATACAAAATTTGAAAATGTTCACCCCAAAATGTTTGGTTTACTAAGCATAATGACATAAAATACGTATTTTTTTAATAATAAATCCTAGGTACCCATAAAAATAATTCAGTTATCAGAAAACAACATACACTATTAAGTATGTATATGAGAAAAGAAAACCTAGAAAAAAATGGTTGTATATACTTATAAAGTTCTATATAGATGTCAAAAAATGGTGAGACATAAAATAAGTTTCAGAAATTAGTAAAATACATTGTACATATAAAGCTAGTTTGTTGAATTGATCAAGAACCATCCAGATAAAGCATTTCAATTATGTAAACTCTGTATTTTTTCCAATTAATCTTTTTTGAAATCTGTCTAATGGTTTGATAATCCTCGTGCACTTGGAATCAGATCAGGCATCTGGATGCCTTAGAGGAAATGGCCCTTTTATATGGAGGGTAAGCAGCTCACAGCCACCAAGAACTTTTTTCTGCAATCTCTGTCAAAATCCATTTGGACCATGGATCAGTCTTAGAAATCAATTACACCTTCCTCTAATCAATTCATATAAAAGTTTTGTAATTATAACTTCTTTATTTTTTTAAATGAGCCCTGGAAGTATCTTTCCTAAACCCTGATTTTAGCACTCCTCTAAAACACATATCTTCCTTCTTTACCAGCCTATCGAGATCTGTATTTTTCAGGGGTGTTTTTTACTTTATTTTTTTATGTTTTGCATCTGTATTAATTACAATTAGTGAATTATTCTATAATAACAAACAAGCTTAAATTTTAGTGAATTAAAACTAGAAGTGTATATTTTGCACCCTTATGCTACAGGTCCATCATAGGTAGGCAGAAGGATCTGCTTGCTACAATTCTTCAAGGATTTAGGATGACAAATCAGAAACTGACTTGAATGCTGCTGGTCTCGGTACCAAATGGAAAATGAGATCCATGGAATGCCTCACAGAGGCAAATAAATATCAACCAAAAGAAACACACATTATTTCCACTCAAAGATCCTTGTTTAGAAAAAAAAATCACTTAAGCTCAACTGCTGATAAATATAGGGAGTGGTGAATAAATGCAATCCTATGATACAGGCTGAAAATAGAGAGCTTGGCATATTTAGGGAGGGGAAGAGAGCAGTAGTGGTATGTACCAGTGTCTCCTTGATAGCTGCAATACATGCAAGCATCCGCTTGGAGAAAAGGAGCATATAGAAAAACCACAGATTACTCCAGATATGCATGTTTTTATTTAGTAAATTACTTATAAATCGTCTTTGTTCTTATGTACCTATGAATTTTCAACTCTTAGGTAAGATTATTACCTTTAATCAGAAGATATTTGAGTTGTGTGCAATGTATCCTTAGATTTTCAGGTGAAAATATGCCAGGGCAACAATGTTTTGGATCAAAATAAGAGTATCAACATAATTTGTCCTATAGAATCACAACTCTTTAATAGAATATGAATTGTGGGCAGGAAAATAATATGTATAGCAAATCAAGTTTAAGGGCAGAATGGATTTTAAATTATCATGTGAAAATAAGAAAAATCCAAAGGGATTTTATTGTTTAATGAATGAGCGTGTCCTGGGAAAATAAGAGGTCATTAAATCAAGCTTTGACAAAAGAAAAAAAGGGAAAAAACAGGTGGTTCACTTTATCACTTTAATGCAAACAATATAGTAAAATTCTACTATAAAGCTTATTGTTATTACATTATTGTGAACCAACAATTATATTCTCATCAAGTTTCTTTAATATCATGAATTTAGTGTGATAGGATCATTTAAGACTTACAGACTTAAAATACTTCATAATACTGAAAGAAAAGAGCAGATCATGGACAAATTCAACATGAATTCCCTCTTCTCCCACCGTCAACTACCCTATCCAACGCCTTATAGAGGAAAAACAGCATATAGTTAGTATCAAGATATATGTGTATATAATATATGCAATATATCATACATACATTTCCAAATTATGATATGCCTATCATGCTAGAGATAACTTTTATTAATATGTACAACATGAAGCTCTTTACATAAAAACTGAACAGGTAGTGAGAAAAGGAGAAAAGAATAAAGTTTAGTGTTTTCAAGTCAACCCATCCCCGCAATCACTAACCATAATGAAGAATCATGCTTCCAATTATTTTGATAAATCTACTTTACCTTTATAACCATAGCAACATTATCTCCCGGTAATAGGGAAGAATTTCCATTTTTATGCCTGCAAGGGTAAAGATGACAAAGTGGTGAGAAAGAAGAGTTTTTCCTCAATGTTGAACTTGACAGTGCCGTACAGAGTCTATTGGAAAGTGGATATAAATAGTGCTATGCTATCATTACTGCTGATCTGGAAATTAAAAATGAAACACTTGTTGCTCCCTTAGCTTTCCTGGTTAGAATAATAGCATTGGACCTTTTCAAAGCCAAAGCCAAATGTAGTTGCAAATACTGTAGGGCATTTTCCTCTAGAAATTAGCTTAATGTTAAAGCACAGTATTCTGTATACGAGCATGAACAATTGGCCAATAAAAAATATTACAAATTACCTTATAGAGCCTTAATAGAAAATCTGTGATGTTTTGCATCTAATTGTTTTTTTTTACGAGTTTTACCTTTATTCATTGAATCCTAACAACACTCTTATAATGTGTTATTATCCCCATTTTAAGATGAGGAAATTTAAACTCCAGCAGGCTAAGTAACTTACCTAAAGTTACCTAATAGAAAGCAAAAATGTGGGAACCCAAGCTGTCTGGCTGCGGAGCCCATATTATAATCATTGCTCTATGCTGTTCTAACCAAGAGGTACATAGGGCAGAGAAGTTGATTATTTTTCAATGGGGGTTATATCTACATCAAGGGATAGGACAATGTCTTATGTTAATAGTTCTCTGGTGCTCGCTTTGGCAGCACATATACTAAAATTGGAATGATACAGAGAAGATTAGCATGGCCCCTGTGCAAGGATGACACACAAATTCATGAAGCGTTCCATATTTTTTTAAATAAAAAATGAAAAGAAAAATAGTTCTCTGGATAAGTCCAAACATATTCCATAAGGAAGCCTTGCCTGGAAGTTGGATGCAGAATCCTAACCCATGGTGGAATGGCTGAGAGCATGGGCTATGGAGGTAAAACAACATGCATTGAATCCTCACCCTGCCTTTTCATTCCTTGGGACTCTTGCCATTTGCATAATTTCTCTGAGACCAGGTTTCTTTACATATAAATTAGGAATAGTCATTTTTACTTTTTTAAAATTTTGAAAATGAAAAATTATGTATAAAATACTTTGCATACATGGAAAATGAATGGTAGTAATAGGGGTAGCAGTGGTATTAGTAGTAGTATTACTAGCTATGGCACCATTAATGGTTTTCTCTTTCTAGGGATATTTAGTTTTTGAAAGACTGTTCATCTTTAGTCCTCTGCAATCTGAAACTTTTCTCTCTTGGACAACCTTAAAAGAAAACCAACTCTTTTTTCTCTGCAGAAACATAAAATTTACCATTTTAACCATTTTTAAGTCTACCGTTCTCTGTAGGCTTAACACTTGGTGTGCAACCATTGCCATCTACAGAACTTTTTCATCTTCCCAAACAGAAACTTTGTAAAATTAGACTAAAACTCCCCTTTTCACCTTGGAAATAACAACCACCATTCTACTTTCTGTCTTTATGAATTCGACTACTCTAGGAGCCTCATATAAGTGGAATCATACATATTTGTCCTTTCTGATTGGCTTATTTCACTTAGCATAATGTTTACAAGGTTCATCTGTGTTGTAGCTGGTGTCAGAATTTCCTTCCTTTTTAAGGCTCAATAATATTCCACTATGTATATATGCTAGTTTCTTTATCAATTCATCTGCGAATTAGTTGCTTCCACCTTTTTGGCTATTGTGAATAATGTTTCTAAGAACATGAGTGCACAGATATCTACTTGAGTGCCTGCTTTCAATTATTTTGGTATGTACTCAGAAGTGGAATTGCTGAATCACATTACTTCTGTTTAATTTTTTGAGGCACCACCATGTTGTTTTCAGCAGTAGTTGCACCATTGTATATTCCCACCAGCAATGAACAAGGTCACCAATTGCTCTACATCTTGCCAACATATTTTAGTTTTTCTTTTGTTTTTCTGTTTGTTTGTTTGTTTGTTTTTATTGTTGTTTGTGTGTGTGTGTGTTTTAAATATTTCGATTAGTTTCAGGTATACAAAATAACATTGATTAGACATTTATATACCTTACAAAGCAATAACCACAATAAGCCTATTACCCATTTGGCAGTGTACATAGTTATTAGAATATTATTGACTATATTCCCTATGCTGTACTGTATATCCCTGTGACTAATTTTTTAAAAAACTATAGTTCACATTCATATGGTATTTGTCTTTCTCAGTCTGGCAAATTTCACTTAGCATATACCTTCTAGGTCCATCCATATTGTTGCAAATGTTAGGCTTTCATTCTTTTTTATGGAAAAGTAATATTCTAGTTTATATATGTACCACTATTTCTTTATCCAATCATCTATTGATGGACCTTTCAGTTATTTCCATATCTTGGCTATTGTAAATAGCACTGCAGAGAATATAGCTTTTTGAATTAGTATTTTGGATTTTATGTCTACTGGCCACCTGTATGTCCTCTGGAGAAATGCCTACCCAGGTCCTCTGCCCATCCGTTACTTGTTTCTACATATGAGGTTTACCTAGAATATGTATTGTAGCAGAGGCCACATTGTGAATGTTGAGAATGGATGAGAAGTGACTATGGAAAAAAATATATATATATTCAATGAGATACTTTATATTCCACTGTGCTTCCATGATCAACTAACACAGTGTGTAGCTATAGTTCAAAATTGCTAAATGAGTTCATTCTTCCTTAAATTTTAAACTTAGAATACCTACACTGCCTTTCATTCCTTCTCCCCAATATTTTTGAAGGCTAGTTCTAACCTTTACTCTGCTTACCTGAATTTGGTAAGTTCTTTTCATATTGCTACGGTGTATTGAACAATCTGAGAATGCAGAGATCAAAGTCATGCATTGAGAATTTGTCGATAAAGACTGTGCCACTGATTTCAAAGCATTTGGAGACTATTGGAGACAAACAAGTGAATACACCCTTATAACTCAGTGACTAGGCTTCAGAGGGAGGGACACAGAATAGTTTGGTTAAAGAATGGAACACTGTAGTTAAATTGTTTGGTTTTGACTCCTGATCCAAATTGAAGCTATAAGATTTTTGGGTAAATTCTATGCTTTAGTTTTTGTCATCTTTAAAATGGGAATATTAAGTGTCTGGTGTATGGTTACTTCTAGTATTACTACTACTACTACTACTACTACTACTACTACTACTACTACTTTTACTGTTACATGATGGTGATGATGATAATGAAAGTGGCAGTATATCGTATAGGAAGCAGGGTGTATGGGGAAGAGTTTAAGGAAAACAGGGACATGAGTAGTACTACATGTTAGAGAGATCCCTTTGACAAATGTGCATGGACAGATTTTATGTGACTGAAGAAAGCTAACAATAAGAGAGTGGACACTACAGGGTAGAGTTGCTAAATCGAATCATGGGAATTGGAGAGACGTGAGATAAATTCAGGACCTCAGATTTGTGTTTTGTACAACAGTGTGAATGGTGGTTTCAAGCAGAAGGAGACCATAGGGGTCATTTAATTTAAAGTCCAATTATGATCAGTAGAGTTTAAGACACCTGAGAGATATGGTAAGATGTTGGGTAGTTGTTTGGCTTTACATGTGTAGAGCTCTAGAAAGGTTCCAGGGTAAAGTTAGACTATGCTGGAACTTTGGTGAACATCTACATTTAAAAGGTAAGGTGTGAGACTAAGAAGGAATTATTAGAGATATAAGAGAAATATTACCCATCTGTTAATTTGGGTGTTGAGTTGTATGATTTTTTTTTAAATAAATTTTGGATATTAACCACTTATCAGATGTATCATTGGCAAATATCTTCCCCCATTCAGTAGGATGTCTTTTCGTTTCATTGATGGTTTCTTTGCTGTGCAAAATTTTTTAGTTTGATGTAGTCCCATTTGTTTATTTTTTCTTTTGTTTCCCTTGCTTGAGGAGATCTATCACTAAAAATATTACTAAGGATAATTCCTGAGCGTTTACTATTATGTTCTCTTCTAGAAGTTTTATGGTTTTGTGTCTTACATTTAATTCTGTAATCCATTTTGAGTTTATTCTTGTATATGGAGTAAGAAGGCACTCCAGTTTCATTTTTCTACATGTGTCTGTCCAGTTTCCCCAGCACTATT
Organism: Aselliscus stoliczkanus; assembly: GCA_033961575.1. NCBI lineage: Eukaryota > Metazoa > Chordata > Mammalia > Chiroptera > Hipposideridae > Aselliscus > Aselliscus stoliczkanus. The sequence continues at coordinate 159,165,267 of CM066728.1, forward strand.
TATTGAATAGACTGTCTTTACCCTCTTGTATATTCTTGCCTCCTTTGTCAGAGATTAAATGATCGTATGGGCATAGATTTATTTCTCAGTTCTCTATTTTGTTCCATTGATCTAAGTGTCTGTTTCTATGCCAATACCATGCTGCTTTAATTACTATGGACTTGCAGTATAATTTGATATCAGGTAGCGTGATACCTCCCACTTTATTCTTTTTCAGGATCACCTTGTCTTTTCGGAGTCATTTATGTTTCCATATAAATTTTAGGGTTATTTGTTCTTGTTCTGTGAAAAATGCCATTGGTTTTTTGATTGAGATTGTAGTGCAATATGTATTGCTTTGGGTAGAAGGACATTTTAACAATATTAATTCTCTCTATCAATGGTCATAATATATGGTTCCATTTGTTTGTATCTTCTTTAATTTTTGTCTTCAATGTCTTATAATTCTCTGAGTACAAGTCTTTTACTCCTTGGTTAAATTTATTCCCAGGTATTTTTTTTCATGCAATTGTAAATGGAATTGTTTTCTTAATTTCTCTCTCTGACAGTTCATTATAGGTTTATAAAAATGCAATGGATTCCTCTGTATCCTGCCACTTTACTAAATTCATTTATCAGTTCTAATATTTTTTGGTAGAACCTTTGGGGTTCTCTCTATATATAGCATCATGTCATCTGCAATTAATGACTTTTACTTCTTCCTTTAAAATTTGGATTTCTTTTATTTCTTTTTCCTGTCTGATTGCTGTGGCTAGGACTTCCAGTGCTATGTTGAATAAAAGTGGTGAAAGTGGACATCCTTAACTTGTTCCTGATCTTAAGGGGAATGTGCTTAGCTTTTCCCTGTTGAGTATGATGCTAACTGTGGGTTTGTCATGTATGGGCTTTATTATACTGAGAAATGTTCCATCTATTCCCACTTTGCTGAGTTTTTTATATAAATGAATGCTGGATTTCATTAAACAATTTTTCTGCATCAGTTGGCATGATGATATGATGTTTATTTTGTTTATGTGGTGTATCATGTTTGTTGACGATCAGATATTGAACCAACCTTGCATCCCAGGAATAAGTCCCACACAATCATGATGTATGACCTTTTTAATGTATTGCTGAATTTTGTTTGCTAATATTTTGTTGAGGATTTTTGCTCATCTAATTGTTTTGTGGTTTCTACTGTAGTCAAATATAAGTAGTCAATTAATTGCACTATAAAATTTATGACATGATGCTATAGAATGTAGAGAAATAATTAGAGAGCAGAAAGATTGTAATGCTTGCACGATAATATGCACACACTTACCCAAATCACCAGTCTTGGCTCCAAAGTAAACACACAACATTCTTAAAATAGGGAATTTTAAGTACAAAACATTAATTTCCAAGGGTGGGTATAAGGAAACCACATTGTGCAGTGACCAAAGCCTTCCTCTATAAGCCTGTGGAAAGGTGTTGTTATCCCCATTTTGAGGCAAGGAAATTAAAACTCCAGCAGATTAAGTAACTTACCTAAAACTACCCAACTTTTTATTGTTAGAGATATAACAAGGGAGGGCTTTCAAGACTTTCCAAAAGAAGTGGGTGGATAGCAATATCAAAGGAGTTAAGTATAATACAGATAGAAATGCATTCCTAAGAGTCAAGAGTATGTCACCTTAGAGCTGGAAATTAAGTTTTTCCACTGCCATGGAGAGAGATGACAGAAACTTCCCATGCTTGTGAAGATGGTTCCTAGACCTCCAAATGCTCTGTAGAGGGTTTCAGGATTGGTAATCACAAATTGCTTAAGTTATTTGATGCTCATCTATAACAAGAAAACCCCTTTTTATTGAACACACACTTGGAGTCGTAGCAATGAAATGCTGTAACAATTTGTCCGATGTTATTGACATGATTAAAGAAAAATAAAACAAAACCCATTCGTTTATAATATACTGTCTTCATGTAGTTATAATTATTATGTTCATTTACCAATAAGGAAGTCTAGGCACAGACCATTTAAGTTACATATACAAAATCACATTGTAAGAATGAAGCCAGAACACAAACCCAAGTGTATCTAACTGCAGTTATTGAAGTATAGTATGCTATACTACTACGCTAAAAAATTAGATAAATTATTGTTGTTTTTAACTCTGATGCTTGGTGTAGGTATAATATAGCTGATTATCCATGACTGTTAATTTCAAAAAAACATTGTATTAATATTGCTTTGTATACTTTAGGCAAATAGTTTTCATGTGATTTCTAAAAAGATGATCAAGAAAAGTCAACTAGATTTATTCATAAACATAAGATTTTATAATCATGTGACATGATTATCACCAAATCAAATAATTATGGAGAAATACTTATGGCCATGTGTGGGAACAGAAATTATATATAACACATGTTCTGCTCTGAAGTCTCAGCTTAATAGAGGATGAAGGTTTAATTCCAGGGGGATAGACATGTACTCAAATATTGGAAATTCAGCCTAGTTTAATTATACTTCAGAATCTCATCAAGTTTAAAATTTTTAATTCCATGATTTTCTAATGAGAAAATGTCTAATTGAGACTATTTGATATATAAGAAAACAGGTATCTTGGTAAAGGAATGGCAGATGTAATAAGCAAATCAGAGTATATGTTAAATCTTTTTGCCAGATTTTTATGTTTACTGAAGTATATGAAGAACATATTTGTTGATGTAGCCTACTGGGACCCTCTTTTCTTATCTCTCCATCCCATTTGTATCCCAATGTATGTTCATTATGTACATATTTTATAACACCCAAATCCAGTATTTTATTAATTCATTTATTTGTTCATTTGGAGGATGCTCATTTTATGTTCATTGTTGAATGCCAGATAATAGAAGTACTGCATTGAGAAGACCTACAAATGGGCTTTTGAAACACCAGGGATGAATATGTTTTTTTAGCAGGAAATGCAGGAATGACTGATACCTTTTCCTTAGCAACTCAATTTCCTGCACCATGCCCTTGGATGATATAAAGAACTTTTCGTCCTGTTTAGTCCAGACATAGCCTCAGAACTGTTCACAACACAGTGCCCAAGCAGCCATTATCGATTGATCGGAATTGTCACATGAGATAAAATGTATTTGTCATTATTAAGCAGATGAATGGTATTATCCTGTTGGAGAGAAGAAATAGGCAGAATGTAGCAGTAGCTCATCCTGAAAGCAACATTATCTGATATGACAGTAAAAGGAATACAGTACAAACATTGAGATGTAAGTTTATTTGATTTTTACCTTTCCAAAGATTGATTAGTTTTCCAATAATTCTCTTAAATACTCTATGAAACAACTGGTTTAGATATAATGGGTTTTCGGAAAAGTCATGATGCATTTTTACAATGAAAAACATAGAAAAAATATGTCATGGCTTTTCTGACAACCCAATAGTACATCCCACTGTGCTTAACTCAGATTTGTTGTTGCTATTGTTGTTGTTTTTAATGATTCTGTTACTGTTTGTTTTGAGTGATTTTGTTTGTTTGCATTTTGTTTTGTTGTTATTGTACTTGTTTAAATTTCAGAATTATTGACCAAGCTTTCAATAGACTTAAATAAATTTAAATCTGTAAGGTAAGATCATATGATCAACACATACTTTTAAATGGCTACAAAAGTAGGACAAAAATGGCTAATGTTTCCTGCAAATAAAGAGGTTTAAGTAAATTCAGGTTAGACTCAGTTTATATAATCCTATGAATAGTCATCCTCCAAAGTGTATATTCATAACTAGATAACATGAAAAGGGGTTTATAACTGTCTGTCCATGACTTTAGTTGTGGATATTCCATTACTTTTCATTAATGCTCCAATATATTAAACATTCCATGTGCATTAAATTACTTAGAATATATTAATTCTTGAGCATATTAGATGTACACATATGTGTTTTTTTTTCTGGTAGACATATGAACTATTTGAATCCACATGGCGTTAAGTGAAACAGGGTGAAACAGACACAAAGCTTATGAGCTGATCATTAGAAATGTTTTGGACATCCCCAGCCCATAGAAATTGGTTCAGGGAAATTGTACTTAGAATGCAAAACACTAGGAAAAAGATTAAAAGTCATCTGATGGGAGTGAGTTGCCATGAACTATTTAGATTAATCGTGGTACGCAATGGGAATGTTGGGAAGTCAGTTACAATGTCTACTGCCCTGCAAAATTGAAAATTCAGAATCGATGCCATTGGGATGGCTGAATCTAGGTCAAAAGTAAATTTTCTTTGCTGGAGTCATAAATATTTACTAGGGAAAGACCATAGCTAGGTAATATTTTGAGATGTTTCAAATCAAATTATACTAATTTTGTCAATTTTTTTCCTCCTACTGGCAAGATACAAATATTCTGTGCTTAGTTGATTACCACTCTACAAATTGTAAACTGAAGTTTTTATTTAACATCTTAACAATACACATCAACAGTTTTGGCCATGTTATTAAAATGAGACTCTCCAAATATGGTAATCATGAAAGTGTGGCAGATTAAAGATGGCCACAAATTCTTTGATGCTCCACCCACCCAGAGGGGCAATTTATGCCCTTCTCCCTTGTTTTGGTTCTGGGAGATCTCTGTGACTGTTCTGAACAATCAGATTCAGCAGAAATGGTGCGGTGCCAGTTCTCCCATCCAGGCCCTCGGAGACTGGCAGCTTCCTTTCTCTTGGAAGGCTCACATTTAGGATACTCCCTGTCAGAACACAGCTGCCATGCTGGAAGAAACCCTGGCCACATGGAAAGACCACATATTGGTGTGCCAGTCATCAGCCCCTGATAAAACCCCAGCCAAAAGCCAGCATCAACTGCCAGTCATGTAAGGGGGATATTTTGCATTTCCATCTCAGTCTTAAAAATGCCTTATAATGAATGGAGGACCAGCCTAGATCTTTTTCAGCTGCATGACAGACCCCAAGTAAGAAATGCACAGTTGAGCTGAGCCAACTCACAAAATCATGTGAGATAATAAATCATTGTTATAAGCCACTATATTGTTTTTTTTAATTACATAGCAATAGAAGGCTAGAATTTCAACTAAAAATTATACATAAAAGTCATCAAAATTTTATTAAATCAAACTTTTTCTTTTCTTGACTTTAGATAAGCAGAACAATAGCTGTGTTCAGCAATATTGTGGTAACTCTCAAAATGTTGACATTCTCAATAGTTAGGACTGAAAACTGATGATAGAATATGAGCATATTCTTATTTAGATACTAAAGAGGACACTGCAGAGATGAAGAGAAATGGCTGCCAGATTCTGCCTCCCTCTTGCCTTTGCCCCTCCCCCAAGCACACAGATATACTCAGCCAGGAAAGTAAAGGCAATGGAATGTAACTGGCACTGGTAATGCTGATATATTCTTTCTTGTGCCAAAACTCTCTTGGCTATATCCACAGCACTGTTGCCCAAACAGAGGATCTTCTGTTTTAGGGCAGAGCATGGCAAGGATTCCAGGCTTTTGCCTTCTTCTTTTACCATTTAAATTAGTAGAAAACATTTCTGTGTTTTGCTTTCTAAAGAATTGTGCATGAATGGAAATGATACCTGTATTTACAACTTAATAAGATATAATTGATCTTTGAAATGCTTGTTACAATTGACATTTATATAACAAAAGTTATATATCACTCTGGGACACTAAATTTAAATGCCCTGGGTTTTTCTTACTAAAATGTTCATTGTTTTCTTTAATGCCTTACCCTTTGAGGCCCTTTTTTCCTTTTCAATGGTGTTTAGAACACGAATGCACCATGTGCTTAAATCATAGCCCTTGGTGCCCAGAAGCATAAAGCAGAAATAACAGGCTGAATCAGTACTGATCTTGGAAAACACAGTCTGCTTAGACAGAAGTCTAGGAGAAAAAATTGGCAAGAAGGAAGAAATCAGACAGCTTCATGGGGAGTGTCTCAGTGGGAAAACCACTAAGGAAACACATAAAAGTTGAAAGCAAATGATGGCAGGGTCTAGTTTTCCACAGAGAGTTGAGAGGAAGTTTGATGCCTGCCTGTCTAGAGGACCCTAAAAGAAGATTGCCTAGATATAGAAGGATATACCTCGTCTTTGGAGATCCCTCTCAGCTCCATTATTCTTTGAATTATGACCCAAGTAATTTTTTTTCCTTCATCACTGCTAGCAGGAACCAAAAATACATTCTATCGACATAGGCTAATAAAAAATAGACTTATATCTGTCTAATATTTGTTGAAGCTTCATCATTATGTACTAATAGAAGTTATTCAATGCCTGTCACATCTAATTTTAATTGACTTTAACTCAAATCTTGTGAACAGGAATTTTAGTCAACCTCAAATTGACATAAATGCAAAGGAGGAAAAAGGAAAAAGAACAACATTGATAATATTAACATATTCCATTACTGGCTTCAACTTTGGCTCTGTATGTGCAGACAGTATAGGCAAAAAGGGAAATTTAATAGAAAGTGTAACTCTAATCTTATAGAACAGATAAACCTTTGACAATGCAAATATACTTTTATTTGGTGTAAAATGTTCAATGTCAATTCCATAGGACTTTGTGTGACAAAATGGGTCACATATTTACATCAGTTTATATTAAATGCAGAAACAATTTTTTTTATACTTTATAGAACAGGATAGAAGGAATTGTGGGGTGAGAGAAATGGTATGAATTTGGCTTTTGATAAGACTATATTCCAATTTTGGCTGTCTTACTTTCTACGTTTCTGAACGTGGTCAACGGACATCTTTAAGTATGTGGAAATTATTATTTATATTATCTTCTTTTTCTTCATCACAAATACTGTAACTTCTATTTTCTATTTAGTGCAAAACCTATTACTATAAATAAAGATTTGGGGACTTCCAAAAATAAATATTGTGAATTTTTGATAGGCAGAGATTAAGTATCTCATTTTTAACTTTGAACAAAATCAAGTTGTCATATTCATTACTCTTAATTATTCACAATAATTCCCATAGAGTCATCAAAGTGTGACATAATCAATTTTGTATCACTTTTGTGTTTTAGGTAATTCCCATACAGATTTATCAGCCTAATAATTCTATAAGTATCCTAAGTGATAAGTATATATTTGTCATTAGTTTTAGTCTGGATTACAGTTCAATCTATCATTTTGACAGATGACTCTTCTGTAGATGGTTTAAATTACAAAAGATCTTTACCAAAACTTTATCTTTTCAATTGAATTATTATCTCTTTTATAGCAGGAACCATGTCTGATATTTTCTCATTACTCTTAGATATGGGGCGAAGAAATCTTTGTCTACTTCAAGGTCATGAAGATATTTTCTGATGTTATCTTCTAGAAACTTCATTGTTTAAACTTTTACTGTTAGCTCTCTGATACATCTGGGGTAGATATTTGAGTATCGTTCATTTTTCCCCATATGGACATCCAGCTAATCACCCCATTTTTGTAAACTGCTGCATGGTACTTCATAGCAAGAATCTACACCAAATTTTTTATCTCTTTCTGACTAATGGACATTTAAGTCACTTTAATTATTTGCTATTCCAGACCTTGTTCATGGCTCTGTGTCCACAAGTTTGTATTTCTCTGAAGTCGAGGTAGGAAGGTGGAAATGGTAAATCAAAGTTAAACACTTTTCAATTTTTTTTTTTTTTTTTTTTTTTTTAGCTGAGCCATCCTGCCAGGCAGCTCAGCACCAGCTCAGCTCGGGCCCATGTGGGAATTGAACTAGCGACCCTCTTGCTCAGAGCTCACAATCTTGAGTGAGCTCTTAACCGACTGAGCCACTCCACTGGCCCAACACTGTCAATTTTTAATACATCATATTTTTACTGGGTTGTGATAATATTCCTCGGCTCTTTGTCTTCTTGAGGGAAAGAATTCAGTAGAGAGACAATGTTTTGTGCAGGTGTAGAGTAGTAAGAAGTTTATTAGTAAAAGCAGATACACTCCAAGATGTGGAATGAACCAATCCCAAGAAGGGAAAAGGCCTTTATTTCTAGAGGTAGAATTGTCTCGCTCTCTCCCTTTTCTTTATCTCTCTTTCTTTCCTGCTGAGGTACCCAGCTTCCCTTTTGGGTCTCAAGGTAGTTTCTGTCAATTTTCATTTTATGATTTGTTTGAGAAGCTCACTAAAATGGTCCTGATAAGCAGGATGTATACTCTGATAATTGGGATGTCTTCTTCCCTTATCTGGCTTTTAACAACGCATCCCTTTATTTTAGTGGTATATGTAAGCCTGGAATCCTGTGGGCTAGTAAGGCACGGATGCCCTAAGTAAGGGCAGCTACAAGGGGTCTTAACCCAAGTAGGAGGTACAGCAAGAGGCTTTCTAACTGGGGCTGGGTCTCTCCTTCTGTTCATTTCTGTCTGCCTACCCTATCAATATCAATGTGACCTCTAAAAATGTTGTTATAAATTGTACTACCATCAGCAATGCATGAGCATATACCGCTATCTTTTAGAACTTGCCTAAAGCATGGCTCTTTTTGGAAACTCTTCCAATTTTTTTTTTCTATATGGTCTTTTATTTTTCAGAGGAAATACGTTTAAAATATGATGTGCTTTTCCAGTTTCACAAATACTTTTCTGCTAATTGTGACAAATAAATTTACTAATGCTACATACATGGTTATGTTCAGATATCATGATAGATCCTAATAAGTTTAGATTTTTTATATGTAAACATTTATATAGAAATGTTTGGAAAGCAAAGTGCCAGAGTAAATTAAAACACATAACATTATTTATTTATTTATTATTGATATCATGATAGAGCCTAATAAGTTTAGATTTTTTATATGTAAACATTTATATAGAAATGTTTGGAAAGCAAAGTGCCAGAGTAAATTACAACACATAACATTATTTATTTATTTATTATTTAGCTGAGCCATCCTGCCACATGTTGGCAGCTCAGCACCAGCTCGTCTCGGGCCGGACATTGAACTGCTGTTGCTCAAAGCTCACACTCTTGAGCGAGCTCTTAACCAGCTGAGCCACTCGCTGGCCCTATAACATTCTTATCTATAGAGATATTCCTGGGAGATGTCATGTTTGAAACCAGCTCACTAATCTGAATATGGATCCTTTACACACTACATTTACCTGGTATGAGACAAGTAATGCATGTATAGTGAGTGCTTTGCACATTAAACACACTCAAGTATTCATTTCTTTATGAGAAAGTCTCCATATAGTGTTCTTCTATTTTCTGATAAGAGAATGGCAGCAGCCTAAATTCGAAACTTACTACCCAGTTTCTAAAAGCCAAAGAACCTTTGAAGAGCAAGTGAAACTATCAATGATCAAAGACTGCAGAATACCTAGGAGACAGAGAATATAATACTTCTCAATATACATTTAAAGGTGAAAGACACTGTCACCATTAACAGAGCCAGCACTGAAGCTCATCCCATAAATGGAGAGTCATGAGAAGACTCTGGGAAAGAGAAGAGGGCAGAAGGGGGCCAGCAATGATGGAAAAACAAAATCATCTCAAGAAAGACAGTGTCCTATCTGAAATGGGGATACACTTAATGAAACAGGGAATCTAAAGGAAAGAGGCTTCAAAGTGCAAAAAGGCAGCTTTTAGAAAGCACTACCTCTAAGGCATCTCATGAAGGCTGAATAATAAAAAAGAAAGGAAAATTGGAGCAAATAAAGGATCTTACAAAACAAACAAACAAACAAACAAAAAACACTTTTCATTCATGAGTAAACACAATCCTGAATTACATGCTATGCATTAGTTTTTTGCTGGTTTTGAAATTTATATAAATATAACATACAGTATAAACTCATGGTGTCTGGCTTCTTTTTGTATTATGGTTTTGAGATTTAGCTATAATTCTGTAAGCAGTTTCTTCATTCTCATTATTAGAAAGTTAATGTTATCCAGACAAAACAAAAACATATTTATATATTCAATTTTTGATTGACAATTAAGTGATTTCTGGTTTTCTTGTATTATTAATATTAAGAATATAAATATTTGTATAATGTATTTGGTGACCACATATTTCACTTCTATTCCCACATGTATGTACCTGGGAGGGGGGTTGATGGGTACAATATCATACATATTTAGATGTGGTAGATACTGCCAAATGGTTCTCCAAAATGAGCCCACCAATTTAAACATCTGCCACAACTGTATGTGATATCTGATTGCCTCCTCCTCCAAATTCTTCTCTACTCTTGGTTCATTTTTTTCTCTTGTTATTTCTCTCATTCTTGCTCCTTTTTTTTTTCTTTCTCCTCTAACCCACAATTTTTCATTCTCTCTCCTTCCTTCTCTCCTTTCCTTCTTCCTTGTCCCTCCTTTTCCCTCTTTCTCTCTCTCCTTTCCTCCTATCTCTCTCTCTCTCTCTCTTTGTTTTGATTTAACTTTTTTTTTTTTTTTTGAGTGCAGTGTCACTGGCCCTCATATGTGGGACCCGAACCGGGGCCGCTGGCTTCCCAAGCCAGCGCTTAACCACGACGCCACTCGGCCGGCCCTTGATTTGTCTTTTTTATTTAGTCTTTCAGTTGACATGTTTTAGTATCTCATTATGCTTAAATTTTCAGTATTTGAAGAATAATAATGATGAGTACCTTTTCCTAAGTTTATTGGTCATTTGAATCTTTACCTTTGTGAAGTACCTGTGAGATATTCTGTCATCTTTTTTCTTGGACTATATTTTTTCTTATTAATTTTTGTGAGATCTTTGTACATTCTAGATATAGCATAAAACAAAAACCTTATTCCATGCTGTGACTTGCCTATTTTATGGTATTAATCATGCTATTTGCAGACCAGTATTTCCTATCCTTAATATAGCTTAATATGTCAATCCTCTATGATTAGTATTTTTTATATCCTGGTTAAAAATATTTGTGGATTTCAACATCATAAAGATTCTCCCTGTTTTCTTCTTGAATATATTATATGCATAATATGTATAAAAGGAGAAATTTTTTTTCTTTTTATTTTCTTCCAAAATCTTTATTGTTTTGTCTTTGCATTTAAACATACACTTCTTCTACAAGTATTTCTGTCTATGATGTAAGGTAGGGGTAAATTTTATTTTTTCCCCATTAAATATCTACTTGAACTAGCACTAATTATTGAAAGAATTTTTATTTTCTCAGTGTATTGGATTATCAAATTTGTTGCACATCAGTGTATTGTATGTTTAGATTGCTGTTTCTGGATTCTCTATTTTATGTCAGTGTTTTTTTGTCTTTTCCTGCTCCAATACTACATTATTTGAATCACTAACACTTTTTAATAGATCTTGGTATCTGGTAGTATAATTCCTCAATGTTTGTTTTGTTTTCAAGATTACTATTCATTGACACACCTTGCCCATGTACACACATACATAAATAAATACAATTACTGGGATTTTTACTGGAGTTCAATTTAACCTACAAATCCATTTGTATAAAATTGAAAATTGTACCAAATTGTCTCAACCTAGGCACATGTTACGTCTCCCTCCATTTATTTGCATCATAATCAGTGTTTTCTAAATCTCATTGTAGAGCTCTTTCAGGCCTGTTAGGTATATTCCTGGGTTCCTGGTAATTATTGATGCTATTAAAACGATCATATTTTCAAAATGTAAATTTTAATCATTTAATGTTTGCATGTAATACAATTTATTTTTGCATGTATGCATTCAATATCAAAATATTATATCTAATTATGAAGTTAGTTTCCAACATGGTGGAACGAGGAGGATAACAATTACAAAGGAGGACAAAATTGAAAAATGCAACTATTTCAGTGCTGTGAAATCCAATCAAAGGTAGACAATCAAATGAGTATTTATGCATTAAATTTCAAGTAAGAATAACATAGTCCGTGGCATTTTTGCCCAGAGCATCTCCCTTTCTTCCCAGCTTGGTCTACTGTTGAGGGCCGTGTAGCCCAATATTGAGGGGCACGCAGTGTTGAGGACTGTGTAGCCCAATATTGAGGGGCATGCAGGCTGGCTTTAGTGGGCTTGGTGAATCATAAACTTGTCTATCTGCTCCTATTGTTTCCTCGCTGCACCTGGAGGATGCTTACTATTTACTAAGGAATGTGGTGAGGATGGCCGGATCCTTGGGACACAAAAGAAAGATGGCTATCTGGGTTAATGGAAGAAAATGGCTTAAGAAACTAACCAAGGTTTCACTGACCTTTAGACTATTGGTAAACAGTTAATGATCTACTTTTCACTGAGGTAATGCATATTTTTCCTACACGTACCCTTGCACGTACCCCCTACCTAAAAATTGTATATAAAGCCTGTGAGAAATAAACCGGAGAGCTCTCTCTCCATTTTCTGTCTTTACTGTTAACCCGTTTCTGTCTTTATTATTATCACCTAAGCCGTGTCCACCTTCTCGAACCCTGGTCAGCGGAGGCTGGTCCCCCGCAAGTGGTGCCCGAACAGGGACCTGAAGGTAAGTCTTCTAATTTTCAACACGGATAGGCTTCCACTGAGGGTGCTGCAGACCCCCTGGTTGGTGACGCCAGGTGTGAATAGTGGATAATCTGGGCGCTTGAAAAAAGAGTGCCGTTTTCACTCTACAAGAGTGCCGTTTTCACTCTAAAAGAGTGCCGAGGTAGTCACAGAATTTTAAAAGAACACTTCAAAAGGGAGTGCCGTTTTAGTTAAGAATATAAGAAATAGATCCCTAGAACACATATCTCTTACTAACCATTTCGTGTGCAAGGGTGTGATTGTGTGAGTGAATGCATATAGTTCCACGGCTCTTCGCTACGGAACTTGAGTGGGCTCTAATCTGCGGTTCCGTTCTCTGTCGTAAGGCTAAACGGCGACTGACTCGTTCACCTGTGCGGGGGCTTATACCGCAGAGCTTTTGCCAAGACAGACTAAGTCCCGCGAGGGGCGCGGCCAGACGAGCATCAGAGTGGATATCGAGTGACTGTTTCTTTCTATCCCTTATACTTACTAACATTAAATATGGGTCAAACTGAATCTAAGAAACTTAAACTCTTTATTAACTTAATTCGCTGCTCTCTTGCAGCCAGAGATTTAAAGGTTGGAACTTTTCAGATAGCTAAATTTCTACTTTTTGTTGCCTTCTGGAACTTAATTAAAGATACACTCGTTCCAGAGACTATTTCTGTGCCAACGACATTATCTGAAAAACATATGCCGTTATTGTCCACTGCTCACTCTAAAACCAATCTGGCCTTTTCAGTTAAAAAATATACAGATTCGAACAATAATTCAGACAGTGAGGGAGAAAACCTCCCTCCCCCAGATGCTGCCAAATTGGAAACGGAGGCAGCCAAATATAATGAACAAGATCTGTGGGACTTTCCCATTACTAAAAAGGAGGATAAGGGGCCAGGTCCCCCAAAATATTCAGCTAAAAATGAAGAATACGTAAAACCCCAACCTCCTTTTAAAGCATCCTATAATGCCTATACCTCCATGTAGTTCTAAACCCACATCTCGGTTTCGTAGAGCCATTGAGGAGGAAGAGGCAAACTGGGAATTTGATTTTACTCTTAGTTGCCCAGTGATCTTTGATATGGATCGGAAAGGAGATGAATGGCCTTCCTGGGAGCCCCTGCCCTATAAAATCTTAAAAGAGCTGAAATTTACATGTACAGAGTATGAACCTGTAGCATCTTATACTCTTTCTTTAATTGATACATTGGCAGGGAAATGGATGACTCCCCATGATTGGACTCAAGTTAGTAAAGCCTGCATAACAGGCGGAGATTATCTCCTTTGGAGGACTGAATATGATGATAGGACAGAAAAATTTGTCAGTAAATGTGATTCAATTACTACAGATATGCTTATGGGAAGAGGTAAATATTCTTATACACAAGACCTGATGTATTTATCTAAAAAAGGTCCTAGAAAAGGTTACTGATTGTGCTGTAAATGCCTGGAGAACTCCCTGCTTCATCAGGAAAGCCAACTACATTAACTACAGTAATACAAAAAAATAAGGAGCCTTTCAAAAACTTTTGTCTCGCCTCATTCAAGCGGTTTGTAAAGTAATTACCAACAATGAAGCCGCAGATATTTTAATCAAACAGTTGGCATTTGAAAACACAAGTTCTACATGTCAAAATCTACTTCGGCCTATCTGTAAATCTGGCACTATTAATGATTATGTAGAACAATGTGCTGATGTCTTCTCCAGCTTTTATTCAAGGAGTAAGCAATAACTCCCACCCTTAAAGGGGATGTTAAGACAGTAACTCAGTCAACACAGGCTACTCCCAATAATAAAAATAATAATGATGGCTACAATTGCTATAATTGTGGGAACCGGGACACTTTAACAGACACTGTCTTAAGACTAGACGAGCTCCCCAATCACAAAATATGCAGCCACAAAGTGTTCCTAATGTCTCACAACAAACTTTACCCTTGATGCCACAGACTGTATGTCCAGGATACAACAAGGGATTTCATTGGCTGATAGACTGCCATTCTAAATATCATAAAAATGGACAATTATTGCCATCTAACAATCTTAACTCTAAAGTCTTTTTTCATCCAACCTGGGAAACGCCCCAGGGCCCCAGCCTTGGGCCCAGACAACAATAAAAACATCCATTTGCAACCCATTTAGCAGCAACAACTTATTTAACAATTTAAATCAGTCCCTGAGCTCTTCAGAGCAACCCCTGGGAGTGCAGGGTTGGGACTCAGCTCCACTGCCCTTGCAATGTTAACCCCTGACTCTCCGGTCGTATTTTAAATATAGATACATCAGAACACTCATCTATGTATAAACATTGAAACTCTGACCTGTGTCAGCCTAGAGCTTTAGTAAAATGGAAGGACCTGTTAACTGGTACCTGAAAGGGACCGGACATACTGTTAACCCAGGGGAAGAGGGTATGCTTAAGTATTTCCTCAGGACACAGACACTCCAGTTTGGATTCCAGATCCTTTGATCTGCCCCCTGCCGCAGCCACCGCCTCCTGGTGCTCACACTGCCACCGAAGCCACTGTAACAGCACCCTGCCGTGCCCAGGCCACTGCAGCCCACACAGTCCACTGGCCACTGACGCCCCTCCCTTCTCCACTGCTCCGGAGTAGGCCTTCTGCTGGACCACCCAGTTCTCATCCACCATCCGTCCGTCTGGGAGAGCCCAGAAATCCCGGTCTATGAACACCAAAGCTGTCCCCTGGAGAATGTGCCATAGCAACATGCCAGTGAGATACAATATTCCTGGAGTGAATCGGTATATTCTGGACTGGTCTCAAAGTAACAAAACGAGTTGGATAAGGGGACTGGCTGCTGGAATATGGAAGTCTGACACTCAGTATCAACAAAACTCTCTTTGGAAACTTGTGGGAGCGATGGGTGAAAATTTTCAAACCGTGACTGTTTGTAGGCCTGATACCCCCTGTACCTCCACTAGTCGCTCTATTAATGTATCTGCTTGTGTTCCTTCTCCTTATGCACTGTTGATTGGAGATATTTCTATTCATGTTAACAAACATATGTTTAATGTATCCTGTTATAATTGTACTTTAACAAATTGTATTTCTTGGGTACCCCTTGGAACCCGTGTTATGATATTTCATCAACCGTCTTTTGTTATGCTTCCTGTTAATGTTTCTGGACCTTGGTATGATGAGAGAAGTCTGCAGATTTTTAAAGAAATTGAACATGCTTTAAGTAGACCAAAAAGGTTTATAGGGCTTATGATGGCTGGAATTATGGCTTTAGTTACTTTGATTGCAACTGCTACTACTGCTGCTGTGGCTCTTTCACAGACTGTTCAAAATGCTCATTATGTTAATACACTTTCTAAAAATGTCACTTTAGCCTTAGGTACCCAAGAGGATATAGATAAAAAATTAGAACAAAAGGTAAATGCATTATATGATATGGTTCAATATTTAGGTGATGAAATTCAAAGTTTAAAAGTATGGTCTCGTTTACGATGTCATTCAGAATATCATTGGATTTGTGTAACCCCAAAAATATATAATGGTAGTCAACATGATTGGGATAAAATTCATCTACATCTTCAAGGAATTTGGCATAATGCTAATCTGTCTTTAGACATGTTTCAGCTTCATGATGAAATTCAAAACATGAGAGAAGCTGAACCTTTAAAATTTGATGCAGCTCAAGCTGCCTCTGAGTTTGTTGATATGATAAAAAATACCCTGCCGTCTTTGCCCAATATTGGCCATTCCATTGTGACATTCCTTACATTGGGCATTTGTGTCTGTTTGGTTCTGTGCCTACTCCCCGTCCTCATTAGATGTTTTCTCAAGCAGATATTGGACGTCCAAGCCAACATCCATGAGATGAAACTGAGGGCAAAGCCTCCAGTTTAGCCACTTGCTTATTAGCCCCACTACCCCTAAGCTTCAGCGAGGACAGGCTAGCCAAAGACGGGTAAGGACCTCCTTGAACGTAACCAACCTAAGACAGGGCTTGATCGCTAGAGGATCAAGTGCCTATGACGGGTAAGGTTATTATTTTATTGGAGGACACCTAAGACAGGCACTGTGACTCACAGCCGCCTGGGGTCACAGGCGTGCTTTTTATATAATAAAGAAAGGGGAGATGTTGAGGGCCGTGTAGCCCAATATTGAGGGGCACGCAGTGTTGAGGACTGTGTAGCCCAATATTGAGGGGCATGCAGGCTGGCTTTAGTGGGCTTGGTGAATCATAAACTTGTCTATCTGCTCCTATTGTTTCCTCGCTGCACCTGGAGGATGCTTACTATTTACTAAGGAATGTGGTGAGGATGGCCGGATCCTTGGGACACAAAAGAAAGATGGCTATCTGGGTTAATGGAAGAAAACGGCTTAAGAAACTAACCAAGGTTTCACTGACCTTTAGACTATTGGTAAACAGTTAATGATCTACTTTTCACTGAGGTAATGCATATTTTTCCTACACGTACCCTTGCACGTACCCCCTACCTAAAAATTGTATATAAAGCCTGTGAGAAATAAACCGGAGAGCTCTCTCTCCATTTTCTGTCTTTACTGTTAACCCGTTTCTGTCTTTATTATTATCACCTAAGCCGTGTCCACCTTCTCGAACCCTGGTCAGCGGAGGCTGGTCCCCCGCAGTCTACTGTGAATTTAAGTTTTGCCACCAGAGGGGCACACTTGATTTGGATTGTGTCATTTGAAGTGGCAACATCCATGACATGGGAACAAGGAGTGCCTGCAGCTTTTACTGTGGGCCTGTTTGATGGAAGTAAGAAACCAGTGGACTAGTGAGGAAGAACAGGGAGGTGAGGCAGTCGCATATCACAAGTGAACCAGAGGCCATGTGGGTGTGCTACATACACTGTGTGCACATGCACCATTCTTTCCCCACACATCCCAGGTAGAAGGAGCCTGGGATGCCCAGAGGAGATGCCAGCGAGCCCAACTGAAATAAAAAGCTCTGGGCAAAAATGTCATGGACAATGTTATTCTTACTTGAAATTTACTCATTTTCACAAGTAAATACCTCTCACTTGATTATCCATCCACCTTTGATTGAATTTCACAGTACTGAAATAGTTGCATTTTTCAATTTTGTCCAACCGTGTAATTGTTAGCCTACTAAATTTTGAATGTGCTCCCTAACCCACACACAGATGCTTCAAGCAGATAGTGGAAACCTTACTGGCTTGTGGGGTTTGAGCCCAATCTCTGACCAATCTTTGGCTGAAACATAAGCTCTGTGGACACAGGTGTGACTTTTAGGGAGTCAAGCTTAAAATCAAAATCAGACAAAAAGAAAATGTAGCAGAGGCATCAGCGGCTATCCATCAAGAGACAGACTTCACAGGTTAACTCCTGCTATAAAACCTGTACAAAATGCATGGAGCGGCTTCGGAGGACTCTGAAAAGTAACTGAATACCAGGCAGACTGAGGAAGAAGACCAAAATATGAAGCACCATTGACCTGATTGTTTTCCTCCAGTGTTTCTGGCCAATGCAGAAGTGGGTTCTGGGTAGCACACAGAGAGGGCTCAGAGAGAAGCCCTCTATTTCTGACTCAGGGAATAGGAAGGAGCACCCATAATGCTCAGAGAGGGTAGGGGCCCTCCCCTCCTTTCTTTTCTCCTGTTTTCCCTCCACCACCCCATGCCCCATGCAGTCCCGTGGCAGCTTTGGCAGTGGCGGCAGCAGCAGCAGCAGCAACAGGAACCAGGAGGAGCCCAGACTCTAAAAAAGCATCTTCTGCTCCACTTGCTGGATCTGTGTTCTAAGGATGGTGGGATCAGCCACCACTGCTTTTATTATTATTTTTCTCTCCCTCTTTGTCCCACTGCTTGACTTGCCTTTTTATCCTTGTAGTGGTACCCTTTATTATTATAAGGTGGTTTAATTTTCCCTCTTTTAGTGAAAGAAAGCATACAAAAATATATGACATATACCATAAGATTCTAGTCATACAAAGTTCGAAACAGGCAAATGTTTAGGAAACCACTTCGGGGGAGATAAAACTAAAAAAAGTCAAGGAACTGATTACCATACAAATTATGATAGAGCTTAATGGGAAGAGACAGGGTCATCATGAGCTTAATCTAAACGTGAAAATCAGTGAGAGCCCAAGGGGCATGGAGTAACCCCCTAAATCATACACCTAAGAAAATACTCAAAAGCTGGATGCACAAATAATGTTTGTCTTCTATACCTGATACAAAAACCTGATGCTGATTATATAATGTTATATATGTAGAGAGAATAAAACTTCTTCTTCTATATTGTACATATTTGTATTAAAGTGTTTTATGCACATCAGGTAATTTATCCTGATCCTGTTTCTATGTGCACCATTGTCCTAGTTTCTATGTGCAACTATTAACTTTGTAAATATTGAAATCACCACGTTGTATATTGACTTTTGTTTTATAAAAAAATCTCAGTAAGGCTTTCAAGCTGAATGATTATGCCTTAACTTCTCGGCATATATAAATTACATTAATATTAACTGTAAATTCTTAGCCCCAGACCTCAGTTTCACCTCTGGGTGAGACACGAAGTATCCTTTATGTGCCCTTAAGTTTCTTCTCTGTGTATCATTACCGCCAACAAATTCCTTAGTGCTGCTTTTAGATACTGAATTTCAAAAAGAAATTTAATGGTAACTATCACTTTGCAAGTGCTTACTGTAACTTTTCTATACATTGTCTCATGTAATGCTTAAAATAAAACAAATGAGTTCAGTATTTCACAGATTAAGAAATGGAGACTCAAAGAAGTTGAATAACTTGGCCAAGGTGAGACAGATGAAGTGACATACTTGTATTTTAGGTCTGTCTGGATCATTCACTCATTCATTGTCACTTGTTGGCTAGCTCTCCTGCCAGGTGTTTTGACAGGCTGGCAATGAGAGACAGCCAGAGTCCCTTCCCTCATGGAGTTGGTAACTATACAAAGACTAATGAACAAACAAACAAACAAAACCCCAATAAATGCATAATTACAGCTCCATCTATACGCTGCAGAAATATACAGTGGATGAAATCATCTGTGGTAGAGACTGCTAACTGGCTTGAGCAGAGACTAACATCTCTAGAATAACCCTTTGCAATATACAACACATGCCTTCATATTGGCAGTGTTGAAGCATCTGTTGACATGGGACAGCCTTTCTGTAAAATTAGCTTCAGAATGAGGATTTTAGCAGGGCTCTACCTCACAGGATGAGGTATTAATTAAAACTCAGTAACATCAGTCAGAACTTCAGTCATCCACAGACGTAACCCTGGCCCTCTGTGTAATGAACAGGCTGGAAGGGGACTTGGGAAGCTGAGTTTTGAAAGGCTCTTCATGAAAAATTGATTTAATTGATTTTTCATGTTTGTGATCTAAGAGACTGTTCCCAGCTTCTTCCAATAAGAGCACCTCTTTTAATTTTACAAACATTCACTTAATAAAAATGTATATTTCTGATCATTTGGATTGAGATAATCCAAGTCTAAAAGCTTTCATGGGACCAGAAACAGTAAAATTAGCTTACATTTTATTAATTAGTAAAGGATCTGGATATATATGTTTAAAAATGAATAGTACAAGTATGTGCGTTTGGCTGCCAAGTACTATGTAATGACTTTCCTAGAAGTCTGTCCCCAGACTGTGGGTTCAAAATGCCTTGGCTACATTGCTAGCTGGTTGTATGACCCGAGAGAGATTACTTAACCTCGATGTACCTCAGTATCCTCGTTTGTAAAAATGGTTATAATACAGCATATACTTCATATACAGCATATACATAGGAAGACTGGAGAGGCACTGACAGTTCTTAAATCATCTAGTCCCGCAAATCAAAACATGACTTTGGCTCATGTTAATAATCATGTGGGAAATAGGTAGGAAAAGAGTTAGGAGGTTATTTAGCTACATCTCATCCTCACACAGCAGTATACACACAGGAAATGAAAGGACATGATCTTTTTTTTTTTATCTTATAATTTTAAGTGAATTTTTGAGGAATGAAAGTTTTTTTTTAAAGTCATCACATCTCTCATAACTAAATTCAAGAAATTATTTGAAAGATAAATTTAAGTTTAAAAAAATGTTTAATCGTCAGAGCAAATCCCTGGGTGCTCTCTAGAGAAATCTTACGTAGATCATCCCATATGCAGCAACTATTCCTTCTGAGCTTCTCGCACCAATTGCGTATGCGTATGCTTTATCCTGTTTCCTACTTAGAAAGAGAAATTAGTCCTGCCAAGAATTTTCTTAAAGCACATACAAGTGTCAAGTTTATAGTTTAAATTAAATGTTTTATACTTTCCTTTCTATAAAGGAAGTAAATGCTATGGGTTAAGACTATTTTGGAAAAAAGGGAAGATACATACACACACACACACACACACACACACACACAGAGTAATACCTTGGTTTGTGAGCATAATTTGTTCCGGAAACAAACGACTCGTATTGCAAGACATCGCTCATTTACGAAGTTAAAATGCATTAGAAATGTTTGCTCATCTTGCGGAACATCTTGTGGAATCAACTCACTCGCAATTCAAGGTTTCACTGTATATATACATATATATGCATGTGTGTGTGTGTGTGTGTGTGTGTGTGTATATATATATATAGAGAGAGAGAGAGAGAGAGACAGAGAGAGAGAGTATATATATATATATATATATATATATATATATATATATACTCCCAAAAAGAGCCAATTAAGTAAGAAAGCAATGAAAGACAATATATGTTTGTCAACTAAATTGTGTAGTAACTAGATCTATACATCAAGAATAAGAAAGCATAACTCTTGGATAATTTTGGAAAGCTTCAAACAATTTACATAAAATGGCTCTTGATCCTATAGATGGGCAAAACATGAAATAAAATGAATTGAAATGAAGTGAAATAAAATACACCAAGATAAAGGAATGGAGATATTTGATGTAGGTCTATCTGGGAGTGGGATGTCCATGTGGTTGAATTGAACGTGGTTCAACAAAGACTAAGGCTGACATACATGGAAGAAACCACTGTGAGATTCTTCAAATGACCTAAGTAGTTTTGACTTCTCCTATAGTCTTTCATGTAAGAAAACCCAGTAAACACTGAATGAGTATTTGCTACCTATTAGGAGGTTTTTACCTTGGGCAATTCATTTAACTTTATTTTCTAAGAATTTATCTGCAATATTAGCAAAGCTACAAGGTGAGCCATACTGTGTAGATGGAAACAGAACAACCGTCAGACCTTCACAAAGCGCTACAAACCAAGTGAAATGTGTGTGCATTTATTTAACAAACTATAAAGAATAAGCTAATATAAACTGGCACTAATATATGCATTGTAAGCTAAACATTATCAGGTGAAACAGCCTGTCTGGTTAGAGTTTTGAAAGGAGAAAAACTGAGAATGCTTTTGAATTGTATTTTGAAGCATTCTTTTGCAGACTAGCATTTATCAAAATGCAAAACATTCTTGTGTAGATTTTAGCTCACACACAAAAAAAGGAAATACATTTGCAATTTGCATTGCAACACTCAAAATTATTGTAGAAAAACAAGAAAAAGCGTTTGGATGGGTGGTATCACAAGCATAAAAATTGTTTACATTGTAACGCAATCACTATTCACATTATGAAATGTCCTTATGAAAACTTTCTCTAATGCATAAAGTATTGGCAGAAAAAGCAAATTATCATGATTATGATCCTTAAGAACTCTCTAAAACTATTTAAACAAGATCATCTTTTGGAAATTGAGTAAAATGGCATGGAGAAATACAGTATTATTGATTTGAGAAGTGCAAGTATAATATGTTATATTGTAAGCAGGACTGAGTTAAAAAGAAAAAACAAAAGATGTCAGTGGCAATTAAGTTTCTCAGAATGTGAAGATTTCCTCACAGGGCTCCCTGTTGTATGTTAGATTAATAAATGTAGCTCCAAGAAGTGAAGAAAGTTGTATACAAATGGAAATACAGTAGAAAGACGAAACACCTTCTAGTTCCTACCCAATGAGTGAACTAAAGAGCCAATATAGATAGGGCTTTTATTGGTTATTATTTACGACCAGGATGAACATGTGACAGTGATTGGAAGGAAACTTGCCGTCCATACAGTATGAATTATTTTTAGACAATGATACACAGGAAAGATTCAGGGAGACCGATTTTGGCATCTTGACACATGTCTTAGGTATGAATAATCAGTCCACTTAAGAAATTTGCTCAAGGACCATTCATTCACAGAGAAACCAGTCGCTCACCATAGAGAGGCCACCTGAAACAGAAAGATCCAGAAACCTCTTAAAGATGAGGCTCTCGGAAGCTCTCTGACTGAATACAAGTGGAGAATTCATTAGTTAATACATTTATTAATACTAAGCTAATACCTGGATATTATTTTAAATGAATTATGTAGATCATGCATAGCACTTGAACTAGGAATTAATTTTAGTTCAAATTTTATCAAATTTAATAAAAATACAGAAAAGTGTACAAATCAAACCACACACTAATTTTGGTGATTTTCACAGATTTAAAGATTAATTATATATTTAGTAAAATATTTTAGTTTGAAATTTATTGATAATTACTTATGGAAAAACATATGATCAATTTTGTCCAATGGGCCATGCGCCAATTGGAAAAAAAACGTATTCTGAGTTTGCTAGGCATCTTGATGTTTTCATACCAGTTGTTTATTTATTTTTATCCTGTTATTCAAATTTTGATTTTCAATACTTGTCTGCTTGTTCTATCTGATATTACAGGAGATAGGTTAAAAATCTCCAAACATATATCTGTATTTGCCTCCTTACCCTGTCCACATAATTGGAGATTTGTTATTATTAGGTGCATTCAAATTTAGAAATGTTTTATCTCCTGGGGGCAGGACAGAAGGGATAACCACTTAATCATTTTGAAATGTCTTATTGTCTTTGCCTTAAAATCTACTTTGTTTGATATTACATTAACTATAATTGACTTCTTGTGTTGTATGGTATATTTTTTGCAAACATTTATTTAAACCTTTCTGTGTCTTTAATATATATGATAAATTTATTATAAGCATCATATCCAATTTAATTTTTCTGTCTTTTAATTGACACATTTAGTCCATTTATATTTAATTTATTATTAGTGTCTTTGCATTTCATTCTACCACCTTGCATTTTTCTGTTGTTCCAATGGTTTTATATTTTTTTTATCTATTTTTATTTTTCTTGTATCCTTTTGGAATAATTTCAAATAAGTAACAAAGCTGCACCAGATTGGAGGGGAAGGAGTTAAACAGTATGTGAATACCTGGAAGAATGGTTCGTTGAGAACCACCAAATTCACATATTACAACATATAACGTGTGTGTATGTGTAGATATAATCATTTTTTAAAAAATATTTTCTAATTCCCTTTATGATTTCTCCTTTGTAAATTATTAATTGTACCCTCTTTTACCTTTTTTAAAGATGGATTTTTTAATGTTTACAAAATATTTTGTGTAGTGGAGTCTACATTAATGCTTTCCATACTTTCAGAAAAATGTAATTATCCCCATTAGCTGCAATTAACTTTAATTAGTATTGCCCATTTTTGACTTTTGTTCATGTTTTTGTGCATTTCATTTCTAAATATATTATAAATTCCAAGATATTGTTTATTATTTTTATTCTCTCAGTATGCATGAATATTTACCATTTTGCTTCATTTCTTTGTATTTCCTTCATGTTTCTAGGATCATTATTCTGCTGCCTTAAGAATTCCTTTAATTCAGGGTTTTCAGGGTTCATTTCTCTCAGTTTTACTTGCATGAAAATGTGTTTATTTTACCACTTTTTGGAGTAGCAGTTGCATGTATTCTAGATCTTTTTGTCTTGTCCAATATGTCTCATTTTCTTCTTTATGCCTTCCTCTTATTTTCTCTGTATGCTTTTATCTGAGTATTTTCCGTTGAGTTATATATCTGTTTACTAATTCTTCTCTTAGAAGTATCTGATTTAGGGCCGGCCGAGTTGCACAGTGGTTAAGCGCTGGCTTGGGAAGCCAGCCACCCCAGTTTGGGTCCCACATATGACGGCCAGTAACACTGCCCTCAAAAAATGAAGAAAAGAGAGCTTTAAAAAAAAAAAAAAAGAAAAAAGAAAAAAGAAGTATCTGATTTACTGTTAAACTCATCAATGCGGTTCATAATTTCGGTTAATGTATTTTTTAGTTCTAGAATTCTAACCAAGTTAAAAAAGATTTTGTTCTCCATTGAAATTATCCACATTCTCTTGGATTTTTTTTTTTTTTTTGCACACGTTTAATCATGGTATTTATTGTGCACTTGGTAAATTAACATTTGTTAAGTGTAGCACAGGGTACTAGATATAAGACTCCCACAAAAAGGAACAAAAAACAAAACTGAAATAGACAAGTTTATTACTCACAAGTCCTGGAGGAAGTACCCGGCATGCCTCAAGAGGCCACACAGGGAGATCAAGGGGGGTGCATATAGAGACTGGAGACAGGACCTAGGGTACATGTTTTTATTAGTGTCCTTTTGAGGGGGAGGTTTGTGTTCACAGGCTAAGGCTGAATTGGTCAGTCCAGACCTAAAAAAGCAAGATTTTTGTAATCTCCAGGGGTCTTATCTAAGAGACACATAGGAGAAGGCCCTGCGAATTGGGGGAGACTTCACCACAAAGGTTGTTGAAGAAGTCACATCAGGAACTTAAATTTGCTTGTGACTCTGGATACCGATATCTAGGGTGTGCGGTTACATAAGGTAGCCAGTGTCAGTTTAAGGCTACCCACAGGTTGCTTGCTTGGCCAAACAAAATGGGTGCCTAAGCAGCAATACCATGGAGTAGCTTAGTTAAACTTGACAGGATGGTTGAAATCCACATTTCACATCTCCACGTCCCAGTCATCTGCAATTCCCTTTTTTTATGAAACAGTCTGATGCTATCTTAACCTTGTCTCTTAGAATGCTTAGTAAATATGTTTTAGTGGAGAACTTAGTTTTGCTTTAGACAGGCAATTAGAAAATAGTGAAATCTACCTTTATCCAAAAAGGATAGGTCGAGGCCATGTTTCAATTTTTGTAAGAAAACACTGTAGCTCCTCAGGGCTTCTAAGTGAACATCTAGAAAGTTTATCAGAGTCTCTTCTCTTTGACAATTCCTGAAATACATTTTATTGCCTCCTTATGCTATAAAACTTCTGAAAGCTATACTTGGCTCCTAACTTTTGATCTGTCTTTTGTGTTCAGTTTCTCTGAACCAATTTGACAATTATTAGATACCTTGAAGGAAAATATGGTGGAATAACAGAATAGCCTTATTGTTTTTCCACTGATTCAAGTATTTGAGCCTCTCAAGTCCTTCCAAAGTTTTTTTGTTTGCTTTTTGTTTTTTTAATCATCAAACTGATTTTTTAAAAATGTTTTAGAAGTTTTATGTTTGTTCTTATGAGGGATGTACTTCTGTCTCAAGATATTCCCTCATATTTAGACATGGAAGTTCTTGATTCTTTTTCAGTATGTGCTCTGAATAACATTTCTTTCTTTGTCTGTCTTAGAAATACTTATACACTTTAATGGTTATATCTTTGACAAAATGTATTTTTGTATAAAAGTCTTCTTTCCTTTCTGGTCTACATTTAAGTTATTTGAAGGATATAATAGAGTACTTGTTTATTACCAAATCCCATTTCCATTTTGATGGATTTTTCTCAAACTGCATCCAGATGGTCCCTGAAGAAAAGGTAAAGGTTTCAAAGACCTTGTTTTTTAGATTTTACTCAAACCTATATGAAGTATCCCTGAGGGGTAAAATAAGAAAACAGAAAAAAACACAACAGGAACTGTTCTTTCTTTCTTTCTTTTTTATTCTTGAATTGAAACTTTGTTTTCAGGAGTAATGTTTCAGAGTATATCTGACTTTTGAATAGACTATGAGATTAATAATAACACATTTAAAAAATTGTACCCATTGTATTAGTACGTATCAGAACAGGAAAGGACTTAAAAAGTCATCAATTCTGATTTAATATACAAAGTAGTGGAAGTTCTTAGAAGGTCAATGATATTCCAAAAAAAGACCATAGAAACTCTAAATTTGTATCATATTTACAACAGTATAGAATTCTAATTTAAAATAAGAGACATGTTTATAGAAACATTATATATTGCCTCCATTCTCACAGTCTTAAAATATATAAAAATATTAATATATACCTAAAACATTTTTTACATGAACCCATACTTAACTTTAAAAATTAAAAACTGAAATGATTAAAAAGAATTATTGAAGATATACTCAAAAATAATTTGTGGCCCATATTTAAAACATGAGTAAATGCATTGAAATCTTTTTAAACTACCTTAATATTTGCAAGTAAGTCTTGCTTTTCAATGACACATGCAAACTTTTCTCTTGTCTCGCTCTCATCTGTATTTTGCTGAGCTAAGGATATAAAGAGCAAAAGCATTATGTATATTATTTTGGGGAGAGGCTTTTAAAGAGAAACTCCAAAGAAACATCTCTATGTATATAGAGGGAGGACATGGAAATTTCCAATATTTTGTTCAATTTTTTGTAATCCACAATATAGATGATACTGAAAATTACCTTTAATTACCTTTGTTTATAATATTTGTGATTATATAATTAAATGTCACACTGCACCTTAGTGATTTTTAAGTCCATACTCAATTTAGCATTACATCTAACATTTTTAATTTGTACCACTATACATTTTGACTAGTTGGATAAAATTAAGTACCAATTTAAATTGTTCTACATATGTCAAATTTGGCATTGTAGCCAATATTTCTTTCTGAGATGTGAGTTTTGTAATTTATTCAGCTTCTCATGGCTTTTCATGTTACCAAGCTGGTCACATTGTGAGATATCTCTTATTTGTGATCTAACTTTTGACAAAACTGTGCAGCTATCTGAAAACAAACTATAGCTAAGTTGTTCTTTCTCCAGAGAGAATTTTTCTCCTGTCTTTTTGTGTATAAAAGAATGACCTCTGTGCTTGGACTCAGCAAGTTCTCCTCTGGCTTCCTCAGGCAAATTCCTGGGATCAATCTTCCTACCTGCATTCTTGGCTTCAATACTTTGTTATGAAAAGGGAGGAATCAGATTATTGCATGGAATAGTTTTTAAGAGGAAATCTCATACTTTCAAAAACATGAACATGGTATACTTTTTGGAAGAGACAAAGCCAATGAAGAAAAGGGACAAAGGCAACAAATGATGTGGAAATGCCACTTGACAAAGAAAATCAATTTGTATCTTATAAACAGACTCTAAAAAAAGGCACAAAAAAACCCCACAGCTATCTTTGTCCAATGTGCTATTTTGCTATATTGTTTAATTTAAATTTTATAGTGACTTGCAAACTGCCCAAGCAAAACATGTCACTTGTTCTTTTTGTTTGGATCAGTTAGGTTGAGAAACTACTTACTTTCACCTTGTTCTATCTCTGAATATTCCTTTGTTAAAAAGATCCTACCTATCCCTAGTGGATCAGGCTTGAGCGAAACTGCCTGACAGTTCTTTCTGATAAGCTATACTGGCATTATGTTTTGAGCTCAATCCGTAATACTTCTGAAAATGTAAAAAGCATAGGACCCACTCTTTTCTTATTTTCATCCACAAATGTTGGGATTATATGCTGGAGTTGTTTTACTCTTTGACCATTGGTACTTAAATCAGGCCACTCAGGAGAAAACAACAACAACAACAAAACTTCAAACCCTCTCACACACACCTATTGGAGTTGTTTTTCATTTGTTCATATGCTGAATACTTAAAAAATTATTTCATCTAAATTAGAGTATCTATGTTATGGGCAAGCACACTGTTAATGAATCCAGAACCACAATTTAAGGAGATATATGTCTTCCTTGGTTTATAAGACATTAATATTGCAAAAATACTGTTAGCTTAAAAAAAAAAGATGTTATTACAAGCTCGTGGTAATTTTCTAAGTTGAAATAACCCAATCTGTAAATTTAATTCAGTCCCAATAAAAATCCAAGCAAATTATTTTGTGGAGATTGACAGACTGATTCTAACATTTATATAAAGTGGAAAAGACAGCATAACCAACAGAACATTGAAGGAAAAGATAAAATTTTAGGACTGACACTACTTGACTTCAAGACTTTCTATGAAGCTACAATAATCAAGACAGGAACTGTCCACCCAAAAGCCAGCAGCTTTATTCATAGTTGTCAAAACTTAGGAGCAACTAAGATGTCCTTCAGTAGGTGAATTGATAAATTGTGATATGTCCAGACAATGGAATATTATTTAACACTAAAAAGAAATGAACTATCAATCCACGAAAATACATGAAGGAAACTTAAATGCATATTACTAAGTGAAAGAAGCCAAAGTGAAAAGGCAGCATACTTTTTGATTCTGACTATATAATATTCTAAAAAAGCAAAACTATGAAGACAGAGAACAAGCCAGTGTTGCCAAAATTTAGATTGACAGAGAGAAATGAATGGTGGAAGGCAGAAATTTTAGGGCAGTGGATACACTCTGTATGATACCATAACAATGGATTACATGTCATTATACATTTGTCCAAACCTATAGAATGTACATGAAGAGTGAATCCTAAAGTAGACTAAGGACTTGGAATAATTATGATGTGTCAGTGTAGGTTCATCAGTTGTAATAAATATACACTCTGGTGAATGATCTTTATAACGGGCAGGAATACTTGGTAAATCTCTATACCTTCCTCTTAGTTTTGCTGTGAATCTAAAACTATTCTTAAAGCATAAAATCTTACAAAAACAAAAGCAATTTTTATAATACATCCTGACATGAATGTGTAGTGGAGGCTTGGGATGATGCCTACCCTATGAAGTCCAAGAGCAGGCTCATACTTTGCAAGCCAGTTGTGAAGGCCATTATTAAAAATTATAGTATAGAAATTCATAATTAAGCACATTAAAACAAAGGTAGAACTACTGGGAATTCAAATATTACAATGTGGTAACTCTAAATATCAGGTTCTTCTCATTCCTCATGGTTTACTGGTTTGTGAGTGTTAAAAGCTTTAGTTGTTCATTTGTTTAGTGACTTTTCCAGACTGTTTTTGAAAAGACCATATTTTTACAGTTTCTTTTCGTTTTTTAAATTTCAGTTGTATTGAGGTACAATTGACATTTAATGTTACAAGATAGTTGAAGTGTACATCGTATTGACCGGATATACATATGCATAATGAAAGGAATCCCACCATCTAGCTAATTAACAAACACAGAAAACATCGTATTTCTTATAGCGTATTGTCATCAGTAAGTCTCTCTTCCCTTAGCTTGTGTTCAGTTAACAGTTTTACAGATACTTCTTTGAATGCCAAAAACAAGTAAACAAAACACCATGCAAAGGAAACATGTCTCCTCTTCTTTTCAGATTACCTCAGTCTGATGCACTAATTCAGCCTTTTCCGGACTTGTGTTAAGGCTATAGAATAGCCAGAGTGAAAGCTTAGGATTTCTGAGGTCTTTTCTGAGCATGTGGCTTTCTAAGTTCCCAAACATATATGAGAGTTTTTAATTGCCCTAGTATACCACAGAATCTCTCCCCAGATTTTCTTCTGAGGTTTTACTTGGCCAACTCAATAGTAATCTTTTGCCCCAGGTGGCTATAGGTTGTTAATTAGCCTTATAATGTTATTGAGTGATACCTGCCACTTTTCCATTCTTAGCTGGTTTCTCATTAGACAAAATAAAGATGGGTGTCTTTTGTCAGTACTTCAGGTTGCCCTCAATTTAGCACAGATACACACAAGACTTTGAGAATAAGGTCTATTCTATACCACAGAACCAGAGACCAAGCTTTCACACTGGAAATGTGGCTGCTGTCTTCAAGACTGCCACTGAGCCAGAAAGCAGTGTGCTTCCACTGGCATTGCCATATTTATGGGTGACTTTCCATCCCTTGAACCAAGGTATGTTAGCACTTCGCTCCAACATGTTGTCACCATTCCAACCAGAAATTGGCACAAATGCTACTGTGTCAGGGTTGTAGACAATTTTCTTAATGTAGGTGCTGACTTCCTTAATGATTTCCTTGTATCTCTTCTGGCTGTAAGGTGGTTCAGTGGAATCCATTTTGTTAACACCAACAGTTGTTTCACACCCAGTGCATAAGCCAGAAGGGCACATTCACAGGTCTGCCCATTCTTGGAGACACCTGCTTCAAATTCACCAACACCAGCAGCAACAATCAGGACAGCACAATCAGCCTGAGATGTGCCTATAGTCATGTTTTTGATAAAGTCTTAGTGTCTTGGAGCATCAAAGCTGGTCACATAATACTTGCTGATCTCAAATTTCCACAGGGAGATAATGGTGATACCATGTTCCCATTCAGCTTTCAGTTTATTCACACCCAGGCATACCTACCTGAAGGAGCCCTTACTTATCTCAGCAGCCTTCTTCTCAAATTAATCAGTGGTTCTATTATTGATCCCACCATATTTGTAGATCAGATGACCAGTAGTGCTAGACTGTTGGGAATCTTCATGTCCAGTAACAACTATGTTATGAGTCTTTTCCTTTCCGATTTTGGCTTAGATTTAGCATTGTTTTTCATGACACCTTTGTTCTAGCAGCAAACTCATTGTGAGGGGTGTGTGTGTGTTGGGGGAGTTGTGTAATCTACATTGTATATTGAGGTACTAGACCACATGAGACATCTCTCAAAATAGGTATTCAGGAACCAAGATTCCATTGAACGCTTATTTGACTATTCAACTATAATCTACCAAAAGAAGTTGGAGAAACCTATAAGGAGGTTATAAATTCAATGGAATAATTTTAGGATTGTCTATTTATACTCTGGTGGTCTTACTTTTTCCATGAAAGATAGATACGTGGGTTATTTTTTTCCTTTAGTGAGAAAGGCTTCCTGTGTACCCTGGAATTTAGGCAGAACATTCACTGATATCTATGTTACGTGTGATAAATAAAGGTAAAAGATTGCTTGAAGCCAGCAGAGTATAAAGCTATTTTGGCAAGTAACTTCATTGTAATATATGATGGATCAAATATATGCATTTTCCATTGAGCATAAGTGGACCATTTGTGTGTACAAGCATGAAAGAGAGGGGAGGGGAGGAGAAAGGAAAGGAAGGGAGATGGAGATAATAAGCACTTGGCCTAAGAGGACTGCCAGGGAAGATAATGAGACCAAAACCGAGAGTCAGGCAATATGGAAGTAATATACGAAGAACCATTCTGTTCCTGTTTCAACCTTTTTTGGACTACACCAGTGCTCTTCTTATTTATTTATTATTATTATTTTTTAACTACTCTAGAATTGTACCCCTATAGGCTGTCATGGCAAGAAACAGGTAGGTGAGACCAGGCAGAGTTGACTTACGTAGATTATTGGCATGAAACATTTGTCTTTTACGCAAACAATTAGCATCATCTCCCCTAGCATGCTAATACAGTCAAATTTACTTATATTTCTGTAAGTTCTTATTTTAACTGCCTTAGGGATATTTGTTGGACAAAAATCAATACATGGTAAAAAGTTGATATCTTTTAGTTACTATAAAACAAAAAATGAAACACTCAAGGGAAGTTCACCTTGACAATTTATTATATCAGTTGATGTGAGCCTTAAAGATGCTTGTTTTCTTTTCCTTTTTTAATTTTTCCAAAAATGCATTCCTTACTTATGTCAAACGTTGTCATTATATTTCCTATACCAATGAAAAACGGAATCTGAACCTACATAAACCAACGAGGAAAGTCTTCTTAAACCTCAAAATATTAATAGTTGTAACTATTTGTCAACTTACGGAGAACAGAGATAATATATTTTGTGATCAGTTGTTGATCTCTTTCAGTTCAATCATATTTCCCTTAAAGACAATTTAACCCTAGTTGAGCTGTGTTCATTTTCTCAGTTAAGGTGCTGCAAAACTTATCTATAACTCACTTTTCAATTTGGTAGAAAAATGAAGAGATAACTTGTTAGCTTACCAATTCTAGAGGTATAGTATGAGAATGAGGACATTCAATTTGCTCTCCATAAACAGCTATGATAGCCTTATAATCATTCTATTTTTGAGGTGCTCCGCTAGTGTTCATGAATCCATTATTTTATCCAAATATTTTTAAGTGTCTACTATGTACCTTGCATTTTACCATACAGTGGACATATAGAGCCAAATCATTCTAGACTTCCTTTCCTCATTCAGCTTATTCTAATTTACCTGAAAGAAAAATTTTAAAGGTAAGAATCTTTATTTCTTATTTAAGCTACCACTACAAAGTTTGTAGGAGATATTTTGGGACAGAATGATAACAATTTCATGTAGTACAAAGTAGCATATGTTTTGGTGAGCTCTTACTTATATTTAATTTGTGACTTAATAGTTTCCTGCTACTTTTGAATGAGCCATATATAATTTTGAGGTTAAATGTGAGTATTTTTCTGTGATAATATATTTTTGTTAATAAGTTCTAGGAGTGATCTCAATAAATTATTACTTATTCTATGTAATTATTACCAGAAAAAGATGGTTTAAGAATGATTACTAAAAAAAAAAAAATACGGAAGGAAAGAAAGATCTTTAGCAGGTATTAAACAAAACACCATGTATCACTTGTGTTTTAGGAAGAGATAAAATCATTTAATCCTCTAAGTAGTTAAATTGAGAGCTAATTCATCTTTATCTTTGAATGAATATTGGACTGTGAGTAAGGCTATGGTAGATAACTGGATTGGAAATATTCTACACTAAACTTTATATGCTAGATTCTCTGAGGCTTCGTTGTATGACCATGTTGAAATGAGCCCACAACTGATATCTTAAGATTTTGGTCCAGCTAATTGTTTCCTTCTTGGCCTTTATAAATTTGGCATTGTAATGACCATCCCTTTAAGCAGTGCCTTATCAAAGCCCATTATTTTCACTACTGATCGTCAGTCAGGCCCTGTGCTTAGGATCCTATACAGCAACA
Source organism: Aselliscus stoliczkanus (assembly GCA_033961575.1). Taxonomy (NCBI): domain Eukaryota; kingdom Metazoa; phylum Chordata; class Mammalia; order Chiroptera; family Hipposideridae; genus Aselliscus; species Aselliscus stoliczkanus. Next base: position 159,198,696 of record CM066728.1, read on the forward strand.
CAAAATATTGCATTCTGAGCTTGTTTATGACCTTGAAATATTTGCCACCTAATTCTTCTCCAAAATAGACCTGTAAGAAATAGCATTACGGAGAATTGCCTAGGGTCATGCATATAGTATGATCTAGAACACTACTTCCTAAATTGTATACAACTGAACACTAATAACTTTACATACTAATACGTGGTTCTACTAAATAATATAAACAAACAAGAATGGTTCAACAGTGAAACATACAAACAAAATAAATAAAATGTTACATTAAACATAGTTCAATAAGTTGTTCAACAAACGGTATTTCAGAGCTTGAAGTATGCTAATGTGCATGCTGCAGCCTGAAGAAAGAATATAAAGGGCTGCTTCACAAACCAACATGTGTGAGCTGTCTTATGATACTAATGTTCTGCAGATTATGCTCTGGAAATAGTTCTAGATGTTCTCAATTATTTCCTTAGACTAAACCAGACTGACATTCCTGGATCCCATTAATTGGGGAGGGGGCGGTCATTAAATATACATTTACACAATGACACATCAACACTCTTATTACCCACGCCAGAGCATGTTGAAGTTGCTAAAGGTTAATATTCATTTACCAAAAATGTGCCAGGCTCTGATCTAAGTGTTTCACTAAACTTAACCCATTTTTACCTCCCAACTGCCTTGTAAAATTGGAGCTACTTTCCCCCACTTTACAGATGAAGCAATGAGCTCTTAGTTGGTAAAGTAGCTCCTCAGTTCTAAAGGCAGGATTCAATGCTCAAGAACATGATTCCATGCATTCTTTCTGAACTATGCAAAGCATGTGTTACAGGAAAAAACTGGGATATCAAAGATATCATTCTCTTTAAAAAGACCCATGGGAGAAAATTGACACAGGTTTCATTTTGAGGAAAAGTTTTGTTTCTCTTAAATGTGTTTGCTGGATGCTGTGAGTCTTGTAACTCTTTAGTTTCCTTGGTGCTTTGCCTGTCATGAACCTCAGAATCAAAATTTAGAGTTCCACATTATCAACTATAAATAGTCACATAAGATACCTCTCCATGAAATAATCTTCCCTTTGCCTTATTCATTTTCTCATATACTTTAATCCCAATTTTCTCATTATTTGTTTTCCTTTTTATTTTGGTAATAACCTCAAATCTTTGGTTAAAAAACAAGCTATAAGCACATACATGCATGCATACATTCATTGAGATTTACGTTTGCATTCTTTTTTTTTTTTTCTAAAGATTTTATTGGGGAATCGGGGAAGGGGAACAGACAAGTTGCTGTCTTTTTGTTCTTCAGTCTAGTTGTGGAGGATGTTGCTTCAGTGGCCCATGTTGGTATCATCATTGCATTCTTCCCAGATGAGGCAGATCAGCCGCTGGCCTCTGGATGGTCGCTCACCGCGGCTGTTGGCAGCTCACACTGGCTGCCAGCCACTCACTCTGGCTGCTGGCCACTCACTGTAGCGTATGGCAGCGCACTGCAGCAGGGGCTGCAGCCTACACCGTCGCCGGAGCTCGCACAGCCCAGCTCCAGGTGGAGCTGTTGTTAGCTGTGGAGGGCATTGTCATTGGCCCTCATATGTGGGATCCCCAAACCAGCTCTTAACCAATGTGCCACTCGGCCAGCCCCATGTTTGCATTCTTCATGTTATATTAACTCTAAATGGAAAGCATAAATTATTTAACTTATAAAGACGAGATTCACAAAAAACTTGGGGAATGTGAGCATTCAACTCAATTTTTATTTGAAAAAAAAAAAACAAACGTAAATTCTTAAGATACTATGGTATGCTAGACATTTTTTTAGCACTTATAGTTGCAAGGATGCAAAATCTGGGTGTTCTGAGATATACCAAGGAGCATTTTGAGTTAAAAAAAATATTTTTATACTTCTTATACCTGCAAATGATTTTTATGCCAGGTAATTACAAACAATTTCTGCTAACCCCTGTAATTTCAATGGCAGAGACAAAAATGTCAGAGAACACAGCAATCGTTTCAAATGAAAATGTCAAGATATCCATTAGAGAGGCATTGGAGGCACATGGTAATATGAAAAGGTCAGTGTTCTACAATGCTTTCCTGGCATGGAATATTACTTTTCTTTAACTTTTGATGAGGTACATATTATTTAAACAACTTAAAACATGCTCCAAAGCAGACATAAAATATGGTCCATGAGTCATGGTAGATTGGAGAACATGACATGGAACAGATGTCACCATTTACTCATAACTATACATCCAATATACAAGGTCACAAGCTGAGTCACCATGGATAAGCATTTGATATAGAGATTACTGTTTTCTTTTGGAGTGACTGTGCTCTGTGTGTCATCAGTGTATATCCGACTAAATCCCCTGGTTGTGTGTTGCCATGAGTTTCATCACCTACAGCAATGAGAAGTTTGCCTGACTTATGATGTTTGTGCCAGAGAAATATTGAGCTCTGATGCCTCATTTTCAAAATTACTGCTTCCAGAATGATATTATGGTCTGTGTTCTATAACCAGTGAATGCCTTGCTAATTGTGAAAAAATGGCTTTAAAGAATTAAGATGTTGGGCCGGCCGAGTGGCGCGGTGGTTAAGCGCTGGCTTCGGAAGCCAGCAGCCCCGGTTAGGGAAGACAATCTACTCCATCTACCAATTAAAAGAACACTCTAAAGCATACCCAGAATATTGTTTAACCAAATATCTGGGCACCATGTGGCCCAGTGAAGTTGACACAGAATTAGCCATTATGATACTTTCTCATATTACAAAGGGAAATTATAAATTAAATGTTCTGAGGCAAATAACAAGGGCATTTCTATCAGAAATATAGAAATACACAAGAACTGTGACTTATTTTTTATTTATTATTATTATTATTATTATTATTATTATTATTTTATGAGTTTATTTGAACCAATAACTGAAGACAAGCCCAGGAACAGATCTCAATGAATTGAGAAGATGCTCCCTAAAAATATAAATTACTATTCTCTTTGTACCAATTAACAAGTTGGTATACAGAGAATACGGTTGACTTTCCTACAGTGACAAAGGCTAGTAAAAAGCTAAAATATAGAATTTCTTAAACTAAGTCAATAAACTCAAACACTTTTTGTAAGTTAATCTACAAACACTATGCCTTCTAAAGTTCATACATTGAATCCTTTGATCCTCTGAGTAAATCTATAAAGTAGTTATATTTCCCCTTGTTTTATTGTTTAGGACATTGAGTTTCTGAAACTTTAAAATTCATACAGAATTAAGTAGTAGAGTATTTCCAGAAACCAGATCAATGTCTCTGCTCTTTCTTCATCAGAGGTCTCTCAATTTCTGTTAGCCAATTATCTGACTAATCTCATCCATACTAATGTGCCTTTACTAGTTCCAATTTTCCTGCTAACCAGGTAACCAGGGAAAACTTCATGAGTTTTTAACAAATTATGGGGTGTTTATGTATTACCATCATCAAAGGTAATGACCCAGCAAACCGAATTGGAGTATTTATCCAGAACATATGAAAATATTTGTCCACACAAAAGCGTGTTCATGACAACCCGAATGTCCGTCAATTGTTGAGTGGGTAAACACTCTGACACAGCCACATAAAGAAACACTGCTCAGTGAAAGCAATTGTTACTGATACATCTTACATCATGCGTTAATCTCAAAATATATGCAATATGGTATATGCTAGATGTAAACGGTTATGTTTTATATGTTTCCATTTAGATGGAATTTTGGAAAAGGCCAAACTACTCGGACAAAACACAGGTCATTGAAAGCTAGGGGCTGGAGAAGGGGAGAGAATATTGACTATAAACATTTGTGAGAGAAAATTTGGGGATGATTCAAATGTTGTATCTTGATTGCAGTGGAGATCACATGACTGAATAAGTTTGCCAACAATCATAGAATTGTACTCCTAAAAGGGTCAATTTTACTGTATGCAAATTATACCTTAATAAACAAAAAGAAATAAAGCTAAAATTAATTTGTAGAGTTGGAATTTTAACCAGAACAGTTTAACATTAGATGTCATAAGCCTCCCCTGCTACCCAGTTATTAATTAAAACACTTCTTCATAAATTATCCCTTTCCATTTTGAGATTTTATTTTGTTTTGACTAAGAAATTTTCCCATGATTATATTTAATATGAACTTTAGAAGGCATAGTATTTGTAGATTAACTTAGTTTATTGACTTAGTTTAAGAAATTCTATATTTTAGCTTTTTACTAGCCTTTGTCACTAGGAAAGTCAACCATATTCTCTGTATACCAACTTGTTAATTGGTACAAAGAGAATAGTAAATTATATTTTTAGGGAGCATCTTCTCAATTCATTGAGATCTGTTCCTGGGCTTGTCCTCAGTTATTGGTTCAAATAAACTCATAAAATAATAATAATAAATAAAAAATAAGTCATATTTCTTGTGTATTTCTATATTTCTGATAGAAATGCCCTTGTTATTTGCCTCAGAACATTTAATTTATAATTTCCCTTTGTAATATGAGAAAGTATCATAATGGCTAATTCTGTGTCAACTTCACTGGGCCACATGGTGCCCAGATATTTGGTTAAACAATATTCTGGGTATGCTTTAGAGTGTTCTTTTAATTGGTAGATGGAGTAGATTGTCTTCCCTAAAGAGTGTTGACCTCATTTAATCCCTTGAATGCCTAAATTGAATAGAAGCCCGAGTAAAAAGGAAGTTTTGCTCTCTGCCTCACTATCTTTGAGCTCAGACATCAGCCTTCTCCTGTTTTCAGATTCAGACTCAGACTGGAACATTCACCATCAGCTTTCCTGGTTCTCAGGCCTTCAGACTTGGTCTGGAACTATACCTTGGACTCTCTTGAGCCTCCACCTTGCCATCTGCAGATCTTGGGATGTTTTAGCCTCCATAGTTGTGTGAACCGAATCCTTATAGTAAATCAAGTGCACACACACTCTCTCTCTCTGTCTCATCTTTCTATCGAGGAGATAGATAAAGAGATAATTAGATATCACCTATATCATCATCTATATGTCATTATTTATCTATATATATCTATATCTATATCTATATCTATATCTATATCTATATATATATATATATATATATATATATATATATATAATATATCTGCATCTTATTGGTTCTATTTCTGTAGAGAACCCAGACTAATACAGTATTGGCACCCATTACTTGGATTATCTACATGGTGGTAACCGATGTATTAATGTCTATATTTTAATCCCACTCGGCCTAGTACAATTAACATTTGGATTTTTTTTCCCTGAATGATTTGTATCACCATTCCTTTCTGTACTATTTTTCCTTCCTCCACAGGCCAAGAGCTATACTGACTTCTTCAATCTAACAAATTCATCTCTATCTACTTAATGATAAAAAAGTCACAAAAAATGATTCTGTAAATCGATAAATTTTGTAAAAGAAATAACTACATAATGTTTACATCACAGACAATCTGGGAGATTATGTGGAGACAATGTATTTTTTTTTCCTTTGGCATCTTTAAAAGTCACACTGCATTAGTGATCAGTTTTTACTTAAATCACATCAATTAGTCAGTGCTGAAGGATCAGTTATAATTATGTAAGAGTAAATAATAGGCATTTGAAAGATGCTCTGTAATGGAGTTCTTATTGCAAAAAACATAGAGATTCAATTTATATGAGATTATTCATTGAAGATGTGATACCCCAAGTATAAGCTAACTGTTCTACTTTTAAAACATGATCTTCCAGAGTAATATTATTCCTACAAGGCACTGAAAATTCAGTCAGTTTCTTGTCTGTTAGTGATTGTCCACTTCCATCCGTGGCGTTAGAAGTATTTTTTATATTCCCTTCATTGTAATGTATCTCTTTGCTAAGAAGTGGCTGTTCTTTTCCTCAAAAACAGTAAGAATGACTTGTTTCTTTAATAGAGAATTCACTTTTCTGCAAATGAAGTGGATCTTCCTTTTCAGGGGTTCTAAGAGATGATTGCATGGCAAAGACACAACAGGTCTGGTTCCTTTCGAAATTCTCCTGGTTTACCAATGGAATCTTATAGTACCATTCCAAGGAATGCATAGTTTAGAAGTTCAGAAATGTAAGCATAACTCAAAATGGTTTGCTATTATGTTTTACATTAGTTGTAGCTCATAAGAAATTCCACACTATCCAGAACAATCATGTATTTTTAAAATGTTTTGGTTTTTTCATCTTAGGATTTAATAATTTAGTTATTAGAAACTATTGTGGAAAAGAGTTTTCCTGTGAAATTTTTTTTTTTTTTTTTTTTTGAGGGCAGTGTCACTGGCCCTCATATGTGGGACCCGAACCGGGGCCGCTGGCTTCCCAAACCAGCGCTTAACCACCAGGCCACTCGGCCAGCCCTAAAATATTTATTTTTTTAAATTTTTATTGTAATCACATCTATGATTATGTGTTGATATTTCCTTTCTCCAAATACATTGGAGAAGAAAAAAAAAAGACAACTACATTGAACTACAATTATTGCCTTGATCATTGGTCATTTCCATACACATACTTGAACAAAATTATCCGGCATCCTGCCATGAATAGCTCGACACTGGCTCTGCATTTTTTCATGTTTGGCTTCGTAATTTGCATATGTTTAACAAGTTTACAGTTTGTTCAATTTTATTTCCATTACATACCGCACCTAACTCTAGCTCATTAGAAGATGTTTTGAAATCAGAAGGAAGAACAGCTGGAATAAATATTCTATTTTTTTCATACAACCATGACCTTCAAGAGCTCTTCGTCTCACTTCTTTCATGAGAGAGATTAAATCTGCTATTCTTAGGACACTCCCTATACTATTTGACTGGTATTTTAATCTGTTTTAATATCAGTGATACATGTTAAAATATGGCTTTTTAATATACCTTTCTATCATATAAAGTGTCACACTTTTTCTATTCTTTTTTTTTTTTTTCAAAATTCTTGAGTCACCATTATCCATATAATTTTCTCAAAAAAAAAAGAAAAAATCTTGAAGGTCTTTGTAAACTTATTTCCTAAATACATTAAAGTTTTGTAGCTGGACATTTTGGTGGCTTTTTCTTTATTATTATAATATTTTATATTTACTACTATACTAGTGTATAAGATGTGTATGTTTCTATGGACATTCACATACAGACCTTTTAATGAATTTAAGTTGTCATTTTTCTTGGATTAATAACTAAAAGTGGAATTGCTGGATAATGTAGTAAATGTATATTTAAATTTATAGGATATCACCATATGAGTATTGGTTTCCAAATGGCTGTACCATTTTGCACTCCTATCAGCAATGTATGAGATTTCTAATCTACTACATCCTCTCCAGCACTTGGTATGGTTAGTTTTTTAAACTTAACTCTTGTATTGGGTACAAAGTGGCCTCTGAGATTTTGGTTTGTATTTCTCTGATGATTTTGATGTTGAGCATCTTTCTATGTGCTTATTGACTATTTTTGTATCCACTTTTTGAAGTGCCAATTCAAATATTTTGCCCTTTTTGTTGTTGTTGTTATTGAGTTTTAAGAATTCTTTATGTATTCTGGATATGAGTCCTTAGTTAAACAAGGCCATTTTACAATACCTTTTTCTTACCTATAGCTTGCCTTTTCTAAACTATATCTTTCATTTTATTTTATTTTATTGAGGGCAGTGTCACTGGCCCTCATATGTGGGATCCGAACCAGGGCTGCTGGCGTCCCAAGCCAGCTCTTAACCACTGAGCCATTCGGCCAGCCCCAAAACTATCTTTTGAAAGCAAAAGTTTGCAACCTTGATCATACCATTAATCAACATTTTTCCTTTATATTTTCCATTTTTGTTCCATGTTTAAATAACATATTTTGCTTTACTCAATATCACAAAGATTTCTTCTATGCCTCTTGCAGAAGTTTAATAATTTTAGCTTTACATTTAGCTTATATTCCATTTTAAGTTAGTGTGTATCTATTAAATAAAAGTCAAGGTTCATTTTCTATATACTTACCTAATTGTTATAGTACCATTTGTTGAGAAGCCTACCTGTTCCTGTTGAAAATCAATTGGATATGTAAATGTGAGTCTATTTGGATTCTGTTCTGTTACACTGATTAATAAATATGTCCATTCACTCACCAATAGAGAACAATAATAACTTCTATCTTTATAGTAAATCTTGAGATCAGATATTTAAAATTCTCTAACTTTATTTTCTCTTCAAAGTTGTTTTGGCTATTGTACAACCTTTGTCTATTAGGATTTTTATTATGAGTGCATTAGATCGATAGATCAATTTGTGTAGAATTGTCATCTTAAAAATGTTGAGTTTTTAAACAATGATGTTGGTCCGACTCCCAATTTATTTATATCTCCTTAATTTCCCTTTGTAGTGTTTTGTGTTTTTAGGTATACAGAGCTTGGAATAAATTTGTCACATATATTCTGAAGTATTTTATACTATTATAAATATTCTATTTTTTTTTTAATTTCATTTGGGAAATGTTCTTTGAAATGCAATTGATTTTGTTTAAAGACTTTGTATCTTCAAACATTTCTAAATTCAATTATGAGTTCTAATAGATTTTTGGTAAATTCCATAGGGTTTCTAGATACACAACCATGTTTTCTGCAAATAATGGAAGTTTGACTTTTTATTTCCAATCTGTAAAACTTTTTCTTTTCTCTTGACTTACAGTACTTGGTAGGATCTCTGGAACAATGTTAAATAGAAGTAGTAAGAGCAGATATTTTTACCATTTTCATTATCTTTAGGTAGAAAGTATTGAGTTTTTCATGTTGAGAATGATAAAGTTTTAATTTTTTGTAGTTGCCTTTAATTATTATATTGATGTTTCTTCCTTTTGCTAGTTTACTCAGAGGTTTTTTTGTTTGTTTTGTCTTTCGAGGTAAAAAAAATGCAATAAAGTTACGCATTTTAATGTACATTTATGTGAGTATTGACAAATATAGAGTTGTTTAACCACCACCATAAAAAGATATAAAGTAATTCCACTGCCATCACCCTAAAATTACCTCATACTCTCATACCCCTTTATAGTCAATCATTTCCCAACCTGAGACCCTAACAGCCACTTATATATTTTCTAGCCTGTAGTTTTATTTTGTTAAATGTCATGTAAAGGAAATTATACAGAATACAGTTTTTAGTGTCTTCTTTCCTTTATATCTTTCACTTAAATTTATTTATGATGTTGCATGTATCAATGCTGTACATTCCACATTATTGCTATAGTATTATTTCAGTCCTTTTAAAGGAAATGAAAGATCAAAATATCTAAGTAACATTCTTAGGGACACAGAACTAGCAAGTGGCCAAAATGGCATTTATACTAAATTTTTCCTCATTCTGAGGTCCATATTATTTTGTGTATAACAATTCTGTATTTATGTGTTCAAGTGTGTGTTTTTCTGTGCATGGAAAAACACTTGGAAGTAACATACCATCATATTAATAATGGCTATCTCTCAATGGTAAAAGTTTAAATATTTTTATTTTATCCTCATTCCTTTCTGTATTTTGCATTTTTAATAATAAATTCATTACTTCAGTAATCCATTTTCGCATGCATGTACACATACACTAAATATTATTTTAAAACACAGTTTATTTTCTCATCATTACAAATCATATATACACATTAAATACATTCCATTATCAGAAACTGAACAAGTCTTTGCATACCAATCCCTAAACATTCACTTATAAGCAAAGGTATTTGAAAAGGACTCATCAAGAAAATATACGAGTTCTGAAACATTTTTGAAATGTCAAAAATAAATATTACTAATCAGATCCCCAATATGATCCCAAAGTAGACACTTCTGCTTTAGACCCTTGACTAAAATGTTTTCATTAACTCTTAACAAAATTCACTTTTCTAATCTGACCCATAATTCATTTCTTTTTATGAAATATTTTGTGAAGACAGCTATTTTTATTATGTCATATTAATTATTTATCACAACCAATCTAACTCATCACCAATTCTTGACATTTTTCTTGTTCTCACATATTACTTAAATACGTCTGTTTTTCTCTCCATTGCCATTATCGCAGTGAAACCACGGTCATCCCTTACCTAAATTGATCCCATACTTTCTTAACTGTTATTCCCACCTTTACTCTACATTCACCCTGCTCAGGCTCTCATTACACAATATCCAGAGTCAATTATTTAAGCTACCACTCTCATACTTAAAAGCAGGCAGTCAATCCACATTGCATTAAGGATAAAATCCAAACTATTAAATATACCTTACAAAGACCTATATAATCCAGCCAATAGACATATCACCAATCTCATTTTGAGGTCTTTTTTTCCCCTTTCTCTTCTCCAGCTATGCTGCTGGTCTTTGATAATTTCAATGTTGTTAAATTCTTTTCTGCTTCAGTGTCCTCTGAACACATGTTTCCTTCTGCCTTTAATGCTCAGTCCCCGGCTCTTCATTTGACTGGTTCTTTCTCAAATTTCAGGCCTTTCTACCTCAATAAGCTTTTCTCTTGCTACTTCTATAATTTAGTTTTCCCTGACCCACTATTTCTTATATTATCATCTTCAAGATATAGCCACACATAGAAATTTTATTTATTTATTTTATTTATTACTTTTCTATTCCTCTATAACATAGACTATTGAGAATTGGCATCATATTTGTCTGATTTATGAATATATTAATATGTAAAGTATCTGGCCCAGGCTGCCCTTTTACACAGCTCTACAGAATATAATGTAACTAATGCTCCTGTAGGATGACTTTGGCACTTAGGTTCTGCTGTGTGTCTGTGTGTGTGATCATGTATGGATATACTTACATTCATACATATGTACATACATATATAAGATTTTTAATATATTTGTGTTGAAATCCATTTAATGATTAATTCAACAGTAATACACACGATTAATACTTAAGTAACTTAAAATAGTTCTATAGCTTCATCATCAGCCCATATAGATAGAAACATGGTTTGTAAACTGCAGAGTTATATTTGTGATATCTGTTGTTTTTGAGTTATAGGAAAACAACCACACTATTTTCCCCCCCTGCTAATTATAGATATAATTTTGTTCATAGGAAACTAAGGGTCAGAAATTCATGGTTTATCGATGTCCAGAAACATGTCATCAAGTGCCTGAAGTATCTGTCCTATCAGTGTTTGAAACCATGACATCAAAACAGGGATTCCTGTCAGATGCGTATCCACTCTGTTCCAGCATCTGGACCCTCCCATTAAACCAAGATAAAGGGCTCTTTACACTAGATTTGTGGGCCAGTTGTACACATCGAAGAATATATCATCTATTTTCAGGACTACCAGACATTGTCACATCATCCTACTAACATGAGGAGCATAGAGAAAGTAACTGGTGGTACACTTGATTAAAAATATGAATACAGCCAAAGAATAGCTTTTTTAGAAGCTGATCTTTAGATATTCCTGCCTTATTGAAATATATTGAATGTATTAGATATAGTCCAAGTAAAAGATGATCCAGTTATAAAAATACTGTTGCTGATCCTACTAATGTTTCATGAACTCGTTCATTAAAAAGTCACAATAAAACACGAAAAATTCAAAGGGTATTAATTTCTCTGGTTCTGTAAAACTTGTTAAAAATGAAATGAGTACAAATGCAGACACCCATGAAAGCAGAAGATGACATGGAAGCATGTATTTAAAGCATCTAGGAATCACAGTTGTTCATTTACATCTCAAGATAATCAATAGCCATTGTCGTAGGGTCAAAGGAGATCCTTTTCTCTTTGCTGCCTGACCACAGGACATATTCACCATTATATTACTTTGAATCACTTATTTCTTCAAGCTTCTCTATGAAATGCTGTCTCTACACAGATTTTTCTAATAGAAGATATGCAATCAGCAGTTAGATCTTCATTGCTAATGGTTCTACTGTCTGAGAGACAGGAACAATGGTGGACCAGAGTTTCAGACACTTTCTCACATTTAGGAAACTCCGAATATCTGAAACCTTGAAATGTGCTCTGAGTTACATCATCAAATCTTATAAATGCAGAGTATAGGGTTTTATCAATGTCTGAAAGGGAAGATGGGGGAGGTTATTGCTGTGGTGTATCCCTACTAAGTCTTGAGATAATTCTAGACAAGGATCATTCAATAAAGGTGGTGGCTTTGTTTGAGTATTTACACATTGTTGGAAGTACTAAGCGTTTTATATGTGCCCTTCTCTGTTTTAAGCATTAATATAGAGCTATATGTCTTGTTTATATATTTTAATCTTTATGACAGAACTCTTTTACATGTAAGAAAACTGAGGCTCATGAAGCTACATAATTTGTTCAATACACAAACAGCTAAGAAATGCTAGTATGGTATTCAAACCTAGGAAATATGAGCCTACACATGGTCATCTTTGTATGAAAGAAAAAAAAAGTGCATGTTCCAAGAGCTGGGTAAAAGAAGATGAACACAGTGTCTCCTAATTCAGTATTCTTCAAATGTGGAATAGTGGATAGAAATAAAATCTGAAAATACAGAAAGTGAGCATCCTTTCCACAGACTTTCTTTAGTCATTATTCTTAACTAGTTGCTCAACAGTGAAGAGATACTCCCCATATAACATGAGGAGAGGAAGAGCTAGCTGATGAAACACGGTAAAACTGCAGCAGCATCTCTGCTTTTTCTGGCTCCATCCTGTTTATAGCCACTCATGCTGGCCCATGGCCTCTTTGGAGTTGTTAAAACTGTATGCTGACAGTATGGCGTTGCCAAATGACTACCATTTTTCTTTGCTAAAAATATCATTTCATATTATACTCCTAAAGTGGAGTTAGATGTATAAGTAAAGTGTAGAGAGAAGGAAAAAAAAGGGTAAAAAAAAGGGCAAATAAAATATGACAGCTAGTAAAATTAAAAAACGGGAGGAAAGGGTTAATATACGTGCTCCACAATTACACAATCTTCAGGATATGCATCAAATCAAACCTATATATGTTGAACTTATTACAATGGGTTGAACTTTATTGTCCATATCAGGAATTAGGAAACTTTTTCCTGCAAAGGGCCAGATAGTGATACTTTACACTTCATGGGCAGTGCAGTGTCTGTTGCAGCTATGCCATTCTTCTTTTGTAGTGTGAAAGCAGCCATAGACATTACATAAACAAATGAGCATGGCTGTATCAACGAAACTTTACCCAAAACAGGTGGCAAAAGAAAAGAGAGAGAGAGAGAGAGAGAGAGAGAGATGGTTATAGTATTAGAAGGCCCAGAAACTTCGAAAAACAAAAAAACAAAGTAAAGCAGGCAGCAGTCTAGATTTTGATGCCAGCTGTTCTCTGTTGATGCTTGATAAAAAAGTAACACATGAAATAAAAATTTAAAAATGTAATCTAAAAAAACAAATGGATTTATAACCAAAATAGCCTACACTCATCTACCTCTAGTTCAAGTTTATATTATACTTGGGAGAATGTATTTGAAATGCAAATATATAAATACACCTAGTTTTAAATTAAGCCATAAATTAAAATTACTTCCTTTCAACCATAAAAAGTTTGTTTCTGCAAATATGGCACAATTAAATGGGAAATATTAAAATAGGAAACTTCTTTCTATATAAATAAAAATCATACATATTTTATAAATATTTGTACTGTATTTATTAAAAATCCAATTCTTAACATAAGAAATACTCTATCCAAATTAAAATGCCTATTGTTATCAATGGTTATGAATTTTTGCAATGTTTTATTGGCTTAACTTACAGATTTAAGAAAAATGACAACTTGTTAACATGAGGTTAAATGTTAATAAATAGGGGCATTGTTTCCTTTATATGTGTATGTTTATTTATTTAATTGCTAGTATGCTATATGTATAGTGTTTGCATAGTCATATTTCTCCCACAATTATGATGTTCTTTTTAGTTTTTATAAATATTCTTTAAAATCATGTTTTGTTTTGTTTTTGAGGGCAGTGTCACTGGCCTTCCTATGTGGGACCCGAACCGGGGCCGCTCGCTTCCCAAGCCAGCGCTTAACCACCGCGCCACTCGGCCAGCCCCAAAATCATGTTTTTAATGATCATAATTATCCATTCTATTGGTATTATAACTAAACTAAGAACTCCCATATTCTTAGATATTTAAAATATTTCCTATTTGTGATAACAAATCAGCTAATGGATGTTTATGTATATACATGTATGCAGGCTCCTCTAATTATTTCCCTAGGACAGATTCCTAGGAAATAATTAATTGATTTAAAAGCTATGAACTCTTAAGATTTTTTAAAACACAACATAAAATTGACTTCCTAAAAGATTATTCTAATTCATAACAACTGAAGCTCATACAACTGCAATTTTTAACATCTCATAATATACTTAATGGAAAGAGCATATCATTACCAGTTTAATAGACGCAACTTACATTATTTTAATGTCGTCGTATTTATTTGATTATTCGAGAGAGAGAGGTTGTACACTTTTTCTCGTGTTGAGTGGCTAATTGTACTTCCTCTTATATGAATTGCCATTCTATATCTTGTCTAGTATAGTGAGTTAACAACTTCGCCTTTTGAGAAGTACCAGAGATGTGCTTTGATTTACATTTAATTAGAATATGTAATTTTTATTTTCAAATAGTATTAAAAAAGGGCCTGGAATGTTTATTTTTATCAGAAGGAGCCATAGTTGAAAAAAAAAGTTTTTGTCATGCTGTTTAAGCATTTAGCATGATGGAGAAGAAATCTAGGAAGAATTTGATTATTTATTTTTGTGATAAGCACTTTTTCTACCTAAATTCCTGCAGTGTGTTTTTTGGTTTTCGCTGAATTTAATAAATTTGTCTAGGCCATGTTTGTGTGTGGATCTCTATTTCATAATTTAATCTGGAAAAATGTGAGTCCTCTTAATGAACATATTCAGTAGTACTGTTCAGCTGATATACTTTTTCTACATGTATTTTATTATTGTTTGTTTCATTTATTCATTCTCTCCTCTCTCTCTCACTTATGTAGCCCTATAGTTCTTAGGCATCATTTTGTTCTCTTTTCTCATCATTGTTTTCCTCGCTACCATTTTCCTCTTCATTTAGTAATCGTCATGTGTTCATTCTATACTTTAATTTTGCTTTAATACCAGTTACTAGTATTTTCTCATTAAGGATGATTTTTTTTCTTTCCTATAATATTTTTTTTCAAAGTTGTGATTGGCAGGACAATGACCTTCCAAATAAGTTCACATCCTAATGCCCTGATTACATGATTTTACAGGGAAAAGGGGACTCTGTAGATGTGAATAGTTAGGGACCTTGAGATGGGAAGATTATTCTGGAGAATTTAACTGAGGTCCAAAAGAGATGTAATGTTATAAGAAGATAGAGGAAGTGGATGGCCATAAACCAAGGATTGAGGGCAACCTCTAAATGTTTGCAAAGGCAAGGAAATAAATTACTCCCCAAAGTATCCAGAAAGAAATGCATCCCTATTCTCACCTTGGTTTTAGCCCAGTGAGACCTGTACTGTGCTTCTGTCCTACAGAACTGTAAGATAAGTGTGTGTTTTAAGCTACTGTGTTTGTAGTAATATGTTACAGCAACAATAAAAAATTTAAACAAGACAGTTCTTTCTGGATATATTCAGATTTTTGCTCCTCCTTCACCTTTAACAAAAAATCTATGTAATAATGTTTAAATGATTAAAACTATTAAGTATGGATTGACCTTGGCCTCATTCGCTCTATGCCTTCCTGCTGTTTTTATACCTTTGTCAAATCTATAATCAGATGCGTTTGATCAGATCAAAGTAAAGCATACTGAGATATTTACCTCTGGTTTCTTTGGTGGTATCTATATTTAAATACCTCTTTGACATTCTGAGCGAATGGATCATATTCAGAATCAGTTATCTGCATATTTCAAACCCTAAACTTACATTAGTACTTTTGATTCTTCTTGTTTTCACACTGGCTACAGTATTTTACATTAGACTATGTATTCTAGGGTGAAATTTGCAACCACCAGGTGTCATCAACTTTCTATCTAGTTTTCTAAACTTTTAATCTATGAATCAATATAGAAAAGAAAGTAGTGATGGGCAGGATGATGAGGAAAAAGACAAGCAATTTATCTGAATTTTTTTTAAGTCATCCCATCCATAAACATCAATGGCTATTACATTTTCCAAATGGTAAGAGACAAACATTACTTAAACTAGAACATGTTTATTACAGAATAGTTGAAAAATTCAGAAAGTTACAAAGGACAAAATGGAAATTATCTGTTAACCGACTACGCAAACATAGCTGTTTTTTGTAACTATAATATTGTATAACCTTCCAAGCATTTTAAAATATTAAAGTCATATGATTTTAAATGTCATTTGTATATTTAATATATTAAATGTGTTTCCTCAAATTACTAGTTTTAACTTGGATTATAGTGACTTCAATATTCTATTGTATGTATTATATACGGGGTGAATGTGTGTGTATGTATACATATATTTAACAAATCCTCAAATCTTTTACATGTAAGATGAGAGCAGTCACTAGAGGTCACCTGATTTCTTTTAGATTTTGTCAATTTTTCTCTATTCAACCTATTAGGCATACATAGGCCAGAGTGGTGATGCCTCCCAGATTTTTGCAGTAAGTTGATTAACAGACTTGTAGTCAAAACATCCACTAATGAAATAACTTATTTCCTTTTTTCTTGTTTTGATAGATTCTTTTTTGTTTATTTCTTTTTCCTTAGTGGGAAATTGACAGATGCTGTCAATTTATTATTAAGCAGGCCTAATAGTAAGAATAAATCTGTGCAATGATTTGTTACTTAGACTGTTATCAGGTGGTGGCAATGAATTCCATAATCTTATAATCACAGAATAATAAAATTTAGAAATAGACAACACATGAGAAATCATTTACTACTCCTATTTTAGACATGAGTAAACTGAGGCTGAGAGGTGTCAAAAGAAGTTCACAGAGTTATTTGTTGGTAATGTCAAAACTAAAATGTACATCTCTTTTTCTTTTCGTACTTTAGCATGATGAAGAAAAAACTTAACCTGACGATTCCATTTGCAGTTTGTTTGTTTTTTTATCCATTTGAAGTTTCTTGATTATTCATTTCTGCCTGAACATATTCCCCTTTTCATGACACATTTCTAGACTCATGAAATTCAATACTGAAGCAGGTTCTGATCACTCTAAAGGGCTGTCAGACATCACTGTCAAAAGGCCCTGTCTTTTTAGAAAGAATTTCATTTACCTTCATCTGATTTATGCACGAGCTTTACTTCCCTGTTCAAAACACCTCTTTGTTTTTGTTATTCCATGTTTTGAAAATTTCTGTGACCAGCGGAATTAGTTTTGCCCATGTAAAAAAGCACTACTTGTTTTTTATTATTATACTGTATTCTATTCATCTAAAGCGTGGAGTAATATCCAATATTGTTTTTTAAAGTACAGTACAATTTAAGACGTTTTGTTCTGAGTTTTAATTTGGAGGATTATATTTCTTGATATTTATTCCACATTCTTGTGATCATTGAGACTTAAATCATTAACTGCTATTTTATTAGTCATTTGATGCCTAAGAATTATTTTAATCCACTTAAAATAATTTTTTTTAACTTTCCTTCTTAAAACAGGAAGTCAAGTGTTGAGGAAAAAGAATCAAAATAAGTTTGTCTCACTGTAGTTAATTATAAGCACTTTGTTTACTAAATACTGTTTTACCAACTTTTGTGACTTGTATCAACACATCTAGATCATAATGAATTCTTGGCAAATGATATAAAATTCAGAGTAAAATGGAAGGAAGTCATTCAAGGGATGAAACATGATAGATAGATAGATAGATAGATAGATAGATAGATAGATAGATAGATAGATAGAGTTAGTATTTCAAGAGTGGGATCCCTTGCTTCCTCATTGATGTACTCTTTCTTCAACAATCTCTATCCGTGCTATTTAGCAAAGCCAAGTATCTTATTTTAGTTTTCATTAAAGATTATATTAAATTATCAAATACCATGTAATAGGCAGCCAGGATAAATGATTAGTCCTTTACTTATTTTCCCAGAAAAGATATTAACAGGAGCAAATACATTTAGAATTATCATCTGGTTAAAACAGAAAAGCATTTAGGACTTTGCTACTCAAAGTGTGGTTCAATGACCAGTAGCTTGATATCAAACATACAGAAATGTACAGAAAATATATGACATCTCCCATATAATCATCACTAAGAATTAACAAATGCTCACACTTGCTCAAATATGGTTTGTTTGTTTGTTTGTTTGTTTGTTTTTTTGAGGGCAGTGTCACTGTCCCTCACATATGGGACCAAACCGGGGCTGCTGGCTTCCCAAGCCAACGCTTAACCACTGTGCCACTCGGCCAGCCCTCAAATATTGTTTTAAAGAAATAAAACATTACAGATATAGTTGAAGTTTTCTTGCACCTTCTGGTTCCTTTAAACTCTGTTTTTCCATATCTCATATTGAAGTCTGTTAACACAGTTCATTTTTAAAATTATATATATATATTGATAGTTAATATGTAGTGCTTTTTTTGTTTTAAATGTTTTGTGCAACTAATGTGATACTATATTTACAATTCTATGAGTTTTGTTTCACTCAACATAAGTTTTAAAATTACCCATTTAGATTTGTTTCTATATTTAATTTTTTTTTCCTATTTCTTTCTTCTAATTCTGAAAGATTTTGCTTTATTCATTTTTTTAAATTAAAGCTTATTGGGGTGACAGTTGTTAGCAAAGTTACATAGGTTTCATGTGTACAATTCTGTAATACATCATCTATATATCACGTTGTGTATTCACCACCCAGAGTCAGTTTGCTTTCCATCACCATATATTTGATCCCCTTTACCCTCATTTACCACACCCCTCCCCCCTTACCCTTTGAGTCTATGGATTTTAAAGGTTTGCTATTCACATTTATGATTTAGGCCATCTAGTATTTATTTGTTTATGTAGCCTGATATAGCAAAATTGATTTAAATCAGTCTTTGTGTCATTTTTTAAAATCCCTTCACCTTAGTCTTTGTAATCTTGATTCTTTTCATATTCACCCTCATTATATATTTTTTTCTGTTAGAAGAATTAAATCATTTAGAAAGTTTGTAAAGATCAATGAAAATTCCATTGAGGGGCTCACTCAAATTGAACTGGATGTATAGATTAGAGTGGAACTAATATCTTTATAATGCTATAATAAAATTACTTCTGTTTATAAATACAGTGCATCTCTTTATGTATTGTTTTTTTCATGCCTTTTAATAAAGCTTTGTATTTTTGTCCATTGAATTTCTTATACACTTTTGCAGATTTAATCTCAAATACCTTTTACATAGTGTTGTTATTTTGAATAAAATATTTTATTTTATTATATTTAGAAGGATTCATGAGGTATACAAAAACCATATGAACATGTTATATATGTGTGTGTATAAATATACAAACATGTATATGCATGTGTACAGATATGGACAAATACAGATTTAGCATGTGTGTGTGTTCAGCAATCTTGTTGAGTTCTCTTTTTTATGTATATATAATTTTGCCATGTGCAAACTAACCAGCTTCTATGCTTTTTTTAATTTCTTACTCTTTTTACTTTATCTATTTATTTGTTTGTTTGTTTATTATTTATTTATTTACTTTGGTATACTGAATTGGCTAGGACCTTCAGTAGTTAGGTAATAGCAGGCAGACTTGTGTTTTAATGATTTCAGTTGGGATATATTTAGAGCTTCACACATCCATATTTTCTGTAGGTTTTTATGTGTAAGACCTATTTTTTTTTTTAAGTTTATTGGGGTGACAATTGTTAGCAAAGTTACATAGATTTCAGATGTACAGTTCTGTAATACATCATCTATATATCACATTGTGTGTTCACCACCCAGAGTCAGTTCTTTTTCCATCACCATATATTTGATCCCTTTTACCCTCATCTACCACCCTCCTCCCCACCCACCCTTATCCTCTGGTAACCACTAGACTGGACAAGACCTATCTTTCACTTTGAGAGGAGTTTCATCCTATCTCTAGTTTGCTAAGTTACTTTATTAAATCATAGGTTTAATTTCTGTGTTTTTCCTATACATCCTAAGTTTATGTTTTTCTCATATGATATTATTTTTGTGTGTGTGTGCTTTTTTTTTAAAAAACAATTTTTATATTAGTTTAAGGAGTGCAAAACAATGCAATAGTTATGCTTTCCACCTTTTCACCCCTCCCAAAGTGACAACCCCCCTTCCCCAATCCACTGCCCCCTACCCCCAATATCATAATATCTATTACAATTCCATTGACTCTACTCCCCACACTGTACTCCACTGTGTCCCTTGACTATATATAAAATTATAGTTGCAATATAACATTTTTATATGGCAGCTTCAGATGTACAGTGCAGTGGTCATGCCTCTACACCGTCCATGAAGTGTTCTCCCTACCAGGACATGAGTCCATCTGGCCCCCTAAAAAATATTTACAACATTATTGATTATACTCACCAAACTGTCTTTCCTATCCCAGTGGCAATATTGTAGTTACCAATTTATGTCGTCTCCTCCCTTCGCCTCCTCCCTCATTCCCGCCACCTCCCATCTAGCAACCATCAGTTTTTCCTCTGTATCTCTGAGACTATTTCTGTTTACATTGCTCATTTATTCAGTTCTTTAGATTCCACATATAAGTGAGATCATATGGTATTTGTCTTTCTCTGACTGACTTATTTCACTTAACATAACAGTCTCTAGGTCCACCCATATCGTTGCAATTGGTACGATTTCATTCTTCTTTAAAGCCAAGTAATACTCCATTGTATAAATGTACCACAGTTTCTTAATCCAGTCTTCTACCATTGGGCATTTTGATTATTTCCAAGTCTTGGCTATTGTAAATAGTGCTGCAATAAACATAGGGGTGTATATATTTTTTCGAATTAGCATCTTGGATTCCTCTGGGTAGATACCCAAGAGTGGAATTGCTGGGTCATACGGCAGTTCCATTTCCAGTTTTTTGAGATACCTCCATCCTGATTTCCATAATGGCTGCACCAATTTGCAGTCCCACCAACAGTGCACCAGGGTTCCCTTTTCTCCACACCCTCGCCAGCACTTGTTGTTTGTTGATTTGTTGATGATAGCCATTCTGACTGTAGTGAGGTGGTCTCATTGTGGTTTTTATTTGCATTTCTCTGATGATTAGTGAGGTTGAACATTTTTTCATATGCCTGTTGGCCATCTGTCTGTCCTTTTTAGAGAAATGCCTCTTCATATCCTCTGCCCATTTTTTAATTGGGTTGTTTGTTTTTTGGTGTTGAGTTTCATGAGTGTTTTATAAATTTTAGATATGAACCCCTTATCAGATATATTGTTGACAAATATCTTCTCCCATTCAGTAGATTGCCTTTTTGTTTTATTGATGGTTTCCTTTGCTGTGAAAAAACTTTTAAGTTTGATGTAATCCCATGTGTTCATTTTTTTCTTTTACTTCCCTTGCCCATGGGGATATATCAGTAAAAATATTGCTTAGGGTAATGTCTACAAATTTACTCCCAATATTTTCTTCTAGGAGTTTTATGGTTTCAGGTTCATATATTATTTTTGTAAAGTGTATTAATAAGTGTACTTATGTTAAAATCTCATTGCATTATTGGGATAAACTTTTTATTTTGATGTATTTGTTGGATTTATTGCATTTATTAAGATGCATTTTATATGCATTACTGGAGAAGAATATATTTTTATTTCATTTAGACGTTAATCATTTTAAAC
Organism: Aselliscus stoliczkanus; assembly: GCA_033961575.1. Classification (NCBI taxonomy): domain Eukaryota; kingdom Metazoa; phylum Chordata; class Mammalia; order Chiroptera; family Hipposideridae; genus Aselliscus; species Aselliscus stoliczkanus. Next base: position 159,220,496 of record CM066728.1, read on the forward strand.
AATAATGAGTTTGGTCCATAATTTGTATTTTATGATATTGCTCTTATCTAATTTTGGTATCAATAATATGCTAGCCTCATGAAACAAACATGGTAGTTTTCCCTACTTTTTTATTTTTATTACAGTTTAAGAGATGGATTATATGATTTGTATAGAGAGATATTGCTCACTTAAAACAATATACTCGTATGGGTTTTATATAAGAGATTTCATCTTGAATGTGAGTAGTGGACAGGGGACAGCATTATTTCCAGAGAAGTGGATTCTGTAATTTAGGGAATGGGAACAAAACCATTAAGTCTGGAAAAGACCACTTTCAGGATTGAAGCTAATACAAATCTACACTCAGACAGATTTCCAAAAAATAACCCATCACCATAATATGTTTTGAAATACTTTACTTATTAAATTGATATTTTTGGGGTGTTTTTTTTTGAAAAATTCCAAATTGACATTATATAATGAAAATGTCCATAAATTTGAAAGATATAATACGTTTAAAAAAACTGATAAAATGATGCCTGTGAGTGGAATAAGACAGATGTAAACAGGAGAAGCATGACAATTGAATTTTGAAAATTTAGTGCATACAAAGGAAAAAGTTGAGTTAATTTCCTTAAATGTATTTATGTCTTGAAAGACTAAAATACTTTAAATGGACAATTCCTTGGGATATACCATAAATGGATACTTTACAACTGTCTCATTGACTCTGTTCCATGTTCAAACTTGTAAAATAGATTCTGATTATGTGTTTGATTTCCCTGGGACCTGATATTTGGAAAGGTGTGCTTGGGATAACAATTATAAGTATTCATACACTGTAAAAGAATATCCAACTGTAAATGATCAAGTTATTTTCTGATTAAAAAAATAAATCTGATCTGGATTTGGATTGTGAGAACATTGACAACTCTGCATTACTTATTGAGCTGAAAAAAACTTCTAGTTTCAATACGTTATCAATTCTGATTTATTCCTAATGGCTACCTGTGTTGATAAATATTCTGAGGTCAAGTCAGGCTCATCATATAAAGCAATAACATTAGCAATGTCACAGTGAGATGTGAAAGAATGATTGGCAGTATGAATAGCACATATTCACCGTCCTTACTGTACTCATTTTTCAACCACTGAAGTAAAATGTGAATGCAACCTAATTTAAAATAGTTTTGTTTTGTGTTTTTTTTGAGGGCAGTGTCACTGGCCCTCATATGTGTGACCGAACCGGGGCCGCTGACTTCCTAAGCCAGCGCTTAACCACCGCGCCACTGGGCCAACTCTTAAAATAGTTCTTTTTCCTTGTCTTTCCACAATGATACTATACTATAGATATCTATTAATCAAGTGCAATCTAACAAGGATAAATATGCAGGTACACCATGGACGAAGGTGCTACAGTAAAAAAAGAATCAATTGTCTCTCTATTGCAGAAAATACGTGAATGTATTGATAGCCTTCAACACGAAAAGTCTCTTGAACTAAGTTATTAATGCTACTGCTACAGACACTACCGTAACTTAGTTTAACTTTGCTAACCTATCCAACTCTCTATAATGAACCACATATTTTACATATTAAATTTTTGCTTTTTAAAGCTACTCTTTAAAAGCAATAGTGTTGTACCTACTTTACATACAAAGAAACTGAGACTCAGAAATATTCACTTATTTGTCAAATGTTTAAAATAGATAAATTGCTTAACTTAACCTGGTGACTTACAATGTTTGCCTAAAGTCACAAAACTATTAGATTTTGCAGTTATAATTTGAGCCCAATCAAAATGCTGGCATTGTCTATTCTCTTTCCAATATAATGTAATCTCATCACATAGTCTTCTAGAAAGTCTTTGTTAACATTCTAATATGCAAAACTATAGTAAAAATTTTATTCACATATTTATTATAAAGATGATGAATTTACAGATGTCTAGAGATCATTAATACAACACCTACAACAAAAGTACCCATTCTGTTAGCATGCAGTATTCAAGGAAAGAAAACATATCATATTGTATTGTATTATATTATATTATAATATATGTTATATAATGTTAATTCATTTATTCATTTGGGGTCACTAAAAATGAGAAAGTAAGAGATTAGGAGAAAATCTAATCCCTCCTATTTCTCAGATCACCTGAAAACTGAAAACTACCCAAGAATATTTATTACTTTATCATTTTTTTCCAGTACCTAGAAGGCATTATGTACTCAAAAAAGAAAACGGGCCGGCCGAGTGGCGTGGTGGTTAAACGCTGGCTTCGGAAGCCAGCGGCACCGGTTCGGTACCACATATGAAGGCCAGTGACACTGCCCTCAAAAAAAAAAAAAAATGAAAATGTTTTTGATGAATAAATCAAGAACAGTGAAGGGTTATCTATAAATTAGAGGTAATGGGACTTATTTTACAAGAATATTGAGACTATTAAATGAGTGATTATTTGTAACACACCTACATAATGCTTGGAAAGTACATTTATTTTTAGGAACAACTCCTGGCTGAATAAATGACACTGGGAATGTAAACTCTAAAACAGTATTTTTTACACTTTTATGTGCTTAGGGACCTTGTGAAGAGATGGCCTTCAATGAATATCCCCAAATATTCCAATTTAAGTAACTAACCCAAGAATCTATCTTTTAAACAACCATAACAGATGATCTAGATTCATAAATAACAAGGAAAAAAACGTTAGAAAATACGGATCTAGAAAACATTGTCAACTGGAGTGAATTGTTTATTTACAGTTAAAGCAGTTGACACCTGACATAATAATTTTAAAAGCATACTATTTAGAAATCTAGAAAGCATAATATTTAAAAAGCATATTACAATATGTGTTCTTAAGTAGATAAGAACCTTGTGGAGCTAGACAAAGTTACTAAATTATTCCTGTTGATCTGTGACCATCTGATAATGGGGATTAAGAGCTAGTCCTCTCTCCATTAAATAATAATGCATTATCGTTACATTCACCCCACCTCCTCCCACACCGCCTACACATGATGGGATAATCACTTTTCTCCCAGCTACAATATACAATATGTTTCTCAGAATATGATTTAGAAAATTCATAAGAAGGGACTTGTCCTCTTCCCAGCTTTACCATTTACACCTTAAATAATAGTTTGTGAAGTTGTAGAATACGGGAGCTTCATGCCGAGTACAATCTGAAGCTCAGTGCTCTTTCTGAAGTTCAATAATGCTTTGCCTTCAAAGAGCTCCAGGCACTGAACAATTTGCTTTGAAAGTGTACAAATCACTTTTCCAATGAAGATTTCTAAATGTCCTTTGAGTATGTGAGAGTGGAAGCACAGAGAAGTGAAAAAAGGAGTGAGAAAATGGAGGTGGGGGGATAGAAAGAAGGTATATAAAGAAAGAAAGCAATTACAATTTCAAATAACTGAAAGCATTATGAATTGCCTAGTTGACTTTATTTTTAGGGCCCTGGGAGCTTCTGATAGTAGTGCCAAAAGCAGAAAGGTACCTGGTACTCTGAGAATTTTCAGAACCATAGCTTACACTCAGCTGGGCTGCTTTCCTTAACAGGTGGTCTTTTCTCTGGCTTATTACAATATCAAATTTCTCACATCTGCACACAAGCTAGGAATCTTTGTTTGCAAAGACCTTTGTTTGCAAAAATCTTTGTTTGCAAAACTTCAGGTAGAACTTTTAATTCCAGTGAAATAGAAAATAAATAGGTGTATCTCTTCTGCATGTCATATAAACCTGACAGTTGAACAGTGCAATTTCTGTGCAGTAAGTACTTTATAAGTGTGCTTTTCATGTAGACTCAAGTCACTTCCTAAATTCTGGAGGTAATGTCAATCATACAAAGTATGCTTTACTTTAGGAATCACAGGTGAAGTTTATAGAAGTTAACTCTGATGAGACTGGGGAAATATTATTAGTTTTTATATAATGATTCTTTACTATAACTCTCATCCTCTGACTTAAAACATATGTTCCTTTTGAAAATATTCATTAACCTTTCACATAATGTATAACTAGCTTTATCACAGTAGATAAAAAAAAAAAAATCCCACTTAGAGTTTTGAAAGAGAGACCCAGTGGGAAATACACAAATAGTAAACTCTACGGAAGGACACAAAAAGGCCCATAAAACATCACAAGGGTTACAGAGGTCTATGGATTTTAATTGCTGTGTGCCATTGGGCCTTTACAAAGCAATCAAGCAGGCAATCTCCAAAGACAGTCCTGCCATAATACATTTAACAATAGAGTTCTCACCCCATCGGCAGACTAGGGTTTATGAAAGTCCCCATAGCAATTAATGACCTTGTATGCTAAAAGAGAGAGAAAGAGAGGAGAGGGAGAGACTTAAATTGACTCTCTTTTTGATGCATAATATAAATATAGAAATGATCATTTCAAGAGGAGGGAAGTAAGAGTAAGGCTACAAAAACATTTGTAAATGTTCTTTATATTTTCTTTCTTTGACTTATCCCCCAAGGTAAAGAGAATTGGTGAAAAGAAGGGTTGTCACTGAAGTTAATATTACTTAAAAGGCAGTTTTATTTTATTATACAGGATGGGGAAAATGCAATTGGTAGATTCCTTTAAGATGCTCTGAATATCCGATTGTTATTGATCCCAACTCACTAAAATTGAGTAATATTAATATTTACACTGGATTTCATCCTGCTGTGTGTCATGCAATGAAGAATATTTTATTTAACCCTATGTTCTGTTACTCTTTTTAATTGATGGAGTAAAGTAGGTAGAGAAACAGCTCAAAGACAGACTCCTAAGTGACTATACTGAGATTCAAACCTCGATATTTTAACATCACAGACTCAGTGTCTTTGTACTACTCATATACCACTGGAGTAAGGCACTGCTTGTTGTAAGAATTTCCTGCTTTGCAATGACGTTCTTCCCACTGGCCTAGGTTTCTGGAAGAATTGGATTGTTTGGAGGTAATAGACGTTCTCTTCCTAGCTGCCTTGAAGTGTCCACTAAACACAAACTTGAGGACTGTATTTGGAGAAGGCTTCCCATAAGTCAGCAGAGACTGTAAAGAGTATGAAAGCCTTCTGCCTAATATCCTAGTGCCTTACAGACTAGACCTATTGGCCTCCAGAGAATATTGTTCAGTAGTCTCCTCATTGGATTCCCATTATTGGCAGCCATTTTGGCCACACTGGCGCTTTGGCTCAGTTCCCCCAGGATGAGTTTCTGTCTGTTGCCTCATACACTGGTCACTGAGAGAGGGCAGGTCTGGATCAAAGTTTCATGCAAAAAAAAATACATAAAATAAACATACAAAAATTTCTTATAAGTTGAATTTATGTCTCTTCAGGTTGTTAAAATATGTAACCTCCCTCACCCTTTGCTTTTGTGGGTGGAACATAGATTATCTCTATATATATCTAACATGGAATTCAGAATACCGTCTTTTTTCCTTCACCACAAATCCTGGCTCAATAGAAAATAAAGCCTATCTCAGTTTGTCCCAGACATTTTTTTTTTTTTTTTGGAGAAGGATCATCTTTTTTTTTAATATTTATTTTATTTTTTAATTAGCTTCAGGTGTACAACACAGTGCATTGATTATACTTTTTTTTTTTGAGGGCAGTGTCACTGGCCCTCATATGTGGGACCGAACTGGGGCCACTGGCTTCCCAGGCCAGCGCTTAACCACCGCGCCACTCGGCTGGCCCTGATTATACTTTTTTTACCCCTCAAAAGTGACAAGCTCCCTCCCCCAATTCTTCCCCCCAGTCCTCCCCCCGATATCATACTATCTATTACAATTCCTTTGACTCCCTTCCACCGTATAATCCACATCCCGTGACTATCTATATATTCAATTACAGTTGGCATACAATATTATGCAACATCAATTTCAGGTATACAGTGCAGTGATCAAGCCTCTACTCCATCCATGAAGTGGTCTCCCTAACAAGACATGTGACCATCTGACACCCCACGAAATTTTTACGACATTATTATATTCCCCGAACTGTCTTTCATATCCCTGTGACAATACTGTAGTTATCTATTTATGCTGTCTAATCCCTTCCCCTTCTCCTTCCTCCCCAGCCCCCTCCCAACTAGCAACCCTCAGTTTTTCCACTATATCTATGAGATTGTTTCTGTTTCCTTTGCTCATTCATTCAATTTTTCAAATTCCACATATAAGTGAAATCATATGGTATTTGTCTTTCTCCAACTGACTCATTTCATTTAACATAATAGTCTCTAGGTCCATCCATATCATTGCAAATGGTACAATTTCATTCTTCTTTATAGCAGAGTAATACTCAATTGTATAAATGTACCACAGTTTCTTAATCTAGTCATCTACCGATGGGCATTTCAGTTGTTTCCAAATCTTGGCTATTGTAAATAGTGCTGCAATAAACATAGGGGTGCATATATTTTTTCGAATTAGTGTCTTGGATCCCTCTGGGTAGATACCCAAGAGTGGAATTGCTGGGTCATAGGGCAGTTCCATTTCCAATTTTTTGAGATACCTCCATCCTGATTTCCATAATGGCTGCACCAATTTGCAGTCCCACCAACAGTGCACCAGGGTTCCCTTTTCTCCACACCCTCACCAGCACTTGTTGTTTGTTGATTTGTTGGTGATAGCCATTCTGACCGTAGTGAGGTGGTATCTCATTGGGGTTTTTATTTGCATTTCTCTGATGAACATTTTTTCATATGCCAGACATTATTTTTAATAGTTATCATTTTGCCCTTCAACATACCTTATGTTAGCTGAGGAACAACCTGTGATAGAAGGGAGGTTATATGACAGTACAAAACACCTCTAGTAACACTTACCAAGAAAAAAATGTTTTATAAAGGAAATTATTGCATAAAACATTATTCACCCTATGTTTTTGTGTAATTAGTGCCTTAGTACCACAGGATGGCTCTCATATCAAGATGGAGGAACTCTGATAACAGCAATAATAATAAGTTCATTTTATTTTGAGCTTGATAGGAATAAAGCTCTTTACAACTGTTTTTCATATGTATTCTTATTTAACCAATGCTTAATCAGAACTTTACTGTTTCCAAAGATAATTTATAAAAACAATCTCTTATCTATATTTTTTAATATAAATAGCTCTATCTACCAAATTTAAACTTATGCCTGAAATTGAAAACAAATGTTTTGAACCCTAACATTTAATTTTGTGATTCCACACAAAGCAATGTATAATACCTTGATATAAATAAAACAATGTTTTCTTTGATTCTTTCACATGCAAACCTCCAAATTTTCCAAAGGCTTATTTTCATTCTGATTTAAAACTAGTTCTTGAAATGTCCCCAGACAATTAAGACCTGCTTCTGTTGCCTCTGATGTCTCCTCCTAACTTCCTCCAGCTCCCCCAAGTCCAGCCACATAGCCCGTTGCTAATCCTGGAACAGGCAAGGACTCCACTACCTCAAGGCCTTTGTCCTTGTTCCGTCCTCCCTGCACAGTTCTCCTTCCACATGTCTTCCTGGATCTCTTCCTCAACATCAAGGCTTTGCAGATATGTCACTTCTCAGGGAGGCCTTTTTTGACATTCCAATTTAGAATGTCTACCCCCAATCTCACTTTTAAAAATCTATTGATTTATTGTCTTTCTTTTTGGCCAATTTATCAATCTCTGCTATACACTTTGCTACTTTATTTAATTTTTTCCCAGCTTCACTGAGATGTCATTAACATGTAACATCGTAGTTGTTTAATATGTAATATGATGATTTGATATACATACATATAGTTAAATGATTACAGTAATATTAATTAACACATTCATGACCTTACATAATTATCTCTTTTTTTTTTTTTTTTTTTTTTTTTGTGGCAACTTTCCAGTATACAACACATTATTGTTAGTATGGTCACCAAGCTGTACCTTATCCCCAGAATTTATTCACCTTCTAAATTTGTGCCTGACCAACATTGCCCCATTCCACCCCATTCCCTTAGCCCCTGGAAACCACCCCACCAGTGTTCTCTTTATTTCTATGAGTTTTTCTAGTTTATATTTCACATATGCTTTCATATAGTATTTGTGTTTCTCTGTCTGATATATTTTACTTAGCATAATGCCTTCTAGGCTCATCCATGTTATCACAGATGGCAGATTTTCTTCTTGTTTGTGGCTGAGTAATGTTCCACTAGTCATATATATTGGATAGGAATTGCCTTCAATCTATAAATGGTTTGGGGTAGTATGGACATTTTTATCAATATTAATTCTTCCATTCCATGAGCATGGACTATCTTTCCATTTGTTTCTATCTTTTTCAGTTGTTTATCAAGATCAGTAATTTTTGGTGTATAGATATTTACCTTGGTTGCATTTATTTCTAAGTATTCTATTTTATTGATGCTTTTATAAATGGAATTATTTTCTTTATTTCTTTTTCAGATTTTTTAGTGTAGTGTATAGAAATGCAACTGATTCTGTGCATTGATTTTATATCCTATAACTGTACTGATTTCACTTTTTGAGTTTTAATAGTTATTTTGGTACAGTCTTTATGGTTTTCTCTGTGTAACATATAATATGCAAACAAAGACCATTTTACTTCTTTCTTTCCAATTTTGATGTTTTCTATTTATTTTTTCTTGTCTAATTGCTCTCTGCAGGCTTTCTAGTACTAAGTTGAATAGTAATAGTGAGAATGGGCACCCTTGTCTTGTTTCTGATTATCTGGAAAGCTGTCAAACTTTCACTGTTGAGTATAATGTATGCTGTACATTTGTAATATATGACTTTCATTATGTTGATATACATTTCTCCTATGCCCAATTTGTTGAGAAATTTTTATCATAAAATTGATGTTGAATTGTTTTCAAATGCATTTTCTGCAACATTTGCGATGATCATACGATTTTTATCTTCTATTTCATTAATGTGTTGCATCTTGGTTATGGTATATGATCCTTTTTAGTCTCCTTAGTCATTATTGGTCTAGTTTATTTGTTTCATTAATGTCTTCCTACACATAAGCTCCTTGAAGACCAGGAATTGGGTCTATTTATTTTACTACTGTATTCCTTACACCTAGAAAAATGTATGGCATTTAGTAGGAGCTCAACAAATAATTGTAAGTAAATGAATCATTGAATGAATTCACAGCCTGATTCAGTCCAGAATCTGTTTTTAAAAAAGCAGAGTTCAAATAAGTCAAAATGAATTCCATTTTTCAAGGTCAGAAATTGAATCTCTAGAAGCCTGTAAAGGAGATTCAGTTCCTGATATTTGGCTACATTTTACCCCTTCCCTCTCAGTCCCAATTCTCACTCACACCTAATGCCTAATCCTTTTGTTACTAATTCCCCTCTGATCACAACATTCCTGTTTCTAAAAGGACTCATATGAGTCCTTTTACCCTTTTCCTTTGGCCTTTTTTCCTCTCCTTCTTTGAGATTTAGCATTATTAAAAAAAAAAAAAAAAAAATTCCAAATTAATCTGACAATTGCTAGACTATTTTATATGGATGGGCCAAGGAAAATGATATGAAAACCTTTTCAGCAATGAATAAAGAGGAAAAGATTGGGCAATATTCAAACAATAAAAATTTATATCTTTTCAAAATTTGTCAGTGTTTCTGAAATAGTGGCTTGTTTTAAAATTAACGTCAAAAGAAAACTTTCACCTTGCTAGGAAAGGAGAATGTTGTGACACAGTTGTCAGCGCCTGTCTGTATGTACTTAGCCATGTTAAAAACGTATCTGTTTATTCAGTGATCAATGCGGCTGTGCTATTTCCATTAGTATTATCACAGTTAATTTTTAACAGGAATTTGGATACATAAGTATAGATTAAATTGTCTTCAAATATAGGAAATTATGACAGCATGGAAATGAACTTTCTGTGCAGAAGAAGAGCAGTAGAATGCAGTTTAAAAATATATATTTATAAATGAAGCAGATTTCTGTCACTAATAGAAACAGGTCACTTTCACATTTGCTGTAAAGCTTTTGAAACCTAATACAGGAAGACGGCTACAAATGCAATTTGTTTCACTTTGTCATTAAGATACATGAAACCAACTTTTATCTATTATGTATAGAGCAATAAAATGAGAACAGCAAAGTTTACACATTGCTCAGAATATAGCATGTTATGGAGTTCAAATAGTCAGGTTTTATTGGTGTGTGTGTGTGTGTGTGTGTGTGTGTGTGTGTGTGTGTGTATGTATGCATATACTTATCTTAAATCTCTCTAAAGGCTATCATTTAGGCACCAAACACCTATCTCTCCAAATGATCCAATATTCATATAAAACTGAAGTTCAAGAATATATAATCCAATTAAGGAAAACAAAATGACTCTACAAAATTAACAAAATAGGAAGTGCAGTCAAAACCCTGGTATACGCTGTTAAAACATAAACTGTAGCATGTTAAAAAACAGTTTATCTGAACACTTATCCTTTGGAATAGGGCAGCAGTTAGAAGCACACCACGGAGGGAAGCAGGAGAAAAGACTTGTATAAAGTAAGTGAGGAAGCAAAGAAAGGAAATCATTTGATTGGCTGCAGCTTACAACCTAGTTGATTCTCTATGATTGGTTGTCCTTAGTGTTTTGATTTTGTGACCTTGAGGCATTTATATGCTTAGATTTTGCTGTACTTGCATAGTCCCCACAACATTAAAGCCACCTCAGTCTAATGACCTACTAGGTGAATAAATTGCCCAAGGAGGGGGGTGCTTTTATTAAATTTCTGGTAATTTTAAAGTAACTATATTGATGATGATTATGATGATGATGATGATGATAATAATAATAATAATAATAATAATAATAATGGTATTTAAAAAAAAAAATTACTTGAAGGCTGTTCCTCTCTGCCTGGTCTTCATCCCCTTTCTCTTTCTAATGAGTAAATGTTGGAATGCTCCATGGCTTAATCCTTGGACCTACTGTGTCTTCTTTCCATACTTACTCCTTATTGATCTCAATCATTTCTGTATTATTCAGAATAAGTGAGGCTGTGCTACAATAACAACTCCCATATTTCAAGAGACTAAGACAGCAAGGTTGATTTCTCACTGGTACTATGTCACTGGGAGTCAACTGGGAGTTATGCTATATGTCCTCATTTTGGTACCCAGATAGATAAAGCAGCCATCATCTGGAGAATTGTCGATAGACACTAGCAAAAAAAAATAAGATTATTGAACTCCTCATACTGAAGTGAAACGGTTCCACCTAAAATAGCTTCCTCTCGAGGCTATTTTGAAGGCCCCAACTAGCCATAAGGGAGCTAATATATGCAAGTTTACCATATACCTACAAAGGAGAGGACTGAAAATGTCTGATACCATGTCATCTATATCTCCCTGATGGCTCTATAGTTTCATTCTTTAGAGTAAATCCACATTCTAATTTGAAATCTATTTTGAAATTTAACACATCCAAAGATGAATGCTTAATTCCCCATGCCTACTAGAACTCCTTCTCTAAACTTCTGTATCTTAACAATCAATTACCTATTTACTCAGTCTCCAAAGCTTGGAGATTTTATTTACTCTTCTCTTTCCATATATCACATATTCAATGTCGGGACCAGGGAAGCTTTCCTCTTACCCCTTTAGTTCTCGTGGCTGGTTGAGTAACTCAAATGACGTATAGCAGATTAATAGAAGAAAATCAAATTTTAATACATGTGCCTGGGGAATTCACATAAACTGAAATAAACGAACAAACAAAAACACTCTTCCTGAGTTTGTTGGGCTTTAATTGATTTCAGCTCAAAATAATCTGCATGTCTGGGAGGCTCCTGCATCAATCACCTTCAAATTCCTTTACCTCAACCTTCACACTATCCCAAACCAACCACTTTTTATATATCTTCTACCAACTATCTTGTTCAAACCATTAAATTCTCTTACTTGGGCTAGCAAGATGGTCTCCTAATTGGTCTATTTTTCAAAAAATTATAATTCATACAGCAACTGAAGTGATCCTTTTAAATCACAAAAATTATTTCATACCTTATTTGTGTGACTCCAGTGGCTTCTAATCACATTTATATTCAATTTCATATGCCTTCCCATTGCTTGTAAGACCCTGTATAATCTGATGCATACTAAAAATCTATTCACCTTTCAGTGGCTAGAATGATCCTTTTCAGGTATATTTCTTATCGTAACTCATCCCCTTTGAAGCACTCAAATTATTCCCCATTACACTTACAGACAGTCCAATGTTATTACTTGGTCTTAAATTTCTATGTCACCTTGTCCCTGGCTCTCTCTTACAGCATCATCTCACCACTGTCTTCCCTACTAACTTCCTTTTGTATTTCAAACTTCCCATAAACACTGTGACCTAACACCTTAGCACTGGCTGCATTGCTGGCCTGCAGCTCACTTTTCTTAATCATCTGCTTGGCATGATCCTTCATTTCACTGTGATTCCTACTGATATATCACCCATTGCTGACTACTATCTAAAATAACATTTCTCCTCTCTTCTCACACAATATTCCATATCCTCACTCTGCTTCATTTTTCAAATGCCAAAAACCATGGTTTTAAGGCAGATTTAAGGCAAAACAAGGGATCATGAGGAAAATTAAAGAATAGCTTTCTTGCAATAATAAAGTACAATTAGGGCCGGCCGAGTGGCGCGGTGGTTAAGCGCTGGCTTGGGAAGCCAGCGGCCCTGGTTCGGTCCCACATATGAGGGCCAGTGATACTGTCCTCAAAAAAAAAAAAAAAAAGTACAATTAAGTGTCATTTTGATTCAATGGTAGAGGATGTCCCATTCCTTGCTTTAATGCTTCAGGAAGGACACCTCTGAGGCTACCAGGGATTCTGAAGCCTGTGATCTGGGCCCTTCTGTAATATGACCTATCCTCCCTCTCTTCTGTACTAGGATCTCGTGGAAACAGCAGTCGTCTCTTATTGTCTCTATGATCTCCTCTCATTCAATCCACCAACTATTCCCATGTGCTTGTTTGTTCCACTCTCAGTTCTGCTCACATTGCCCTGCTGAAAGTCAGTGCCTGTTAAATGAATAATGAAATGGGATTGCAAGTGTTATAAAGTTCCGTTTTAAGAAACACTTTTCCAAAAGGACAGGAACTTTATATATATATATATATATATAATCAAATATAAGAGAATAAGAGAACAAATTTTAATCACAGCTACAGTGCTTTCCTCACAGACTTAAAGAGATATTTCCAGAAAAAATCCAATGTGATTTGCATTCAAATTTCTTTTCCCTCAAGCTTATACTGCATAAACTTCAGTCTGGATTAATATGATCTCCTTTACATAAAAGGCTTCTTCTTTTACATAACACTTCAAAATTATCATGCTATTAATAACCTTAAAATATGTTGATGAGAGTATGATGAGCACAAGAAACATTATATACAGTTTGCAGTAGATCTACATAGAGAATTTTGCAAATGAGACAGTGTGAACTTTGAAGACAACCATAAAAGTAGTGAGGGATCAATAAGAGTACTTCAAAGTCTTAAAATTAAAGTTATCATCAGGTTCAGTAATTTCCAAGATTATTTAACCATTCTGAATAATCACAGCATCACAGAATGAAATAGAAAAGATTTGAGAAACTAAGAAGTAATGGGCTGAAGTCACATCCTAAAGGAGCATATATTCCTTCTTTTAAACTAAGCTGTTAAACATTGGGATAGTTAGATAGTTGGGTGATTTGTTAAGGTAGCATTTATTGATTACTCAAAACACACTAATTATTAGTCTATCAGGAGATAAGTATGAGGTAGTTATTGAAAACAGAAATTTAAAAGCATAGTCTCCTATCTCATTGTGAATAACCTGTATATTATAATAAATGTATATTCATAAACTATATACTATACTATCAGCTTACAGATACCATAATACTACAAATTTTTCTAGGAAAGCCCATTATTTTGTTCTTATGCTTCATGATGCAGTTTTGCAACAAAAAACATAGAAAAAAATATGTCATGATTTTTCTGACAACCCAATATGTAACAAAAACCTGGGCTTCCTAGAAAACATAGTATATCATATCTGTAAACCTAATAGACACCTTGTTTTAGCTGAGAAAATAAACAATAAAGTTAATAGTAACTAATGATGATGACAGAAATAACTAACATTTATACCTCATCAGTATCTTTGTAGAGTATTTGACATTAAAAACAGTTAATATAGGGCTGGCCTAGTGGCGCATTGGTTAAGAGCTGGTTTTGGGATGCCAGCGGCCCCGGTTTGGATCCCACATATGAGGGCCAGTGACACTGTCCTCTACAGCTAACAACAGCTCCACCTGGAGCTGGGCTGTGCGAGCCCCGGTGATGGTGTAGGCTGCAGCCCCTGCTACAGTGGGCTGCCATAGGCTACAGTGAGTGGCCGGCAGCCAGTGTGAGCTGCCAATAGCCTTGGTGCCAATCTGCCTCACCCGGGAAGAGCACAATGATGATACCAACATGGGCCAATGAAGCAACGTCCTCCACAACTAGACTGAAGAACAAAAAGACAGCAACTTGTCTGTTCCCCTCCCCTAATTCCCCAATAAAATCTTAAACAAACAAACAAACAAACAAAAACAGTTAATATACTTGTGTAAACAATTTTATAAACTGATCTAGTCCAAAATCCTTGAAATACAAAACCAAACTTGAATGCAATATCTCCTGTGACTTTGCGTTTCCTTTTTCATTGCGTTTAACTGACAAGTATGCCTCTATCAGGCCACTCTATCCAGTGGTTAGTAATGAGCATTTGGGAACCAAACTGCTTGAGTTTTTCGCCACAGCTCTACCACTTGCCAGTTGTTTGACTTTGGATAAGTTACTTAGGCACTCTGTGCTTTACTTTTTCCCTATATATACAGGAGTTAATAGTAGAACTTATCTCAAGGGGTTGTTACAAGGAATAAATGAATCGACAGTCTATAGAGCACTTAGAATGAACAATGTCTGGCATCCAAGAAATATCTGTAAATGTTATCTACTACTATTACTATCATTATTAATAATTTTCAAGCAGATAAATACCATAAAACATTATTTGGAGTTTTATTGTTTCTTATACTGTCAGAAATGTTATGTTAGCATTTTCATTTATTCATGACTATTTTTACTTCCAGACATGAATTTTTCACATCATTATAAATCCATTACTTAGATTCAAATTCTGCTAGGGGCTGGTATACACATCCAGTATTTTGGTTCCAGATCATAAGAGTATATTTTATATAATATTAATTTACAAAGATAATCTAGGCCCTATTTTGACTCCTTTGATCAAATTGAAGTGAAAAAATACTAACTTATCTATTTAGGTAATAGTTGTTTCTTCTGCTCCCTTTTTTTCCTCCCTTTTCTCAAAAGGTCACTTTGGCTATCTATGAATTTTGGAAATCATGATTTTTTTTTTTAAAGTTATACCAAAACACGTTTTACTGTTTTATTATATTAATGGAATTTTAACATATATGTTGTTCTTTTACAAGTTTTAGAATTTCTCTCCCTGGACAAAGCCATGTCTTCTCTTACAAAATGATTATATATTTTTAAATAGAACATGACATAAAATTTCAAAATTCAGAAGCACATTTAACGGACTTTAATATAAACATGAATATATTAAGAACATCTTACATTTAGGACCATGGTTTAGTCCTCACATATCATTGTACTTTTAAGATGTTATTAAAAAGTAAGATAAGGAAAAGATCTGCATTTCACAGGTCAAAAAAACACGTCCAAAGAGGTAGAGCGAGTCACCCTGCTCACTTAGAAAGTTGGTCAAAAAGCTAGAACTAAAAGGTAAGGCTCCAAACTGTGACTTCCCTGGCCTTTTCTCCAGCAAGTAGTCAAATATTACAATTAGAGTCAGGTTCTAATGTTAGCCTATTTGATGAAAACCAAGTATAGGTACAATTATCTCTGTCATTTCTCTAAATTAACTGTAAAAGTACAACATGATTCTGTATGCTCAACCCTATAGATATATCTCTCAATTTGTTAAAATTTAAATTGAAGTAGAAAGTTAGAGTACATAAGATAGCAGAGTGAGTTATGAGACTGGACAGCCTATAGTACTGGCAGAAAAAAATTAAAAACGAACAAAAACAAAAACATAGTTTTTTGTGTGTGTGAAGCAGCATATTGATTGAAGCTGTAATAGATTGTAGGGTGGAAATTAGGAGAAAATTCCACAGGCTTCATTAGAGGAGGCTGTGTTCTGTGCCTCCAGCACTTGGAATGGGGGCACCTCCTTAGTAAAGGGTCTTCAGTTGGATTAGTCAGAGAATTTAATCCAGGTCCTCTGTAGTATGAGGGACACAGTGGAGCAATGTTTGTCTCATGCTGAGAAGTCTCAATGGCCAGAGACGGATTGGCCAATGCACATCAAAGGAGAGGTAGCTGCAATGGAGTTAACCTGAACTTCGAAATTCTGTTTGGTCAAAGTGTGTGTTAGGTGTTTCTCTTCTACCAGGAGTGGACTATACGCAAGAGGATTAGAGAGTTGTACTATGTTCTGCCCCATAGGTATGCCTATCCTCAAGGAGGTATCAGATTCTTGGATTCCTGATGCCTTTGGAATAATTGAGGTGAGAATATGGAATTGCAGATCAGATGCTATGTCTCCAGCAATGGGAAAAGGTCCATGACCAATGGGCTTGGTCCATGACATGTTTTTCAGACCACAAATTTCATCAGCTGTTAATAGAAAGTTTATGTGAAAAGAAAGTTCTGTGATCCTATAACTTTGCAAAAATATAGTTACTAAATCCCTCACAATGTTTACAATGCATATTGTTATGTTAGAGATTCTGAAAAGTCTGCAGTAAACACAATTTGATTTTGTTTAATACATGATTACAAATGATTTCTTTGAATATAGACTTTTCTATATACCTATTAGTATTATTCATATATACAGTAAATGGGAGCAGAATTTGCCACCCCAAAATATGCCTCTTTGGTCTATTTATTGTTGGGGCCTGGTTATTTTTAAGGAACAGCAGGCACAGGAGAAACTATAAGAACTAAGTACAAGTTACCCTTTTATCAGAGACATTTATGATAGAATCTCCATTTTTAAGGGTGCCTTGCCCTCTGTACCGTAAAGAGGAGGATACTAAATCTCTAGAAACTCTTACCAGTAGATAAGACACCCACTTAAACCTGTGTAACAACCATACCTTGTTTACTGTTGTTTGCCTGATAACTTCCCACAACTGACTCCCCTCCCCTACTATATCTTTTGTCTTAGCTGAACATGGTATTTCAGGTGTTGGCTCAGGCTATTTCAGGGAGTTACTCAGTTTTTCTGGGTCTCTCCATGTATACAGGAGGCACATGTGGTATTAAATTTCTGTTTGTTTTTCACTTGTTAATCTACCCTTTTTATTATTTGGGGGAGTGATATCAGCCAAAAATCACAAAGAGTAGAGAGAAAATTATTTTTCTTCACTTACAAATAAACACATACACACGCGCGTGCACACGCGCACATACATATAAGTATTTATATGGAAAAGTTTGTATATACACATGATTCAATATATATCGTTTACATGTATACTATATATGTTTATATATACTTATTATATATAATATACATATATTCCATATATATGTAATATATATATATATTCATTCATATTCCTTGGACCTCAGATTGAGAAACCTTGCTCAATATTCTCTTCCACACCTCTAAATATCAACGTTTGCAAAAGAAAGATGCTTTTCAAAAGTCATTTCACAATATTTTAGTCACAACCAGATTGACTCCATACGGTAACAAATGAATCCTGAAACTCCAGTAGATTAACCCCTTAATGTGTTTGTTTGTTTGTTTGTTTGGTTGGTTGGTTAACTCATATCACACTGATGCTCATGTTAGTGGCTCTCTTCTCTCTCTTAGGGATCTCAGTTGCTTCCATTTTTCCGTCTTGTATTTCCACCATTTCACACTTCTTTTCTTCAAACCTCAAAGAAAAGAGAGAGGAAAATGGAGACACTATGCCTGCTCTTATTCAACTCTAAGGAAAAGTGGCACATCATTTCACCACCTCTCACATTCCCATTGACAAGGACTCAGTTGTAAGGCTTGAACCCAAAAACAAGGGAGGCTAAAAAATGAAATCTTTCTTCATGCACTATAAAAAGAAATGCTGTGGTGGACAAATAAGTTTTTTATGGTATACACCACATGCATTTTCATTACAAGAAAAAAACGAATTTGCACAAAGGGGTTCTCATATTTCTGATTGGTTCTCCATAACCACTTCTAGTATTTCTATCCATACTCAAGATTCATTCATTCACTCATTCAGCTGACAAATATATATTGAGTATTTACTATGTGATAGAAAAGATGTAAGGATATGTTGGTAAACATGAAAGGCAAAACACTGCCCTCATTAATTTTTAGAAACAGACCATGAATAAGAAATTTTTATTTTATAAACACTTATTCTTTTCATCTGCAAAGCAGTGTTTGAGGACAGCTATCACATAGCTGTCATGTGGTGAGAATAGCATCTTAACTTTGATTTAAACCATAGACCTAAATAAACACTGTTAGATTTAAGTTGATATGTAATAAATACCTAAATTTGTCTTTAAAATCTTCCATTACATTTCATAGCATGTTTCCTTTTTTGAAAAGTTTTAAACAAGCAAAACAATCACAATGATATAGTAAGCACATATAAAATAGAAGGATTTAAATATTTAATCACTATATTTTTCTTACAGAAATATATATACAATAGAAATTGGTTTATATACTTCCTGTCTTTTTTGCTTTATTTTACATTTATTTGTATTCACAAAGAGTAATTATTTTGTGAATTTTAAGTGTATGCCTAAATTATATTCTCCACAAAGATAAGGATTATTGTCTCTCTAGTATATAATTAGCATTCCCCCTTACCTTCTAATAACCACTACATTATTGTCTGTGTCTATGAGTTTGTTTCTTCTTTTTTTTTCTTGTTCTTTTGTTGTTTTAAGTTTTATATACCACATATCAGTGAAATCGTATGGTTCTCAACTTTTTCTGTCTGACTTATTTCACTTAACATTATAGTTTCAAGATGCATCCATGTTGTTGCAAATGCACTATTTCATCTTTTCTTATGGCTAAATAGTATCCGATTGTGTTTATATACCACAACTTCTTTATTCAATCATTTATGGAAGAACACTTTGGTTGTGGAAACAATTATTTAAGTTGGAAACCACCCTTTTCCCCTACTTATATGGAGATTTTTCTTTTTTTTTTTTTTAGAGGTGATAAGCAGGGTTTCTAAATTTCTAAATTTGGGGCCAGATGGTTTTGTTTTCGGGTCTATCTTGTGTATTTGGGGATTTTTTAGCAGGATTCGTGTCTTCTACCTACTAGATTTCAGTAGCACCACCCCCCTTCCCAAGCTGTATGTACCCTGGGGGGACAAAATTATCATGTATGAGAACCCCTGATCTACGCTAATCAAAAATGGGGAGCTCAGTAGACTTTTAGAATACATTCTTCAGTTCTTTATCACTACAGTGAATCTGTGAGTCTATAAAATTTTAGAATTATGAAAGGATGTAGTACTCTAATAGGCTGTTATACAGGAAAAAAGTTAGAATACATAGTCTTTGCTCTCTAGGATGCTGAAATCCTGAAATTGTGTGTGTGTGTGTGTGTGTGTGTGTGTGTGTGTGTGTGTGTGTAAAATGATTGTTTGACTTGAAAAACTATTTTCATCAAATGATTCAGTCGCCATCTCCTAGAAATTAGAAAAGACTGAACTGGGGGTGTTGTAGTCTAGCCAATCAAAACCCTGTGTGGAACTACAACTTTCCCGGTTGTAGTGGGAGTACTGATTTTGGTTCAAAGCATATGTATTCTAGAATTTGAAAGGAAACTAAGGAACTGAGTGCTTAATCCAAGATCACAAGATCACTGCCTACTGTTTCCTCTTGGAGTGATTCCATTTAATATTTGCACATTTTAACGATTTTGGGTTTGACTAACTTAAATAATTAAAGGCTAAAGCAACACTGAAAAAATGTTTTCCCCAAATGAACAGTGCAAGCCTGTCATCCATTTAAGAAAGAACATTTGTAGTTATGGCATACATCTTTCGTTGTTACATAATACATTTATTCTTTGTGCTAAAGATTTAACGCCACAGTTTTACATGCATAATACCAGACACCAGGGCTTCTTTGTTACTTCCAAACACAAACATTTATGAAATAAGTTAAGAAGTCTCTATTGTGTTATTTTCCCACTTGCCATTCTCCACTGACAAGAATAAACAGAGCACTAAATGAATTGCAGCTATAATTTCTTTATAAAGGAGTAGCACTGTACTAAGACCTGCATAGCTTTATCATCAGAGATTCCTAATTTTCTTATATATTCACATCTAGGCTTTCAGAATCCCTCATTTGGAAATGCTCATAAAAGAAGTATCAAAGCTATCTCTACATTAAGAATGAAATATGTAAAACCAGCCCGGTTTCTTCTTTTCCTTTTCATATGCTGATTTAAACATTAATTTTCAGGTACCTACATATGCCTTTAAAATCTTGTGCAACTGTTCATATATTGAAATTAAATAATCATTCTAGTTTTTTTTAAAAAAAAGTAAAACAACCTTTGTACCAAATGTGATGCATTATATTGACATAATAAATATGGACATTAATTAAAGTGCAACAGAATCCAGCAGAGACATTTGCCCTCCATCTGCTTGATTTGAGGTAATAACAATGTTCCCTTAACCCAAACTGACAGATTTTCTAGGGTTTGACTTCATCTCTAAAGTTGCTGCTCCCAGTATGAATAACCATATGTGTGACATCATTCATAGCATGCCATGTGGAGTAAAATTAACTGCCTATTTGTTTGTTTTGCATTCTATTTTCCTCTTGAGCTTTGTGTTATATGTAACCCTTCATATTTTTTACTAGTTTATCACCCGTACACATTCAAGTACAAAGTACCTAGGTCCAATATGGAGTCCCAGGTTCCGATCGCTCATATTTGCCATAAGGAAATCACAGAAAGCCACATCATATCCTAAGAAAAGAACTAAAGAAAATAACTAAACTAGCAAAAGTGAAATACAGCGTAGCAATCATAAGGGCTATTATCCAAGTTAAATATGAAAGCAGATGTATGTTAAAACCATTACATATTCTGTACAAAAAAAAGAAAAGAACTAACAGAATTTTCTAAATAATAAATTCTTGGGGTGAGGGATGTTGTCCCACAACTGAAGCTTAAACCTTTGAATCTGTTCATATCCAATATATATTAGTTAACCAAGGGAACTGTTTTCCTCTTCCATCTCATTACAGATCATACATCAAAAGCTTTCCACCAGAAGCAGGCACCCAGGAGGCATTTTGCTTTGTCACAATACAGTATTCACAGCCTCCCTGATAGGAAGGAGCACTAACTCTCTCGGTAACCTGAAAGAACAACAGTGCAGTTATTTGTTGTGCTTCTTCCTCTCCTCCCCTGGAATTGTTGCTTCACTGTAACAAGTAACATTCCTTCCAATTATCCAAGTTCCTCAAGTCCACAGAGCTGACCCCATGACTTTAGAACAGAATAGCTGTTTAGAGTCATTAATCTGAGATTATAAATATGAAGGGAGATTCATGAGAAAGTCCCTGAAGAAAGACAATGGCACACAGTATTTTCTCAGGGGCTTTGTGAGTGCCTGTGTGTATGTGGTGTGCGTGTGTGTGTGTGTGTGTGTGTGTGTGTGTGGTGGGGGGAGTATTTTCATTTGAAATCCTTCCTCTTTTCTGAGAGGCTTTTTCCTGTCACTTTTTGAACCGTCATTATCCTTTGGGTTGTTTTTACTTGGAGTGGTCAGCGACACCTATTGCACAGGGTGTGTCAGGCTCAGGCTTGCTTTTCCTGTGTCTTTGCCTGGACAGCAGATTCCTGAAAGCAATATTGTGATGGAGCAACAGTGTAAAAACCTGGTCATCAGATCTGCAAGCTTTTATCCACTAACCATTGCCAGGATTTCATTTCAAAGTGCTTACCTTTCTTGTAAAACTGTCTACTGTTTTTTTCCTTCTTTTTTAATTGGAAATGACAATGATGCACCATTGGTGGCTCTGTATAAGTTAGAACCACTAAGACATATTTATGTAAATTTAAGGCATTACACTTTGATTCTAGAGATCATCTTGAAAGTTTTGATGTTCTCTGGTCTTGAGTTCAATGAAACATTATTTTCTTTTTTATTTAATTTCTGGAGGAAATGAAGAAACTGCATAAAAATAGATACCTCTACTCCACACTGCTCTATTTTCAAGCTAATGTAGTAATTAGGAATCTCAAACTTTTTTTCTGTGCGTGAACTTGATATGTATCCAAGTCTTTCATCTTCCCCAGAGACCTGATTAAACCTTCTGAGATCTTTTTGGCAGCTGAAGAGAAATCGTATTCTGGATCTGCATGATTTTAATACTACGTTACATAGGAAATTAAAACATTTTTTGCTGCTGTTGTTGTTGCTGCTGCTGGAATTGGCTTTAGAACAGACAGCATGTGTCTGCCTTGGTCTTGACTCTGATGCCAGTGTGAGCTAAAATATTCTCCCATCCATTCCCAACCTCTGCTGCTTTTGCTATTTCCTCATAAAGATTATACATACACTTAGCAAATAAAGAAAGGAATTAGTGATGCCCTCTCATTTCCTGTCTTCCCACAGATGATAATAAATTCAAATTCAGACTCCATTAAACCTGACTAGAGAAACCCAGCAGGTGGCTGGACTAATGGAAAATCCTGGCTTTGGAATAATGGGAATTACAACCGACAGCTCTTCTACACCACAAAAAAGATGATGTATCCTTATTGACAGTGTCGCATTTGAGTCCAGAAGGCTGATCTGATAGTTCATTCCTGGCACAACGGAAGCTAAAAGCCCCCTGGGTGTTTTCTTGGCCACACCACTGTAATTTTTGTCATATGAACTTGCTATTACAATTCATTTTGCAAACCTCATATAAGTTGAAGAGAGCTAAAGGAATGGAAGGGAAGAGAAAGAAAGAGAGCTTTTATTTTGCCTACAGACATACTATTATTCTTCTTTCTTGGTTTAAAGGACAAATAAAGGTTGACATACAACAGTATTTCCAGCCAATTCAGTATTTTTAATGCTGACATACTTGGCCCAAGTTCTTTTAGCGATCCTAGACGAGCTCTTCTGAGGGAGTTTCTGTTTAAAAGATGCATAGATTGCCCTGGACTGCCTGATGTTCCACTAGAATTCATATAGGACTTCTTCATTTGTATGTATGTTTTTTTTTCTCCTTTTTTCTTAGCTCCACCTTTCTTTTAAAACTCGAATGCTACTTGCAAAAGACATTTGGTCATAATGATCTGAAAAAGCATCTGCGTGTTCAAATATTTAGAACCTCATATTTTCAATAAGCTTCCAAGTCTCTGAAAATATAATAAGGAGTTATCAAAATATTTCATTGTATTCACCATCTGTCAGCAGTTTAAAAATATCGTATTAAGATTAATAATCATACTTTGCCCTTACTCAGTATAGCATGTTTCCTCTCAAGAACTGTTTGTACTTTTTAAAAATGAACTGAGTCATTGACACTTTTCCCAGAAGCACTCTTCTGGGAAAAAAGAAAAAGTGAGGAAGTATTCAAAAGACAGGTAAACGTTGGAGACGGGCTGGTGGAGTTAACTTTTAATTCAGTGCAGAATTTTGTTTCTTCAGCCAATTAATCTTATTCAGTTTTCATGTTGTAACTTGTTGAGCGGGAGATTTGTTCTAATCAGTTAAAGAGCTTGGCCATCCCATTTTCATTGCCAAGTTCAAAGATTAGAAATTGGCTTGCAGCTGAAAAATAGACTTACCAGCCTAGAAATGTGAGGTTGAAGCAAAGGGATCTTCGGACCTTGGAGAAGAGGAGTACAAACCTGATAAAGCCATAACAGAGGGGTACTTACACTATTATCATTTTTTCTTTCTTTCTTTTTTTTTTTTTTTAGCAAGAATGAACTGAAAATTGGTATAAATACCTCCCTGTAACGTGTGTGTGTGTGTGTGTGTGTGTGTGAAAGAGAGAGAAAGATAATATATCTTTCAAGATGTATATTTGTAGAGTTTTCATTACATATGGATTTCATCATTCCTAATTATCCTGTCTTTGTTATGATGTTCTGAATTAAAGAACTGCCCCATGTAGTTGTCTCCCAGCTGGAAGGCGGACCCTGAATCCCTATCACACTGAAGAAGGGGCAAGTTGCTTCCAGGGAGCAACTCACAGTGGATGTTACAGCAGGAAACAATTATCTGTCTCTGAGCATACTAGAAAAATAAAATACCAAATCGAAGAGCTATGAAATATTGTTATCTCCAAATGGTTTCATCATGTAAAGGTGCTAACCACAATGTACAGAGTCAGCAATATCAAGGAAAACTCAGAAGTCATGACATAAATGTAAAAGGCTGTTAATTCAGTTCCCTGTACATGTGAGTATTTTAGAGTCTATGATTGTTGCCTACAGGCATAACTTACTAGGAAAACAGACATGGAAAACCGAAAATGCCTGATGATATAAAAATATTATCAATTTGCATTTAAAAAATGGTAGTAACTTTCATTGACTGCTTAGCATGTGTTGGGCTCTTTCATTATATTAAGTATTGCAGTAGCCTCTTTTGTTTTTGTTTTTTTGTTTTTTTTATTGAGGGCAGTGTCACTGGCCCTCATATGTGGGACCCGAACCGGGACCGCTGGCTTCCCAAGACCAGCGCTTAACCACCGCGCCTCTCGGCCCGCCCATGCAGTAGCTTCTTAATATCCCCATTTTCCAGAAGAATAAACAGAGACTTAAGTTTAAGTCATTTTAAAAGATGATTTTGCTTGAATGGGGGATGCTGGAGTTCAAATTCAGGGCTGACTGCTTCCAAAAACATTGAAATCTTAATTGTGTAAGGCATTGGTTCTCAAAATATGATTCTTAAACATGCAATATCAGCATTATCTGAAAAGTTGCTAGAAATGAAAATTCTCAGTTCCCAATCCAGATTTATTGAATGAAAAATTCTGGGACAGGGACCCAGAAATCTGTTTTTAAAAACCTCCAGGGTATTCTGATGTGCACTAATGTTTAAGAACCACAATTGTGCATTGGCAAGGATGTGAAGAAAATGAAATCCTTGTACACTGATAGTGAAAATATAAATTGGCACAACCTTTTTGGAAAAAGTATGGAGGATCCTCAAAAAATTAAAAATATAACTTTTATGATCCAGCAATCCTACTTCTGAGTATATGAGGTCAGACAATTAAGTTTGCGAACTCATCCTAAAAAAAGTACTATGTACCTCATTGCTGAATGTCACTACAGTCACCTGTGAAATACTCCCTTTGGGAAGCTATGCACCAATGCCAACACCTACTCCACGCTTCAATGCAATTCTGGAACTCTTTTTTTCTGGAATGGCCATCAGAGCTGTCATCATATCACACTTGATGTCCTCAATGTCATCAAAATGTCTTCCTTTCAATATTTCCTTTATCTGCAGGTAAAGAAAAACGTCATTGGGGGCCAGATTAAGTGAGTAGAGAGGGTATTCCAATATAGTTATTTGTTCACTGGCTAAAAACTTCACAGACAGTGCTGTGTGAGTTGATGCATTTTCATGATGCAAGAATTGTTGGCGAAAAGTTCAGGTTGTTTTCATCTAACTTTTCATGCAGCCTTTTCAGCACTTCCATATAGTAAACATGGTTAACTTCGTCCAGTTGGTACAAATCCATAATGAATAATCCCTCTGATATCAAAAAATGTTAGCAACATCATTGCAACAAGTTCACGAACTTAGGCGTCATACCTCATATATGCAAAGGAAATGAAATCAGTATCTTATAAACATATCTGCACTCTCATGTTCTTTGCAGTACAATTCACAATGGCCAAGATATAGAAACAACCTTAGGTGTATCTTTCAATGGAAAAATGGATAAAGAAGATGCGAAAATCACTTTATATTAATTTCAGGTGTACAGCATAGTGGTTAAACATATATAATTTAAGAAGTGATCCCCTGACAAGTCTAGCACCCACCTGGCACTATGCATCCCTATTACCGTATTATTGACTATATTCCTAGGCTGTACATTATCTGCCCATGATTATTTTATAACTACCAATTTGTACTTAATCCCTTCACCATTTTCACAGTGCCCTGCCCTCTACCCCCTCCTATCTATCACCCCAACAACTCTAGTACCCATCTGTCACCATACATAGTTATTATAATATTATTGAATATATTCCTTATGCTATAACCTACATACTATCATAACTACTTTTTAACAACTAATTTGTACTTCTTAATCCCTTCACCTTTTTTCTCCCACACCCCGAAACCCTCTCCCATCTAGCAACTATCAAAGTGTTTTCTATATCTATGAGTTTGTTTCTGTTTTGTTTATTTTGTTCTTTAGATTCCACATATAAGTGAAATCACATTGCATCTGTCTTTCTCTGTCTGACACTTCACTCAGCACAATATCCTCCAGGTCCACCCATGCTGCCACAGATGGCAAGAACGCATTCCCCTCCCTGGCTGAGCAATATTCCATTGTATATATATGTACCACCTCCTCTTTACCCATTTATCCATCAACACCCAGGCTGCTTCCACATCTTGTTCATGATAAGCAATGCTACAGTAAACATATGGATACACATGTCCCCTTAAAGTAGCTTTTTGGGTTTCTTCGGATGAACATCAAAAGTGGGATAGCTGGGTCCTTCTATGTCTCTTGTGATAGCCTTTGTTTTAAAGTCTATTTTGTCTGGTATAAGTATTGCTACTCCAGCTTTTTGTTTGTTTGTTTACATTTTCATGAATTTTTTTTTCCATCCTTTTACTTTCCATCTGTGTGTGGGTGTTTCAATCTGAAGTGAGTCTCTTATAGGCAGCTTATGTAAGGGTTTTGTTTTTTTTTTGTTTTGTTTTTTAAAGATTTTATTGGGGAATTGGTGGAGGGGAACAGCGTTGGGGAATCGGGGAAGGGGAACAGACAAGTTGCTGTCTTTTTGTTCTTCAGTTTAGTTGCGGAGGATGTTGCTTCACTGTTGGTATCATCATTGCGCTCTTCCCGGATGAGGCAGATGGGTCGCTGGCCTCTGGATGTCGCTCACCGAGGCTATTGGCCCCTCACGCTTGGCTGCCAGCTGCTCACGCTGGCTGCGGGCCACTCACTGTAGCCTATGGCAGCCCACTACAGCAGGGGCTGCAGCCCACACCATCACCGGGGCTCGCACAGCCCAGCTCCAGGTGGAGCTGTTGTTAGCTGTAGAGGGCAGTGTCACTGGCCCTCATGTGGGATCCGAACTGGGGCCACTGGCATCCCAAAACCAGCGCTTAACCAATGCACCTCTGGGCCGGCCCAGGGTTTTGGTTTTTTATCCATTCAACCTTCCTATGTCCTTTGATTGAAGCATTTAGTCCATTTACATTGAAAGTAATTGTTGATAGATATGTAGCTATTGCCATTTTATTATTCATAATTTTGATTTTTTTTTTTGTTTTCTCATCTCTTCTTTTCAGTCTTAAAAAAGTTCCTCTAACATTCCTTATAATACTAGTTTGATGGTGATGAGCTCCTTTGGCTTTTTCTCATCTGGGTAGCTCTTTATCCTTCCTTCAACTTTAAATGATAACCTTACTGGGTAGAGTACTCTCAGTTATAGTTCCTTGCTGTTCATCACATTGAATATTTTGTGTCAATCCCTTCTGGTCTGCAAAGTCTCTCTTGAGAAGTCAGCTAGCAATCTTATGAGAGCTCCCTTGTAAGTTACTAGTTGACTTTTTCTTGCTGCTTTTAGGATTCTCTTTTCATGTTTATCATTTGCTGTTTTAATTACAATGTGGCTTGGTATGGGCCTTTTTGGATTCATATTGTTTGGGACTCTCTGTGCTTCCTGGATTTGTATGTCTATTTCCTTCACCAAGTAAAGAGAGTTTAAAATCATTATTTCTTCAAATAGGTTCTCAATGCCCTGCTTTCTTTTGTCTTCTGGTATTCCTATGATGTGGTGTTGGTACACTGATGTTGTCCCAGAGGTCTCTTAAACTGTCTTTACTCTTTTGGATTCTTTTTTTTTTTTTTTTTTTACTCTTCCAATTTGGTGTTCTCTGCTACCTCATCTTCCAAATCACTCACTGGATCATCTTTTTATCTAGTCTGCTGGTGAATCCTTCTAGTTCTTCATTTCAGTTATTGTATCCTTTACTTCTGACTGGTTCTTTTTATGGTTTTTATGTCTTTTTTTATGCTTGCTATATCTTGAATTTCACACTAAGTTCACTGAGCATCCTTATAACCATTGTTTTGAACTTTTTTCTCATAGTTTGCTTGCCTCCGTTTTGTTTAGATTTTTGGGGGCCTGGAGGATTGTTTATTTCCGGGAGTTTTCTCCTGTTCTTTAATGTGGGGTGCATTTCTTTGTTCTCTCATGTTGGCTGCCTCTCAGTGTTTGTTCCTATGTATTAGGTAGATCTGCTATGCTTCCAGTCTTGGCCCAGTGGTCTTTTGTAGTAGGTGTCCTGAGGTTCCCTAGCACAGTCTCCAGGTTCCTTGTGTGGGTTGTTTGTATCGTCCAGTCATAGTTGAGCCTTGATTTCTGTTGGCACTTCAATGGGTGGGATTGACCCTCAAACTGATTGGCTGTGGGGTTTGGCTTTGTACACAGCTGTGTGAGGGGGCTTTGGTATTTGCTCCTGCAGGCTCTTGTTAAGGCTGCCCTTCATGTATGCTGTTTATGGGGCTAATTGGGTAGTGCTCTGCTATGGTGTGAAGCCAAAACTAAGTATGTTGGTTCCAGGACCTCTTGGGAAGGGCTCTGGAGCAGGCCCAGGTCACCCACTGCCTGTGACCAGCTGGGGACTACCTGGTAGGAGCTACAAAGTGATCAGCAGTAGTTTGCTGCCTGTGGTAAAGTTGGAAGTGCGTGGGAGAGGCCCTGCTGTGAACTGAGGGTGGTTGTCATCTGTACTAGGTCTGGGTAGCTCTACAAAAAAATGAGGACAGTCTGAGGCCTGCTGCCACCTGCCAGCTCCCTTAAGTTTCAGCCACTGATAAAGGCTTGTGTGGTACAAAAGTTGGGTGAGGCAGGGTTTCAGGGCATCACTAGAGTAGGAAGAGTTATGGTCACCAAGTTAATGTAGATTCTGGTTTAGGGCCAGTGCTGAGCCTGGAGCTACTTAGCAAAAGTCTCAGAACACACTGAGGCTAGTTGTCTCCTACTGTGACCTGAAGACTTCTATAGTTTTCCAAGAAGAGTGCAGTGAGGGCAGGACTGGCTGTTCACCAAGAAAGTGCCTCCAGTGATGGGGGAATTGGATAGGGAGGAGTTCCAATGGAACTTACTAGACCAATTCAAATTGAGGTTTGTCTGTGGGCATTGGGCAACAGCTCAACAAAGGAAAGATGTCACCCATCTGCCAGCTGCAGGGGAGAAAGGACTCCAGAGAGGGAAAATGGCAATTATCCTTCAGCCCTCGACTTGCAGCCACACACCTCTGTCTGCCCCTAGTATACTTTCAACATCCCCCAAGTCACTGTCCCTGTGCAAGAGCCCAGGGTGAGTTCCTGTGAGTGAGTGAATCTGTACACTGGCCCTTTTAGAGGATGTCAGGGTTTCTTGCAGCCTTCTGTCCCACCTGGATGGTCAGAAACCCGACTGTTTTTCACAGCCAGATATTGTGAGGACTCCTCTTCCCAACACCAGTGCTATTGGGCTGGGGTCCCTCAGTCCTGCTGGGGAGAACCTTCTAACCCATGATTTCCTTTCCTTCTAATTCTCAACTGCCACCAGGAGGTTTGGGGCCAGCCTGTTGCATGTTTGTACCCCACCTGCCAGTCTTAGCATAGCTTCTTCTTTATATCCTTAGTTATAAAACTCTGTTCAGCCAGACTTCACATGGTTCTCCAGGTTGACTGTTCTATAACTTAATTGTATTTTAATGTGTTCATAGAAGGAAGCAGGCACAGTGTTTATCTATTCTGCCATCTTGGATCTGTTCTGGAGTAACTTTAGTAGTACACTATTAATGAGTATACTTTTTTTTATCATAATGATTGTAATCCTAGGATAGATAAGCTTAATTAAAGAATATGAAAGGAAATTATGTTTATTTATATATCCCTGTGTTAATTTCTAAAATTCATTAAATCCCTGTGTTAATTTTTAAAATTCATTAAAATATTTTAAGTATACTTTGCTTTAAAAAAGCCAAAGTATGGTCCCATTTTTCATGAACCCTTTTGTGCCTTACATGGCTATATTTATTTATTTATTTATTTATTTATTTATTTATTTATTTATTTTAAGATTTTATTAGGGAATTGGGGGAGGGGAACAGCATTGGGGAATCGGGGAAGGGAAACAGACAAGTTGCTGTATTTTTGTTCTTCAGTCTAGTTGTGGAAGATGTTGCTTCATTGGCCCATGTTGGTATGTATCATCATTGCGCTCTTCCTGGATGAGGCAGATCGGTCGCTGGCCTCTGGATGTTGCTCACTGCGGCCATTGGCAGCCCGTGCTGGCCGCCAGCCACTCATGCTGGCTGCCGGCCACTCACTGTAGCCTATGGCAGCCCACTGCAGCAGGGGCTGCAGCCCACACCTTCGCCGGGGCTCGCACAGCCCAGCCCCAGGTGGAGTTGTTGTTAGCTGTAGAGGGCAGTGTCACTGGCCCTCATATGTGGGATCCAAACTGGGGCCGCTGGCATCCCAAAACCAGCTCTCAACCAATGCGCCACTTGGCCAGCCCTCATGTATTTATTTTTTAACCTTAAAATATTTGTTAAACACTTTTTTCCGAAATACATGGGAGACCACCAAAATATTTAAGGCTAAGAGTGGCAACGTCAGATCTATATTTTATGAAGTTAGCTTGGTAGCATTGTGGATAATGTAATTGAAGAAGGGAGGAAAGGGGAAGGTAGACTAGTTAGGAAGTTGTATGAATTCAAGAGAGAGATGATAATAGTCTAAACTTGGTCAGTCGAAATGGTGATGTAAAATAAAAGTTTTATTGTAAGAAATAGGTTGGGAATCCCATGTGTTCAACAGTAGGAATAAAAATAATGATGGAAGAGGTGGATGGGAATTTGGGGTTGGAAATTAGAAAGGGCTGAAATCTCATTTCTCTAGAGAAATAGAACCAGTAGGATGTATAGATAATAATAGATAGATGATAGATAAATAGATAGATTTACTTAGTTAGTTAGTTAGTTAGTTAGTTAGTTAGTTAGTTAGTTAGTTAGTTAAAGGATTTGGCTCACATAATTGTGGAGGCTGACAAGTCCAAAACATTCCAGGTAGGCAAGCAGGCTGGAGACCCAGGGAGTGCTGATTTTGCACTTCTAATCTGGTGGCAGTCTGGAGACAGAATTTGTTCATTCTCATGGGACGGCTTTCTGTTTTCTCTGAAAGCTTATTGAATGGCAACCACCTATATTATGGGGAATAACTTACTCAAGGTCTACTCATTTAAATGCTAATCTCATCTAAAAAAAAAAAAGCCTTCACAAGGACACCCAGTCTGGTGTTTGATTAAATATCTGGGTACTGTGGCCTAGCCACATTGACACATAAAATCAACCATCACAAATTAGAAATAATGTTTATTATCAGAGAAGTAGTACTATGCTTCACATAGAGTAAGCACTCAATAAATATAAATGTGATTGTCAGTAGGTCAAAGAAAGTGTATAGCTTCCCTACTGAAAAAGAGTAGTAAAATACAGAGGTTTCTATTAAGAGGGGAGTATCAGGCACAGACTGATTTTTCTCTACTTTCATTTTTCCTAAGCTTCTGTTTCCACTGCCAACACTTTCCATGCTTATTCCAATCCGCAATAAATCCAAACAGGCAAGAAGCATTGTAACCATTTTTTCCATTCTCTCCCTTCCCTCCCTTTTCAGTAGGATTTAGAATAAAGTCATCTTCTAAGATTGACCAGCATATAATCACAATTGAAAGAGACTTGAATTCCTCATAAATATACTCTCATTTTGAATGGACCCCCTGTATTGAAATGTTGAAATGAGACCAACATTCTCTTCAGGCGCAACACCTACATTAGCTAACTTCTATGTCCCTTAATGTATGTAAGTCTAGAATCAGTTCTTAACTTGAAAATCTTCCTGCTCTTGAGAAACACAGAGTCAAAGTCCCTGAGGTTACAAAAAAGAAATATGTATGTATCAAATATTGTTAGACAATATATAAATATCAAAGAGCAAAAGGAATTCATTATGCTTCCACATTGAATCAGCTACATAAAAGAAACCAGCAATATTTTTCATTTTCAAGGAAATAAAAAGTTCACATGCAATAAGGAAAACGCAAATCCACTTTTCCTTCCTAACAATTCCAAGAAAGTTCTGAATGTTATAGAAAACCATTCCTAGTATAGTAATTCATATAGGCTCTAGAACCAGAAACCCAGATTGCTAACTACTCCGGATACTAACTCTAGATCCTCACTGAAGTCACTTAGTCCTTTGTACTTCAACTTCTTTGTCTTTAAAGTGGGGATAAAATAGAACTGAGAAAGAGAAAAATGTCCCCTACCAGTTGGTAGCTAGCTTCTTGTGAGCATGCATTCACAGCTAGGCTGTGGTGTTCTATTGAACAAAAAAATGCCAGTGGAAGGTTCTTAATACATATTGCAAAACTCCTCAAGAGAGCTGTGACTACTATCTGGCTTAGATTTAATTGCTGCATATCACTAGTCATATTGATAATAATGGGAAGTTTTAATATTTGCAAATGATATAAAAATACAACTGTTTGTATTTTGTCATTTTAGAAATTTAAACATTGTTTGACATGTTTTCTTATTGCATATTTCTTCTTTGATAATTTACCTTGTCTTATTGTTTGCACACATTTTCTTTGCTGTGGTTGTTTTATATTTACTTCTTGTATATAGGGATATTAACCCTTTGTCTTAAAGAGAGAGAGCAAACATTATGCCAACTTCTATAAAATAATTCTACTGAAGTTTTGTGTAAATATTTTTTTAATTATAAAAATATTTCATAAAACAATCATTTTAAGCACAGATTCAAATAGTCTCATGTTTCAATTTATTAGGTCTTTGTAATATCACCTCTTATTTTCTATATTAGGTTAACATATTAGGTATTAACTAAATGTAGCCTGTGAAGGGTTTGAATTTCAGTGCTTGTAAATTTATAAAATCTCAGTAATAACAGTTCCTTTGTTAAATGCCTTTTAATGAAAGCTATGTATATATTCGACCTTATCATCTCCTAGTACATTAGTGATTCTTTTTTGCTATTTTAAGTCTTTAATTAGAATAGAATTTTTTTATTGTATGGTAATAAATTATTGATCTAAATGTATGTCCTTCATAGTAACCAGTTATCCATAAATCATTTTTTTGAAGAAGTTATATTTTTACCAAATTATTTGAAGTATCATTTTATGATAGACCATTTTTTGACACTCACACCTCTACACACACACACACACACACACACACACACACACACACACACACCACTTTGGCCTGCTTTTGTATTTTTTGTTTGTAATATCAATGTGTTTGCTCTGATACTAGTATAACACTTTTAATAATCATATCTTTATGATACAGTTTTAACATTTTCATTTATATTTAGAAATTTTTTTTGCATTTTGGATAAATTTATTCTTCAAGATACATTTCAATTTTTTTTTGTTGGGACCAGGATAAGAATAACAACATCTGAGATTTGTTTTCTTTTGTTTTGTTTTTAATTAATTTATTTGTTTATTTATTTTTAATTAGCTTCAGGTGTACAACAAAGTGTAATAGTTATACTTTTTACCCCTCAAAGTGACAGCCCCCCTCTCCCAATTCTCCGCCCCCACTACTCCCCCCAACATCTGAGTTTTTTTAATTGGAGATTTTTAAATTAACTTTCTAGGATTTATAGGTCTTAAAAAAATGTGTAATCTTTATTTCAGATTTCTAATTTATCTTGAGACTTACATTAATCAAAATTTTGCTAAAATATGAGGTGGCTATTTTAATAATAAATTTAGATAAACTATTCAAGATGGATTCCTTCAGCCAAAGTCTTGAATTTTTGAACAAATACAGAAGGATCATGTTACTTATTGAATAAGGAGTCTCATTCTTTGATGATTTAATCTTTTTTCTTAGAGGTAAGAGTAAGAGTGATTAATAAATCTCAGAGTAATAAACATTTAAACATATAGCATAGCAAGGTTTTAGATTACATTGGAGTATTTAGAGTATATTAGTATAAAGCTCTGTCATAAAGCACTGTTTAAGAGAAAACAATGTAAAGAACAAAGCTGAATAACTGCACTATCTGATTTCAGGACTCACAATAAAGCTATAGTAATCTAGTCAGTATGTATTGGCATAAGGATCAAAGCGTCAGAATAAAGAAACATATCAGACCTACAAATACAGAGGGTGCCAAAAAAATGAATACACGTTTTAAGAAAGGAAAAAACTATTAAAATTGTAATACTCAATATATACCAATAACAAAAGATGAATACAGGTCACGTTTGACTTCTGCAATTACAAGAGGTGCTCAAAGTGTTTACTGTCAGAGTCCAGATACTTCTGATTACGCTCAACAACTGCTTGAGCAATGTTGACCAAAGTGTCCACTTGCATTTTTTGGGTACCCCCAGTATGTAGGCAATTGTTACTTTGTTTTTGGCCAAAATTGTAAAAGTAATTCAATGGGGGAAATATAGACTTTTCAATTGTAAAAAAATGAACCTCGGGCCGGCCGAGTGGCTCAGTTGGTTAAGAGCTCGCTCAAGAGTGCGAGTTGAGCTCTGAGCAACAGCTGTTCGAGGCCAGCCCGAGCTGAGTTGCTGTTGAGCTGCCAACAGGTGGCAGGATGGCTCAGCTAAAACAAAACAAAACAAAACAAAACAAACAAACAAAAAAAAAGTGAACCTCTATCCATACCTTGAATCATACACAAAAGTTAACTCAAAATGGATCATCGACATAAATTTTAAAACTAAAACTATAAATTTCTAGAAAATAACATAAAAGAAACTCTTTGTGACCTTGGTCTTGGCAAAGATTTCCTAGGACAGAAAATGCATGAACCTTTAAAAAAGTGATAAAGTAGACATCATCAGAAGTAAAAACATGTACTCTTCTTAAAGACACTAGTTTTAAAAAGCATTAATAACAAACTGTAACAAACTGTACCTGTATGACCAAACTCCAAAACATTAGCAACACCAAATGCTGTCAAGGATGTGGAGCAACAGGAGCTCTAATCTATTGCTGTTTAATATAACATTGTACAGCCACTTTGGAAAACAATTTGGAGATTTCTTACAGAAAAAAACATACTCTACCATACAATCCAGAAATTGTAATCCTTAATATTTACTCAAAGGAGTTGAAAACTTATGTCCACACAAAAATCTGCACACAATTACGTATAGCAGCTTTATTCAGAATTGCTAAAATTTGCAAGCAAACAAAATATCCTTCACTAACTAGGTGGATGGATAAATAAATTGTGGTACACATAATGGACTGTTACTCAGCAATAATAAAAATGAGTTATAAGCCATTAAAAGACATGGAAGAACCTTAAATGCATATTACTAAGTGAAAGAAGCCAGTGCACAAAGACAACATACTGTATAATCCCAACTATATGGCATTCTGGAAATGGCAAAACTATAGAGGGAATAAAAAGATCAGCGATTGCAAGGGGTTTGTGGGTGGAAGGATGAATAGGCGGAGCATAGAGGACTGTTAGGGTAGTGAAAACACTCTATGATACTACAATAATGGAGACGTGTCATTACACATTTGCCCAAACCCATAGAATGTACAACACCGAGAGTGAACTGTATGATAAGCTATGGACTCTGGGTGTGTGATGTGTCAATATAGGTTCATCAAGTATAATAAATGTACCCTCTGGTGAGGAATGTTGATAATGGGAGAGGCTGTGCCTGTGTGGGCAGAGGGTATATGGGAAATCTCTGTACTTTCCTCTCAATCTTGCTGTTAACCTAAAACTGTTCTTTAAAAAGTTCTAGATAAATACAGATGGAGAAAATATTTGCAAAACATATATTTGATATAATACTTGTATTCAAAATATATTCTTTTAATCACAGTAAAAAAAAAAACAACTCAGTTTTTAAAAGAGCCAAAAGATTTGATATTTCATCAAAGACAAGAGCCGAATGACAAAACAGCACATGAAAAGATGCTCAATGCCTTTCACTATTCATTAGGGAGATACAATTACAACAATGGGAATCCACGACACATCTGTTACAATGGCTGATGAGGAAGCAGAGCCACTGGAACTCTCATACATTGCCTGTGGGAACGCAAAATAATACAATCACTACAGAAAATCACCTAGCACTTTCTGATAAAATTAAAACATACACAACAAACATATTTCTGACTTACATATTTATGCAAGCAAAATAAAAATACATGTCCACACAATTAGCCATCCATAAATGGTGACTTTATTCATATTATTACAAACTGGACACAACCCTAAAGTCCATTACTGGTGAGTGAAAATAAACAGAGTCAAGTACCTGTACACAATGAAATAGGACTCATCAATTTATCAACTGATAAAAAATAATTAACATAAAAAATGAAGATGAATCTTAAAGTATTAAGCTAAGTAGAAGAAGTCCACACAAAAGCCACATACTGTACTCATGTGATTTCATTTGTATGACATTCTAGCAAACACAAACTTAACAGGCCCAGAAATCAGATCAGTAGATGCCAGGATCTGAGGGTAGAGGAAGAGGATTGTTATAAAGAGGAGTGCATGTTTTAGGGTGTTGAAAATATTGTATATGTTTATTGTGGCTGTCATTACACACTTAATATATTTGTCAAAGCTCATAGAACTGGGTCTTTTAATATATGTAAATTAAACTGCAATAAACCTGACCTTTAGGAAAGCACAGGTTTTGAACTAGAAAGAGCTAGACTGATAACGCTGGCACAGAAGACACTGACTAGAACCTCAGATGAGTCTCTTCACTTTGTCATGTTGGTATGCCTCTCTTTATGTTGGAAAGGATAGTAGGATAGTAGCGCATGTGAAGGGTTTGGCACAGAGCCTTCTTCTGAGAGTTATGCACAGGATGCGGATGCTGGTTCCCCATAGTGAGAGCAGTGGAAGTGGTAATGGGATGGAGGTAGTGGTGACAAATGTAACTCTTTTCTAGGATGAACAGGAAAAACCCATGCACCCCACTACTTCCAAGGCCAAATTATCTTATCAAATTGATTCAAATAGAAGATTCTCACAGCTTACAGAAAGTCATTTTGTGTTTCATTGCCAACACAGGAAAAATATAAACTATAAATATATGTGTGTGTATCATATACAGATTGTTAATTGGAGTGTGAATGCAGTAGAAAGAGGGTATGAGTAATAGGTGGCTTAAGCCAAATTTAGTTTAGTCATATCCTTGTTCTGCCAACATACCTCAAGCTTAAATGGTATCACTGAAGCTGTTTCAGACTTGAATTGCTCCAAAGCATTATGCTTGTGCCAATTGGGCTAAAATTGGGTGGTAGTTCACGTCTGCAACCATAGGCAGTATCTTTTATGAATTATTTATTTACAGCATCACTTAAGCCAATGCATAACATTATAATATGCTCTTATAAAGCTAATGTCACAGACAATTTGTGAAGCAAATTTATGCTAGGAAATAAGCAGTTCACAGTATGAAATATATTTTTGTATAGGAAAAGTTGCTAGACATCATGTGGTTAATTAAACAGTCAGCCCCACATAAGCTATTTGATTGCCACATAGAACTAATACTAGAGTATTAACCACTTTTTTGTGACTCTTTATGGGAAAATTTGTTTTAAATTTGATTCTGATTTGATATATCTATTTCCTCAGTCCAATTAAGTAATGGTAAGCAAATCCTCTTCCATTCCCAGAACCTGATAACAGAAGGGAAATTCTAGTTATTGATCATCTATTCAAGAAGCTTTGGGGTACAGACCTAGATTCTCTATGTTTTTCAAATTCAAGCTTTGTGTTTGTTTTCTATTATACTTGTCACCTTTCTTTGTCTGTTTGGGAGAGGGGTAGTGCATGTTTGAGGGGTGTTTACAATTATTTTTAAAAATCCAAGAACTTGAATGTTTGAATACTAGCTGTGTCTACTGTATATAATATAAAAATATGTGTTTATAAATTAGCATTAAATGACAATGAATTAAGAGTATGAGTGCCTGTGGTGTGCCTACTCTTGTCCATAAATCATAAACAACTTGACCTATGGACTAAGCAGTGGTTGGTTTGAAATTTCATTCAAGAACAACTTTGCAAATCAATCAAAAGTGAACTCACACAGTTCTGAGATGCTGATGCAAGCCAATGTTATTCAAATTATAGAAGTAGTTATCCATTCATATATTAAATAGTTTTAATTATGGAAGCAACAAAACCACATTATAAAGGAAAGAGTTACCCATAATCTCATTCTCCTAAGAAAACTATTATTTATAGCCTTCTTTATATCAGTGTGACTTTTGCAAAGTAGTGTCTTTTCAAAAACAGGACATACTTGAAATTCGTAAAGGAAGAGTTGGCAAACCCTGACCGGAAAAGCAAAGTCTGTCAGCTGCCTGCTTGTGTACAACCAGCAAGCTAAGGATGGTTTTTATAATCTTAAATGTATGAAAATCAAAAGAATAAATAAGATTTCATGACATGTGAACATTAAATGAAATTCAAGTTTCAGTATTGACAAATAAATTTGTTGGAATACAGCAATGCTGATTCATTCATGTATTATCTGTGGCTGCACAGGGCAGAAACTAGGGTAAGACAAGTGAGGCACTTACCTTGGGCACAGAATTTAAGAGGGTGTCCAGAAACAGGATAACAAAGATAAATAGTATCTTAAAGAAAAGTTTTAAAGTTAATCCAAAAATTAATGATCAACAAAATATCAAAATTTTACGAAAGTCAACATCAGTACTATAACAGCAGAGCTGATTCATTACAACCTAGACTGTATGGGCAGCAAAACATAAAATATTAACTGGCTGGGCTTTACCAAAGGAGTTTGCCAACTCCTGCTCTATGGCATTTAGGTCCTACTGTTGTTTTCCTATTTCCACCAATACTTTTTTCTTTAGTAGAAGACACATACAGATCAATAAAATTTTGTGATTGAGATAGTCCCTGCCAAGGACCTTTGTCAATCAAACGAGAAGAAATAAACCAAATGAAATATATTTAATTAACAATATGGTAGGCATGAAATCTCCTTCTTACTGCGGTTTTCTTAAATAAATAGGAGGAGAAGGAGAAGGAGGACAAACAAGAGAAGGAAAAAGGGCAGGAGGAGAAGGAACTGTGTCATGTGATGTAGTGGAAATGATGTGTGAAAGGCTGACTCTACCTAATATGATGCTAAATAAGATGCAGAAGTGAGGTACCATAGACTTACAAAGACAACCATTCATCCAGATATTACCAAACCTTGACTGCTCTAAAAAAATTACTTGTCATTTTATGTTTGATACTGGGTTATTGTGAGCAATAATTTTACTCTGAGGAAGTTTAATATGTCAGACACCAAGCCTTAGATATTATCTAAATTCTTAACAAGAGAAGAAATGACTTTGCCAGCGGTCAGCCTATACTTTTCATTTTCAAGAGCCAGTTGCCTAATAATGATTTGTAAGACATGAACCCAAATGCTAAGTACTGGAGATGTGATATCATGTAATGAGATTAAATATCAGAGGGAATTTTGAAAACCTCATTTCTACAGATTATTTTCAAAATTCTTACCAGTTTTTCTGAACACTTTTTTTCTTTTTTGTCACATTGTCAGTATTTATAAGAAATTTGCTTCTTAAAACTATTAAGAAGTGGTGAACTGATATTTTTTCATACTTACCCAAAGAAATCTTTAATATTGATTAGTCAGAAGTCTTTTATCATTGTTGAGAATCTTGAAAAAAATGAGACATATAGAATCTCCTGCACCATGGAAGTCATTCTGTTTTTCCAAGATTTGTGTGCTATAACAAGAATACATATGTGTTGTACCTGGGCAAAGTTACATTTTACCTGTTTTTCTAAATGTTAAATGCTAAAACATTTAAAATTTAAATTTTTGTTATTAATTGTTGTGTCCCTCACTACAGGGCCGTAGCTGTCCGAGAGGGCCGTCAGGGGTTGAGAAACAGAAAATATAGACAAAAGATAAAGGATAGATCAAAAGCAGTGCTAGCCAGGGGACTTAGTGCCTCTAGGACAAAGAGCCCCGAATTGAGCTTCACTGCGGCTTTTATTGGGATACACACAGGGAAGTGGCATTGTTTTTTCCACGGTCTGTAAGTCACATACATCATACTGGAGAACTTAGCTCAGAGTCAAAACACCCCATGACCTGCAGGCTGCCTTTACCGAAAGTCCCATGACCTGTGTACATGCACCTCCTGGGAGACAGAAATTTCTCATGCTGAGGCTTAGAGACAAGAATGCATGGAGGTCAGATGTTATCACCTGGTTAGGTTTCATTCTCAGGCAGGCTGTCAGCACTGAAAACAAGGGGTCTTTTTTAATTGGGTTGTTTGTTTTTTTGGTGTTGAGTTTCATGAGTGTTTTATAAATTTTGGATATTAACCCCTTATCGGATATATCATTGGCAAATATATTCTCCCATTCAGTAGGCTTCCTTTTTGTTTTATTAATGGTTTCCTTTGTTGTGAAAAAACTTTTAAGTCTGATATAATCCCATATGTTCATTTTTTCTTTTACTTCCCTTGCCCGTAGGGATGTATCAGTAAAAATATTGCTCCGGGTAATGTCTGCAAATGTACTCCCTATATTTTCTTTTAGGATTTTTATGGTTTCAGGTCTTACATTTAAGTCTTTAATCCATTTTGAATTTGTTCTTGTATAAGGCGTAAGGAGATGATCCAGTTTCATTTTTTTGCATGTGTCAGTCCAATTTTCCCAGCACCATTTATTGAATAGACTATCTTTACTCTAGTGTAAATTCTTGCTTCCCTTGTCATAGATTAACTGTCCGTAAATGCTTGGATTTATTTCTGGGCTCTCTGTTCTGTTCCACTGATCGATGTGCCTGTTTTTATGCCAATACCAAACTGTCTTGATTACTGTGGCCTTGTAGTAGGTTTTGATGTCTGGTAGTGTGATCCTCCCGACTTTGTTTTTATTTCTCAGAATTGCTGAGGCTATTCTGGGTCTTTTATGATTCCATATAAATTTTAGGATTATATTTTCTAGAGGTTTGATCACTGCACTGTATTACTAAAGTGGAGGGGGTATACCTACTGTAATTGAATATATATAGATAGTCACGGGATGTGGATTATACTGTGAAAGAGAGTCAGAGGAAGAGTAATAGATATATATGATATGGGGGGGAGTGGGGTGGTGTATTGTGGGTGGGGAGTTGTCACTTTGAGGGGTAAAATGTATAACTATTGCACTGTGTTGTACACCTGAAACTAATTTAAAAAATAAATAAGTAAATTAAAAAAAAAAAAAAAGAAAACAAGGGGTCTTTGGCCCATGTTCTTCACCTCCCTGATTCCTCCCATGGTATCCCTGTGACTGTGTCTGGCTTGGATTCCCCTATCTGCAGCTAGGGTCGTATCCATCTTTGACTAACCAGCCCTCTTTTTTGGGGTCCCATGGGGATTTGCCATAAGCATAGTGAAAGTACTGTATCCATGAGGATCTGATGTTAAGAAAAGGTGCATGGGGGCAGACAGTTAGGCTGCTGTGTGACCATAATTAGTAATATAAAAAGTTTAAAAATTAAACTCCCAAATATTCACTTATTAAATATTTGAAGAGATATCCAATCTACGTTGTTTAAAATATTTTGGGGAGTTTAATTTTTTAACAAGTATTAACAAATATAGTCTTTTAAATACACAGAAATCTTGTATGATATTTTTTAAAATGTTATACCTTTGTTTTGTTTTTGTTTTTGTTTTTGTTTTATTAGTTTCGGGTATACAAAACAATACAATAGTTATACTTTTCACCCCTCACAAAATGACAACACCCCTCCCCCAACACTCCCCCATATCATACATAACCATTACAATTCCATTGACTCCAGTCTCCACACTATATTCCACATCCCATGACTATATATATTAAATTATGTTGACATACAATATTATTCAACATCAGCTTCAGGTGTACAGTGCAGTGGTCAGGCCTCTACACCGTCCATGAAGTGGTCTCCCTACCAAGACATGTGTCCATCTGATCCCCTAAAAAGTGTTTACAACATTATTGATTATATTCCCCAAACTTTGTTTCATATCCCTATGGCAATATTCTAGTTACCAATGTATATTGTCTCGTTCCTTCCTCTTCTCTCTCATCCCTACCCTTCTCCCATCTAGCAACCCTCAGTTTTTCCTATATGTCTGTGAGGCTATTT
Source organism: Aselliscus stoliczkanus (assembly GCA_033961575.1). NCBI lineage: Eukaryota > Metazoa > Chordata > Mammalia > Chiroptera > Hipposideridae > Aselliscus > Aselliscus stoliczkanus. The sequence goes on from CM066728.1 coordinate 159,263,044, forward strand.
CTGTTTACTTTGCTCATTAGATTCCACATATAAGTGAGATCATATGGTATTTGTCTTTCTCCGACTGATTTATTTCACTTAACATAATGTTCTCTAGGTTTAATAAAGATGTTTGATTATACAGGTTTGCAATAAATTAAGGAAGGGAAAGCCCATTGTGTAGTAATTATATCATTAGAGGATAATGATACTTTATTTCTGCAACTGATGGTTATAACTGGTGATTTGAAACTTATTTGTGATTTTAAAAAAATTTAACTCTGATATTTTTTTATTTTTTATTTTTTTAATTTTTTGTTTTTTTATTATTATTATTTTTTTAGCTGAGCCATCCTGCCACCTGTTGGCAGCTCAACAGCAACTCAGCTTGGGCTGGCATCAAACCGCCGTTGCCAGAGTTCAGCTCACACTCTTGAGCGAGCTCTTAACCAACTGAGCCACTCTGCTCGCCCTGATATATATATTTTAATGTTAGCCCTTTTATTTTATTTTATTTATTTATTTATTTATTTATTTATTTATTTATTTATTTATTTATTTATTGAGGGCGGTGTCACTGGCCCTCATATGTGGGACCCAAACCGGGGCCACTGACTTCCCAAGCCAGCGCTTAACCACCGTGCCACTCGGCTGGCCCAACTCTCTGATATTTTTTAACTGTCTGATATAGCAAGATTCATAAACACTCACAATTACATTCTGATCAATCAACTCAATTACCTAGCATGGTTAAGTTATCTAGCATCTTACAGAACTTCTACCTTTCAGATCTGTCACCTGGAGTTCAGCTTCTATAAAAACAAAAGACTTAATGAATTCCAGAATTGTGAAATTACAAAATTTTGAGTGATTTGCCAAGTTTAACATTGTATAACTACTCAGAACATAATACCTACCTTAAGAAAATTATGGCATCATTGTTAGGTAGAATGCTTAGTAAGTAGTCAATGGCTAGTTCTTCATTTTGCTGTGTGTATGCAGTGAATTACATATAGTACTCATTTAATGAATATTTGTTGAATGAACTCAGTACATTATACGGACCCTGATAAAACGATGTTAACAGAGGTTATCATTGTGGACTTGTCAATGTTTCATTAAGCATTTCAAAACAGTCTTCATTAAATTAGAGTCTAGATTAGAAATGTGTATATAGATTGATAAGTATATATATGCTCATAGATGCATATATAGAAAGTAATAACTGTAAATAAGCTTAGGTCCATGCCTTTAAAAAATCAAAAGTTTTAAAAACCAGGCTTTATGTCTAAGGGGACATATAACAGTCTCTATATTTTCTACTATAATGACAATATAAATTCAAAGAAAAATTTAAAATGAAATTTCTTAAGAACTAAATAAATTTCTATTGTGTTGAGGAATATCATTCTCCTTGGTTGCTAGTTAAATGTAGTCTTTGTTCTGTGATTAGATTAAATATTTGAATGGCTTTCATGAGTAATGTTCACTTTAGGTAAGTCATAGTCTAAAAGCGGTCCCACTTAGTAATTCCCAAAACCAATGAATTGACCAATGAATAACATTTATTGAGTACTAAAGGAAGAACAATATATGAGGCTCTTGAGAATCTTAAAGAGATTCAATTCTACCTATACCATTACAAATATTTTCTCTTAGGTCAGGGACATGACAAACATCTGGAAATATGAAGAGTTTATCTTAAAGAATCCAAAAAATTCTGTCATAGCAAAGCACTCAAAGTGCTAAAACACAAAAACTAAACCCAAACATTCATCTGGTAGTCAGAAATTGTGGATTTTGTGGGTCAGCTCTGCTTTTATAATAATTGGCTATGTTACTACGGACAAGTCACTTAATCTTGTTGGCCTTTAATTTCTTCAACTCTTAAATGAAAGAGGTAACAAAGAGATTAGATGATCCTAAATCCTGAATCAAATTCCTAGTGGGTTCTACAGAAAATAATCAAGTCAGAGGCAGATGGAGAAGGCATCTGAGCTCTGTTGGCAGTGAAAGAAGTCGGCCATCAAAAGTTGGGATGCAAGAAAGGCTGAGGGTGCACATGCCACACACTGTCTCCTGTTCCTACTTGCCAGCTCAATACTTTTGGATTTTTTATTATTCACAGGGCACCGCAGTCACTTGCTAGTTTGTGTGTATTTGTTCAGAGTAATCATTTTATACCCAGGGACTTACAGTGTGATCCTAGGAAGTGGCAGCATTTTAGCTGCAGAAAGAGGATCAGGCTGAGCATTCTTGAGAAAGATTGCAAAACTGCTTTCACTTCACATAGTGTATTTCTAATGTGAGATTTCTTTTAATGGGGAAAAAGTGATGTTTAAAAGGAGAAACTTGGATGTTTCCTAAAGCAACATTCAAAGCAATTAAATGAAGCTTTTTAAGCAATATGCTCTTTTTCACTCTCTCGATCTCCTCTTTAGCCTTAAGTTAAAACCAGAAGAGACCTTTGAAAAATGATGATTTTTTTGTTATATTTAATATGTGATCTTTTCATGTTTCTGCTGTTGTATGCTTTTGAGCTGTCTAACAACTATAGCTATGTAGCCAGAAGGGCAGACTTGTCTTATATCCTGTGAAGAGATGACTACCTGAAGTGTGAGAATGAAAGAAAATATAAGAATTGTATGAAAGGTTTTACTACAGAGAATATGGGGCCAAGACCTTCATCTAACCCTGGATACACATTATTCTTAATAATGCATACCGCTATCTTTTTTTTTTTTTGACTGACTGACTTTAAGTAGTGAGCTTTCGAAAATTGACAATATTTTACAGAAACAGGATTTTTTTTTAAAGCATAGTTCTGTTTCCTGTATCTTTCACAGTTCTTTAATTTGAGACATATCACTTTTATCTCATCTTGCTTTAACACCAGATTTGGTTTAATTAAATTTATGTCAAATGAACACATGAAACGAAAGGAAAATCAGAAAGCCTGCAGTTGCCCATTAGTGAGTCAGTGACTGCAGTGAAAGGCTTTTGAAGCCTGGCTTACTGCCAGGACAAGCCTGCAATGATGCTCGGAGACACCCATGATGCTTTGAAGGGAAGGACTTAGCTGACCTGAGCCTGCTCAATGAAATCAGTCAAAATCCTCACGGGCGGGATATAAAATCTATAACAAGTCTTCTGTCTTCTACCATTTACCTGTCAAAGGAAAAGAGTAGAGGGTGTGAACCACAATCTATAGAGACAATTAATTGTACTAGATCCATGTATTATTATTATTATTTTCATCATTATCATTATTATTGTTATTGATTAGGTGGGTGATTTTGTCTGTTTTGAAAGCAACATGCCAAGCTTTTTGAAAGGTAGTGCCAAACTGTCAATTTCTGGAGCTCTTCTATCAAAACAATCTTTAATTTAAGGCTCTCCTAATTGAAATATCTGTCAACTAGTCAGATACTATAGGCTGTTAGAGAATATAAAAAGCATAAGCTTTAGGGGCTAATATTTAGAACATTGCAAATGTGTCACTGTTATAACACCTACATTTAAAAATAAATGAAGTCCCAGATGTTTTCACACTCCTGTTACAATGCAAAGTAAAATACCACGCCTTAGATTGTTTCTAATACCACATAGTTTTTGTGTTTTTATATTGAAGACATATTTAATGCTTTAGGTATAAAACACATTATACAGCCTCAGCACCTCCACATAAAATATATTGAATGACTCTATCAATCGTGTAATGATTTTTATTCTGGTTTTGTGTTTAGACATATTCTTAAGGGAGATAGATAGATAGATAGATAGATAGATAGATACATAGATACATAGATACATAGATAGAGATATACATAGATATGCATATAACTATGTGTATTCCTTTTGTTTATTGGAACCTGATCCAGAGGTTCACTTGTATTTTATATTTTCATATTTTAGAAATTAAAGTCTTTACTCAAACTTTCAAAAATAAAATAAATAAATCATTAGGCAGCAGCAGGATGCACTGAATGTTACTAAAACAGGACATGTAACAGCAAGCTTGGTGAACATCTAGAACTATCTAAGGGATTAAAGAAGGCAAGAGAGGGCTTTTAGTGCCTATATGTTTTTCTTGTTATAAAAAAAAAAAAATTAAACAAAGAAAGATCTAAGTGTTCCCAAAGTCAAATCAATATTATCTTTGGTGCTTCACAATCCAGCAATACCAAGAATCATCAATGTACTTGCTCAATGTCTGTCTAATTTACTTAGTTTTGCTCATCTCCCACAGTTACTCCATCTCAGATTTTCTACTTACAAATTCCTGGCTTTTCTTTTCTTTTTTTTTCTATTCCACTTATAACTGAAAATAAAAGTAAAGTAAACAAGAATTAGAAAATTTGAAGGGTTCCATTTGTTGCATTTGAACACGTTTCCATTCACAGATCCAACATGTGTTGGCATATCCTAAAGTGTGTTCTAAAGCACTGGAACACCATACTAAGAGTTGCCTTTGATCGAATATCGTTCTGAGAAGAAAAAGGATTTCTGCCTCGATCTGAATATGAGACATCATTTCTTGGCCAATAGCAAAGTCTTTAATTTTGTGGAATTTGTGAAATATGTTCAGCGGGATTCTGCCACTTGCCTCTAGTCAGATATTAGCAGTCTTTTCATTTCATGAGATCAAATGAGATATGAAAATATTCAGTGTTTGCAAATTCCATAGGATATAGTACAATCCTAGTAATATAAGAAAAAAGATGGGTTTAATTTGCATTCACATTGCCTTTGATAAGGTTAAAATGTAAGTTTATATTCAAATTATTCACTTCTTAATAATTATGCTTTTTTTGTTCTCAGTATATATTTAACATTTAAAATATTATACAATACCATCATATATATATATATATATATATATATCCAAATAACTTATAATTAAAAAGTAAGAATTTTATGTTTATGAAAGAATCTTCAATTATTCAATGTTAATTCAAAATTCTTACTGCCATATGTGTTTTTCTTTATGAAAAACTTGTCAGTTTCTTCAACTATTTTGTTTAATAAAGGATAAATTAAATTATCTGTTACAAATCACACATGATCATGATAATTGGGAAGAATCTTAAAATGCTCTATCCAGGAACTATTTAATAATAAAAGTTTTAGGAAATTGAATATATTTGTGAACATGGTCAGTAATAGCCTTATTTGCTTGTTTTTTGTGTTAAGATATGATTAAATGTCTGCTTTGTTTTATTCAGGAAGATTTTTTTCAAAGGATTATTGGGGGAAAATAAGCAAGCATTGAAAACTCTCCTAGAGACTGCTCAGAAATATGTATTCTCTCCTGCAAAATATTTGCCCAATAAGCTCTTTTAAACTGGAATACATAATGACCACACTATGCAGGCAAATTTCTGCTTTATTTTTTTCTATCTTGAATTATTCTAGTAATTGTGCAGTGCAGCTTTTTCCCCTGGCACTACTGACCTACCCTCTTTATTCCACATTTTAAAACCAAATTGCCAGAAGTGTCTGAAAGGCTGTTCTTCAGGAGGGGAGGGGAAACAAAAAAAAAGGCACTTCAGGGCCAAGGTTTTGCTAACACACGGAGCATTAAGAGATGAATCCGGGGCATAGCAGATTGCTGAGAGTACCTTTCACACCAGAATCAAAGGCACGCCGAAAGGAGTCAACATTTTGCCTGAAGTTGCTCTCTCTAGCTCTCCTGTTGCCTGTAATGAAGTAGCTAAAAGGACATTTGGGACACTTCTGGGCCAAGCAGAGCTGTCTCAGATCCACCTAAAGAATCATAGCCAAAGAAAAATTGATTCTAAGAAATATCTCAATCTAATTCTCTATATTTGCCCACAGAGAAATGTGGCGAGGCATGGCCCATTTTCCTGGTAGCATACTTTGGGTTTCCATCAGTTGCTCCTGAATAGTCTTAAATAAATTGCCAGCTGTTTCACGCCTGTCTTCATTTTCATCCAGTAGATGTTAATTTACAAGTGCGTGTTTCATGAGGATGCAAATCCCCAACTTGTGTTTTCTGGTATCTTCAGTTACTCAAAATGGAAGTTTTAGGATGAAATGATGAGAGAGAAAAAGAGGAACAAACATTTTAAAATTGATCCAAGAAGACATTTTACCCACATGCTACTATCAACAGTAAGACTATCTGACAGGAAGGTATTCTGTCAGATACTTTTCTAGCTCAAAGTAAAGATTAATATGGGGCCCTAATTGATTATGTCAATGCCTAGCAAAGTGCCTTCATAACACTTCAAAAGAAAATTACTCACAAGTGCCATCTATTCATTTATATTCATACAATGAGGCAATTAGATCAATAAATGGATATGAGGCATTTGAAGCATTGGGGAAGCCAAAGTTTATTACACCAATTTTTGTCTCATACCCAATCACTTCCCTAGTTTTAGACTGACGCTAAATTGCAAAGACAACCCTGTGATTCCAGCTACCTTTCAACAAAGGACTCTTTTTAAGAATTAAAAGCATATAACCTGTTTTAATATTATCCTCAAAATATATAAATGAGTAAATAAATATTCTCTTTCTTAGGTCTAATAAATATATATTTTCTTTCTCAGGTGCCATTGAAAACAGATGTTGAAAGGTAAGAAAATATATTTAAAACATAATTTTAAAAGATGTGATTATCCCTCATATAAAATACAAAATATTTAAAAATGAATGAGGTTCATTATTTGTGCAATTCAAACTGAAAACTCAACTTGAAGATAATATATTTTTCATTACTGTAACTGTCCACAAGAGAGCCCATATCACTTGTTTTTTCGAGCAATAACGTGTTTTATCTGTTGTGAACATTGGTACATAAAATGCTTGGAGTTATATTTTAGAAATCACAGAGTTCTGCCTTTGAGTTCTGTCCTTACAAATCCCCCGGTTCTAACCGTATCATCATAGAATATTAAAATGTTCACAGCAAAGGGACACACAAGTTGGAAGGTTCCAGTCAAACTGATTATACAAAATGATAACGCTAGGGTTGTCCAGCCATAAAAGCAGATAAGTCAAAAGGGGAATAATGTGCATTTTCACTGGCAAATGATAAAGATTCAGTGCCCCAGGACAGCTGCCTTCCCGCCATCAGAGCCATTCCGGGAAGAAAGGCTTTTATTAAGACTGTTAACTTAGCACAGAAGCAACTCTGAAAGAGACAATAAGGGAGAGTATGCCCAATGCACATCTAAAATATTAATTAATACACCTCCAGAAAGATGAGCACTTACATTTCAGTTACAAAGGCAAGGTGAATTCTTGAACTTAGTTCAACATTCATCCTTACATAGTGATGGGGTTCAAAAGGAAGGCAACGATGAAGTCACTTACAGTTTGCAATTCAGCTGTCATGTGGAAGTCAGCAGTAGGTGTGAGCACAATATAACTGTGAAGAATATGTGGCTCAATAATATACAGCAAAACAGAACTTTACAACTGCTTATGCATAATTAATTATCTGGGACTAGCCTGCTCTGGTGCAACACTTTATGGAGTAATAAAAATTTAAACTAAAAATACAGACACCTAGGTACTGTGGTCACAGTAAAAACTCTGTCTTCCTTTGCAGGCTTATTATTTCCCGAAGCTGTGGCTGACAGCTTCTATGAACACATATTTTTGCATATATTTTGTTTATGTGCAAACCTTGGCATTTCAGCCATCTCCTGCTGAGACCCCTTTCTACCATATGCTTCTGTTTTTCTTCATTAGTTGATGTGATCCCTTTTGACTGTTGCATGCACGTGAAAGGACAGTGGGCTGGGGGGGAAAAGAAACCCTGCTTTAAGAGAGTGCATGTCAGTTGGCCTTCAGCTGTTTGGAGCTGATTGCATCTGACAAGTGTTGTAGCTACTCATCATAATGGATGTCTCTGCTTTAGCAGAGAGGAGGTGAAAAGGATGTAATTCCCAGTGAAAGAAAGCAACATGAACTATTATTTAATTACTGCCTAATATAAAACTCCCTAGGAGTCCCTGTTGATTTATCATTCTAGCTTCTTCCTTTCTTTATTAATGAACTATCTAGACTTTTAATGCAATGCAGTTAAATCACACCTGTTATTGATGGGGATTTTCCCAAACAAAAAAGGCAAATTATCCATTTTGGTACTTAAGTATGTATGCTTCTGAAATGCTTTATATTCTTAAATATAGAAACTTCTCTATCACTCTGTGAAAAAATCAAACCAAAAAAAAAAAAAAGCAAGAAAAAAAACATTGCACTAGTGTTAGCTAGTGTATTTCTTTCACTGATTTAGGATTTGGTGTTCACATTTTTGAACACCATACTGCATACTGACCTTTTCAACTCTCTAGATTCTAAGAATCAATTAAAATCTTCTTCTCTCCCCAGCCCCCTTCAGTTCTCACACCAATAGGGTGCTGAATTAAGGAGACAGTTTTTGTTTTGTTTTGTAACCACAATCAAATTCTTCTACACTGAATTTATTGTCCTGCTAAGGAACTGCAATTTCAAAATCTAGAGAAAGTTGTAATGCAAATCTGTTATTCATTGTCAAATTACAGGATATTTTATAATCAAGGTGTTTCTATTTATTTCTTTTATAGAGAAAATGATAGAGGCAAAAAAAAAAAAATGGTGATGCAATGCTTTGGATTGAATTCTACCTACACAGTATATTAAAGTGACATCACTGGAAAAATATTGAACTAATTTAAGTAGTAAGAAGCTTCTACTCATATATTAAACACAAAATAAGATTATATAATTTTTCCTTTACTATATAGTTTGTACAAATTATATTGAAGTTTCTCATATTTTTACTTTTTTGCTACTACTTATATTTGCCTTATCCAATTTTGCTGAAGTTTTATTCTTGTAACTAATATAGTAGAAATATAGTAGCTAATATTATTTATGCAAATTCTTCAGCCAATATTTCACAAAAGGCCACATATTAACTTTAAAAACACGTGTGTTTGTGCCAAAATCTCATTCAGACAAGAAATCACTGTATTACATAGTCCACATATTTAGTTCAATCACTTTTAGCTCATATTAATTTTTAAGAACACTTTCATTTTGTTATATCCATATATAGCCAAAATTTTTAAAATAGTGTTTCCTATTAAAGTTAGCCAATTTGCTGATTTGTATATTATCAGGGAACACTGATGTTTTTATACTTTACATTTTTGTTTCCTGAAAAATAATCACATCTGCCTAAATTATTTAAGCATATATAAAATTGGAACAGATACTCTGCTAATAACACAATACTATTTAACATTATACAGATTCTAAAGCTGGTCTTTACAGTCATGTAAATATATATATATATATATATTTTTTTTTAAGAAATACATTTTTATCCAATGACTGTCATTAGTGTAGATCTTTGATTTGTGAGTGTTAATTTTCCTATCGTGGGTGTGATGTTATTGCCTGTTTACTTGGGAATATTTTATTACTGTGGAGCAGAATATGAGTGTATAATATTATAAATGACCCATTTGTTTTCAATTTACTTGCATAGATATAGATCACGTATTGATAATCTTGGAAGAAGAAAGGCTATTTATGTGGCAGTTTCCAAAGTGAAATAGTAGCTATGCCAAATTTAACAATTTGAGCTCTTAATGCCAATTAAACATTCTGACTCCTGATATAAAATATAGATTAAAACTACATGTTAAAACAGGAAGTAGAATTCACCAAATATTATGAAGGTAAAATTTTATGTTTAACTAAGCTACTGAGCTATACAATGAAAGAATGCTTTCTCTCTTTGCTATAATTAATATCACTATGCGGAAATTTACTTAAATAGCAACACAAATGTTTTCTTGTGTAGTTTCTCAAGAAAAGATGAAAAAATTCAAAATTTAATTCTGTTTTAATGTAAAATCTGTTAAGCTTTATATAGTTCCAGATGATAATATATTAGTATTTTTTACTTTTTTCTTTGCAAGTCTTTATTTGTAAGGGGAAAAGCAAAATCACAATTATAAGAAAAGGAACTGTTTTCATATTTCATTTGACAAAAAAATCTTCATACATAACAAGGAACTGGGAGATTTCATGCTGTAATGCATCATAGAGCAAAACTGCTAATTAAATTCAAGGTGTAAACTCCATTAATAATAGAGCTATTAAAAAAAACACATTAAATGATGTGTCTTTTTCCAAGATAAGTATATTACATTTTATTAATGTGATTGGGAAACATGAGATAGAATATTAAAGATACTGCATTTGGTATATAACTGGTCATCTTCTACTTTAAGGATCTTTTTTGCATGATTTATGGGATTTTACATATTTGAAAGAGAAATGAATAATAAAATTTTTTCTGAGGATGAATATAAAACTACCTAAACCTTATTCCTTTTATAATGCAGAAAAAAGTTCATTGTTTAGCTCTGTAAGTAATGTTTTTTAAGACAATTAGAGATGTCAATATTCTTTTTTCTTCTACCTTTTATTTCTAATGAAAGAAATACACACACACACACACACACACACACACATGTGCACACACACACACGAAAAACAGGGTTACCGCAATTGCATTTTAACAGGCTGCCATCAGCCCTGAGGACAAACTCCTTAATTTTAATAACTAAGACAATCCTAATAAGAGAATTGTTTTTGAAGAGCATCAAAACCACTTACAAAGTGAAATATTTAAATTTTTTTTTCTCGCTGGCTGAGTAGCTCAATGCTGGCTGAGTAGCTCAATTGGTTAAGAGCTCACTCAAAAGTGAGATCTCTGAGTAACAGGGTTGCCAGTTCGAGTCCAGGTCTGAGCTGAGCTGCCAATAGGTGGCAGGGTGGTTCAGCTAAAAAAATATGATAAATAAATAATAAATTTTTTTTTTCTCTCATCCTCCTAAATGCAGTAAAATAAACAACACATAAAATTTTAGGAATGCAGGTCACTTAAACAGGGTTTTGAGTCTAAGTAGAAAATTTCATCCTCAGACAGTAGCACAAATTTTGTAGTCATCTTTACACAACTCTGTAAAACACTTGACATTATTTTAATTTCTTTAAAACAAGTTCAAACTTCCATATAACCACTGTGTAAATGACTGAAAGGCTTCCCATATTCAAACATACACTTGTCTGATTATCAAAAAATCTTTATGAAATTCACATAAGTGTCTATCATCTATGCAAAAAGATTTGTAGACAAAGAAAATTTTGTACTCCACAGTTATTAAATGAACATTTTACAAAGTAAAACTATATTTTCTACAGATGTGTCAAATAAGTTTTGAGTAGCAGTTAACAAAATCTTAGGTCTCCAAATTTCTATTTCTATTTGATCTAATACCGAGAAAGAATACTGCTGCTCAGAAATTCTTCGGGCAATGATTTCGTTCAGTTATATAACATGCATTGAATATCCGTGGGTGATAGTGTGTGGTTATTTTAAGAGGAGAGACCCCATCCCAACATATAGGCACTTCGCAAATCCACAATTGAAGTTCCGTCTCTGTTTTCCGAGAGCCATGCTCATTGTGCCTGGCTCTTAAACTGTATGCGCCAAAGACTCAATCCCAAATCCAAAGGAAAACCGTTGAGGTTTACAAACTACTTTTCTTAATCATCAAAAGTACAGGGGGTGGTATTCTTGCTTCATTTGTGGGTCCACTCCAACTCCAAACAGATCTGAAACCATTACAGCACATGGCAGTTGGTCGATAGTGTGGAAAAACCTCATTTACTGACTGGCCAGACAGTTTTAAAACCTTCAGATTTTTCTAAGTCTACGTTATTAACTGTCTGACTGTAATCACATCTTCACCATAGGGAGCTTCAAAAGCTTTTCATTTGCATTGAATCAGTTGCCTTCCTCCCTGTCTTTTTTTCCCCCTGGAAATAGGCTTAAATAATTCAGCAAACTACACACATGGCTAGTGATTATTGAACCATTCTGAAACACTCGAGGCAAATGGACCATTATGTGGTGGGAATTAAAACTTTGCTCCCAGTCACTGAGAGGGTATGTATTTATATATAGCAAATATTTGTGTCTGCAGTTCTCTTCTGTACTCCTCATTCTCCTAAAATATGTGAAAAATGCTTACAATTGGGCCATACCTTTTTATTCACCAAGGCTGATTTTGGGGATTATTAGGTCAGACAAAAAGACTTTTGGTGCGCATATATATTCAATATTTTTTGCCCAAATGTGGAGACTGAATTACTTTAAAAATATAGCATATTTAATAGTCACACTAAATATGAATAAGAATGAACAAATTATATTATTTTAGTCATTCTAAATTTTCACTATACTTAGACCACAATATGATTAAGTATCTTTGGCTACTTGACTTGACTTAGCCTTAATTATAACCATTTATATTTTGTTAGGTCTGTGTGCAAAAGTATTTATGGATATTTTACATTTATAGCCACACAAATTTTTGAAACATTCCCAAATCAGGAGAAATATTTTGTAATTTATCTTGCCATCTGTTTTGTAGATGTTTGATGCATGAAAATAAAAACCCTACACATTGTCAGCCCAAGGTAGAAACTAGAATTTCATGGTATTTTAACAAAGAAAACAATAATTTCAAAAGACTTTTTTTATAGCTATAGTAGTTTTATTTCCCCTAAACAGATAGCAGAGAAATCAAATATTTCCCTAACAACAATAAACTTTAATGTAAAATATCATAGAACATTGAGTAATTGTTACTGACTGCAGAATAGAAAATTTATTGGGAATAAAGTTATTTTTTCTTTAAACATTTACTTTGAAATCGTAAAGAATGAGTCATACTTCATTGCATAAGACTAATTCAAATATTTTTTTTTATTAAAGCACTATTAGATATTGTATATGTCCTGACATTCACCAACATTAAGCGTGTGCCTAAACTAACAATTTCATAGAAATATCTTTTGCGATTATATATCTAAATACATAGATAAATATATACATATACAGTGTATATAATACCTTCCACTTGTGTAAGTTTAGCATTTATGTAGTTTTACACTTGCTTTCCAACAGTGCACAGCCTTTGTCAAACTTATGATGCATTTGTCTAACTTATGATTTACATGAAAACATGGGTGCTACAGAAAGACTGGAGCATGTAACAAATGATCAATGAAACCATTTGTTTTCTACTTCTTCTATCTTTGATGCTCTGGTTACCTTTTCCCTAATTCTCTACCATAGAATAGACCCTAATTCATAACTGGCTCTTAATAAATATTTGCTATTGAATGAATTCATCTATTTTATTCCTTCTAGGTTGGTATAACATTAAGGAGTTCATAACAATCCAAAATTTTATTTAATTGGTGTTTTATTGACTATATTTATTTGAATATAGTTTTTTTTGAAGGCATATTTTATTCTATGTATGTCTTTGCTACTTTGGCCCTGTGTTTGCTAATTATTCCTAACAATTACACCAACAGTTTGAGAATCCTAACTACTCTGGCATTATTATAATATCTATCCAAGGCAGAGACTCATGTGATTCTTTGCGGTGATGGTGATGAGAAGTGGGTTATAAACTGCTATGAGAATCTGATTTTATATATTTATTCTTCCCCCCCAACAAAATATATATATATATTTTTTTTTTTTCTAAAACATTTTAGGTAGAATTTTCAGAGTTCACAAACTTACTGAAATGTATCTATAGTTCAAGGAACCCAAATTAAGAGCACTTAATGTAAGAGGAGTTTGTACCTTGGAGCACTTATTTAAAACAGGAAGTGTGACACTATTAACTCTGATGGACAAGATCAGGGATGGGCAAACTATGACCTTGGGTCAAATCTGGATGCCATCTGTTTTTATAAATAAAGCTTTATTAGAACATAACCTTGCCCATTCAATTACATATTACTTCTGGCTATTTTGATGCTATAATGACACTGTTGCAGAGTTGCAATAGAGAACGTATGGCTAAAGTCTACAATAATTATTATTTTGCATCTCACAGAAGAATTTGCCAAATGATGGACTAAATGGGTCATCTAAATACATTGAATTTTTCATATTATTCAAGAAGCTAAGACTCTAAATTAAATATGAATTCATATAAACAGCTGTCTGTAAAACTCAAGTGATTTTGATATTATAAAAGTTAAAAAAAAATGAGAATATTAGTATGATGGTAGCAGTCTACCAGGGGCATCTAGAGAACATAGAGTTTTGAATATCACATCTTTGTAGAGTTAAATTAATTGATGTTTTCTTTTATTTTGTTTTTCCTAGAAGTGAGACCAAGATGATGAGAACACACAAAATAATAAGTTTGGAAGAAACAATTAAGAAAACAAGAATATTTAGCCTAGAAAAGAAGAGATGGGAGGATAGTAGAGGAAGGGTAGAGGAAGATAATAGCTGTTCTCAAATATTTTAGTGATCTTTCTGGAAGATGAAGTTTCATTTGTCATGTTACCTCAGAGACAGTGGTACGCTGGTAAACTAGTTCTTTGAAGGAAAAACAGTCCTGGTTGGTAGTGATTGACGATTTGGGGAATGAAAATATTACTACCATGGCTAATGTCCAGCCACTATATGAAGTTATGGAATGCAGAGCTGAGAAAAGTCACACTGTTGGCTTTCCCAAGCACATCAAGACCAGCTTCAGCACACTACTGCATAGGGCAACAGGTAGACATGTGGCTTGAAACTATAGAGAGCAAACATGGCACACCATAAGAAACCTATAATTTGAACTGTTCTTCCTCAGGAGACTGTAAATGCCATTTCTGAGAAAGACTTTAACAGAAGCTGTGCAGGTAGTTGATGAGTACACTAAGTAACTAAAAAGCATGTCTGAAGAATGGATTGTTTTGATCCCATGTACCTGTTTATCATTCTGTGATATATGAAGATGTGTTAAATATACTATTAAGCACTTTCGCCATTTTCTTTCTGAGATAAAGTTTCAGATGTTATAATCTCAAAGAAATAAGACATATATTTGTTGATGTCAAACCTTAACACAAAAGTTAACAAAGTACTAATTTGATAACAGAGTTTTATGCATAGATAGATTAAAACTTTCCAAAAAACATGTTTTACATATATCTTTGCATTGACTTCTCATTTTATCTTCAAGATATTAAAATTGTATTCATTTCCTTTTGCTGCAAATATCTTTTTAATATGGGAGGTGTTATTTGTAAAAGCAAATGAGATCACTGAAGGTCACATCTTATATCTACCTGCCTGCCTATGGCTTCCTGAAGGAAGACATCTTAGGAAAAGTCCCCAAACATCCGTTAAACATGTGAGAGGACCTAAATACATCATTGACCTATAGAACAATACACTCTCTAAGGGGGCTGAAGAAAACATGTTTTAAGATCAGTTTTCTCTCATTCTACCAGATGAAAAATAAACCAACAAATTCTTTAAAACCCAGTACTTACCAAGTTGAAATATTAAAAGTGAGGGCAGGTCTTGGCTGACTCTGATGGTTGACTACCAACAGCTAATTCTAACACTTTCACAGCTGAACTTCTATCAGGGTAGCCTTGTATGTTAGGTTAGCCTTGTATTTAATACAAGCCAATGGGCAATAGGAAATGTCTTTTCAACAAAAGACATTCTCTTTTCTGGTGTTCAGACTGATAAGTAAGTATGAGATTCTTTGAGCTGACCCAATTATGCTATGATTATGAGAGCGCAAGACAAGAGCCAACATTTCTGGGATGGAAGAGACTAAAGTTAAAAAGAAACTGGATGCTGGATGATGCTATTGAATCACTGGTTTAATCATTCCTGGAACCATGCTGTTTCTGAACTTCTTTGTATAAAATAAAAATGAAGGTTACATAAATATTTTTACAGACAAACAAAAGCTGAGAAAATTCATTGCCAGCAGACCAGCACTACAAGAAATATAAAAAGCTCTGCAGGCAGAACTTACCAGGTAAAAATTTTGATTTAAATAAGAAGTGAAATTATCCAAATTTGTAAATAAAGATAATAACTGTCTCTGAAGCAAACCAAGAGTATAAATATATTGTTTACTTTGTAACCCATGCAAAAATAAAATCTGATGATAATAGCAAAAGATGGGAGGGAAGAAATTAAGTGTACTATTGTAAGATTCTTATACTACATGTTGAAGTGGTAGAGTATTATTTGAAGATTGACCTTGATAAGTTAAAGATGTATATTGAAAACTTTTAAGTGACTACTAAAAAATTAAAAAGAGGCATAACTAATAAGCTAATCATGGAATCATTTAAACATGCTCAAGTAACCCAAAAGTAAAAGATAAAGAAAAAGGAACAAAAAAGATCAGACAATCAGAAAACTATGAGCAAATGGTAGCTTTAAATCCAACCATGTCGGTAACTGCATTAAATATACATGATCTAAATACTCAAGTTAAAAAGCAAAGATTGATAGATTTGATAAAATGGCAAGACTCACCTATGTTTGTCTATAATAACCCCACTGTAAATATAAAAACATGGATAGGTTAAAAGTAAAATGATAGAATGAAAATATATCATGAAAATTTTAATAAAAAAGTTGGAGTAGGTATATTAATATTACAAGATGTTGACATCAAAATAAGAAATATTAGCAGGGATAAGAGAAATATTACATATTGATAAAGGATCAATCAATTCATCAAGAAGATATAATAATTCTAAATGTGTATTATCTAGTAACAGGCCTCTAATTTTTAATGCATGTGTTAAGAAACAGTCTTGTTTGGGAGATAGTTCTTTGATTCAGAAATATTGTTTATTTCCCAACAAATCGTATCACTCAAAACATCCATAAACATAAGTAAATATCCTAGTTTATAATTGGTAAAATGCATTTCTAAAATAAGAAACAATATGAGTGACTATTGAAAGTGCTTTCTCCTCTAGTGCTTTGGCAGTTTGACAAGTTTGACAGCAGAAAGCACTCAGGGTCATATCTTACAGAATGCTTTGGTGCAGAGGTTTATCTTGAATTTTCTTCTCAGAAGACTGAATCTGAAAACTTAGAATTAAGAAAATTCAATCTGCAAAATATGGTGAATTAAGGTATCGATCAAATTCAGAAAAAACAAAACAAACACAACAACAACAAAAAAGCACCTCTGTTTGGTCTGTTTGGTAGGCATTAGATTTTTCAGCAGGATTTCTTTCTCCTACACATTTCTTCTCCTATTCAAATTAATATTTTAATTTTAGCTTGGGATATTGTATATGCAGCTTCATAGGGAAAAGTTAATCAGTAAAAAATAATGTGGTTAATTTTTAAAACTAAAACAGATTTGTATTTGTCTATATCAGTTTCTGCAGCTTTACTTTTTATGATCTGTTCAATTAGATTTTATTACATTTCCAACTTTTAATACTAAGATGCCTCTCAAATTTTCATAGCACAGCAGAGCACAGTTCTTTTTTAAAAACTTACAATTAAAACATCTTTTCTGAACATATTTTCATGTGCCTTCAAATGATTTTCTCCTCTTGACTAGAAAAGATTAAACAATTTATTTTAAATTGTTCAAAATCTGAACCATGGAAAGGACAATTTCCAAATACCACTACTTTCATTATACTCCCATATATATTCTATTAAACATCATAAATTATGCTTCAAAATGTAAATTATAAATAAACATATATAAATATTAATTCCTTTAGAAAGAATATTACATAATGTTTTCAAAACCAAATGCACAATATAAACTTTCATTCATTTAAGGTCAGTTAACATATGTTGATTGGGTTTATTCTAGCTACTTTTTCAAACACAGGAAATATACAAGGCTGTAAAAACACACATTATTTCTTGCCCTAAGAAGCTTAGTAGAGGACACAGAAATATTCACCTCACAACACAGGGAAATTTTAGCTTTGAAGCATGCTATGAAAAAGGTACATAGTACAAAGAGCACCTAGAGAAGGAGGAGTTAGCCTGAGAAGCGATACTTTATGTAAGATCTGGAGAATGAATCAGAATAATTGGATGAAAAGGGACAGAAGAACTGTCCAGGCAGAGACATCACGGTATGTAAAACTCCTGTGGAGAGAAGGAACATGGTGAATAAAGGTCCAAGAGAACATCATTTTGATTGAAATGAGCAGAGAGTGAATAGCATCTGGGAGAAGATACAGCCAGAGAGGTGGATAGAGCCAGGATATGCTAGTTATTGTAGTCCCTCTAAAAAGTTATTTACTGGGGCTGGCCGAGTGGCTCAGTTGGTTAAGAGCTCGCTCAAGAGTGCAAGCTGAGCTCTGAGCAATGGCGGTTCAGTGCCAGCCCGAGCTGAGTTGCCGTTGAGCTGCCAACAGGTGGCAGGATGGCTCA
Source organism: Aselliscus stoliczkanus (assembly GCA_033961575.1). Taxonomy (NCBI): domain Eukaryota; kingdom Metazoa; phylum Chordata; class Mammalia; order Chiroptera; family Hipposideridae; genus Aselliscus; species Aselliscus stoliczkanus. The sequence goes on from CM066728.1 coordinate 159,281,321, forward strand.
GCTAAAAAAAATAAATAAATAACTTATTTACCTTTAAATATCAACAACAATGGGAGGCAAAAATAGAGTTTAATTTAGGGAACAAAATAATCAAACTTGTGTTTGAGAAGATTTTTTTCAGCACTAAAGAATGGAATGAAGATTAGTCAGAATCCATTTGGGTACTACTTGGCAATGGTGGTATGTGTAACTTTTAAATGGTCCCCAAAGTCCTCACTCCCTTGTGTATGCACCCTGTGTAATCCTCTCCCCCTTGAATGTAGGTAAAGTTTATGAATATGATGGGATTGACTCCCATGATTACGTTAATTATGTGGCAAACATGAAGGGATTTTGAAGATGTAAGTAAGGTCTCTAATCGGTTGACTCTGAGATCAATAAAGGAAAAATTATTTTGGGCCTCACCTAGTCATGTGAGTCCTTTAAGAAAGTCCTTTAAAAACCATGAATGAGGAAGACAGAAACCAGAGCTTGTAAAAAAATAGAGGGGATTTGATATTTCTGGGGATGGTGTGAATGTGAGTTGACCAGAAAAACAGAATTAATGCTAATCTGATTATCATTTGAGATTGATGATTAGGACTTTATGGTGGAATTAATAAGCCTGTTTTGAGGCTCCTGCAGGCAATTTTAAGCTGTTTCATGTGAGTTCGGGGAAAGTGAATTAATGGGGTTCATTTTGACAATAAGTTTTGCCAGACAGTATGATAAAAGGAAAGTGGATGAAAGGCCCTAATATGACTAGAGAGGAAAAGTAAAGAAACCAGACAAAAAAGAAAAAAAAAATGTGGTGAAAAGATGAGGCTAAATTATATAAAAGGAAACAAATAAACCTGTCAATATAATTAAGTAAATAAATAAATACTCTAAGTGCATTTGTTATGTAGCTCATTTGATTTTCAGTTTTGTCATACATAGTAATTATTTTCTTAGGACATCCATGGAAAGGTAGTAATGTCATATTTAAAGGAAATATAAAATTATTTTATTCTACCTCTTTTAATCTTCTCTTGAAAATTAAAAGAGAAAAAGCAAGTTAGCCAGATAATCAGGTAAAATATAAATTAAAAAGCATTCTGTGTAAATACTATGTTTTAAACTTGGCATCCAGATAATATATACAATAGAGGTTAATGAATTGTTCTCTGGATTATGGCTATTTTATTTTGAATGCATATACTAGTGGCGTGACGTTAGTCAAGTTACTTAATTGAATTTCCATTTTATCTTCTCTAAAATTGGGGATAATAGTAGTATATAACAATACATAATGGGTTTTTGTGGTGATTAAAAGATAGAATAAACTTAGCACAAAACTTGACAGTAACCACGAAACAAAACTACATGTAAATTTAACTTGCTTTAACTATACATGGTTCAGGTGCATAGAAAGTGAACAGTAAAATAATGCAATAAGGTGCTAGAACAAAATGGAAGGTATTACTTGGAGAAAATATTATGTAGAATGATCAGTCAGAAATATTGCAAAAATTTCCCAATGGCTAGTGTCCCAGTATAATTGTCACATAGCAAGTAGGGATACACATAGCAGGTATTCAATAAATCTTTAGTAAATGAAAAAAGTAGAGACTAATATGTAGATTATCATTACATCAAAATAACCAGTTAACATGTAAGCAATTGCAATATTACATTTAATCATGTGGCACCATTAAAAAATCTACTATAGTTCAGGTGTTCTGTAAGCATGAATGTGTCCTCCATTATAGCAGGAAACTAAAACAAAAGTAAACAAAAACAAAGAAAAGCAGAATCACTTTGATAACTGACTAGTTAGAAATTGCTCTCTTCCATGTTGCATACAGAATAATTAGAGTGTTAAGCAATTTTAGTTTGTTAGGCAGTGTTATTGAGTAAATCAGAACAATAATTCATAGGGCACAAGGGCTACCAAATTAGTTATTCAGCAAATGCTCCTTTTATAACACCCAAGTGGCCTGATTTCTCATTTTTTATTTATTTTCTGTGTGCACCTGTTTAGCTGTTAGATTCTTTCCCTCCCCTGTTACTGCCTCTAGCTCCATTTCACGTTTCTTAAAGACTGCACACACGGTAATATTGTAAATTAAAGAAGTGCAAAGGAGAAGGGCAAAAGGAAGAATTCTCAAGAAAGGGAATGGTGAAAGGGACACCAGAGACCAAACACATATGGTGATTTCACCCTACATTATTGTATTTTAAAAAATCTTTTCAGAGACTATGCCATATTTTATAAATATGTTTGGTAAATTTTACTTTGAGATGCTGTATTTAAAAAAAGAAAAAAGAGTTAAACGTGCTGATCTAATTTACTGTCTACCAAATCTCTTTCACTAACTTTCCCTATGCCATAAGCAATTAGTCATACCCATTGCACTCTAACATGGGACATTTGCATTGTAAAATTAGGCGGTGGTATGCAATTGACTCTTTTTTGTATTTTTGGTTTTTTTCCTTGTGACATCAAGAAAGTACTTAGTTGGAAGTTATCTTGATCTGTTTTACCCAAAATAAAATTTCTATTGCACCATCCTATCAACATATAATGATCTCATCCCAAGAAATCCTCTGGAAAATGGGGAGTGAAATCAGACTACTGGTCAACCCGAGCCCAAAAAAGCTCTTATATTCCCCTCTGGGTGGAAAATATAAGGTCTAGAAATGCTAACCCAGGTGAATATCCTGGAAAGCCTTCAAAATTTTATTTATCTAAAGCCACACAACATACTTCATAATTTGTTACTTAAAAGTTCTATTCTTTGTCTTTCTATTTTTTCTTCTGAGCATAATGGAAAATTGGATTTAATTAACATCTTATTTGGAGAACTGTGAGCCTTGCCCAGGCCAAAAACAAATAACCAAGCAAAAAACATCCTATAAAAACTTATCCCATATCTATATATGGCATTAGGGCATTTAAGACAGAAAATATTATCATGAGAAATTAAGCATTTAGATGACTCTTTAAAATGATACTAATTTTTACTTATTTAGTTCTTGGTTTTGAGTTTATTTGACATCAGGTTTATCAAGAATAAATTTGTGTTTACATGTAAATAGAAGTTTTTAATGTAATCAAATCCTACATTTATAACAAATAAGTTGTCCTAATAAAGCAGGGTTTCTTTGTTCTTTTTTTAAAATTCATCAGTTGATTTTTGTTTTAATTCTGTATTATATTCCACCCACATTCCTTGTGTTATCTTTCTTAAAGGGAATAGGAATATGGCATGCTGAAAATGAAGTACATGCTTCATTTGATCCAACTTTGCAATTTACTTTTAGTGATTGTTTTGTTATTTTTAAAAGCAAATTATTTACTATATTTCATTGAAAACTGGCATTTGTTTTATGAAATAAAATTCATATTTTGTTTACAAAATACTTAATTAAATAAGCACTTGTATTTAGATCACTAAAGTTGTACATTTTAAATCAGAAGGACTCATGGATTGGTAGGGAGCAGAACTTTCAGTTTTCTTTATTTTTACAAAACTGTAGATTAGAATGACTAAGTTACTTCATCTACACATGCAGCAGTTTTCTCATCTACAAAATAGTGTTAAAAGTAATAGTAGTAAATAACTCATTAAATACACATGTACATTCTAGTATAATAAAGATACTTCTATGCCTTTCTATGAGGAGAGCATGTAGTTAATCATTTAAGCTCTGAAACCTATTGACTAGTTCAAATTCCATCTCATTAACTTACTAGTTAGTGGATATTTAGAGTGCTACCTGTCTTAGTTTGTTCAGGCTGCTATGAACTACAGACTGTGTAGCTTATAAACAACATAAATGTATTTCTCATAATTCTGGAGGCTTGGAAGTCCAAGATCAAGACACTAGCATGATCAGATTTTGGTCAGGGTCCTCTTCCTGGTTTGTAGCCAGAACCTTATTTCTGTCCTCACTTGGTGAAAGGGGCTAGGGTGCTCGGTGGGGTCTCTTTTATAAAAGCACTAATCTCATTCAGGAGGGCTCCATCCTCATGATCCAATGTCCTCCTAAAGGCTCCACTTTCAGTTCCACCATATTGGAAGTGAAGATATCAGCCTATGAATTCTGAGGGGACACAAACATTTAGACCACAGCATTACTTACACAATTTTTAAATAAGGAAACTATACTGTAATGTACTTACCTCATAGTACATTGACTTTTACTTGTAAAAAAGTCAATATGTACAGTTGATAAAACACTTAACACAGTGCCTGACACATTGTAAGTACTCAAATATTATTAGAATTTTTATTATTGTAATACTTTTATATCACATTGCTAAGTAATACTCCCTATTCTTAAATTTGCTCATTAATTATTTTGTGGAAGCTTTGTCTTTTTCCTTTTTGTCAATTGAAAAGGGAAATATTGTTTCTCAAGCTGACTTCAGAAACTGCATGAAAATTGTCTGACCATAATTAACCTAATGGCCTGAAAAATTCAATCACATTTCTGTTTTGGCATCTAAATCTTTAAAATGAATAGTATTTTCAAGATAAACAGTTTTTTGTTTGTGATGAAAACTCATATCTAAAGTTTATTTGTTGTCCCATGGGTAAACCGAAGGACATGGGCATAATAGGTAGTCCGTTCATCAAGCAATCCTATCAAGTTTGAATAAACAACATGCAGAGTAGTTAAGGGGTCAGACTGCAGGGATTAAAATTCTAGCTGCACCTTAATTACTCATGTGACTATTTTTGGGAAAATAAAGTTCTGTGCTTTAAACAATAATACTTTGAGAAAAAACAGCAATTATGTCAAAGGACTTTTGTTTTATAATTATGAAAAACAATAAAAAAACTGTAATATAGGTAGTAATGAACTGAAATTCAAAGTTACTGGAAAGGAGCTTTTGTGAATATTCAGTTTATCTAGAATATCACATATTTGAAACCAATAGACCTTGATAAGAAACAGCTATATTGAGCCTTTTGATTGTCAAAGGTGTTTTGCACATCTTTTGTAAATGATAGCAAATATGGCTGGTGACTTCAAATTTGAAGCCATAGAACAGACTTTTAAAAATATGATTTTTAACAAAATAAAGTGCAACACAGGCAAGTTAGTTTTGTTTGCCATCCCCAACTTTTAAGTATTAGTATTACAATATGATAAGATTTGATGCTATTCTTTTGTTCACATAGCAATCAAGGTGTTGCTTTTCTATTTGTAGTGAGAGCCATTTGTAATAACATACAGTATTATTACATTATAAATATATTGGAAAATTGCTCTGAAGTCATCTTTTCTATTTTTTTCATAAGTTAGTGAAAAAATATGGAAAGTGGCCTGAATCCTAAACTTACATTTTTCTACTGCAGCATTCTAGTGCCAGCTTCATAGTTACCTGGCCAGGCAACAGTACTATACATCATATCTTTATGGATTTTGACCCTATAGATTAATTACCAAAGAGGGCAATGATTCATGCAAATATGATGCTAATCTTTTAAATACTGGCAGACAGAAGTTTATTGCTGCAATCCTTAATTTCCATTTATTTTGCAGCCAAAATGAAAATCTTCCCTCATGACAAAATATCAGACCATTTGAGAACCAATGGACCCCACCATTGAGAACAGGTCTTCACTATTTTGTAAAGGTAAGAGAGAAATTGCCGATGAACCTTACTTCCTTGATTTTGAGTCCTGTAACACATAGAATTTCCTCTCCACATTTTCATAAGCCACATTATTGTATTAAAACAGTAATCTCTGAAGTCTGAGAGGCTAAGAAACTTGAATTTTTATGAAATAACAGTTTATGATCTACATCAACTGTTAGCACTATGTAAATTTATTTTTAAAAAAGTAATATCTGTACTATAAAAAGATTCAGAACAATTTGCAATAACCAAACCAATACAAAACAAAACAGCCTACATAGATTGAGCATTTGATTTAAAGTCAGATTTTGGTTCTAACCTCAGTCCTGATAAAAGCCAGCTCAAGACCTGAAACAGGGGATTGGATTGGGTCATCACTATAGATATTCTGGTAATAGGAAGGAAAGAAAGTCAGAAAGAGGGAGGGAAGGAGGGAGTGCGGGAGGGAAAAGGGAAGTTTTCGTGGTTGTTGTTTTCATTAGAAACTGTATATATATATATATATGATTCAGGTTGAATCTTTGGCTGAGTAGAAAAGATACTCTAAAATGCATATTTAAACAGCATGGTGTAAATGAATTCCATGGAGCTGTCCCAGGTTAAAATACCGTATGTCTAATTTCAGTGGGTCTGAATGTATCTGGGGAAAAAATGGGAATCGTACTACCCACCACCTGAAATAGTGGTTTAATCTAGGTAATGGATGAGAAAATGCTCAGCATAATACATGACTCAACTCAGGCAACTCAATAAATATAAAGCACTATTAGTACCCTTGCCAATTTTAAAAGCCGACAATGAAACAACCTGGAAGTTAAATAATCTAAACAATGTTCTTTACTCAGATCCATTTCATCTAAATTGTGTGACTCTGTAACATTATTTAATGTGGTACATAACCAATGAAAATATAATTTCAAAAGAATGAATAAAGAAAAGCATAGTAATACAGAAAGGCATAATTTCCAGATAACAGAGTATGACCAAAGAGAGAAGATACCTTATACAACTAGGAAAAAAAATCTGCATTACTTAATAGAGCAGGGAACCAATTAAGAACAGTCCCCTATCCAGTTTAATTAGGCTAACTACAGGTAAGGGAATCCTGTGGTACAGCGAGGAGCATTAGGTGGTGAATTCTCACTGCATCTCTTTCATCTATGACCCCTCCACTGTGACAATGTTAAAGATATGTAGTGCTTGACTTTCACCCAGGATTGCCCTTTTAATGTGGAATTTAAATAAATTAACACTTTCACATTGCTAGGAAGTGAACTACAGGTGTACCCCAATGCTGTAAAGGAAGGAACAAATTACTTGCTCTCTCACATTACAGTACATGGACATCTAATTCTAGCTCTAGTAAATTGATATCTTTCAAAAATCTTTGTTGTATCTGTGTTGGTGGAGAAAGGATATTCTACACATTAGTCATGCAGTGCCAAGAAGTAAGCTTTAAAATACAACTGAACGATGAAATCAGAAGGTGAGAAGAATAACTTTAGTTTTTTTGTGTGGTTACTTTTTCTTAATTTTCTCCACTTTTAAAAGGTGTTGCAAATAGACACTCTAGATAAAAACTGGATCTTGCTTGTTTCCACCCATCCCCCCACATACTGACTTTAGTAATGAAGCAATAATAAAAATCCACAAGGGCGCAGGGAACTAAATTAAAAACAAAGAGAGAGAGAGAGAGAGAGAGAGAGAGAGAGAGAGAGAGAGAGAAAGAGAGAGAGACCCCCTAGTCTGGTGAAAAACATATAGTATATATTCATGAATGCAAAACATAATAGAGATAATTTTGCAAATTCAACTAAACCTGTTTAAATGAAGGCAGAGTAGGTTAGGTTAGCAGATGGGTTATTTACCTGAAATAAATAAAGATGCTAGTGTCAAGCAAGTAAAAACTTAAGATCTGGGGAGAATACACATTCAAGTTATTTTAAAAATTAAAAATCTAATTCATTTAGATTTTTAAAAATTTATTTACCCATCTTTAATGTGACATTTTAATAGGAAAGAATTCTTTTATAGATCTCTGAGTAGAATGCTGAATTTACAGAGATTTTAGGGGCAGAAAAACAGGACACTGGAGGAATTGAGGTGTTGCTGTGGAAAATACCAGCATGAAAGGTAAAAATCTCTCAGGTAATGTTCTTGCTAATACTCTACTTTTTTAAGCAACATTTAGTCACTCTCCTCAGTGAATAAAGCTGAAGGACAGGAATAATAAACTATATATCAAGACTATTAGGGGAAATAATTACTGCAAATTAATGTTAAAGAATATTCTAAATCAAAACATATATCATATATATATGTATGTGTGAATATATATGTATATGTGAATATATATGTGTGTGTGAATACACATATGTATTCTTAAAATATATCTACAACTTTACCTATAGCTATCTATTTATCTATCTCCTTAGAACATCTGTTTGTTTTTTGTGAATATGCAATAAGGAAAGGATTATGATAATTCTTGCAAAGACTTAAAAAAAGAATGCATTTTAAAATTTAGGATCATGTAAGTTAAATCAGAAGAAGGAAAAAAGTGTCAAATCTGCCCATTGGCCTCTGAATGCTTATGTTTCCCTCTGACCATATAAAGTGAAATTATCTTGGGCACCTTTTTCTTTTATCCATACTATTACAGTAAGCCTTATTCTCTATAGCAATTAGAATTTCAGTGGTTAAATAATTTTTCCCACTGATTTCAGAATAAAAAACACTTAAAATTAAATTTTGTGATTTCTACCTAAACATGAATACACAATTTCAATATCAAGGCAATAGGGATTATGAATTTATAATTTCTCAAATATTCTCTGATATGACTGAAATGGCTTTATATCTAATAGTACAACAATGAATGTATCCATGGTTCAACATTAAATATAACATAATAATAATAGGAGCATTAACTTCATGTAAGTATATTTTGAAGGCATTCATTTAAGGTAACTGAGCTTTTCATATTACTTTGTATTTGGAGAGCAGTATTGTTGACATACATTCATAAATTCATTCAAAAAACATTTATCAAGCACTCACTCTGTGGACTTAAAATATGCTAGGCATTTTGGAAGGATGAAGAAAATGTAACACATATTTAAGTTTCCCAAGAAGAAACAGACATGTACCATAATTTTATACATGATTACTGAGGGCAAACTCAAAACCAAGATTTGTGTTATTTGTCTAATAATGTACAGTCATTTCTCTAGGCATTTTTGTTTGTTTCTCTTTTTTAAGTTTATGGGGTGACAATTGTGTCTGGGTTCTTTATACAGTGACCACCAAATGGGAAATCTGAGGTATATTCTTAATCACATGTAATTGTCCAATTGACTCATCTAATGCAAATATGGAATGAGCTCCAGTTGTGAAGTATATTTAAACCATTTCAAACACCTATACATACAAATTACTAACATCATGGATTGAGAATTTATATTGCAAGCAAACAGTAATCTGTAATTCAACATAGACTAAATTTTATAGAAAAAGCAATAAGCAGATTGTCCTACAATATTGTAATTATTAATAGCAACATTATTTAATGGTATAATGTGAAATTTAAAGGTAGCTGTGCATCCAAAAACATAAAAAATAAAAGATAAAAGTCCATTTGTAAAATAGGAAAAGAAGGGAAAATGTCTTACTAGGAAAGTCTACAGTTCTACTGCATGGAACACTGCAAACATCATCATCTATATTGAGTCATAATAATAGGCCTTTTAAATTTTAATAAAAAAGACTCTGAGGCACATAAACAACATTCAACATTTAAGGAGCGTGGTAAATCAGATTGTATTCCTTTTGAAAAGGCTTTATGACGCAGTTGTTTATTCAGCAAAACAAAACTGTTCCCTGTGTCCGTTAACGAGCCTGGCTTTGTGCTCCTCAGGCTTCCACGGGGCTGACTCCTGTTTGGAACCATTTCACACTAATTAGAAATAAGAGAAAAGGCGGTGTTCATAAGCACCACAGCTTTGGGCCTCTTTGAACAAGCTCTCTCCCAAAATTAACTCGGTTGTAACCCTGCATGAATAATAGCTTTGCGGCAACAGTTTAGAGAAATATATTGTTAATAATTGCCATCTTGCTGAGCAAAATGCTAGGGCAAATTTTACATAACAGCACAAGATGAAATGAAAAGATGAATTTGTGAAGCTTTGAAAGACACAGTTTGCAGTTCAGTTTTGTTTTTACAATTCCTTTCATAATGATTTTGAAGAGCATCACAAACAAGTAAGAAAACTATCACTGGCAATAAAAAAATAGTTGTTTAATTTAAAAATATATATATTTAAGAATTAATTACTTATTAATACTAATCCTATAGAGTTAACTATAAATATGCAATTCATTTTTCAAATAACACATATGAAGCAAAAGCACTGCATTCTAGTTTGATACAAACAATTCCTAAAGAAAAAGTAGGCAGTATTTATAGTTAATAAGTGGCAGAAATTTTACCAAGTTTCTGAAAGTAAATATACCTTAGAATTCATGTAAGTTTGTGCAAAGCACAGATACAGAAAACAACACTTTTTTGAGAGGAGAAATGTAGCGTTGAATCTAGGGCTTGACCTAACATTGACAAAATATCAGATAAAGGCAAAAAAAAAAAAAAACTTACAAGAGGAATGTCAACCTTTGAAAAAATTAATTTATCCCATATGCATATTGGTTTGTCTTATGAAGCCACGTTTCTAATGATTACTTCTTTAGACTATGCATGATACTACATACATTTCCCCATCTCCAACCCATCTCCAAAACCACCTTTCAAAAAAGGCAAAGATCTATAAAAGAAAGAAAAACTGACAATGTAATTAGAAACCATACACAGCAGCCTCAAATTAGAAGTCTTATTTGTCAACTTCTAATCCAAGGCACAGTAAAGAGAGACATTAGGTTCTGGTTGCTAATACAGCTCTGAAATTGAATATCAACAATATAAATAGGCTGTTTGCCTCAGAATCTTCCATCCTTTTAATCAAATAACTTTTTTTCATGACAACCACTTTCAAGGTTCTTTTTTTTTCTTTTTCTTTTAATGCTGTCCCCCCAAATTCTGACTATAGTGTCTTTTTTTTTTTTTTTTAAGCAGAGCCATCTTGCCACCTGTTGGCAGCTCAACGGCAGCTCCGATCAGACTGGGCATTGAACTGCTGTTGTTCAGAGCTCAGCTCGCACTCTTGAGAGAGCTCTTAACCAACTGAGCCACTCGGTTGGCCCTCAAAGATCTTGATATACTAAATGAATAAGGATAATCCTTGCCCTCAAGCAGCAGACATTCTTTGGCAGAAAGAGAGAAAGAGAGAGAGAAACAGAGAAAGAAAGAGGGGGGAGGGGATAGAGGGAAGGAGTGGGAGGGCAGAGGGAGGGAGAGAAAGAAAGAAAGAAAGAAAGAAAGAAAGAAAGAAAGAAAGAAAGAAAGAAAGAAAGAAAGAAAGAAAGGAAGGAAGGAAGGAAGGAAGGAAGGAAGGAAGGAAGGAAGGAAGGAAGGAAGGAAGGAAGAAAGGAAGAAAGAAAGGAAGAAAGAAAGGCCGAGTGGCTCAGTTGATTAAGAGCTCACTCAAGAGTGCGAGCTGAGCTCTGAGCAACAGCGGTTCGATGCCAGCCCCAGCTGAATTGCCACTGAGCTGCCAACAGGTGGCAGGATGGCTCAGCTAAAGAAAAAGAAAGAAAGAAAGAAAGAAAGAAAGAAAGAAAGAAAGAAAGAAAGAAAGAAAGAAAGAAAGAAGGAAGGAAGGAAGGAAGGAAGGAAGGAAGGAAGGAAGGAAGGAAGGAAGGAAGGAAGGAAAGGAAGGAAGGAGAGAGAAAGAGAGAGAGAGAAAGAGAGAAAAGAGAAAGAGAGAGAAAGAGAGAAAGAGAGAAAGAGAGAGAAAGAGAGAAAGAAAATGAACAATGACTAATTTGTACCACATACCATGGGAGCACAAAGTAGGTCAATTCTGCAAGTAGAGGGAAGGCAGAATGACATTAGGAAAATCTTCATAGAGAAGGTGAAATTGAGATGGGTCTTGAGATTATAATAAGAGAGGATTTGATATATGAAAAAGTTATTTCAAAAATGAACTTACTCCCTTGGAAATTTCAACAAAATAATATGAGTAAGATATAAGTGAACCAAAAACAACAACAACAAAATGCCTTGCCAAGGAAGAGGTATTGTATTTTTCTCCACACTTATTTCATACTGTCTATTAATACATTATCAGATTTCCAAATTAAATTCACCCCAGCAGATAGTTGTTAATAATTTACCAATGATTTATACTATTAGAAAAGCATATACAAATGTATTGGAAATTAAACCTAAGAACTTATAATTAAATCACTAAGATAGACATGCAAGCTAAATGAAAGACTGGGAAAGTGCAAATGAAGGAAAATTTTATTTTAATTAGGAATCAAGATAGTATTTTAAAAAATCAAAATTCCACTATCAAGTAATTGAGGCATAAGTGTATTTAAATGTGCAAAGATAAAGATTTTAACAAGAAGAAGGAGAAGCCATTGGGGAGAACCTGTAAATATTCTCAGAGGAATAAAAACACATCACAGTTGGAGATCGGTAAATGAGAAAGGAGAAAAAAGTATGAGTAATTAAAATTACTTAGATGGAGGGAAAGCGTATTCAAACAATAGCATTGACAGAGTTTCATCCTAGAGATTCTGATTAATTTTGCCTAAAATGAGGTCACAGCATTAATATACTTTTTCTTCCCCTCTAAGTCCTCCATGTGATTCTAATGTGTAGCCAGGATAGGTTGACTGTAATTGTTATGTGCTCAATCTTAAAAATTAAAAAAAAAAATCTACTTCTCTAAAACAATACAATTTATAAACATTTAGATACTTTTAAAGTGAATTTATTAAAATTACAAACATCATTATTCCTTTTGTACCATTCCGTTAAAAAAAAAAGGTTGTGTATAAGATATTAATACTGTGGCAGGATTTCTTAGAGGTTAGTCTCTTCCTCTTTTTCTATGCAATTAATAGTTCAAATAGTGAATTTGCAGTAAACACAGCCTAGAACTTAACTATGCAAAGTAATTTAAACAACTTTTTTAAAGGAACAATATTTCCTATTAGCATATTTTACTCTAATTTTCATCTGAAATTGTAATTATGCTGGAAAATTATTTGGATTGCTTGATTTCAACTTGATTAAATGTTCCTGTTACAAAGCAGGGAATTGCACCCAATGAGGAATGACTTCTTGAGCTCTAAATTTGGGGGGATTAAGATTCTCTGTCAGGTTTTGGTATAAGGAGAGAAGCAATCAAATAAAGCCCATAATTGAGGTTTATTAATACAGATTTGCAAATTTAAGGCAAAGAAACCCTTATCTTGACCTTAAACCTTAACAGCACATTGCACACTTATAAAACTAGGTCACAGCTCTTTGAAAGAATCCCATAGGTTTACCTGCCATTTTAACAAGTCCGTGATAATCCCATTCTTAGGCTAACAAAAAAGACAAAGATTCTAATATGCTGGAAGGCAGGTCAGTAAATATTACCACATTAAAACTGTCAAAAAAGTGTCTTCCAAATTTAGTACCAAGTAAGTGAAGGGAAGGTCTACATTAGTTAGTATCCAGAAATTAAGGCTGTTCTTAGATGTTGCCCCAGGCAGAGTTGCCTCGGGACTGGTTTGCAAACTCGGGAGGCACATTGCCTGGGTTCAAATTTTGCCCTGTCTCTTAGTAACTGACATCTTGAGCAAGGGATGTTAGCAACGAAGTCTCAGTTCCTACACCTGTAAATTGGGGGTCATAAAAATCGCCTTCTTCACATAGCACAATTATTTAAGAAATAATGCATAGTGTCCAGCACTAAAGCAATTAGTATAGTATATATCAGCTGTGACCACAAAGTCCAGCAGAAAAAAAATTCATGAGTATCTCATTTTAAGCAGATTTTCCTATGATGTGGTTATGTATACATAATACAAAATATATTCTCAAAATAACATAAAGAAATCTTATTGTAAAAATTCTTATCAATACCACAATTTATCTCAGCCTTAAAATGAAAATTCCATTTTGACCTTTAAAATACAGTGAACATAGAATGGAGTAGGACAACGTTTGGATAAACACATTTTCCTTGGAAATATGGTTTTAGGATTGCATCCATACTAAAGTCTATGGTCTTTTTTGATACTATACTGAAAAAACTATTTAATAAAGAATGTTAACTGTGATCTTTTCCAAATTAATTATATTATAATTTAGATGTTTATTTAAAATAGATATAAAAACCAGTTATGGAGAATAAATTTGCTTGTGCATACATAATAAAAATCTTTGCAAAATGGGATTTTCATGTGAGAAAATTACTGGTTCATCAGAGTATGTAATTTTCCAAATGTTTCGTTGCTAGTTAAATGGCAAGGCTCAGAACAGAACACAAATTTCTGGACTTAGATAGCTTTGTACTTTTTCACTTATAATTTTATTACAGTTTGCAATCATGTATTTATTTTAAATTATAGTTTGACTATTCTTTTTTCTCCTACTGGAATACAAACTTCAGTGGATGTGTTTTGTCATCACTGTATTTAAGTAGAACATTAGAACGTAACTGGAATTCAAAAATAAATGAGTCAAAGTTTTAATGTTATCATGTCACTTTAACATATGATGTAAATATGAAAATATTATTAATTTACAAAGATATTTATAAATTAAAATACTACAGGTATTTGCTAAATTATTTACCACTCAGTTGAGTTATTTCCATTATTATTAAATATTTTTATTGAATATGGGTAGTTCTTCTAGAATCTAATGGATTCTAATATAAATCTTGTTAATGCCATGAAGAGTATGTGTTATTCAAGAAAAAAGGTGTCTAATCATGACAGAGATGATGGTGATGATGACGATAAAAGAAGAAAATGAAGAAATGCCTTTCAGACCCATGTTTTCATTCCAACTGAAACTTAAATTGTATTTCAGGTTTTTTTTGTAATTTTACTGTATAGATGTCCATAAATATGTTTTAGGTGGGAAAAATGATTTCATGATTTATCCAAAGTTCAGACTATTCAAAATATATTTTTAAATGTTTTTCCTGGTTTTCCATAGTCCTCTCCAACAATTAGAAATCCTCTTGTGTTTCCTTTCTGTTTATTTTCTTTTTAATTTCTCCTCTATACATTCTCATGTTAACTGTGAAAACCACTAAAGCCTCAACTATCTTACAGTTAGCTCCTATATGGGTAAATGTGACCACCATTACAGAATTAATTGTATTGTGATTAATGAATGGCATCTCAATTAGTGAAGACCTAAAGAGAACCATGTACCTAATTTTTTTTAAAAAATGAATTAAAATGACGAAAATGATTTTTATAATTTTTCCATAGTTTTATAACTTTTTTATTGTTTACTAGCTTAAGACCCATAAGTTACAAAAATTACACAGAGTTCCCCTGTGCACTTCATCCAGCTTCCCCTGGATGAAGTACATTGCAAATAACTATTTAAAATGGCCTTTTAAATTTTATATTATTTGGATTTCAAAATAATTAAAGTGAAATAATTTATTGTTAACATACTGAGTATGTAACATATTACCGTATTATTAGTAAGGAGTCTTTGAAAAGCTCTGAAACACTTTTTGACACTATGCCCCTCAGTTTTATGAATAGCCAGTGAATAAATGTGTTAAGTACAGTTATAGAATGTGCTCTTTCCCATTTCTGGAAAGCTAAAGAAGAGCATCTAAGAGCCAGTGTAATCAGTGTGTGATTAGCTCAGTCCACATGCCTATAACCTTGAAAATATTCCCATCTAACAGTGATGGTGACATTATAACAGAGTTAAACTAACTCCATTTCCCAAATCTAAAGACTAAACCAATTGCCTTTAGAGAGAAAAACAAATTACTTCCTGTCTTGTATAAAGTTTGGTAGATTGCTGTGTTCTCTTACTACCCTTCTCTTTTTTTTTTTTTTTTGAGGTCAGTGTCACTGGTCCCCACATGTGGGATGCGACCCAGGGCCGCCAGCCTCCCAAGCCAGCACCCAACCACCTCGCCACTCCGCTGGCCCTCTTACTACCCCTCTCTTTAATATTTAATAATTTAAGAAAATATGTGAAATATAGGAAGTAGTCACAAGAAAGACTTGACATAGGCCAATAGCTCTATCCCTTATTTATTAAGTCACTACACACTGTACATGATTTTTTAAAAATGAGTGCAAAGTCAAGGTATAATGATAAAGGTATGGCATTTATAGTCAAACCTGAAATAAACATTCCATTTCACAACTTTGTAACTGTATGACTTTGAGCACATGACTAAATTTTAAAGAGTTTTAGATCTACCCTTTATAAAATCAGAGTGATAACAAATATCTCGTATTGCTATTTTCAAGATTATATAAGGAGTTGTATTTAAAGTGCCTAGTTAGTTCTTTGGCTGCTGTGTGGAGTGCGCTACACAGCTCCAGGGGTTGTATGACATGGCACAGTCCCTGCTACCACAGTCCTGGCTCATAGTTCTGCCTTAAAAATTTAAGTGATAATAGTGATAACTGTTATTAATGATGATGATGATATGTACTTTAATATCCAGTATACATCACTGAGTGCCTTTAAAAACTATGTCAATACTTCAAAGAATAACTTGGTTGGGAATTTGAAAACAATGCATTTAGGCCAAATTGAGGACAACAAAGGATAAATTCCTGTAGAGAAAATGAACATACATGGATGGCTGTTCTTTCCAACTCTGCAATTTAGGGTAGCAAATAGTTACATTTAAGGACAGGGGCATATATCAGAACAACATTTGGACACTAAGATCAGTTAGAGTCTGTGAGAGATAGGTCAGGAAGTCCCAAAGAAACCACACTAGATCAAATGGATACCAAAATTGGGGCAAAGCTCCAGGCAGTAGACAATTTAAAACTGCCAGTGTTTAGAGTATTGAATCCAATCATTTAATAACTGTAAAGTCATTGGTTTAAAAGGTACATTCTGTTAGAAGCATAAGCAGTAGTCCAAAGCTACAGGCCATACCACCAGGACATGAAGGGCCCTCAGGAAATAGCCTGAGATGGGACAATAATAGTGAACTATGTGGTTTCCTAGGCAATTGACTTCTATTCTCTGTGAATGACTCATCTTAGTGCTATGGAAATAAAAATTTCATAACCATTAACTCCATTCCTAATTCAGAGTACAGATAGATCAATATGATGCCATACCACAGCCACGTAAACTGAGTGTCCAAAGATAGCTCCAACTTTTTGACAACCCAGGTAAGCAAGTTTTCCAGTCATCATCTAATTTAGTTCTTGTTCCAATGTTTTGTGCATGTTACAAGTACAATTGCATTATGTGTACATTTTGTAAATTGTGTCAACATCTCTGAAATTATAAAAGCTACAAATAACCAATGGATAAACAAGATGCATGTGCTAAAATTGCATATCTAAATGGAAAATGGAAATTTCCATTATGAAAAAGCACAGTCTTGGCCTCATAAAGAGAACATCTGAATTCTAATCAATTCTATATGATATATCACAAGATGGTATGCCAGCATTTATCATGTATCTATATTTTGGCATATAGCTATGGAAGACTTTATTAATTTATCCATAGTCCTTTTTTAAAAGAGTCACATAAAATGTAGATCAATTATTTTTTCTGCTAACTCTATCAAATGCCTTGTATGAGCTAATTATTTCCATCCCTTTACTGCACATTAGTTCATTATATCATTTGAAATCCAGTTTCTGCTGCAGAAATTATTTTAAGACCACTATTTCCCATTCTTTCTAGGCTGAATACATTTTGCTCAGAATAAAAGTCATAGAAAAAAGTCCTTGGCTGCATAAAAGTCCTTTGTTGGTGCTTTTGAACTCCCTGGTCGTGGACTACAAAGAGTCCAGCGCTCTGCCTCTCACCCCTGTAGAACAGAAACGTCGCCTTTTGTGGATCTTGATATACAGGATACATTACTGAGTGCCTTTAAAAGCTTTGTGAACCTTGATGGAAATCAGAGGTGAAAATGACAGTTCAAATGTCTGATCTGGGTTTAAGAGATCCATGGTAATATATTTTTCTTCATAACAAATGCAGATAAAATAGTAAGAGTTGTTCTACCAGTAAAAGCAGGCTCAGACTTACGGTCACCACTCTTTGTACTTCCCAAAGCTATAGCCCAATGGACTCAGAGACAGACTTAGTGCTAGGGGTGTTGCTAGGAGCAAAGAAACATTATTATACTTACCAGGATTGGATCAGGTTTGGATCATCAGTGTCTTTCAATTCTGAAATGAATTTTGGATGTAAGTCACTGATTTCAAAGTGTAGTTACTATTTAATCATGATTTAAAGTGTTCCTAGTAATCTGGAAGATCTTTGAATTATCAGTGCTTAAGCCAGCACCCCAGTCAAGATAGGTGCACGACAAAAGTCAGTGGGATTGAAAATGGGATTCATTTAGAGTGAGGGTTCATTTAGGGAAGCAGACCTACAAGGAGAATTATGTGAATGGAGAATTTATTGTAGGATTTGCCCTTCTATCCAATAAGAGCAAAGTTTGGGAAATAAAGATATAGAAGGAGGAAGTCATAAGATCAGAGAAAGAATCAATAATTATTCCAACTGAAGCCCTGCCATAGGTGAACAAGTCAGAATTTACAGGGAAATCTGAGGAGCCAAGCACATCCAGCCTTCAAAATGACACTGCAAAGGAGTATTTAGAGAAAAATATCTGGAAGCTCTTTCCTATGTGCAGCTGCCACCCTGTGGCTCTCCAGGCAAGCATCTCTTGCTGGACCTGGGACCTTGGGCCCAGGGGTCATCAACAGGGTCATCAATACCAAAGTTGGGCTGGGGGTACAGCAGAGAAGTATGAGGGCAAGCTGAGACCACTTGGAACTTCTTTGCCTGCACATCATTCTAGATGACCCTCATATGAACTTCAGTAAGTAATGGCCTTTACTTCCTTCCACCTCCAAATCTCACAGGAGTTCCTCTGTTGACCAACTGTAATCCAAAACCTTACAGGGAGGGCAATTCTGCAAAACATAGTTTCCAATTTAACTAAATTGACAACAGCAAAATTCAGCCCAAGTTTTCTTTCCAATAGATACAAAAAAAATTAAAGTAATAAGAAAAGGAAAGCTAAAGAGTTTATCTATATCTCCTCCATGAGCTTGTGGTTCATTCACTTAAAAAAACAAACACAACATATATAATACTATATCTCATTAAACAGAGCTGTATATGCTGATAGAATCTTGTTTTGTTAGCATATCTTTTTCTAGAACACTAAAAAATCTGCTTTATAAATGCACTCTTTGATTTGGGTTTACAACTTCAGTGAGATAAAAGTGTGCTCCCAGATTATAAATTCCTGCGTAGAATTTAAAACAATAGTTGTCTATCTGAAATTAATCTTGATCTTGAACAGTTGTTTCTATTGATGATGGAATTATATTTTACTAATTTTGGTAAATTACTGGATTAAGTCTCTATTCTTTTGATAAAATACTCAAGAGAAAAATCAGTATTCTCCTATTCAGTTTGTATACCCTTCTGGAAGTGATATAACATCTTATGGAGTGGGTTTGGGACACATTGGTGGAGTAGTATGTGATCTATAAGTCATTCTCTGTTCTTGCTGGTCATTTTTCAGGAATAACTCATCTTTCTTGGTTCTTGCTTTGAATCCCATATACTCTTAATACCCATAGCTTAGCCATGGTCTTTAGTTGTCAGATCATAGAGATGTCCCATTCTCTTTCTGACTTGCATGCTTCTGCTAGCTTTCTTAGTTATTCAGTACACCTTGAGAGTCTGAAAAGTCTTGGCCACCAGCCTTTTGAGTCTTGGGAATCCAATAATTCTTAGCCACTTTCTCCAACCTACTCTGTATTTTGTGAGGAAACTCTCACATTTACCAGGGCACCCATAAGCCTGTGATATTTGATTTAGCTTTTATCTCTTAGAAAGCAGGATTTGAGCCAAAGTTTAGGTTCAAGTACTTCATTTAGGAGTGCAATCCAAATAATAGTAATCTGGGACAGGAGGCATAAATTAGGGAATGATAAGGAGCCATTATAAAGAAGCGTTATTTTTAATATATTGGCCACCTCTATAGGCAACCAGATGCTTGAGGGCATGGACGGTCTGAAATATATCTTCAGAGATTTCTTGCCTAGAGAAGGACTATCTATCAGTGAGCTCCCTTGCTGACTGATTGAGAAATACCCTACAAGGTAGTAACTTCTCTGTACTTTTGCATATGTGTCCAGTCTTGAAATAGGAAATGAGAGGTGCACAGCCCAAGCCTACACTAATGCACTGTCTCATTCTATCGAGTGAAGCTGACTGGACAAAATAGAACAGGTCACTACAGCACACACTGTAATACTAGGGGAAGAGTATTTGAAGGGAAGTCCAAGAAGTATCCATCCAATACAATTCATTCCCTGTGCACAACTCAAATCCCATGTATCCCCCACCACCACTGCATTGAATAAAATGGATCCAAATCTCCTTCAAGGTAATAAGTAGGAGCCCTTCTACCTATATGTAATATGAGGGTTAACAAAACAAGCTAGAGTCCCAGCCACTGTAGCTTAATTAATCCAAAGACTTAAACGATATTTTTCACTTTCTTTCTCAACAAGCCATACTAGACATTCTTTACATCCAACAAGTACTTTGGTAGATATGGAGCCCATATACAATGAGGTATCTCAGACTTTTACCCATGAGGGGTCTGAACTTTTAGTTAATTAGAAAAACCAAAATTGAAAGACATTCTATAAAACAATGTGCCCATACTTTTCAAAAGTATTCATGTCATAAATGTTTCCAGATTAAAGAGAAATAAAAAGTACAAGTAGCTGCTATGTGTGGCACCACATTGGATATTACCTTAGTGAAAATTAAAATAGCTATGACTGACAGTACTAGTAAAATTAATGAATTTCAACATGTATTGCATATTAAATAATAATACTGTATAAATGTGAAAATATCTTGAATTTGAAATTGTATCATGTTTTTGTAAAAACTAAAAAAAGTGCCCTTATTCTTAAGAAAAAGGGGTAAAATAAATGGGATAAAGTTAAGTGTGGAAAAAAATTGATCAATCTGGGTGTAACATAAATGGGAGTACTTTGTACTATTCTTTAAATTCTTCTATAAACTTCAGATTATTTTAAAGTAATTTTTAAAGATTATTTAAATTAGTAGCGAAATTATGGGATTTTTATTCTTGACGGTTTAGATTTATAGCCTACTCTACAACATGTGACTTAGCTGTGTGCCTTTGGGCAAATTGCTTAATATGTCTAAAATCTATTTTTTTATTTATAAATAAGATGATAGTAGTACTTAACTTGAAGAGTTGTTAAAAGTTGATATGGAATCATAAAACACCCAGAATAGTCTCGGCAATTCTGAGGAATAAAAACAAAGTCGGGGGGATCACGCTACCAGACATCAAAACCTACTACAAGGCCACAGTAATCAAGACAGTTTGGTATTGGCATAAAAACAGGCACATCGATCAGTGGAACAGAACAGAGAGCCCAGAAATAAATCCAGGCATTTACGGACAGTTAATCTATGACAAGGGAAGCAAGAATTTACACTGGAGTAAAGATAGTCTATTCAATAAATGGTGCTGGGAAAATTGGACTGACACATGCAAAAAAATGAAACTGGATCATCTCCTTACGCCTTATACAAGAACAAATTCAAAATGGATTAAAGACTTAAATGTAAGACCTGAAACCATAAAAATCCTAAATGAAAATATAGGGAGTACATTTGCAGACATTACCCGGAGCAATATTTTTACTGATACATCCCTACGGACAAGGGAAGTAAAAGAAAAAATGAACATATGGGATTATATCAGACTTAAATGTTTTTTCACAACAAAGGAAACCATTAATAAAACAAAAAGGAAGCCTACTGAATGGGAGAATATATTTGCCAACGGTATATCTGATAAGGGGTTAATATCCAAAATTTATAAAACACTCATGAAACTCAACACCAAAAAAACAAACAACCCAATTAAAAAATGGACAGAAGATATGAAGAGACATTTCTCTAAAGAGGACATACAGATGGCCAACAGGCATATGAAAAAAAGTTCAACCTCACTGGTCATTAGGGAAATGCAAATAAAAACCACCATGAGATACCACCTCACTCCAGTCAGAATGGCTATCATCAACAAATCAACAAACAACAAGTGCTGGCGGGGCTGTGGGGAAAAGGGGACCCTGCTGCACTGTTGGTGGGACTGCAGATTGGTGCAGCCACTATGGAAGTCAGTATGGAGGTATCTCAAAGAACTGGAAATAGAGCTACCATTTGACCCAGCAATTCCACTCCTAGGTATTTATCCTGAACAAACCAAGACACTTATTCAAAAAAAGTTATGCACCCCGATGTTCATAGCAGCACAATTTACAATAGCTAAGACTTGGAAACAACCAAAATGCCCATCAGTAGATGACTGGATTAAGAAACTGTGGTATATTTATACAATGGAGTATTACTCCGCTATAAAGAAGAATGAAATCGTGCCATTTGCAATGATATGGATAGACCTAGAGACTATAATGTTGAGTGAAATAAGTCAGTCAGAGAAGGACAAATACCATATGATCTCACTTATATGTGGAATATGAAAAACTGTATGAATGAGCAAAGTAAACAGAAACTGTCTCATAGATATAGAGGAAAAATCAGGGTTGCTAATTTGGAGAGGAATGGGGATGAGGGAGAAGGGGAAGGGATTAGACAGCAAAAATAGGCAACTACAATATTGCTACTGGGATAGGAAAAACAGTTTGGGGAATATAATTAATAATGTTGTAAATATTCTGTGGAATGTCAGATGATCATAGGTCTTGTTAGGGAGACCATTTCATGGATGGAGTAGAGGTTTGATCACTGCTCTGTATTACTAAAGTGGAGGTGGTATACCTACTGTAATTGAATATATATAGATAGTCACGGGATGTGGATTATACTGTGGAAGAGAGTCAGAGGAAGAGTAATAGATATATATGATATGGGGGGGAGTGGGGTGGCGAATTGGGGGTGGGGGGTTGTCACTTTGAGGGGTAAAATGTATAACTATTGCACTGTGTTGTACACCTGAAACTAATTAAAAATAAAATAAAATAAATAAAATAAAATAAAATAAAATAAAATAAAAAGGAGGACTCGAAGAAATGTTTTTAAATTGTTAGCAAATTTCCTGGAAGTAAACACAAAAAAATGTCAGCTATGGTTTTTATGTAACAATAATAATAACAATGAAGTGTGTTCATTTTAACTTATATATTGGGTTGTCGGAAAAGCCATGACGTATTTTGTCTGTTTTTCAAAGGTCATTTATTTATAGAAAGAACAAAGATCATTCAATGATATATTGCCCGTTTTGTTCGGTAACCTTTTGCCATCTTTCAGTGAGCTTTGTAATTCCTCGTTCATGGAAGGACCTTTCTTTATTTGCAGAAAACTGAATAAAGTCAGTTGCTGGGGTGAGCTGCTGTAAGCCACCATGAGCAGCCGTCCAATGGCCAGCCACTGATCTGCTTCAGCCAGGAAGAGAGCAATGATAATGCCAACATGGGTCAGTGAGGCGACGGTCCTCCATAACTAGACCGAAGGAAAAAAAGGATAGCAACTTGTCTGTTCCCCTTCCCCGATTCCCCAATACTGTTCTCCTCTCCCAATTCCCCAATTTAAAAAAAAAACAAAAAAAAAAAAACTGAACAAGGTGCTGATTTACAGTCTCATCTGAATTGAACGTTATACCACAAAAGGAGTTTTGAAGAGAGCAAGACAAGTGGAAGTCTGACTGCGCAAGGTCAGGTGGCAACACATCCCATTCAAGCTCCAATAATTGTTGATGGGTGATCAAACTTTTGTGTGGTCTCGCGTTGTCGCGATGGAACACAACTCTTTTACAATTAACAAGCTCTGGACGTTTCTGGAAGATGGATTTGTTCAAACTGTCCAATTGCTGACAGTACACATTCGAATTGATTGTTTGGTTCTTTGGTAGGAGCTTGAAAAACGCTAGACCTTTAAAACCCCACCACATTGAGAGCATAACCTTCCTCTGATAAATGTCCGCTTTCGATGTTGTTTGAGGCGAATCATCACTTCAGGACCAAGACCGTTTGTGCACCACATTGTTGTAAACAATCCACTTCTCATCACCAGTTATCAGTCACTTCAAAATAGGATCATTTTCCTCACATTTAATGAGATATTGCAGATGTTTATATGCACCGTCAAATAAATTTCTTTGAGTTCATGAGGAACCCAAACATCAAGCTTGCTTTTGTATCCCAGCTTCTTCAGTGGTCATGAACGCTTGAATGATGGATGTTCAATGTTTCTGCAATCTCTGATGTCATGAAACGTGGGTTTGACTGGATCAATCCCTTTATTTTGTCATCATCAAACTAGGTGGGCCTCCCTGACCAAGGAGTATCGTTAAGATCAAAATCACCAGCACAGAATTTCGTGAACCATCGTTGGCACTGACATTCTTAGAGCATTGTCACCATAAACTTTATGCAACTTTTCACAAGCTTGACGTGCGTTCTTCCCTTTATGGAAGTGAAACAGTAAAATATGGCAAAAATGCACAGTTTTGTCTTCTATCTTCAACTTGTTGTAAAATCTCCAAATCTCAACCAAATCACTCAATTTTTTTTTAGAATGAAGCTAGAACTGTCAGCTGTCAAATGACATAGGAAAAACATAGATGCGAATTACTCTAGTACTTCCGAAAAATAAACTAGTGCCATCTGTCACAAACACGCATCATGACTTTCCGACAACCCAATATTTAGCATGAGACTTAAGCAATTCTTAGAAATATTTCCCTTAAAGATTTGATCTCATGATTTAACATTGCATAGCCATGTCAGCCAACATATACCATATTTAATGCCTTCCCCATATATCTCTGATTAATAATTACCTTAGCTTCATAATCTATGATATAAAATATCAATATTTCATATTTTAATTTACCTATGCACATGAAAATGGCCTAGTTTGACAGCCACAATTTAATTGAAATAAAATATGTTAATTTTATATACCCACAAGTACATATTTCTATAGTCAATACTGCAGTATGTTGAAATAATCAAACTGAATCTTATGCTATTTAAATCAAAGCGAGTTCTGTCCTATTTAAAATGTGGAGAAATAAATTGCATGGACCATTAACAATTACCCTTAAATAATTATTTTATTAGAGAAATAAATTTATTTTCTCACAAATTTCAGATAATTTAGATTATTGCTATGATTTTAAACCTAAAGAACTTGTTTATTTAACTGCTAAATTTCCCTTTAATCTCTTTAATTTTGGATATATGCCTTAGTGAAACATTGTGTGTGTACAAATTCCTTCATACATTGATGTCTTGGCCTTTTTCTGATTACAACTAGCATGTAAGTAGTGATGCAAATGGGATAGAGTGTGGTTATACTTCTACTATACATTAATTTATTATGGAATGATATATAGCATTCATTTAATTTAGTACCTTTGTTTTGAAAAAACCGTGGTACAGCTAGTCTGACTACAATTCAGGATATCCAACTGGTTAATAGTATGGGCTTTTCTAAAATCTTAGTTCACAAATTATTCTCCAGGTGACCATAATCATTGATGACAAGTGATCATTTATTTGACCATACTTACTTTCCAATATTATAATTGAAGACAGTTACAGCAATTGCTGCACATATTACTATGAGAATTAAAGGAGCCAAGGCATCTGAAATAGTGATGACAATTTCTAGAAGATAATAAATGCTCAATAATGAAAATATTGAGGATGACAGTTGTAAGAGTGATGATGATGAATATTACAGTATCCTAAGACCTAAGAGCTTGTTAATATGTTTGTCAACTATAATGAGTTGATTCTATTTACCCGACAGAGGGCATTGTATTAAAGACATTTTGCTGTAAAATTAGAAAATTGTGTTATTAAAATTGATTTTATTTAAATTAAGGTTTTAACTCAGGAAAACGTGGTATGGGTGAAAATTTTGTAATTTGTTAATGACCTGGCACTACAGAAACAAAAGATAGTGTTAAATAACCGCTAAAATTTGTTCAAAGTATGGCATTCCTCTACATATAGACTACAGAAGAATTTAGGAAGCAGCAATCCATATAAGTCACTCTTTATGCTTTACATAAAACATCCCAATGGAAATATATCTAAGAAATATCTCTGTTTTAAGAAAAGAAACCTGTATTCCATTGGTAAAAATTATTGGACATCAATTTAGAATTCAAGTATTATCTATTCTTCTATGATTATATTTATTATATTGAATATCAGCATTTTTATTTGTATTCTAAAATTTTCATTGATAACTACTCATTAAGGGAAGCTAAAAGTAATATTTACATTACAACCTGAACTTTAGTCACTAGTACATAAAGCCCTATTTTTTTTTTTATTTATCATGTGGCTCAAAACATATGAATGGTTCTACTCCATTCACTTATAGTTCTAATTCTTTTAAAAAAATAAGTTGAGTTTAGTTTTTCAGGGTTAAGTGCTATCAATTTTTAATTACTTTTCTGAAGTTATGAACAATATTTGAATAAACAAGTCATTTTAAATTTTCATTAGAATGAATTACAAGATTACATTACTCTTGGTATTTAAATGAGAAGAATTTGTGAAATTGGAATTAAGATGTTTTAACTGTATCATGAAATTGTGTATAGTTTGTATCAAAACATCAACCATTGCCAGAGTCCAAATCAATTTATAAAATGTCCATGTACATAAACTGAGTAATCAGTAATATAAAAGAAAAAGGCTTGGGGCTGGCCAAGTGGCTCAGTTGTTTAAGAGTTGGCTTGAAGCATGAGATCTGAGCAACAGGACCGCCAGTTCAATTCCCACATGGGCCAGTGAATGCTGCACCTGAGCTGAGCTGTCACTGAGTTGCCAACAGGTGGCAGGGTGGCTCAGCTGGTGTAACAACAAGATCGCCTGTTCAGTGGTGGGCTACGCCCAAATGCAACTAAGACTGAAATTGGCACCTTGAGCTGAGCTACCACCTAGATGACTCAGTGGATAGAGCGTGCGCTCTGAACAACAAGGCTGCTGGTTCGACTACCGCATGGGATGGTGGCTACACCCACATGCAGCTAAGATTGAATACAGCACCTTGAGCTTAGAGGCCACGAGCTGCCATAGGGAAGCCAGATGGCCAAAGACTGAAGGACAACAACTTGGGCGGTCTTCTCCCCCAATTCCCCAACACTGTCCCCGTCCCCCAATTCCCCAATAAAATCTTTACAAAAAATAAAAAGGCTTTGTGGGCCTAGTTTCTATGATAACACACCAAATAAGCTCATAAACAAGTGATATTAGTTTGCCTTCCAAGAGCAATGAGGGCAAGAGAATGTTGGAAGTGTCCTAAAGCCATCTGATCACAGTATGTGAGGAACTGAAATGAAACCAGTAGGTGGGTCCTAGATCATGATAGTAAAATGTCAAAAAATCTGGATAAATCTAGAAAAGGCATAAACAGCTTCAGGATAATTAGGGCTATTCTGTTCAATATAAATATGCTAAATATGAGAATAAATATGTATTCCATGTACTC
This sequence comes from Aselliscus stoliczkanus, assembly GCA_033961575.1. Lineage (NCBI taxonomy): Eukaryota > Metazoa > Chordata > Mammalia > Chiroptera > Hipposideridae > Aselliscus > Aselliscus stoliczkanus. The sequence continues at coordinate 159,308,641 of CM066728.1, forward strand.
CTTACCTCCTAGTATAAGAAAATAAATCAAGCCATTTTCTTTATTTCTACCATACTTTATTTGGAAAAGTTAATACAACCCCCAAAAATACTCCTATGGCTTAATTCAGTGCAGATTGCAATGAAAACTCAATGTGGGTATCCAAAATGCAGTTTTTTTGAAATGATTACCATAGGCAGAGCAGCAGTTGTAATATTTCCATTTCCTACATCATTAGTCTATTCTTGTAAGAGATGTGGACAAACTGGAAGAAAGATCAAGATCCCTTTGGAAAAACAAGGTGACTATCCCCACACTGTATAGCAGATAAACAGCACTGTTTTCTATAGCTTCATAAAGAAAGGATCACAGAAGGACAAAGAAGATTCCATCTCCAGATTTAAATACTTAATTTTGCTGCATCTAATGTATTCTGCACATTTTAGATACAATGCCTTTGTATGAATCATGGACAATAATAATATCTCACTTTATAAAGATAAATTAAATAATGTGAAATAACAAAATAGGTTAGGTGAGCATTCCTTGTATCAATGAAGAAATTGACTTCTATTTAAAGCTAATGATGGATTGGAATACAGTGAAAAAACATTTTAAATCTACTTTAAAATAATCAATCTAGGTAACTTACGACATTAAGACAAAATATACAGATAAGTTTGGTCATAAAAACTCTTAAACTTCAGAAATACTTATTCACGCTAAGGACCATACATGGAAACATTGTTATATATTTAGAAAAAGAATAGTAAATAATTTCTATGATTAGGGAGAAATCTCAGATTTCCAATGGTATTCTAAAGGGACTATGGGAAAAATAAATTTGAGCTCTAATTAACCAGCTTTTATATGCATATATATTATAAAGTTACTGTTGCACGCCATCAAAATGGTCTTATACAATGTATTCTTAATGCATCCATATTTCCATTCTGCATTTTCAATCTGATTTAAAAATAACTATGAGAGGGAAGAGTCTCTAGAACTTTGGCTTCTTTTAATAATTTAATCTACGAGCCTTGCTCTCTCTCTTTTTTCTTCATTTACATGTCCATGTCTTATAATTTGCAATTTCTTGTATTTTACAGTAATATTTTACAAAATTTTAATAATTAAATCACAGTAAGGTAGCCTTTGAAAATTCAGACAATTATGAAAATAAAATTAAAATGTCCAGTAATCACTCATAACTACCCAGGTAATCATTTTTAAATATTGCTGAATTTCCCCCAATGTTTTCTCAGCTCATATACTACTATAAGTTTGCAAAGATACTGTTTGTATAATTTTGTATCGTATTTATTGGTATCTTTATTTTCATTTGATATTTCATTTTAATGTTGTGACACTGCTTTGAAAATATTTCCTATGGCTGCAAAATTATCCTTTATGTTGTCAGAATGTAATGTTATCTATTTTTTTTAAGGTTTTATTGGGGAATTGAGGGAGGGGAAGAGTGTTGGGGAAACAGGGAAGGGGAACAGGCAAGTGGCTATCTTTTGTTGTTGTTGTTCTTCAGTCTAGTTGCAGAGGACATTGCTTCACTGGCCCATGTTGGTATCGTCATTGCTATCTTCCTGGATGAGGCAGATCGGTCGCCAGCCTCTGGGTGGTTGCTCACTACAACTATTGGCAGCTCAAGCTGGCTGCCAGCTGCTCACGCTGGCTGCCGGCCATTCACTGTAGCCTATGGCAGCCCACTGCAGCAGGGCCTGCAGCCTACACCGTCGCCCGGGCTCGCACAGCCAGCTCCAGGTGGAGCTGTTGTTAGCTGTAGAGGACGGTGTCACTGACCCTCATATGTGGGATCCAAACCGGGGCCGCTGGCATCCCCAAACCAGCTCTTAACCAATGCGCCACTCGGCCGGCCCTATTATCTATTTTTGATATAAAGTTACTACCAGTATTGTTTGCTATATCAAGTCATAGTTGACAGACATCTTTATTCATGAATCTTCTAACATTTTCTTAAAGAAAGGTACTAGACATAAAATTAGTGAATTGAAAGGAATGGAATTTGACCAAAAAATGAAGCAAACTTCCAATAGAGTTATCATATAAGAAAACCGTACTACCGGGGTTTCTTTATTGCTAACCCTTTGTCAATATTTTTGTTACAGTGTTATGGACCACCTTTATTTTTTCTTAACCTCTTCCTGGAAAGGAAATGCCTAAAACAAATCTCTGTATTCTAAAGGATTAAAGACAGAATAAATATTAAGCCTTGCCTTGATCATAGAATTTAATGTATTTCCAAAACAGCCTAGCTAGACTTTGTGATACCTGGTCTCCAACAATGAGGCCTCTGAATTTTTGGTTGCTCCTTGAATAGATATCAATTAGTATTGCAGCTTTTTGGGTCCTCTTGCTCTTGAGTCTTCTAGGTGACCTAGGATTTTCTTCCCCAGTGAGTTTTCCAAGTTGGTTAAATCAAAATGAAGTTTTGACCATATATCAAACCTCCTCGGGGCTCATTATTGCTTTTCCAGTGTTGGGAATGTGTGCAATATTTCCCAACTTAGCACTGTCTGTGAATTTAATTAGCATGCTGTTTACTTTCTCATTTCCATCATTAATGAGCCTGTTTAAAAGAACTGGACCTACTACTAACCCTTGTAGCTGTTCTCTGATACCTCCTCCCTCCTAGAAAAACTATCATTTATTATGAGCCCTTTTATGTGATACTTCAAGCAATTTTTACTCTATGTAAAGTGTTCGTATCCAAGCTAATTTAAACTAATTCTTTGAGTAAAATTTTATAAGATATGCTATCCGTTTGCTTTGCTGAAATCAAGATATAACACATCTATTGCTGCTTTCATCTATTAATCTCATAACTTGATCCACGAGGAAAAAAAAAAGCAATTAAATTTGCCTGGCATGATTTTTCTCTTTGTAAAATTATACCGCTTGCTTTTCATAATTCATTTATCCTCTAGATGTCTTCCAATATTTATCTTAGGATTTGTCTCCTTATTTTTCTAAAAGTTGAGATGACTGCTGTTCTCCTTTTCAGAAAACAGAGCCTTGTTTGCTCATAGCTTTTATCATTTATAATCTTGAGTTACCTGTGAAAATAAATAAAACTTATCTCATCATTGGAGGGCAAGTTTACTGAACAGAGTATGCCTCCCTATTCTGTCTTGAAAATGTGGCATAAAAACTTTTATATATATATATTTTTTTTTTTTTTCTTTATTTCTCAACATTCTGGATTGTATTTTGGAAAACAAAACGGTTGGTTTCTAAAATGACCCTGTCTTCCTTGCGTTTAACAAGATCTTCATTACATGCTAATTGCTCCAACTTCCCACCTATGCTGTTTTTTTCTTTTGTTAAAGATGATTTTAGAAAGCAGGTCAATATCCTAGTCATTTCAAAGTCTTTGTGGATTTCATTATCTTCTCATTAATTTGTATTTCCATGTGTGTGTGTGTGTGTGTGTGTGTGTGTATTTAAAATCCTTATTTATTTCTTTGAAAACCCCTTTGGATATTATTAACATATTATTTTCTTTTTTTAATACTTTTTCTGAGGATTATTTTTCACTAAAAAGCTCCTCTCATTATTTGTATTTTTTTAAATTTGGATTCTATTGATCTTCAGCTGCTGTAGTTTTTCTTCATTTCTATACTTCATCCCTGAAATAACATTATTTATGTTCCTCACTGGTATACTTAACTTACAACATTTGGAAATATTATATCTCTTCTTGAATTCATTAATTTTTATTTTCTCTTAGCAATAATTAACACATACAAAGTCTCTACAATTTTTGAGTGAGTCAAATACAAGCCCCCTTCACACCTTACCCATACCTAGACAGGTTAAGATTGGATGATTTTAAATCCAGAAGTGGGAAAGGTGTAAAAAGGTAACAGTGAAGAAGTTATTGCAAGATTCCTGAATAGTGAATACAAGCTAAAAGTCTTGTGAAGCAGAATTGTAACAGAATAGAGAGGAGGGAGTAGATATCAAAGATTTATAATAGTCCTTGGTACTAGGAATATTCAGGAAGCTGGGTTTCCTTCTCCTTGCTGACTTTTCTCCTACCATGATAAGTTAAATCGGTACTTTTCAAAATTATTGTACACATTAATTACCTGGAGATCTTGTTAAAATCAGAACCTGATCTCATTAGGTCAGTGCTGAGCCTGAGATTCTGCATTACTAACAAGCCCCTATGTGATGCCAATGCTGATGATACTGGTTCTCAGGTCACACATCAAGTACCAAGTAAATAAATGACTGTCTGGAATCTCTGAGGAAGGACACCTAGCCTACACTCACTCTAAGAAAAAAACACTTCCTAAACCATTGACAATAAAAGCATATCTGTTTTATGTTCCTAAAGAATCTAACATAATGATATACAGATATGAGTGATAATCTTTTAAAGTATCATGCTTAGCAAAGAACATATTTGCACCCAAAATACCTTTCTACCAGGAAGAGTCCCTTTATATATAAAGAAATGATATTCAAATTATCCCAAGGATGCTGTCACCTGAATAAATGATCTGCCATGTTCGATGTCCAATTACATAGTTCAATGGAGAAATTTAAATTTCTCACAAAATAATTATAGAAGCCTGGTTAAGGTTGTGTCTTTGGATGTGAGGACAGGGAATTTTGGTGGAGGTAATGTTTTTCTTTAAGCAATTATTGAGGTATCATTGACATATAAAAAACTGAACATATTTAATATTTGAAACTCAGTTTGGGGATATACGATGCATTTCTGAAACCATCACCACCATGAAAGCCATAAAATATCATTACCTTCCAAAATTTCCTCCTGTCATTTTATTCTTGTTATTGTTATTATTTTGTGTGTAAGAACACTTAACATAAGATTTACCCTCATACGGGGCCGGCCGAGTGGCACGGTGGTTAAGCGCTGGCTTGGGAAGCCAGCGGCCCCGGTTCGGTCCCACATATGAGGGCTAGTGACACTGCCCTCAAAAAAAAAAAAAAAAAAAAAAAGATTTACCCTCTTAGCAAATTTTAAGCATGCAATACAGTATTGTTGACTATAGGCAACCCCTAGCCCCTGGCAACCACCATTCTACTCTGTTTTTATATGTTTGGCTTTTTTAGATTCTACATATAAATGATATCATACAGTATTTTTCTTTATCTGTCTGACTTATTCACTTGCCTTAAAGGTTCGTGAATGTTGTCACAAATGGCAGGGTTTTGTTTATGGATGAATAGTATTCTATTACATATAAATACATTTTCTTGATCCATTCATTTATCAATGGACACTTTTTTCACTTCTGCTATTGTCAAATTCTGCTTTCATATTTCCTTGATTAATCTCAATAAGCATTTATCAATTTTATTTATCTTTTTTCAGAAAGCAAATTTTGACTCTGTTTTACCTATTGCTTACTAGCTTTCCATTTTATTAGTGTCCACTAATAATTTTATGGCAGAATGACATCATCAAGATGGCAACATAGGTTATATCCGACTTAACTTCCCCTCACAAGACAAACTAGCAACTATCCACAGACAAGACACCATATGGAAAATCCCAGAACATAGAAGTGAGAACCTTGGACTACAGATACCAAGAAGGAGCACACTGGAAGTGTAAAAGGAACAGCTATACCCTGATCACATCACCTCTCCCTCAGGCCAGCACAGCACTACACTGAGAGGGTACCCCAAGCAAGCCTACAGTTTCTCTAACAGGAAAAAGAGAACCCAAGGTGGACATTGTTTCCCTAGTATTGTGGGATACTTTCCAGTAGGCTCATTGGGTTGCCCCTTAAAGAGATCACAGGGGCAATCTGTGGAGCTTTACCATTGGTAATCAAATTAAGACAGGAAGGGGATAGCTTACAACTAGTGCTCTGATCTTGACAGACCACATTTCTCCTTGCAGTGGTGCCAGAGTAGAGATCCTACTTAGCAATTTTGTCTATCTGCAGAGGCAAGTTGGTGGCCCCTTTGGCAAAAATAAGCAAAAGTAAACAGGTGGTATGAACATAGGGGTGCATAACTTTTTTTGAATAAGTGTCTTGGTGTTTTCAGGATAAATACCTAGGAGTGAAATTGCTGGGTCAAAAGGTAGCTCTATTTCCATTTCTTTGAGATACCTCCATACTGACTTCCATAGTGGCTGCACCAATCTACAATCCCACCAACAGTGCAGCAGAGTTCCCTTTTCCCCTCAGCCCCGCCAGCACTTGTTGTTTGTTGATTTATTGATGATAGCCATTCTGACTGGAGTGAGGTGGTATCTCATGGTGGTTTTTATTTGCATTTCCCTAATGACCAGTGAGGTTGAACTTTTTTTCATATGCCTGTTGGCCATCTGTATGTCCTCTTTAGAGAAATGTCTCTTCATATCTTCTGTCCATTTTTTAATTGGGTTGTTTGTGTTTTTGGTGTTGAGTTTCATGAGTGTTTTATAAATTTTGGATATTAACCCCTTATCAGATATATCGTTGGCAAATATATTCTCCCATTCAGTAGGCTTCCTTTTTGTTTTATTAATGGTTTCCTTTGCTGTGAAAAAAACTTTAAGTCTGATATAATCCCATATGTTCATTTTTTTCTTTTACTTCCCTTGCCTGTAGGGATGTATCAGTAAAAATATTTCTCCAGGTAATGTCTGCAAATGTACTCCCTATATTTTCTTTTAGGATTTTTAAGGTTTCAGGTCTTACATTTAAGTCTTTAATCCATTTTGAATGTGTTCTTGTATAAGGCGTAAGGAGGTGGTCCAGTTTCATTTTTTTGCATGTGTCAGTCCAATTTTCCCAGCACCATTTATTGAATAGACTATCTTTACTGCAGTGTAAATTCTTGCTTCTCTTGTCATAGATTAACTGTCCGTAAATGCCTGGATTTATTTCTGGGCTCTCTGTTCTGTTCCACTGATCGATGTGCCTGTTTTTATGCCAATACCAAACTGTCTTGATTACTGTAGCTTTGTAGTAGGTTTTGAAGTCTGGTAGCGTGATCCCCCCGACTTTGTTCTTATTTCTCAGAATTGCTGAGGCTATTCGGGGTCTTTTATGATTCCATATAAATTTTAGTATTATATTTTCTATTTCTGTGAAAAATGCCCTTGGCAGTTTTGATAGGAATTGCATTGAATCTATATATGTTCATAGCAGCACAATTTACAATAGCTAAGACTTGGAAACAACCAAAATGCCCATCGGTAGATGACTGGATTAAGAAACTGTGGTATATTTATACAATGGACTATTACTCCGCTATAAAGAAGAATGAAATCGTACCATTTGCAATGATATGGATGGACCTAGAGACTATTATGTTAAGTGAAATAAGTCAGTCAGAGAAAGACAAATACCATATGATCTCACTCATATGTGGAATCTGAAAAACTGTATGAATGAGCAAAGTAAACAGAAACTGTCTCAAAGATATAGAGGAAAAATCAGGGTTGCTAATTGGGAGGGAGATGGGGATGAGGGAGAAGGGGAAGGGATCAGACAGCAAAAATAGGCAACTACAATATTGCCACTGGGATATGAAAAACAGTTTGGGGAATATAATTAATAATGTTGTAAATATTCTGTGGAATGTCAGATGGTCATAGGTCTTGTTAGGGAGACCATTTCATGGATGGAGTAGAGGTTTGATCACTGCACTGTATAACTAAAGTGGAGGTTGTATGCCTACTGTAATTGAATATATATAGATAGTCACGGGATGTGGATTATACTGTGGAAGAGAGTCAGAGGAAGAGTAATAGATATATATGATATGGGGGGGAGTGGGGTGGCGAATTGGGGGTGGGGGGTTGTCACTTTGAGGGGTAAAATGTATAACTATTGCACTGTGTTGTACACCTGAAACTAATTAAAAATAAATAAATAGATAAATAAATTAATTAAAAAAAAGGTAAACAGGTGGGCTACATCAAACTAAAAAGCTTTTACACAGCAAAAGAAATGGTCAACAAAATGATAAGGCAACCCACAGAAAGGGAAAAAATATTTGCAAACTGTCTATTTGATAAGGAATTAATATCAGACACACACACTCACACACGAATAAATGTGAAGTTGGTCATTTTAGTTAATACTTTTGTTCATATTATATTTTATGTTGTTACTCATATTTTGTCTCATTTTTCCTTTGTTTATGAAAAAGAAATACTAAAATCTCTAATTATGATTTTGGATTTATCTGCTTCTTTCAATTCTGTCAATTTTTGCTAATTTATGTATTTTGAAACTCCTTATTGGTTTTTCACAACTAAAAGTGTTATTTCTTTTTAATATATTATCCCTCTTTTTCGTCAGGAAATATATCTTCAGTAATACCATCTGAAGTCTGCTTTGTTTCATAGTAATATAGCTACCTCTTCTTCATCATGATTACTATTCATTTACATGGTACATTTTGTTCCATTCTTTTACTTTCAGTCATATTTTTGCTTACATTTAAAGTGTCTCTGTTATGAATAGAAGTACGTAATTGAGTTTTTTTCATTTAATTTTATAATATCTGTCATTAATTAGAGTTTAGTCCCAAAAAGCATTTGATTTATTGATAAGATTGCTATTTATTTCTAATATTCTCTTTTGTATATATACTTTCCTGTCTCCTTGGAGTTAATCACATATTTTTAATATTCTCTTTATACCTTTAATGACATTTTAGCTGTGTCTCCAGTAATTTTAATAAATTACTCTAAGTATTACCATATTGTCTTTATCCTTTCACATTTAATGAAAATGTCTTTATGTCATCTTTATTATGGAAACATATTTTCACTCAGTTTAGAATTCTATGTTCACCTCTTTTTCTTTTAGTACTTTAATAATGACATTGCAATGTTTCTGTTACAATATTTTTTTTATGATGAGATATCAGCTGTCTTTCTTCTCAATAAAATCAGTCTTCCTTTTTTCTTCTTACTGCTTTTAATGATGTCTTCTTTAAAAAAAAAAATTACCTCCTTGTCATTTGTTTGATTATGATATGCCCATATATAGCTTCTTTGTATTGACCTGGCTTAGGGTTTGCTGAGACTTGTGGGTCTCTGCATTGCTGTCTTTCAACTATTTTAGGAGAGAATTGAGCCATTATTTCTTCAAATATTTCTTCTGTACATTCCCTCTTTACTCTCTTTCTGGTAGTCCAATTATTTGTATGTTAGACCATTTGATATTTTCTTATATGTCACAGACTCCTTTTTTAATTGTAATTTTGTTCTTTTTTTCTCTATATGCTTCAACTTATATAAGTTATATTAAACTTTCTTGAGTTCACAGTCATTCTGCTGATCTGTGATTAGATACTTGTAAAAATAAATTTTTTATTTTACATATTGTATTTTTCAGTTCTAACATTTTCATATGCTTTTTCCATTGAGATTTTATTTTCCTGCTTAAATTACCCCAACATTCCCATCTTGATTATCAGACTATTTGATGTGTTTTTAATGGTAATTATAAAGTCTTTTTCTGTTCATTCAAATACTTGGTTCATCTGTGCTCTCATGTTGACAATTGTATTCTCTTGAATATGCATCCTGTGTTCTTGCCTCTCACATGTCTAATATGTTTTCTTACTTTATGTGAGACATCATGAATTATATATTGTAGATCTGCATTACGTTTTTTTCCTTCAAGTGTGTTGAATTATGTCTGCCAGACGGTGAAAATATTGGCAGATCCGTGCCATTTTGTCAAGGCTTGCTTTTAGGCATTCTTAAGGTAGGCCTTAAGAAAAATTAGCAGTTTTTAATTGGTTGAAGATTGTGCATACCACTTTTCCTTCAGATCTTTGAGATGGTATTTTATATCCCTTAAGAAAAGTGTTTAAAAAGATATGCAAGGTATTTCTTCTTATTTTGCTATAGAAAAATGCATCAGATGAGAAAATAGTGACCCATACAAGCCACCTCGTTTTATTTCAGAGTTCAGTAAAACTTTTTTTTTTTTTTCTTTAAAGGACAAGAAAAAACTACTTTAGGCTTTGCTGGACCTATGGTCTCTCTCCCAACTACTCAACCCTGCCATTACAACATGAAACCTTCATAGATAATATGTAAACAAATGAGTGTGTCAGTGTTCCAATAAAACTTTATTTACAAACAGTGGAATCTTAATTTCAGATATTTTTCACAGGTCACAAAATATTCTTCTTTTAATATGTTTCAATCATTGAAAATATAAAAACCATTCTTGGATTGCATTTGGAAAAAACAAGCAATAGGACAGATTTAGTCAATAGTCAACCACTCTTCTAGATCTAAAAACAGCAACAGCAAAAGGCTTTTTGCTTGTAGGAAATGAATTTGAGAATTTTGTGACTCATCAAGGAAAAAGATATGACCATGGGGCAGAGGCAGCAGTAGACCACACAAGCTTTATTTGAGTAACAGTGACAGATTTGAATGCCAGGGAAATCCCTCACAGCAGGAAAGCCCCCAGAGGCTATAGCACAGGTACCACCATCCAGAAGGGGAGGAGGCTGAGGAAATTCCTGTGGAAGAAGGAGATTGGAGAGAGGAATTATCTGTGTAGATGATATTACTCAGCAATTCAGTGGGGAATCTCTGAATCAGAGGACTCCAAAATGGCAGCTGCACCTTGTTTTGTTTGTTTGTTTGTTTTAATGGGTAGAGGTTTTATCTGTGGCTATCAGATGTTGGATTCTGTTTCCAGAGCTATGCGAGCAGGCAGGTTCTAAATGGCTAAACATCTGTTTTTTGAGGAGATATATATATATATATATATATATATATATATATATATATATATATATATATATTTTTTAATTAGTTTCAGGTGTACAACACAATGCAATAGTTATACTCTTTACCCCCCAAAGTGACAACACCGCTGCCCCAGTTTGACACCCCACTCCTCCCCCCCAATATCATACATATCCACTACAATTCCTTTGACTCCCTTCCACAGTATACTCCATATCCCGTGCATACCTATATATTCAGTTATAGTTGGCATACAATATTATACAACATCAGCTTCAGGTGTACAGTGCAGTGATCAAGCCTCTACTCCATCCATGAAGGGGTCTCCCTAACAAGACATGTGACTATCTGACATGCCACAAAATTTTTACAACATTATTGTATTACCTGAACTGTGTTCCATATCCCTGTGGCAATATTGTAGTTGTCTATTGATGCTGTCTAACCCCTTCCCCTTCTCCCTTATCCCCACCCCCCCACCCAACTAGCAACCCTCAGTTTTTCCTCTATATCTATGAGTCTGTTTACTTTGCTCATTCATTCAGTTTTTCACATTCCACATATAAGTGAGATCATATGGTATTTGTCTTTCTCCAACTGACTTATTTTATTTAACATAATAGTCTCCACAACTTTATCAATTACATTCCTAGAACTGCCCCCCATATCCCTGCAGCAACATTGAAGTCACTCACCTACGCTGTCCAAAACCTTCACCCTCTCCCTCTTCCCCACTTCCTCCCAGCCAGCAACCATCAGTTTTTCCTTTATATCTGCTTGATATGACTTCAATCTTCTTAAATTTACTGAGACTTGTTTTGTGGCCTAACATGTGGTCTATCTTGGAAAATGTCCCATGTGCACTTGAGAAGAACTTATATTCTCTTGTTTCGGGGTGAAATGCTCTAAAAATATCGACAAAGTCCAGCTGGTCTAAAGTGTCATTTAAGACCACACTTTCTGTGTTGATTTTATGTCTAAAGGTTCTGTCCATTGGTGACAATGGGGTGTTGAAATCCTCTACTATGATAGTGTAACTGTTAATCTCTGTCTTTATGTCTGTCAAAATCTGTTATATGTAATTAGGAGTTCCTATGTTGGGTGCATAGATGTTTGTTAGGGTTATCGTGCCTTTCTTTGTCTTTTATTGTAGTCATTTTAAAATCTATTTTGTCCAAAATAAGTACTGCTACTCCAGCTTTTTTTTTCCTCATTTCCATTTGCATGAAATATCTTATTCCATCTGTAAACAGCATATACATGTGTCCTATTTTCATATCCACTCAGCCTCTCTCTGTCTTTTGATTGGAGCATTTAGCCCGTTCACATTTAAAATGATTATTGATAGGTGCATATGTATTGCCATTTTGTTATTTGTATTCCTGGTCTTCCTGGGTTAGCTTGTTTACCCCTTTCTTTTGTTTAAAAAAGCCCTTTTAACATTTCTTGCAATGCTGGCTTGGTGGTAATGAACTCCTTAAGCTTATTCTTTTCTGAGAAGCTCTTTATTTCTCCTTCAATTTTAAGTGATAGCGTGCTGAGTAGAGCAATCTTGGTTGTAGGCATTTATTTTGTGTCACTTTGAATATCTCCTGTCACTCCCTTCTGGCCTGCAGAGTTTCTGAAGACAAGTTAGCTGTTAGTCTAATAGGAGTTCCTTTGTATGTAACTTGCTGTCTTTCTCTTGCTGCTTTTAGGATTCTGTCTCTGTCTTTAACCTTTGCCATTTGAATTATGATGTGTCTTGGTGTGGACGTGTTTGGGTTCAGCTTGTTTGGAACCCTCTGCACTTCCTGGGCATGTAAGTCGATTTCCATCACCATAGTAGGGAAGTTTTCAGTCATTATTTTTTCAAATACATTCTCGACCCCTTGCTTCTTCTCTTCTCCTTCTGGTATTTCTATGATGCGAAGGTGGTTGTGTTTCATCTTGTCCCATAGGGCTCTTAAACTATTTTCGTTGTTTTTTATTCTTTGGTCTTTTTGTTGTGCAAACTGGGTGATTTCTGCTATTTTGTCTTCCAAATCGCTGATCTGCTTTTCTGCTTCATCTACTGTACTGAGGATTCCTTCAAGTGTGTTCTTCATTTCAGTTATTGTATTCTTTAGTTCTAACTGGTTGTTTTTTATGATTTCTCTATCCTTCCTTATGTCCTCACTAAGTTTGTTAAACATTATCATCAGTGTTCTAAACTCTGTCTCTGAAAGATTGGCTCCCTCTGTTTTTAATTTAATTCCATTTCTAGAGGTTTCTTCTGATCTTTTACTTGTGACATGTTTCTTTATTTCCTCATTCTGGCTGTCGCTCTGGGATTGCTTTGATGTATTAGATAGATCACCAGTAGAGCCCCGGCTGGATCACGCAGGCACGCAGCTCATGGCCCAACACTCCCAGGAAAACTCCCAGTCTCAACCTGTCTCAATCAGCTGCTTGCAGATCAGGCCGAGCAGCCCAGCAACCAATCACCAACCTGGCAACTCTGCAAGCACAGTGCGGAGAGCGGGGACCCAAGGCGGCTTGCACACTCCCGTGTCTCAGTGAGCAGCCTTTTGGAGCTGGAGGGCACCTGTCCAGTGTTTCCCTGGCAACACAGTATAAGCTGGGTGGAGGGTGGGGATCCAAAGCCACATGTGCACGTACGCACACATGAACTTCTGCGCCAATTCCACCAGACCAATGAGGTCCCAGAACTGACCCTCTGTGGGAGGGCCCAACCCTGACAAAATGGGCCCCACCACTCACATGCAAGCTCCACACCAGGGGAACAATAGTCCCAAAACCTCCAGCTTCTGCACCAAAGGTTCTCAGTTCAGTCCATCCACTCAGGCTCCTGGGTGCGGCGCATACAGCTACTCCCTCCACCAGGAACTGGGTGAGCACCCACCCGCAAAGGAACTCATGCGGCAGCCCCAGTGGTTCTCCAGCCGCCCTCAGCCTCACCAAGCTGGGTAAAGAGAGTCCTCACTAATTTCTACTGCCCAGCTATCGTAGAACTCCTCTTCCTCGCAAAGCAACTCTGGGCTGATGAGCTTGGTGTGGGGCCGAGGGTCTCTCCTCCAACCGGAGAAGCCTCCCCACACCTGGGGCATCCCTCACGGGGTTCGGCCTTTCTCGTCTCCGCCCGTCCTACCAGACCTGACACGGCCTCCTCTTTAATTTCTTCGTTTAGTGGTTCTGTTCATCTAGTGTTCTGGGGACCTCCGGGGTTGAATGCTATATAATTTGTTTGTAATTTTGGTGTGATCCTGGGAGGTAGTTAGCACAGCGCCTGTCTATTCCGCCATTTTACCTGATGTCTTGAGGTTATATTTAAAAGTTGGATGTGTAAAACTCTGAGTTTGGCTCTAGCAGGGTTTTGAGCTAAACTAGTCAGCCTGCTTTGAAGAAATAAATAACATAGGGCCAATCCAGAGGCCATTTTTGGTTTAGTTACATAACAGTCTTCCAACAACATCAAAATGTGAAAAGAGTGAAATTTCTCTCATGTTACAACCTATTAACATAGAAAAATGTATTTGATCCACCTTTGTTTTAGTAGCACCTCTTACCAGCTTACTCCTACCTTTGGCAGGACTTGGGAAAAGTATTCTAATGGAGGCTTTCTGTTGCAGGCTGTTTCCCTTCTTTTTCCACTTGAAGTCTCTGTTCTTCATTACCTTGTCTGCATGTGTGGGGACTGTGGAGATCCCAAAATGCACATCCAAGCTTTGTCACAGTAACTACCCATTCTAAACAGCTATGACTTGACCACTCCTCAGGCCTAAAGATAGGCACGATGCTGCCCTTGCAGCCCTGGAAAGGACACATTCATTATATGGATCTGGAAGGGGGCTCAAAGTTATTTGCACAGGGAAATCAGTCTCCTGGATATCCAGATTATGGTCTAGAAGAGAGAGGCATATGTCCTTGGCCCCACAGACTCCTTACGCCTTAGTGACATACTAGGAAAGGGGCCCCTTCTGCTTGTGTCGAGGCACAGTCCTATCTCTTAGAGCACTTGCCACACAGAGACCTCAATAAATAATTATTGAATGAACTAGTATGTTGATCAAGGGAGTGAAGGAATACATGAAAGTAATGATCCTGATTCCATAAAGCATCATAAAAAAATACAGTTTAACAATGGGCATGGGGCATGGTAAGGAAATGCAGGGAGCATTCTATCCCCTGCAACAATAGTGCTGACCATTCTCTGCTGATGAAAGTCACATTGGATAAATCAATGATCCATCATCCCATTGTAAATCACAAGTTCCAGAGTGCTGTATTAAGAAATCGATTCCTCCACTCTGAAATTTCTCTCTAATAGATATAGATCATCATTTCTTTGTCTATCATAGTCTCCCAGCATTATGTATATGTTTACAGGTTATTGTTATTCAATAACTCTGTCTTCAGCATACAGGACTAAAAGATTAAAGACCTTGATAGATGAAGACTAAAGATCAATGTTAACGCAATTGATTTTTCACTTTGCAATACTTGTCTATGGAAAAGAATGAAACATTTTACTGGGGGAAGAGGCTGGACATTCTTGATGTGGGGAAATGCTTCCACTAAAATAGCAGTTTGTAGTCTGAAAGACCTTGGAAAGAGAGGCACACAGTTTACTTTTAGACAACCATTTCATAACAAATCAAAACTTGGATTTTGTGACTGGGAGGGCATGGGTGCACACAGTTTCCCGATGAGTCTTTAAATTGGAGTTTAAAAATGTCTGGGGCAATGGTATTTTGCAAATATCAGGTTGGAGCTTCATTGGCTCTCTGAGGTTGAAATTCTGTCTCCTATTGACTAGTAAATAGGGAAATTAAGTTTTAGAGGAGTTGAGCTATCTGGAAGATCTATTAATGGAAGACTCCCCAGGAAGAGAGGGAGAGGAGTAAATGCAGGATTCTACAATGAGAGAGAAACAGAAGAAGGATTATGACACAGGACACAGGCAGGGTGAGGTCATGAAAATAGCAATCTGTCTTTGTGACAGAGAATAAACACAAAATTGAGACTATTTACTATGCTAATAATGTGCTGGGGGGTGTATCATTTAATCCTCCATCAGTTCTGTAAAATATGGACATTAGACTCAAAATTGAGTAAATTGATACTCAGTAAGATTATATAATTTGTTCAGGATTATTCAACCAGATCTGACTCAAAAATCTTACACTTGCAGTTGTGTCAAGAGAGACTTTTGGTACATTAAACAGTGACACATCTGTTTTTGTTTTGTTTTTCCTGTTCTTAAGCAATATTGCTAGGGCTGCCATGATTCAGAGCTTCAGTTAATGACTGTAGGAGCCTGAAAACCCCCAGACTTTGTTTCCTATGTTTCAATATGATGGATGCCATTGGTCACTGTCCAGGCAAACTCACATTGAAGACTTTGAATTTCCATTCTATCATTTCTCACACTGTTCACCATGTTTCTCGTACTCACTGTGTCCCACCTCCTTGATATTTTTCTCTTCTTCTGTTCCTATGCCAATTTTCTAATTTTCCGTTTAATAATGACAGTTATCAGCCTTAAATGTGTATTTTATTTGAACTATCCAAAGCACTTTAATATATATGACATTTCATCCATGCATATAGAATAGTCACTTTAAATCCATTTGGCAAGGGGATAAAAGGGAGTCCAGAAAAGTTAAGTGGCTTTCCCAAATACAAAGTGGCAGAACCAGATTGATTCCACTTTTCCTGATCTCCAATCTATGCAACTGCTTTTTCTTATACCTGAGACTTAATCAGGCCCTTCAGAGTTCCTTAACTCCACTGAAGACATTTCAAGACTGTGGAAGTGACTGAAATGCCCTGAGCCTCTGAGCCACCTTCAGACACCCAGTCGGGTTAAAAGTGAAACTAAGAACCACAAACTCATACTTTTGTTTAGCTGTGTATAATAGTCATATGAAAATCTCAAAATTGTTCAAGCAAATTTACAGTGCTCTTTACGAAGGCCCGCTCTGACCTCCCTCAACTGATAATGAATGGTGATACCTGATTACTCTGGCATGCAGAAATTTTCTGAGGAAAATATACATATACCTATATATTTTTTTTTAATTATTTTGGAAAGCATTTTAAATAATTTTGGAAATCATTTACTGTGGATTTTACATTATAGGCCAACAGAAATGTCTCAGCATATTTCATTTCTAACATATGATGGAAGTTATTTCCTGAATGTCCTCTCAGGTTCAAAGTGAATTATAAAATTAAACATCAGTAATAATGTCAGAAACTCACCATTCCCAACCCTAACCAAAGCCAACCATAGCACTACCCCATGAATGCAATAAAAACAATTGTATAAGTAGAATTATTTTAGACATCATCATGCTAATTTCACAAATTGTAAAAAAAAAAAAAAAGAGAGAGAAAAATTACTTTGGATTCATCATTTCCTTTTCCAGTGATCCTCAATGATCTTCATTATAATCAATTTTTTTTTCAAAATTTGAGTAAGAGAGAAAGAAAGTTAACACCAAATCAAATCATATAATTCAGTTTTGCTGCTGTAAACATCTTTATAATCTTATTATATTGTACATAGTTTATCACATAATGTGAATTCAGTTTATCTCAACCAGTCCCCTTGTGTCTTTCTAAACTCTTGAGTTACAACGAACATTTAAGCTGTCATGAAAGGGAGTTTCCTGAACCAGCTAGACTCAACTGTTGGCTGCAGTCAGGAGACCAGCCCACCCACTCTCACCTTCCTCCCAGAAAATAGTCCTTGATCAAGACATGTGCATGTTTAAGTGTCTCACCATTTACAAATGTGTTTCGTGCACTGTATCGTATACATGCATATAAATTATTGTTGTCATCACATGTGTTTTTCTAGTTTCAAGCCTGGAATTTTAAATCAGATTAAATTAATAGTAATCCTCTTTCTTTTCCAAACTATCAGCCCTAATTACTTATAAGAGATCATTTGATAACATCCCACAAGTGCTGACAAACATATTCTCAACTATTGCTTTGGGTCTGGGAGAGGGAGGCAGTGACAGATATTTGCACTATGCCTACAATAAACTAGGCATTTTAACAAGCACAGAGGATGCACTGACTGAGCCCATGCTGTCTTGGAAATAAGAGTTTAGTCAGAAAATGAAAAAAATAGACGTACAGTATGACAGTGTTAGAAGCGTTATGGCAGGGAAGAACAGGGTGCTCTAAGAGTGTGGAGGAAGGGGAGCAGTCAGCCTAAAGTAGAGCCAGAGGAGTTATCAACAATGACACAGAACTGGGGAACAAAAGGATGACCTGTGAAGAATGATAGGGAGCATGTTCCAGGTAGAAGAATGAAGTTCTGGCACACTTAAACCCCCCCAAAAA
Source organism: Aselliscus stoliczkanus (assembly GCA_033961575.1). Taxonomy (NCBI): domain Eukaryota; kingdom Metazoa; phylum Chordata; class Mammalia; order Chiroptera; family Hipposideridae; genus Aselliscus; species Aselliscus stoliczkanus. Next base: position 159,326,699 of record CM066728.1, read on the forward strand.
AAATAGAGTCTTCAACATAGCACAATATTAAATTCTGTTCTGATATGGTCCCCTAGGGGGTACCTACTTTGAAGGTCTAACTTGCTTGACAAACTTCAATGAAGGCAAATTTCTTCCTCTTTCAAGATTTACAGGTCACCCCTACTACCACACCACCATGTTCCAATCTCAGGCAATTCCAATCTCAATGCTGCTCTAATGCTCTGAACCTCTTCAGGTGTCACACTGTGTTTTGGGCAGAGATGAGAGGTCTAGCAAGCAAGTCATCAAACTAAAATCATCACATTGTCAGGATCATCTGGCTTTACTCTGGGAAATACTACATTAAGCTACTGATAACAATGTAAAACTCAGCAGTGGATGAATGATCACCCACGTCCTGATTTTCCTCTCCCCTCTGAAAATAGCATACCTGATACTTTCACCCATGTCTCCTTTTTATGTGTAACTATCAGGAAAAAGAGAAATTAATAAATAAATTTTAAAATTCCTAAAATGTAAAGCTAGAAAATGCTACTCTTTGAAGTAACATGAATTTATATTCTGATGCTATTCCTTAATCATATAATTGTATTGAGTTTTGGTATCAATAATAATATAACTCAAAAATTACATTGTAATGTCTGAGTATGTAATTGTCTATTAAAGAAGTATTGCATTTACTATATATCCTGTATACAACAGGCTTGATTCTTGAAAAAAAAGTCTATAAATAGCATATCTCATATTTTTTAACTAATAAAATATTCTTGAAAATGGTACTTCCAAGCTATCAACACCAAAATGAAATAGCATGAAACCTTCAGAGAATTTGTTGCTTGTTTTTCCATAAAACATTGCTCCACTTATGACATATTCTGCTAGAAGCCCAGTGTACAGGCTGCCCACCTAAAAAAAGAGCCTCTGAGATTTAAAGCTCATACCATTTCTTTGGGGCTTGGTTTGCCTGCCATCTATAATTTCCATTTATTGCTTCCTTAATTGCCTGGGCATGACCTTATATTTTGTAACCTTTTCCTTTTTCTCTTTAGGGCTTTAAATGATTTGCACATATCATCTTTAATTGACACCTCAGTGTGACATCAGCAAAATAGAAAGGATGGATAGCACAATCCACAAAACATTATCCTTGCAACTACATTTCTAATACTTTGGAAAACACATTAGCAGGACATACTTGGTTTTAAGCTTTTTTTGGAAATTTTTTCTAGGAGGGTGATGCTAGTACTCAAATTGGCTAGTGCACACAACCAGTAAACACAGATTTTTTTTTTCATTCCAAAATTTAGCCAATGAGGTTCTCGGAATACTTTACTTTATGTGAGTTTTGATAGTAAGAGGGTAGAGTTGAGAAAGTATAACCTGTCCTATATCTTGGAATTGAGATAAAGAGCATATATTAGAATCATGTACTTTTAGAGCTCCTAGCAAACTAAGAGATCACAAGATTAGTCCTCTTTTGTTATAAAGGACACATGCCTAATAGCATCTCAGCATCACAGAGTTCCTAATAGTAGTTGGGACAACTCAGGTATACCAATTGCTGGTCCTCTGAGTTTTCCACTATATAAAGCTCTTTTCTTTCAGACCCTGATCTAATATAATTAAGGCAGATGCTAAAAGTATATAATTGAAAAAAACATAGGCCAGCAGGGAAAAAGGATACTGTTTCATAATGAGAGACAGATACTGAGTAATTAAATTGTTTTATTGTTTGAAATCAGGAAAAGAGGAAGTAGTTTCAGTTACCAAACAGGTAAGAGATATTAAAGACAACTAGGATCACTCAGCTCCCTCATCCTTTGTTTCCTACTCAGCTGATGCTTCAATGCCCTTTAATATAGAATTAATACGTAGTCATCCAAGTTTTACTTGAATACCTCTAGTGAGGCAGAATGTACTGTTTTAAAGGCATGCATTTATCTGACTTAACCCAGTTCAATTTCTTTGCAAGTTATTTCCTTCCAGAAATACACTTGTAGATTACATAGTGAAATGAAGATAACCACATGATGTTTAGGGTTTTTTTTTCTCTTTTGATAATGTAAAAATGTATAAGAATAAAATATAAGGAAAAAATATTTACTGTCCTTTGTGCTGGAACATGCAAACCCAAAAAGCGAATTAAAGTTACAGTTTTCAACTTTTCAGCTCTTGAGTATGGCGATTGCATTAGGCATTTTATCCGTCTTGCATGGTAGCCTTGAAATATATATATAATCAAATTATGTAAGTATTTAATAGTATTAGAAATTTGGAGCTATAGTTAAGTTTCTTTTCTAATTGAACAAAGTCATTTTCCTTTAATAGCTTTGAACCAAATAATAATTTCTTCAGTGTAAGAAAAATTCAAGAGTCTTATTTACTTTCTAGTAAAGCCATCATTTATCTTGAACTATTCACTGGTAAAATAAGATATTCTACAGAAAGTACAGATGGATGAGTGATAAGTGCTAGCATGAATGAAAACATCTCAAGGCAAAAATGCAGAAGCTATACATAATAGAAAAAGATGCTGATGGAACATAATCAGTGACCTTGTCTTGAATTCTGTGTTTGAACGAGAAATGTTTTCAGCAGAGGCTTCAACCAGAGACCATCTTTTGTCTGTTTTCAATGCTAAACTTGCCATGGATGAGGAATCAGATTTAACTTTGAGTGAATCAGATCTCACCCTTTAGTTAATACTGATACATATAGTATCATAAATACAAAGTCTTCTAGTACTTTCTAATAATACTCTTTATAGAACTATTATTTTAAACTTATTTCCTCAAATTTATTGTTTTCTATGTCTAAATATGAATACAGACATATAGATAGAGATGTCCTTTCCATGTATATGTGTGCATGTATATATGTGGTGATATATAACACTTCAATATCATTAATTCACTATACTGTGCGATACACTACAATGAGCTATGGTTCTTGTTTTTAAGTAATTCACTATACCTCAAAACAAGCCAAAAAAAAAAACAACCCCAAAACTAAACAGCCCCCTCCAGCAAAAAAAAAAAAATTAAGCAATAGAATGTACAAGTATTTTGATAGGCAAAGCTATAAGACATTAAAAAAAATTGAAGAAGACACAAAGAAATAGATATCCCCATGTTCATGGATTGGGAGAACCAACATAGTTAAAATGGCCATATTACCCAAAGCAATATACAGATTTAATGCAATCCCATAAAATCTCAATAGCATTTTTTAAAGAAATCGTACAAAAAATTATCAGATTTGCGAAGGATCACAAATGACCCCAAATAGTCAAAGCAATCCTAAGAAAAAAGAACAAGGCTGGAAGTATCACACTCCCTGACTTCAATTTATACTACAAAGTGACAGTAATCAAAACAGCACAGTATTGGCAGGAAAAAAAAAAAAGACACACAGACCAATGGAATATAATTGAGAACCCAGAAGCAAACCCAGATATATGTGGACAGATAATTTTTGACAAAGGAGCCAAAAACATACAATGGAGAACAGAAAAGTCTTTTCAGTAAATGGTGCTGGGTAAATTGGGAAGTGATGTGCAAAAGAATGAAACTACTTGCTATCTGTCACCATATACCAAAATAGCCCCAAATGGATCAAAGACCTAAATATAAGATCTGAAATGGTAAATTGCATAGTAAGAAAGCATAGGTACTAAACTTATGGACCTTGAATTCAGAGAGGATTTTATGAATTTGACCTCAAAGGCAAGGGAAGTAAAAGCTAAAATTGATGAACGTGACTATATCAATCTAAAAAGCTTCTTCACAGCAAAAACAAAACAAACAAACAAAAAAACCATCAACAAATCAGAGACAACCAACCAAATGGGAGAAGATATTTGCAAACAACACCTCTGATAAGTGGCTGATATCCAAAATATTGCAATATATAAAGAACTCATACAACTCAACAACAACAACAAAAAAAACAATTCAATTAAAAAATTGGGCAACAAACCTGATTAGACACTTCTTTCAAGAAGACAAACAAATGGCCAACAGATATACGAAAAAAGCACTCAACGTCACTAGCTATTAGGAAAATGCAAATGAAAACCACAATGAGATATTGTGAGATATCTAACCTCACACCTGTTAGAATGGCTGTTATCAACAAGACAAGAAATAACAAGTGCTGGAGAACCTGTGGAGAAGAAGAAACCCTCAAACACAGCTGTTGGGAATGTAAATTGGTACAGCCACTATGGAAAAGAGTAGGGAGGTGCCTCAAAAAATTAAGAATAGAATTACCACATGATCCAGCAATCCCTCTTCTGGGTATCTACCAAAAAAAATCTGAAAACATTTATCTGAAAAGATATATGTACCCCTATTGCAGCATTATTCACAGTGGCCAAGACAATGAAACAACTAAAGTGTCCTTTGATAGATGACTGCATCAAGATGTGATATATATACACAATGGAACATTACTCTGCCATAAGAAAAGATGAAATACTGCCATTTGGACAACATGGATGGATCATGAGATTATCATGCCAAGCAAAATAAGCCAGACAGAAAAAGTGAAGAACCATATGACTTCATTCATATAGGGGATATAAAACTGAAAGCAACAAAGGAACAAGACAAACAAACAAAGAAACAAAAATCATAGACATGGACAACAGTTTAGTGGTTACCAGAGGGTAAGGGGGGAGGGGAGTTTGTAGAAGAGGAAAAGGGGTCAAATCTATGGTAATGGAAGGAGAATTGACTCTGGGTGGTGAACACATAATACAACAATATGTAGATGATGTATTATAGAATTGTATACTTGAAATCTATATAATTTTACTAACCAATGTCACCCCAATACATTTAATAAAAATTTTTAATAAAGTAAATTGAAGAAACTTACAATTAAATAACTTACATTAAAAACAAAAGTAATAAATACCCCAAACTCATAATTTTTCTTCTTTTTCTTTTATTTTTATTTTTTTATTTATTGTCTTAGAAAGACAAGGAGATGATAGCCTCCTGCTTTCTTTTTTATTTTTTCTTTTTTTTTTTTTCCTACAGATTTTATTGGGGAATTGGGGGAGGAGAACAGCGTTGGGGAATCAGGGAAGGGGAACAGACAAGTTGCTGTCTTTTTGTTCTTCAGCCTAGTTGCGGAGGATGTTGCTTCACTGTCCCATGTTGGTATTATCATTGCGCTCTTCCTGGATGAGGCAGATCGGTCTCCGGCCTCTGGATGGTGGCTCACCACGGCTATTGGCAGCTCACGCTGGCTGCTGGACACTCACACTGGCTGCCGGCCACTCACTGTAGCCCATGGCAGCCCACTGCAGCAGGGGCTGCAGCCCACACCGTCACCGGGGCTCACACAGCCCAGCTCCATGTGGAGCTGTTGTTAGCTGTAGAGGGCAGTGTCACTGGCCCTCATATGCGGGGATCCGAACTGGGGTCACTGGCATCCCAAAACCAGCTCTTAACCAATGCGCCACTCGGCCGGCCCTTATTTTTTATTTTTTGAGAGCAGTGTCACTGGCCCTCATATGTGGGACCCGAACCGGGGCCACTGGCTTCCAAAGCCAGCGCTTAACCACCATGCCACTCGGCCAGCCCCCAAACTCATAATTTTTTAAATATTTTGCTACATTTTTCTGTTACCCATGTGCTTCAGGTTATTTATGTCTATTTTACTAGTGGAGACATTATATAATGGCATGACATTGTGTATCTTTTCCCATCACCTCTTTCACTGATCTCAGGAGGTACCTTAAAATCAAACATGAACAGCATAGAATCAACTAAAATTATAATGCCACCTCCCCTCGCCTTCCCAGAGGCATCTGTTGCTAAACATTTATCAGCATACTACTGATTAACTCAGAACATGGATGAAATGTAGCTTTGTGGCCCACAATACAGGCCTCTGAATCTGCCCTTGATTATTAATATCTATGGTCTTGTACAATTTTTTTAATGTGTAGTGACTTCAGTCTCTTCATCTTTAAGATGGTTTGCAAATTTCTCTTAAGTACTTAACACTGTGTCTGAATCAGAACTATAAGTGACCAGTAAATGCTAATTGTAATCACTATTAACCATGAGATGTAGCAATTATAGAATGGACTGCAGTGGTTTTAATTTTATATTCAAGAGCTTTGGCAAAATCGACAAATTATGTTTTCCATAATTTAGTTATTTCTTTATATAGAATTCTATGCCTTAGCAACCAAAGTATAGGGAGAAGTCAGTTGTACTCTGAAAAATTTATAAATAGGATTTTTATCTTTGTAGAAAACTTACATTTGCTTTTCTAATATTTAATTCTTTATTCATAGTTATCTTTTTACTTTTGCAAGCACCTTGTATAAAGCATTTAAATATACAGTATTAATTTAACCAAATATTTATCATGACCCAATGGCAAGATTTTGGCACTAGGACTTTATTGAACTAAAATTTCATATTGATTCTGTTTCATCCTACTGCATCTACCAAGGCAAACTGTCTACTCTGGCTTCCAACTTCCTCAGCTTTAAATTGAAGTTATTGTACAAAGTTCGACTAGCAACTGAACTTGAATCCATTTTTTTGAATAAAATCCTCCATAGGACTGTACTATATGCCATGAGCATAGTGCATGAGATGATGGGCTGATCATATGTATCTACCTCTGCTACCACCCAAAATCCTAGAAAAAAAATATGAATAGGTAAAAATATACATAAAAAACAATGGAAAATACCAAAAGCACCATCAGTGTATGAGAAATTTAGAAAAATTCTGAAAAGATAGAAAACAGATGGAGACAATAATCACACCAGAGACTCTCAGAGCCAAAGCATAAAGAAGGAAATTACACAGATAAGAAACACAAAGCTCATGGTATATAAGTGCAATGAACAAAATGCTCAAAAGCAAACATTGTAGAAATTCACTACAAACTTCATTCCAAACAACTGGACCATTTGTAACCCCCTTCCTCTTACAACTGTGTAAAGTTAAATGTTTGTTTAAAGCTAAAGCTTTCAGTGTTATCTATTTATTTATTTATTCATTCATTCACTCACTCATTCGTGACGTTATTTTTTAAGAAGGAGTCTGAGTTCAGTCATTGTTTCGGGAATCTTCCATGTTGCTGGTGGGCAGGGAATATTCTGTGCTTTGCATGTCTGATACAGTCTTATTTCTCACTCAAATTTAAATGACTCTTTTGATATGCTGTATCCAGTTTCTAAATTATTTTTCCTCAGAACTTTGAGAAAGTTGGCTAATATCTTTATGCATCTAAGTTGTCAATAAGTCTAACAGATCAATCTGATTCTTGTTCATTTGTAGCCTTTTTTTTTCTAGAAGCTTTTATGATTTTCTACTTTTCTTGTTCTTAGTTTTCACCACAATTATTTTTCTACCAGTGAAACTTTTTATCCTGTTTAGCTCTTAGTAACTAGTTTCAGTATGACTAAGGTTTTTCTCCAATTCTGGCATGCTATGGTAGTTTCTACTATTTCTTTCAATGTTTTTTTTTTTCTCCTCCATTTGTTTTATTTCTCTCCTTTTAGAATGTCTCTTAAGGTTCAAGATAGCAATGTAAGAAGATCCTGTGGAACAATAGAACCTAATGCCTGGCTTAGTGACAACTACACATCAGGCAAGTTAGAAAAAAACCACAGCAAAGAGGGCAGGAGAGGCTGGGACACAACTTGTCAAAATGTCATAAACCCCACACCTGGCCCTGCATACAACTCACAATGAAGAGGGAACTCAAAACACAGAGCCTTTCCCTGAGGAACAAAATATTTGAACCCCATATTGGGCACCCCAACTTTTAACATCTGCACCTGAGACATGAGCCCCCAAAACATATATCTTTGATTTTTTTTTTTTTGAGGGAAGTGTCACTGGCCCTCATATGTGGGACCTGAACCAGGGCCACTGGCTTCCCAGGCCAGCGCTTAATCTCCGTGCCACTTGGCTGGCCCTAAAACATATATCTTTGAAAAACAACGGAGCCCGCACCCTGAGACCCACAAGGCTTCAGGGATCTGAGAAACTACCTTTTGTTTTCCTTTTACATTGTTTCATATGTATAAAACAATGTAATAGACATTTACATCCCTCACAAAGTGATAACCACTCCCCCACCCCCCAATCTAGAAACTGCTCTTAAAGGTCTCACTAGAGGCAGCTTATTGCACCCATATGTTAAGTGAAGAGGCTAATTTGGCTATAGTAAAGCTTTGGCCTGAGTTGAAGGCATCTAACTTAACACACACATCTAGGAGCCAGCTGGAACTCTCCATGGTGGAGACTGGTGGGTGCCTTTTTCACTCTCTCCCTCTACTTTGTTTTTGTTTTTGTGTTTTTCTTTTTTATTTTTCCTGCTGGGCGCCAGCTTGACGCTCCCTTTTTGCCTCACTACAGTCAACTGGTGCCATCGCCCTCTGCCAAGATCCAGGGTACTGGTATCCCCCGGAATGGAACTTTTGCCCCCTTCTGGTGCTCAGATTTTTGCAGCTGCCAACAAGAAGACACCCATTGATTGGGGAGCTTTCATTCATTGGTCTCTTAGGATGATAACAATTGAAGAGACGGTTGTTGGCAGGCTACCACCTCCAGGGTGTTGTACAGAGAGCTGACTGAAACTACACCCAAAGTCTAATGTGAAAGAAGCTTATTTTCTTGAACTGGAGCTTCAGCCTGAGGAGTAGGATTCAGGTTTGGCATACAGCTAGGGGCCTCCTTGCTGCTCTTCGGGAACATAGGCTGGTGGGTGCCAACTTTGTGCTCTGCCTCTGCCTCACTACAGCTTACCCGTGTATACTCATCTGGAGCCCTAATTTTTTTCAACTGCCTTCCATGGGACACCTGCAGATCACCTGGCTCTGCTGGCCACTGGGGCTTGTGCTGGTGGTCCCACAGGACTGTTTGTATTATATTTGCATACTTTAAAAGCCACTGTATGAAGATCTGGCCTCCAATCAGCCTGCATCGAGGTGTTGATTGGGGCCCTCCCCTTTGGAACACTGTTCTTGGTACACCCTCAACTACTGGGAGCTTTTGAAAATATAATAGACTGCTGGACAATCACAAAAGGTTGAGGAACAACCAAGAGCTAGGGCACGGTTGAAGGACGAGTTTCATCTTCTACACAACACCACTCCTTCAAGATGGGGAGAGGTGGCTCTCTCATCTAATACATAGAAACAAGCGCAGAGAGTCAAACAAAATGAAGAAACAAAGGAGTATGTTACAAACAAGAGAACAAGATACAAAACCTCAGACCGTCTCGTAAGTAATCATTAGAATTTTATCATCTACTTTGCATATTTCTTAGCTTTAATTTTAGACATTTGTATTGTTAACTCATAGAAAAGATTGGAGTTAAAAAAACTTCACATCCTTGCATTTTTTGTGTTAGTTCTTTCACCTGTGTGTGCATGTATTCTTTTATTTAACCATGAATTGATGTTGAATTTCATCAAGATTTGTTCAGCTATTACAAGGATTATATGGTTTTTAATCTTTATTTAGGGCAGTGAAATGCACTGGTTGATTTATTTTTGTAATGTAAAATCAAGCTGGTAATCAAATTTATCTTTCTATTTATCTGTCTATTTATAGACACACAACTCAGCTTCAGTTGACTAATAGGTTACTTAATGATTGTACATCGCAGTTCATGGATGAGTGAATTTGGCCAACAATTTTCATTTTAAATATTATTTTTGACAGATTTTTGTATCAGGGATATGCCAGTATAGTCAAATAAATTGAGAAAGGGGCTCTAGGTTTCTATCCTTTAGAAAACTTTGAGTAAGATTGGAAATATTTTTTCCTTAATACTTGATTAATTTCTGAAAACTGGACGTGCATGTATACATGTGTGTGTTTGTTTACATGTAGGTATATATGAAGATTTTATTCTAACATTTCAATTATGATAAACTTCAGACATATGGCAAAGTAGAAAAACTTTACAATGGACACCCTCCTACTGTAAAATATTATTGTACTTTCTAAATACATAATTTTTCATCTATCTGTTGTCATGAGAAGGTATTTGATACTGATTAAATATTTAGATGGCTTGAACTATTTAGATTTTCTAATGTTCTAGAGTCAGATTTGGTAGATTATAGGTTTAGGGGAACTTATCCATTTTATTTAAATCTTCAAAAAATATTGTAGAACTTGTTTATAATAATGTCCTCATTATCTGTTTAATGTCTTTAGTATCTGTAGCATCTGTAGTGTTTCCTTTTTCATTATTGATGTGATTATTCCTGCTCTTTTTTGCTTCCTAAATCTCTCGGAGTTTTCTCAATTGTATTATTTGTTTAAAAGAACCATAATTTGGCACTCCAGAGCTACTGACACAGAAATTCTGGGTGTGGGGTCCAGCCACCTGTTTTAACAAGCTCTGTACATATGATCATACACAGTTGATCCATTTTTACTATATGTTTGTTTCTTTATTTCATTATGTTATCTTTCCTCAGCTTTATTATGTTATGTTTCCTCAACTTTTCTCTGGATTTATTTTGCTCACCTTTAAAAAAAATTATTTAACTTTATTATTAGTTTCAGGTGTACAAAACAACATAATGATTAGACATTTATACACCTCAAAAAATGATAACCCCACCAAATCTACTACCCTTCTGACATCATACATAGCTATTACAATACTATTCACTGTATTCCCTATGCTGTACTTTACATCCTGTGAAAATATATATGCATTTAATTATAGTAGACTTTCAATACTATTTTACATTTGTTTCAGGTGTATTTTGTTCATCTTTTTCTAACTTCTTGAGACAAAGTCTCAGCTCATCATCAATTTTCAACCATTTTTTATATGCATTTAAGCCTATAGATTTCTCTTTACATTGCTTTACCTGAATCAAGCAATTTTGAATAATTTTTATTATCTTCAAAATATTTTCTGTTTTTCATTAACATTTAGCACTAGATACATTGGATTTTTTGCTTGTTTGTTTGATTTTTAAAACTTTGTATTTTAAAATAATTATAGATTCACAAGAAGTTGCAATGATAGTAGAGAGGTGTCATGTATCTTTCACCCAATTTCTCTTAATAACTGTATCTAATGTAACCTTAGTACCATATGAAAACTAGGAAACTGACATTGATACAATATGTGTGTTTGGTGCCTTTTTATCCCATATGTAGATTTCTGTAATGACCACTGCAATGAAGATACAGGAATATTCCTTCACAACATCTCCCTGGTACTACTCCTTTATAAACACACCCATTCCCCTGCCTTACACTGTCTGTAACTCTGGCAACCACTGATCTGTTTCCAGTATCTATAATTTTGTTTTTCAATAATGTTACAAAAAGGAAATCATACAGTATATAGTTTTTTGATAATAGCATTTTCTTACTCAGCATAATGCCCTGAGATCCATCCAAGTTGTTGCATGTATAAATAAGTTGTTCCTATGTATTGCTGAATAATATCCCCTGGTATGGATGCACCTCAGTTTGTTTAATCATTCACTTTTAAGAGATTGTATCCTGGACAGTTTTGGTACTGTGTTCTGAGACTCTGGCTCTCATTCCAATCTTTCATTTTATCAGCACCTTCTGACACTCGAGCACTGCGCAAAAGAGGTAGTGTGATGTCCTTCATCCCAGGTCATGAGGATTTCCAGTTATGCACTTAGCCACCTTTGAGTCTCATGGGGGGAACGGTACAGAGGTGGAAGTTCAGGTTTCCATGAGACATCCACTTACCCCACCTAGCTGGGAAGGACAACTCATTACTGCTTCTGACATGATCTCTATTGATATCATTGTGTGTGTGTGTGTGTGTGTGTGTGTGTGTGTGTGTGTGAGAGAGAGAGAGAGAGAGAGAGACTTCTTACCCCCACACTGGGATGAAAGTCTTGCCTCTCCATTGGGCCTTTTCTGATCACCCTGAAGGAAGGAAAGGGATGCCATATTACCGTTGAATAAGGGAAAATGTCTGAGCTCTCTACCTGGCCTATTATGATGGGGGTGATTGTGGAGTCCATGTATTACAATAGTAGGTCAGTTATTGTCTAAAAATTCCCTATCTTGTTAAGCTTTGCCCTTTCCTGGCCCTTTGACTAGAGAGAGCAGGCTCTCCCTGAAGCTTTGTTTGTGCCTATTTGTATTTCCAGTTTTTCCAGTATATAGTCTGAGATATATTAGACAAAAAAACAAAACCAGAAATCCACAGCCACTTCGTGTTCCAAAGACCTTAACTACTTTCTCTCTACCTTTCAGAGTCTCCCTATTTTGTTTTATATGTACAGTGTTCATAGATTTTAGTTATATTTAATAGAAGAATAGGGAAAAGTGTATCTACTCTATTTTGTCCTGTAAATGGAAGTTCAAATACATTATTTTATAAAATGTGTTTCTTGTCTTAGCCAAGAAGATAAATAAAAAGCATGTCAATTGGGAGAGGGAGGGAGAAGAACTAAAACTGCCCCTATTCACAGGCAACATGATCATCTATGTAGAAAATCCAAAACAATCTATAAAGCAATTTTTAGAACTAATGAGCTAGCAAGGTCCTAAGTGAAAAGGTCAATACATGGAAAACCAAACTTATTTCTATGTACTAGCTATGTAAACTTAGAATATAAAAATTGCCTTAAAGAAAATACCATAAATACATAATAACCATCAAAGATTGAAATACTTTGAAAAAAATTTTACAAAGAATATGTAGACTCTACAGAGGGTGGAAAAAAATGTATACACATTTTAAGAAAGGAAAAAAATGTATTAAAATTGTATTACTATGTACTGATAACAAAAGAGGAATACAAGTCACATTTGACTTCTGCAATTATAAGAGGTATTCAAAGTGGTTACCATCAGTGCAATTTTAATAAAGTTTTTTTTTCCTTTTTAAAAATGTATATACATGTTTTTGGCACCCTCTGTATATGTTAAAAACTAAAAAAAATGTAATGAGAAAAAGAAATAAAGATCTAAATAAGTGATAAGTCCTACCATGTTCAATTTATTAAAGATACTTATTCTCTCCAAATTGTTTTATAGATTTAATGCAGTTCCTATCACCAAGCAGGAATTTTTTCAGATATAAACTAGCTAATTCTAAATTTTATAAGGAAATGGAAAGGAATTAGAATAGCTAAAGAATAAAATTGGAGTAATTACACTGCAAATTTTAAGAGTTATTATAAATTTGCAGTAATCAAGTCAGTATAGTATTGGTGAAAACATAGACACATGGATAAGAGCAAAGATTCTAGAAATATATCCACATAAATAGGACCAATTGGTTTTTGACAAAGGTGGAAGAACAATTCAATTAACAGACTAGTTTTTCCAACAGATTTTATTGTAATAACTAAAGATCCATAGCCAAACAAATGAACCTTGTTCTAAATTTTATACCTTCTATAGAAATTAATTCAAAATGAATCATATATGTAAATGTAAAAATACAAAACTTTCAGATGGGACATAGGAGAAAAATTTATATGACCTTGGGTTTGGTGACAAGTTCTTAGATGTAATACCAAAAGCATAATACATAAAAGCCAAAAATGATAAATTGGACTTCACCGAAAAACAAACAAAAAAAAGTTTCTCTGTGAAAGACATTGTTAACAGAATAAAATGGCAAGCCACAGAATAGGAGAAAATATTTTTATATTACATATCCACAAAGAACTGGTATCCAAAGTATATAAAAACCTCAAAACTCAAAAATAAGAAAACACAATCCAATTGAAAAATTAGCAAAAGATGTGAACAGTCACTTCACCAAAAACGATATAAGAATGCGAAAGAAGATGTTCCAAGTTAATAGCCACTAGGGAAATGAAAAATGAAACCATGATATGAGAATCCACTACGTAACTATCAGAATGGCTTCAATTAAAACATATATGTATACACACATACATATACAGAGGGTGCCAAAAAAAGGTATACACATTTTAAGAAAGGAAAAAAAAACAACCTGTATTAATTGTAATACTCAATGTATACCAATAACAAAAGATGATTACAGTCACGTGTGACTTCTGCAATTACAAGAGGGGCCATAAGTGGTTGCCATCAGCTTCCAGACACTTCTGATTATGGCAAAATACTGCTTGAGCATAGACGATATCTCTTAAAATGTGTATGCATTATTTTGGCACACCTGGTGTGTATGTGTGTACACACACACACACACACACATACAATACAAAGGGCTGGTGAGTATGCAGAGTAACTGGGACTCACACAACATTACAGGTGGTAATGTTACAGCTTTTAAAGAATGTTTTTTTATTTTTATCTATTTATTTATTTATTTTATTTTTTATTTATTTTTAATTAGTTTCAGGTGTACAACACAGTGCAATAGTTATACATTTTATCCTCAAAGTGACAACCACCCACTCCCAATTCGACACCACACTCCCCCCCCATATCATATATATCTATTACTCTTCCTCTGATTCTCTTCCACAGTATAATCCACATCCCGTGACTATCTATATATATTCAATTACAGTAGGTATACCACCTCCGCTTTAGTTATACAGTGCAGTGATCAAACCTCTACTCCATCCATGAAATGGTCTCCCTAACAAGACCTATGATCATCTGATATTCCACAGAATATTTACAACATTATTAATTATATTCCCCAAACTGTTTTTCATATCCCAGTGGCAATATTGTAGTTGCCTATTTTTGCTGTCTAATCCCTTCCCCTTCTCCCTCATCCCCATTCCCCTCCCAATTAGCAACCCTGATTTTTCCTCTATATCTATGAGACAGTTTCTGTCTACTTTGCTCATTCATACAGTTTTTCAGATTCCACATATGAGTGAGATCATATGGTATTTGTCTTTCTCTGACTGACTTATTTCACTTAACATAATAGTCTCTAGGTCCATCCATATCATTGCAAATGGTACGATTTCATTCTTTATAGCGGAGTAATACTCCATTGTATAAATATACCACAGTTTCTTAATCCAGTCATCTACCAATGGGCATTTTGGTTGTTTGCACGTCTTAGCTATTGTAAATTGTGCTGCTATGAACATAGGGGTGCATAACTTTTTTTGAATAAGTGTCTTGGTTTGTTCAGGATAAATACCTAGGAGTGGAATTGCTGGGTCAAACGGTAGCTCTATTTCCAGTTCTTTGAGATACCTCCATACTGACTTCCATAGTGGCTGCACCAATCTGCAGTCCCACCAACAGTGCAGCAGGGTCCCCTTTTCCCCACAGCCCCGCCAGCACTTGTTGTTTGTTGATTTGTTGATGATAGCCATTCTGACTGGAGTGAGGTGGTATCTCATGGTGGTTTTTATTTGCATTTCCCTAATGACCAGTGAGGTTGAACTTTTTTTCATATGCCTGTTGGCCATCTGTATGCCCTCTTTAGAGAAATGTCTCTTCACATCTTCTGCCCATTTTTTAATTGGGTTGTTTGTGTTTTTGGTGTTGAGTTTCATGAGTGTTTTATAAATTTTGGATATTAACCCCTTATCAGATATATCGTTGGCAAATATATTCTCCCATTCAGTAGGCTTCCTTTTTGTTTTATTAATGGTTTCCTTTGTTGTGAAAAAACTTTTAAGTCTGATATAATCCCAAATGTTCATTTTTTCTTTTACTTCCCTTGCCCGTAGGGATGTATCAGTAAAAATATTGCTCCGGGTAATGTCTGTAAATGTACTCCCTATATTTTCTTTTAGGATTTTTATGGTTTCAGGTCTTACATTTAAGTCTTTAATCCATTTTGACTTGTTCTTGTATAAGGCGTAAGGAGGTGGTCCAGTTTCATTTTTTTGCATGTGTCAGTCCAATTTTCCCAGCACCATTTATTGAATAGACTATCTTTACTCCAGTGTAAATTCTTGCTTCCCTTGTCATAGATTAACTGTCCGTAAATGCCTGGATTTATTTCTGGGCTCTCTGCTCTGTTCCACTGATCGATGTGCCTGTTTTTATGCCAATACCAAACTGTCTTGATTACTGTAGCCTTGTAGTAGGTTTTGAAGTCTGATAGCATGATCCCCCCTACTTTGTTCTTATTTCTCAGAACTGCCGAGGCTATTCTGGGTCTTTTATGATTCCATATAAATTTTAGGATTATATTTTCTATTTCTGTGAAAAATGCCCTTGGTAGTTTGATAGGAATTGCATTGAATCTACATATTGCTTTAGGCAGTATGGACATTTTTACTATATTAATTCTTCCTATCCATGAGCATGGTAGGTGTTTCCATTTATTTGTATCTTCTATGATTTCTTTCTTCAGTGTCTTATAATTTTCAGAGTACAGATCTTTCACTTCTTTGGTTAAATTTATTCCTAGGTATTTTATAGTTCTTGACGCAATTGTAAATGGGACAGTTTTCTTAATTTCTCTTTCCATTAGTTTATTATTGGTATATGCAAATGCCACTGATTTCTGAGCATTGATTTTATATCCTGCTACTTTACTGAATTCGCCTATCAGTTCCAATAGTTTTTTGATGAAGTCTTTGAGGTTCTCTATATACAGTATCATGTCATCTGCATATAATGACAATTTTACTTCTTCCTTGCCTATTTGAATGCCTTTTATTTCTTTTTGTTTGCTGTGGCTAGGACTTCCAGCACTATGTTGAATAAAAGAGGAGAAAGTGGACAGCCTTGTCTTGTTCCTGCTCTTAAGGGGAATGGTTTTAGCTTTTCCCCATTGAGTATGATGTTAGCTGTAGGTTTATCATATATGGCTTTTATTATGTTGAGATATGATCCCTGTATTCCCACTTTGCTAAGGGTTTTTAACATAAATGGCTGTTGGATTTTGTCAAATGCTTTTTCTGCACTATTGAAATGACCATGTGATCTTTATCATTCATTTTGTTGATGTGGTATATCACATTGATTTACGGATGTTGAACCAGCCTTGCGCACTAGGGATGAATCCCACTTGATCATGATGTATGATCTTCTTAATATATTGCTGAATTCTGTTTGCTAATATTTTATTGAGAATTTTTGCATCTTTATTCATCAGGGAGATTGGCCTGTAGTTTTCCTTTTTTGTGATGTCTTTATCTGGTTTTGGAATCAGGGTGATAGTGGCTTCATAAAAAGAGTTTGGGAGCCTTCCCTCCTTCTGGATTTTTTGAAATAGTTTGAGAAGAATAGCTGATAGTTCTTTTTTGAATGTTTGATAAAATTCACTTGTGAAGCCGTCTGGTCCAGGGCTTTTGTTTTTTGGGAGCTTGTCAATTACTGATTCAATTTCCTTGGTAGTAATCAGGGTATTTAGATTTTCTGTTTCTTCTTGTGTTAGCTTTGGAAGGTTGTATGCTTCTAGAAAATTATCCATTTCTTCCAGATTGCCAATATTTATTTATTTTGAGGGCAGTGTCACTGGCCCTCATATGTGGGACCCGAACCGGGGCCGCTGGCTTGCCAAGCCAGTTCTTAACCACCGCGCCACTGGGCCGGCCCTGTTACAGCTTTTTGATACATAAAATGGTACAGCCTTTTGGAAAAGCTTTAGCACTTTCTGAGAATGGTAAACAATAAACTTATATGACCCAGCAATCTCACTCCTGGGTATCTACTCTAGAAAAATGAAAACTTATGTTTATGCATTAATAACCTGAACACAAATATTCATAGTGGCTCTATTAATAACTGAGGAAAACAATAAACAACCTAAATGTCTTTCAAGGAATGAACAGATAAATTATGGTTTGTCCATAAAATGGAATACTATTCAATAAGAAAAAGGAACAAACTTTTGAAATATTCAAGACTTTGGATGCATCTCAAATCATTATGCTGAGTGCAAGAAGTCATTCTCAAAAGGTGTGATCCCATTATTACAACATTCTTGAAAAGTCAATTCTGTAGGGATACAAAAGCGATGAGTGACTACCAGGGATTATGAGAAATAAGGGGATGTGACTTTAAAGACATAGTAGTTCAAGGGAGATTTGAGGGTGGGGATGATGGAACTGTACCTGATTGTGATGGTAGTAACATGAATCTATATATATAATAAAAAGCACAAAATTGTACACCACCAGAGGAAAAAGTTCATTTTACTGCAAGATGGTTTTTAAACTATAATTAAAATATTTATTCTTCAATTCTCAAATATATTGGGATTTTTTTTGTCATCTATTTTTTTTTCTACTGGCTTAATTGAATTATGGACAGAGGAAATGTCTTTATAATGAAATCAGTTCATTAGAATTGATGGAGCCTTGCTTTATGGCCAGTATACTATCAATAGTTTAAAATAATCTGTGTATATGAGAGAACATGTACCTGTAAATGTTTAATACAGGAATATATGTCTCTCATTAGTTCAATTTTGTTTATGGCAATCAGTATTCTTGTTAATTTTGTTGTTGTCTTTTATGTCCATTATTGAGAGAGTTAATATAATGTTTTCTTTGCATATTTTAAGCAATATTATTATGGAATACCAGTTCAAAATTGTATGACTACCTGGCAATTGGAATCCTTTATTATTAGAAGGTTATCCTTTTTATCTCTAGTGGTTTTTCTTTTCCTTTAAAGCTTTTTTGATTTGATATTAATATAGTCTTACTAGCATTATTTTATTAGTGTCCATAAAGAGCATATATTTGAGTTTTATTTTACTTCCAGTCTGCTAATCTTATCTTTTAACTGGAGAATTTAGGCCTTTAATATTCAATGCTAGTTCTAATACACTTAAACTCAGATCTGCCAATTTCTTTTGTGTGTTGATACTTTTGTTCTAGTTTGCTTTTCTCTTAATTCTTAAAGTTAATGGTAATTTGTTCTCATTTCATTTTCCCTCTCTTGTTTGGAATGTATATATCCTGTATTTGTGCTCTCTCTTGATATTGCAATATATAATTAAATTATAATGTAATTATAAAATGTCATATTTCGTTGAAGCTACTATAACAAAATACCACAGACTAGATAGCTCATAAACAACAGGAATTTATTTCTCACAGTTCTGGAGGCTGGGCATCCAAGATCAGGGTGTCAGCATGGCCAGGTTCTGTGTCTGGTGAGAGCATGCTTCTTTTTCTTTTTTTTTTTTTAATTAAAAGTTATTGGGGGTGACAATGGATTGTAGAATTACATAGATTTCAAGTGTACAGTTCTTAATACATCTATATATCACATTATGCTCTCATTACCAAGAGTCAGTTCTCCTCCCGTCGCCATATATTTGACCCCCTTTACCCCAGTCTCTTGACTGCTGAATGGCCAACCATCTTTTCTCTGCAACCTCACATGCCTGTAGTGGTAAAGAAGCTTTCTCTGGGTCTCTTTTATAAGATCATTAATCCCATTCATGAGGATTCTGCCCTCATGACCTAATCATCTTGTAAAGTTCTTACCCCATATTGCTGTCACATCAGTCATTATGTATCAACATATAAATGGGAAAGGGGAGCCATAAACATTCAGGCCCTAACAAATATACAAATTCTTTGACCCAGCATTTTACCAGAAATAATTTATTACTAGGAGCAAGCACAAATATATAATAGTTTTCATCACAATACTGTTCAATAGGCTGAAAATTGGGGGAAGAAAAAAAGGTCAAATATCTGATATCAGGTGGTTAGTTAAATACAACTTTGCAATTAAATAACATTCATCATTTAAATATATTTTAAGGGATAAATGACCATTATCACAATACAGCATTGACCAAAAGGAAAGGAAAAACCCAGTACAATTTCATTGCATGTAGATGCATGTACATGTGTATCTACACATATGTGAATAGACATGTGTATGTATGTGTATTTGTAATATAAAGATCATAGGAAAAACTATTGCTAATAGTAATTATAGCACTGTGGTAAGATTAAGAGTGACAAAGTGTTTTTTTGTTTTTTTTTCTATTTACCAGTCAGTATTTTATGTTTTCTTTGAGAATATACTTTTATAATAACAAAATAATCATTAAACACTATTAGGAAAATAGAGCACAGAATAGTGTTAGCGGTCAGGGTTTACATGAAAAAAAATTAATTCTATCTCTGCTATGATTATAGCTATCTAAAAATTGCATATGCATGTGAAAAAAAACTTTCTAAAGTATACAGAAAATTAAAAGTTAATTTGATATGATTTTCAATGATGTTACCATTTTTTTGTTACAAAAACAGTTGCCTTTCCGTTAAAAAATAAAAGCCCAAACTTCACTGCCAGAGACTGTGATGACAACCCAAGCAATAGAAAAGGAAATTGTATAGATCCAGTATAATCCAACTTCAAATATAGTTTCTCATTGCACATATCCAGTTGTGTCTGTCAGATACAAACTGTTATTGCTATCATTAGCCAACAAGTAAATCCCTGATAAATGAGCATGCCAGAGGGTGCCCCTCCAGTCATCTTTGGCTCAGCCCTGCTATTAATCTTAGGAAAGACTTTTCTGTGATCTTGCAGCCCTACTTATGTGCGGTGACCTTGGGCTACAGGCTCTGACATTGGACGATGAACAAGGAATTGAGGTTCCCTCATTGACTCTGATCAGATTGACACAACTTTTGTGAATCCTTTCACTTGCTGTGATGTCATAAGTTCCTTTTCTGCCATAAATACTTAAACTTATACACACAAATAATTTCTGCCATAGAATAGATAAAAACCTTGGGAAGTGGGTGTGGAATGAAACAATCTTCTCTTGTTGCTTTTGTGCTTTTGACCTTTGTTCTGAGAGATGGTGGTATGAAAGAAAACTAGATTTTTTATTTGTTTTTTTTGTTTTGTTTTTTTTTTAGGAAACTAGTTTTAACTTGATCCAGAATCTGAATGTTAAAATGAAAAAAAAAAAAAAGCTTATTTGTGGATTTTAAGTTCATTATCTAGAAGAAGTGCATCCAAATTTTTTACTAGAAATTATCTGAGAAGACATGTTGCCCATCAGTGGATTGCACACATTTATTGTCTGGTGAAAATTAATGTAAAAACAACAACGACAAAAAACTAAACACCTTCTGTGATGAGCAGACCCTGAGGAGACACCATTGACTTCCCAGCTCCTGGTGTTCATTCATTTGTACAATTTCCTCTCTATAATGATTAGATTTATGAATCAACTTGCCTAAGCTACGGTACTCCATTTTTCAGTCAAACATTAATCTAGGTGTTGCTGTTAAGGTATATTGTATATGTGGTTAACATCTACAGTCACATGACTCTGAGTAGAGATTACTGTCAACAATGTGGGTGGGCATTGTGTACTCATGTGAAGGTTTTGACACCAAAAACAGATTTCCTAAAGAAGAAATTCTGCCTAAAGCAAACTTTCAGCTTCTAACTGAGTTTTCAGTTTCCTAGCATGTCCTGTAAATTTTATACCGGTCATTTTCCACAATCATGTGAGCCAATGCTTTAAAGTAAATTTCTTTTCTATATATAATTCTATCAGTCCTATCTCTTTGAAGAACTCTAACTAGTACACATGTATATAAAAATCTTAATTTTTATTTTTAAAAATGGCATCACAACACATAAACACTGTCTGGTGTCTGTTTATTAATTGATAGTGTGATTTAGATACCTTTTTGTATATCAAAATGTACAAATCTACCTTATTATTTTTAGGGATATTCAGTGGTCATGACATATACAAACCATAATTTACCCACAAGCATGGATAAAACTAAAAGTTTACTAGGTTTTCCAGCTTCTAATTTTAAATTTTAAATCCTAATTGTGATTTCATTAATTTAATGTAGAGTTGAAAGTTTGGGGATGGTATGTTTAAAGTTGTAAAATAGCTACCATGGAATAATTCAGCTTCTATGATGCTCTCTGGCCTTCAACTGCCCCAGAATGAGACCTCGGGTCTCCCCAGGTATTCTCATTTTATCCTTATGTTGTGACCTATCTTTCAACTGTCTCCCAGGAGATGTCTGGCCCAGAGGATACTCTTTGCTGTGCACACATTTGCTTTGGTTGCCTTAGTTGAACTTTTAGTCACAAGATTTCTACTTTTATGCTGTTTAGGCCCAGCATATAGACTTAAGGTATCATTTATATCTTATTTTTCACCTGAATATTTTTATTCAGGAGAAAAAATCATTTTCATAGAATAGTATTCTAAAATTAGAGAAGTGTGTTATAGTTGGGATTAAAAAACAAAATCAAAATGATCTTGAATAATCAGGAAGTTTAAGGAACAGAGCAAGGACTGTAACACTTCAGTTCTGAGAAAGTCACCTAAAAGTTAAAAAAATAATAATAAAATAGGATAAGTTTAAATTTGTAGATGGACATCTTCCGAGGTGTAAATTTATTATAACTTGAAGCTAGAACTCTCATATATTGAATGCAGTGCTCTGACCATACTATTATCTTTTATTACCAAGAGATTCCATTTTATATTTTAAATTCAGAGTCAGAATGACTGCCATTTGTGAAATATACTTTCTTCAGTGTTTGGAATTCCGTTTCTTATTAAAAAAAAAAAAGCAATACAAAATTGAACAACAGAATACACGTGCTATCAGACCTCCATTCTGGGCACAAGCTAAGACCTTGGCGTTGTCTCTAATACTGCTTTGTGATGCTGGCAGAGTGAAGCAGATGAGTGTTCCGCATATGAAAACCTCAAATCCAGTCACCTCAGCCTCTCAGTTCTGTTGCTTTCCCTTGGCATTGTAAACCCTGCTTGTGAATTCTAAGTGGAGATGAGGTTTACTAAGTATAAGGGTAAATTCCCAAGTGCAAGCTTAGACCTGAAGGGGTTTTCTGCAAACGACTGAGATAGGCACTGCCTGTAAGAGGGCAAAAAAGCAAACAGAAAAATGGCGGAACAGACAGACGCTGTGCCAACTGCCTCCCAGAATCACACCAAAATTACAAACAATTTGTACAACATTGAACCCTGGAAGTCCCCGGAACACTAGATGAAGAGAACCACTAAACGAAGAACTTAAAGAGGAGGCCATGTCGGGTCTGGTAGGACAGGCGGAGACCAGAGAGGGCGAACCCCATGAGGGATGCCCCAGCTGTGAGGAGGCTTCTCCAGTTGGGGGAGAGACCCTCGGCCCCACACCAAGCCCACTAACCCAGAGTTGCTTTGCCAGGAAGAGGAGTTCTACGATAGCTGGCAGTAAATTAGTGAGGACCCTCTTTGCCCAGCTTGGTGAGGCTGAGAGTGCCTGGAGAACTAGTGGGGCCGGTGCATGAGTTCCTTTGCCGGTGAGCGCTCACCCAGTTCCTGGTGGAGGGAGTAGCTGTATGAGCCGCGCCCAGGAGCCTGAGCGGATGGACTGAACTGAGCACCTTCGGTGCAGAAGCTGGAGGTTTGGGGACTATTGTTCCCCTGGTGTTGAGCTTGCATGTGAGTGGTGGGCCCCATTTTCTCAGGGTTGGACCATCCCACAGAAGGTCAGTTCTGGGACCTCATTGGTCTGCTGGAATTGGTGCAAGAGTGCGTGTGTGCATGCACGCACATACCGCCTTGGATCCCCACCCTTCGCCCAGCTTATACTGCGTTGCCAGGGAAACACTGGACAGGTGCCCTCCAGCTCCAAAAGGCTGCTCACTGAGACGCGGGAGTGTGCAAGCCTCCTTGGGTCTCCGCTCTCCGCACTGTGCTTACAGAGTTGCCAGGCTGGTGATTGGTTGTCGGGCTGCTTGCAGATCAGGCCAAGCAGGGCTGCTTGGCCTGATCTGCAAGCAGCTGATTGGGACAGGTTGAGACTGAGAGTTTTCCTGGGAGCACTGGGCCATGAGCTGTGTGCCCGCGTGATCCAGCCAGGGCTCTACTGGTGATCTATCTAATACATTGAAGCAATCCCAGAGCGACAGCCAGAATGAGGAAATAAAGAAACATGTCACAAGTAAAAGATCAGAGGAAATCTCTAGAAATGGAACTAAATGAAAAACAGAGGGATCCAACCTTTCAGAGACAGAGTTTAGAACACTGATGATAAGAATGTTTAACAAACTTAGTGAGGACATAAGGAAGGATAGAGAAATCATAAAAAACAACCAGTTAAAAACTAAAGAATATAATAACTGAAATGAAGAACACACTCGAAGGAATCATCAGTACAGTAGATGAAGCAGAAAAGCGGATCAGCGATTTGGAAGACAAAATAGCAGAAATCACCCAGTTTGCACAACAAAAAGACCAAAGAATAAAAAACAATGAAAATAGTTTAAGAGCCTTATGGGACAAGATGAAATGCAACCACCTTCGCATCATAGAAATACCAGAAGGAGAAGAGAAGAAGCAAGGGGTCGAGAATGTATTTGAAAAAATAATGACTGAAAACTTCCCTACTATGGTGATGGAAATCGACATACATGCGCAGGAAATGCAGAGGGTTCCAAACAAGCTGAACCCAAACACGTCCACACCAAGACACATCATAGTTAAAATGGCAAAGGTTAAAGACAGAAGTTGAAAGCAACAAGAGAAAGACAGCAGGTTACATACAAAGGAACTCCTATTAAACTGCTGACTTGTCTACAGAAACTCTGTAGACCAGAAGGGAGTGGCAGAGATCTTCAAAGTGACACAAAATAAAGGCCTACAACCAAGATTGCTCTACCCATCATGGCTATCACTTAAAATTGAAGGAGAAATAAAGAGCTTCTCAGAAAAAAATAAGCTTAAGGAATTCATTACCACCAAGCCAGCATTGCAAGAAATGTTAAAAGGGCTTTTTAAACAAATGAAAGGGGTAAACAAGCTAAACTAGGAAGACCAGGAATACGAATAACAAAAATGGCAATAAATAAGCACCTATCAATAATCGTTTTAAATGTGAACAGGCTAAATGCTCCAATCAAAAGACAGAGAGTGGCTGAGTGGATAAGAAAATAGGACCCAAGTATATGCTGTTTACAGATGGAATAAGGTATTTCATGCAAATGGAAACGAGAAAAACAAAGCTGGAGTAGCAGTACTTATTTTGGACAAAATATACTTTAAAATGAAGACAACAATAAAAGACAAAGAAGGACATTATAACCCTAATAAACATCTATGCACCCAACATAGGATCTCCTAATTATATACAACAGATTTTGACAGACATAAAGACAGAGATCAACAGTAACACTATCATAGTAGAGAACTTTAACACCCCATCGTCACCAATGGACAGGTCCTCTAGACAGAAAATCAACATGGAAAGAGTGGCCTTAAATGACACTTTAGATTAGCTGGACTTTGTTGATATTTTTAGAGCATTTCACCCTGAAACAACAGAATATACATTCTTCTCAAGTGCACATGGGACATTTTCCAAGATAGACCACATGTTAGGCCACAAAACAAGGCTCAGTAAATTTAAGAAGATTGAAATCATATCAAGAAGATATAAAGGAAAAAACTGATGGTTGCTGGCTGGGAAGGGTAAGGATGACGGAGAGGGTGAAGGTTTTGGACAGCGTAGGTGGGTGACTGCAATGTTGCCGCAGGGATATGGGGGGCAGTTCTGGGAATGTAATTGATAATGTTGTGAAGAGACCATTATGTTAAGTGAAATAAGTCAGTCAGAGAAAGACAAATACCATATGATCTCACTTATATATGGAATCTGAAAAATTGAATGAACGAGCAAAGTAAACAGAAACAGACTCATAGATATAGAGGAAAAACTGAGGGTTGCTAGTTGGGAGGGGGTAGGGATAAGGGAGAAGGGGAAGGGAATAGATAGCATAAATAGACAACTACAATATTGCCATAGGGATATGAAACACAGTTCGGGGAATATAATAATGTTGCAAAAATTTTGTGGCGTGTCAGATGGTCACATGTCTTGTTAGGGAGATCACTTCAGGGATGGAGTCAAGGCTTGATCACTGCACTGTACACCTGAAGCTGGTGTTGTATAATATTGTATGCCAACTGTAATTGAATATATAAATAGTCATTGGATGTGGAGTATACTGTGGAAGGGAGTCAAAGGAATTGTAATAGATATGTATGATATGGGAGGGAGGAATGGGGTAGTGAACTGGGGAAGGGGGATTGTCCCTTTGAGGGGTAAAAAGTATAGCTATTGCACTGTGTTGTACACTTGAAACTAATTTTTTTAAAAATGTTTATTTCACAATAAAAGAATTATAAAAAAAGAGGGCAAAAAACAGTCAGGAAGTCAAGGTCATATGGGAAGACAGCAATGCACTTCAATGTTGAAAGATGAAATATGGGTTTAAAAGGAGAAAATAGTGACAGTCTGTGAACAAGACATGAGAGTATAGAAGATTTGGCAGTGTGTACTTGTTTTGATAGTTTAGAAATGCATCAACATAGTAAAGGTTTATCTGCTGCCCAATACTAGTGGGAAGGTAGACAGCAGTGCTTTAAAAATCTGTGCAAAGGTATGCTTCATCCTGTTTCCTTTTTTACATATCTGTCTCAAACCTAAAAAGTAAAACTTGCAAGAATTTTTTGCATCTATTTCTAAAGAGCATCTGTCTCACCTAGTGTCTAGTATATGAGTTATCCATTAAATGATTATTGAGTTAATTTTCACTAAATGTGAATGACTCATAACCAAATTCTGTGGAGATTTTTAAAACTAAAGGGAATGAGGGATGTTGGAGAAGACCTAAAGGTCTAAAACGTTATGTGTCTGCCCTCCTACCATGGTGGAATCTCTGGCATCCAGAGGCAGATAGCCAGCACATATTTTGAGCCAAAAGATCATAAATCCACCTGTTCATCCAAGAGATAAGTGACACCTTACCTCCACCACACCAGTGTCATTTACTGACTAGAAGATAACACAATAACACTATCTGAAGAATAGGGATTCTGGGTCAATTTGATTCCTTGTCATCTCCAGAAAGGTATTATTCTCTCTATTTATAAAGATAAATAGTGAAATAATAAGCTGGTATTCAGATTCATTAAATATATTCATGTTTCTTCCACTATACCATGTTACTCTTAGACTCTCAAAGAAAAGAAAGGACAAAGGATATGGATTGTTTCTGCCATAAGTCACTGAGTTTCTCTAACATCCTGAAAGCAGTCTTCATATCGGACACCATTTCCATACACCTGAGACCCAGCAATGTGCCTTCAAAGACATCACTCAGAGCCAGAGAAATACACATTTAGCTATTCATGCCAAAAAAAAAAATGATAGAGGATTAGCAGTCAAAAACTCAGCTAATGAGAAAAGTTCCACGCAGGGACAATATTTCCATGGCTCTGTGAGATGATATGAGAAAGTCATTGGGCTTTATGTTATTGATCTTGAATGATCAGGGTAGGTTTAAGAATACATTCCAACAAAGCAAATTTAAAGATTTTTCAGACAACTGTGTGTGTGTATGCATATATATATACTTGTCTATGACATGTATGCAAATAATTCACACCTGCTTATCTATCCACATAGTGCATGTAGATATATGTTTGTATGCCTGATGTGTTAATGAATATTGCTTGAATTAGCATTCTGATTCTTAGAACAATGGATCTTAGATATGGAGGTACATATGATTTAACCAAAATGTAATTTTTTAAAGATTTTTATTACAAGACATAGCTAACATAACAACTTTATATCAGCTTCAGATGTATACCACAGTTCAACATTTATATAACTGAAAAAGTAATCATCATAAGTCCAGCAACCATCTGACACCATACTATGCTATCAATATTATTGACTACATTCCCCAAGTTGTATGTTACGTCCCCATCACTTATTTGTTTTTTTACCTGGAAATTTGAACCTCTTATTCCCCTTCACCTTTTCCTCTCCTTTTAAATTTTTTTTATTACCGTTAACATTCAATATTATTTTATATTAATTTCAGGAGTTATTATATTATAGTGGTTATATTATAGTGGTTAGACATTTGTATAATTTAAGAAGTGATCCCCTGATTAGTCTAGTACCCACATGGCACTATACTTAGTTCTTGCCATATAATTGAAGACACTCCCTATGCTTTATATCCCCATGACTATTTTGTAACTATAAATTTGTACTTCTTATGCCTTCATCTTTTTCACCTTGACCCCCAACCCTCCTTCCATCTATCACCCTGAAAAATCTAGTACCCCTGACACCATACATAGTTATTATAATATTATTGATTGTACTCCTTATGCTATACCCTACATCCTCATGACTAAGTTGCAACAATCAATTTGTATGTCCTTGTTTTTAATTTTTATTTTTTTTATTAGTTTCAGGTATACAAAACAATGTAATAGTTAGACATTTACACCCTTCACAAAGTGATGTACTTCTTAATCCCTTCCCCTTTTTTACCCACCCCTTCAACCCACCTCCTATCTGGCAACCATCAAAATGTCTTCTGTGTCTATGAGTTTGTTCCTGATTTGCTTATTTATTTTGTTCTTTAGATTCCACATATAAGTGAAATCACATTTCATCTGTCTTTCTCTGACATACTCCACTCACACAATGCCCTCCAAGTCCATCCATATCGCCACTGCAGATGGCAAGAACACATTCCATTCCATGGACGAGCAATATTCCATTGTATATATGTACTACCTCCTCTTAATCCATTCATCCATCGACAGACCCCCAGGTTGCCTCCACATTTTGGCCATTGTAAACAATGCTGCAATTACCACATGAATGAATATGTACCCTCAAAGCAGAGTTTGGGGTTTCTTCAAATAAATATCCAGAAATGGAAATACTGGGTCCTTCTTTGTCTCTCCTTATAATCTTTGTTTTAAAGTCTACTTTAGTTGGTATAAATATTGCTACTCCATCTTTTTGTTTTCCACTTCCATTTTCATAAAATAACTTCTTCCATCCCTTCATTTCAGTCTATGTGTGTCTTTAAATCTGAAGTAAGTCTCTTGTACACAGCATATGTAAGGGTTTTATTGTCTTATCTATTCAGCCATTCTATGATTTTGACTGGAACATTTAATTCATTTACATGAAAGTAATTGTTGCTAGATATGTAGTTATTGCCATTTTATTGTTCATCTTTTTATTTTCCATCTTAAGTCCCTCTTACATTCTTTGTAATACTGGTTTGGTGGTGATGAACTCCTTTAGCTTTTTCTTGCCTGGGAAGCTCTTTATCTGTCCTTTGATTCTAAATGATAGCTTTTCTGAGTAGAGTTGTCTTGGTTGTAGGTTCTTGGTTTTTATCACTTTGAATATTACCTGCCAATCCGGCCGGCAAAGTTTCTGTTGAGAAATCAGCTGACATTCTAATGGGAGCTCCCTTATAAATTACTAGTTATCTTTCTTTTGCTGCTTCTAGGATTCTCTTTGTCTTTAACCTTTGCCATTTTAATTATAATGTGTCTTGGTGTGGGTCTGTTTGGGTCCATCCTGTTTCAGACTCGCTGCACTTCCTGGCTTGCATGTCTAGTTCCTTCACCAGTTTAGGAAATATTTCAGTCATTATTTCTTCAAATAGTTCTCAATCCCTTGGTTTCTCTCTTCTCCTTCTGGTTCCCTTAAGATGTGAATATTTGTATACTTGATGTTGTCCCAGAGGTCTCTTAAACTATCTCCACTTTTCCGGATTTTTTTTTTTTCTGTTCCAATTTGGTGTTCTCTGCTACCTCATATTCCTAATTGCTCACTCAATCCTCTGCTTAATCTAGTCCTGCTGGTGAATGCTTTTAGTGCATTCTTCATTTCAGGTATTGTATTCTTCACTTCTGACTGGTTCTTGTTTATGGTTTTATGTCTTTTTTTATGCTTACTGTCTCTTTGCTGAAGTTCTCACTGAGTTCCTTGTGTATCCTTTGAACTCTGTCTCTGGTAGATTGCTTGCCTCCAATTTGTTTAGCCCTTTTTCTGGAGATTTCTCCCGTTCTTTCCTTTTGAATGTATTTCTTTGTTCCTTCATTTTGGCGGCCTCTCTGTGATTGTTTCTATGTATTAGGTAGATCTGCTATGTCTCCCAGTCTTGTTGAGTAGTCTTATGTCGTAGATGCCCTGTGGGCCCAGTGGCACAGAGTCCCTGGTCACTTGCACTGGGTGCTCAAGGAGTGTCCCTTGTGTGGGTTGTGTGTGCTCTGCTCTCCTGTTATATTTGAGCCTTGATTGCTATTGGCACATCAGTGGGATTGACCCTCAAGCTGACTGGCTGTGGGGTTTGGCCATGTATATATCTTATGGGCCGCTGTGCAAAGGCTTACTACATGAAGTGGGATTTGCCCCAGCAGCCTCTGGTGCTCATTGTGATCACCCTTTGGGTGTGCCATTTGTGGGGCTTATTGGGTGGTGCTCTGCTGTGGTCTGAAGCCAACTTCCAAGTACAGTAAAACCTTGGATTGCGAGTAACTTGTTCTGCAAGTGTTCCACAAGATGAACAAACATTTCTAATGAATCTTAACTTGATAAACAAGCGATGTCTTACAATATAAGTAGTACATGATGCCAAATGATACATGATCACAACTGAGCCAATGGTTCGTTCTCTCTCTCTCTCTCTCTCTCTCTCTCTCTCTCTCTCTCTCTCTCTCTGCAGGATTGTGGGTGATCATCTCCCATGCTCTGAGGTTATGGAGGCAGTGTTGTCTGCAGAAGAGGAGGAGCAAAAGGTGGAGGAATCCTTCACTTCAAATGAGATTAGGGAGATGTGTAAAATGTGGGAAACAGTGCAAAATTTTGTAGAAAAGGACCACCCAAATAAGGCTGTAGCAGTGTGAGTGGTGAATCTGTTTAATGACAATGCAATATCACATTTCTGTGAAATCCTCAAAAGGAGGCAAAAGCAAGTGTCATTGGATAGGTTCCTTGTTAAAGTTGCTCGAAAAGAAAAAGATCCCATTGAGCCAAAACATAGCAGTGATTCCATTAGTAATAGTGAAAGTTGTCCTACATAATAACCCTCCACTCTCTTGTCTTCCTAACACCAGCCACAAAACTTTTGAAAGTAAGTGCAGGTTAATTTATTTTTCTTTATTTTTTGTATTTTCTTTATTATTTTGTAATCATTTTTATATGAATATTTTGGGGTTATGGAACAAATCATCTGAGTTTCCATTATTTCTCATGGGGAAACTCACTTTGATGTACAAGTGCTTTGGATTATAAGCATGTTTCCAGAACAAATTATGCTCAAAAAACAAGGTTTTACTGTATGTTGTTTTTGGGCCTCTTGGGAGTGGCTCCAGTGAAGGCCCATATCAGCAGCTGCCTGTGACCATCCAGGGA
This sequence comes from Aselliscus stoliczkanus, assembly GCA_033961575.1. Lineage (NCBI taxonomy): Eukaryota > Metazoa > Chordata > Mammalia > Chiroptera > Hipposideridae > Aselliscus > Aselliscus stoliczkanus. The sequence continues at coordinate 159,357,834 of CM066728.1, forward strand.
CCACCTACAATTCCATCCATGGTTAGTCACTGTCTGTGCTAGATCTGGAAGTGCATGGGAGAGGCCATGCTGGGAACTGAGTATGACTGTCACCAGTACCAGGTTTGAGATAGTGCCTCAAACAGCCAGGACCAAAGTTTGCTTCTGGTTGCCGACTCCTGTAAGGTTCAACCACTGATAAAACCTCATGCGGTATGAAAGTTGGGTATTGTGGGCTCTCAGTGTGTCACCAGGGTGGAGTAAGCAGAGTTCAGTAGACCAATTCAGATTCAGATTTGGTCATGGGTGTTGGGGAGGGTTCAACACAGAAAATTGGCGGCCATCTGCCAACTGCATGAGAAGAGGCCCTCACACAGGGAAAATGGTGACTATCTTCTAGCCCTCTCCTGAAGCCACATACCTCAGTCTGCCCCTGTATGTCTGTGATGCCCTCCTAGTCACTATCCCTCCTCGGGAACCCAAGATGAGTACCTGCAGGCATGCTGGTATGGGTCCTTTAAGAGGGATCTGCGTTTCCCACAGTCTTCTGTCCCATCCAGAGGGTCAGATTCCCCACTGTTTTTCACAGCCAGATGTTTTGGTGGCTCCTCTTCCCTGCACCAGTACTCTGGGCTGAGGAGCCTGGTGTGGGGCTGGGGTTTCTTGCTTCTCTGTGGAGAAATCTGTGGCTGAAATATCCCTCCCAATTTTTATCAACCACATGGAGGTTTGGGGCCAGCCCATTTCTTGTATTCTCTACCCATCTCACCAGCTTCCATGTGGCTTCTTCTTTATATCCTTAGTTATAACTTCTGTTCAGCTAGACCTCAGACGGTTCTCCAAGTTGATTGTTCTATAATTTAGTTGCAATTTTCATGTGTTTATGGGATGAGGCAAGCACAGCATTTACCTACTCCACCATCTTGGGTCTTCTCTCTAAAATGCAATTTTGAAAAGCAGATATTACTTAGTAAGTGGATTATATTTCACCCAGAAAAAACATGTTTGTTTCCTAAAGTATTCCTAAAGCTGATAAAGGGACATTTCCCAATTTACAAATAGATAGCTAGTCACACACAAGACAGACACTTTCCCAGACCAAAAAAAACTCAAGTGAAACATGATATTTAAGTACTGATTTGTTTTAACATGTTAGAATGAAATGGAAGTCCTTTAGAATGTGCTACAAAACTGCCACTTTTTATTTGAGTTGCCTTGTAGAAACCATACTGTAAGTTACCCATTGTGCTTATTCTCTGTATGAGCATTACCATGACTTAGAAAATTAAGCACTTGGTTTAATTATATAAACTCTTGACCTTATCAGGAAAGTTCTTAATTTCAAAACTCAAGATTTTTCAAATTGTTTCATACCCATCTCAACTGATTCTTAGAACAACCTTGTGAAGATGGCAGATAGGGCTCAGTATCAGTATTTTGAAGAGGAAAATAAAAACCAAGGCACATATCTGTGAATATAATTGAAATCATGAAGTTTAGAATGTGCTTTAGGTGATAATGGATCAATTTTTTTCAATGGATTGTGCAGAAATGCTTTCCTTAAAATCTTTGGCATTTATAATTGTCAAAATAATGCTTGAAGCAGTTAATACAACCTTCAACCACAGAAAATGAATCTTTACCAATCTTCAACTTAATATAAAATATTAAGTTCATAAATGTTTCTTTTAGGGACAAAAGTATATCAAATTCTTACATTTTCATAAACAAATGTTAAAAATACATGTTTTTTTCAATGAGTGTATTTAATGTCCTTTACAGAAAGCCCAGCTTGAGGATATTCCTGTATCCTATTGTAATGTGGTAAATATTGACAAATAATGTTGATTCATTCTTAAAGTAATGATAAAAAAAAATTCTAGCTTGTTGCACATGTACTTGATTCCATCACTATTGCTTTCTGCCAATCCAATAATTATTTGTTTACTTATTTACTTTTTCTATGATTATCTACAAGGAGACAGTGGACTACTTATTTATACATTTTCAGTTAATTCGAGACTTCAGTTGTTGCTCCCATTTGGGATTCTGGAGAGGGGGGAGAACTTTAATTTTACTCCTGTCAATTTTAATTTCAGACCTATTCCTAATAATGTATACTCATTAGAGATCTTAACTAAATTATATACATGTGTGAGTTCGATTGAAAATGATGTTGATATATTTACTTGTGATTTCTATTTAAATCACAAGTATAGAAACCTTGGTGACATATATAATAAAAGGGGCTTAGACAGCAGTAATAAACCAAATAACTAAACACTAGTATTTTAATGAGTGAGGACATATGATAAAGCTTTACTTCAGTAATACACTGTGAAATTGAAATAATTGTTATTTCATGCAAGGATCTCTTAAAGAAGTATTCACCTTAGTATTGACACCTCCCCATCTACACATGAATATCAATAGTTAATCAAGAGAATATTTTTTTTAATTATTGTAAAATAGTAGGCCCTATGTATAGCAGAATATAATAAGAAACATAAAAACATTTATTTATAATCAACAAAAGGAGTACACTCAATGCCTAAACAGGAGACCCAGTTAATATGAATTGAGGTATATGTTCAATTATTCATGTATTTGTGAGCAGTATTTATCATCCACTATATATCATACACATGGCCTGGTGATGTAATATTAATTAATTAGTATGGTCCTGAACTTGAGGTTCTCAGATGCAAGCTGGGGCACAGTTTTAAAAATAAACAAAGATAACAACACAAAAAATACCAGCCATAATAAAGAGGAGACACATATAAGATGACTACAAGAAATTGGACACTGGGAAACAGTTGAGACTAGTGACTCTCTGTAACATATATATCAGGGTCTGGCAATAAAAGAAAAAAGAAAAATGAAGCCGTTAAGTAGGACTTGATCAGATGAGTAATAAAATATCAGGAACATAGGCAAGGATTTTGTCATTAGGATATGCATGTTTGAAAAGAGAATTATTAGTAAAGAAAGGATGACAGGCAACTTCATGGGTATGAACTGATAATCAGAGTAATTAGGTAGAGAAGACACTATGTCAAAGTCAGAAGTAACCAAGATAGAATGTTGCATCCCAATGCCATAGTTCAATGAAGGCATCCTTTAAAATCCTGTACTGGAGCCCTGTCCATCAATTACACATACTTTTACATACACATAAAATTCTTCTTCTAAACATGAAAGAAATGTGTACATATATGTCTGTATATGTATTAATGTTTGTGTCAGTACTCTGTGAAATCTGTAACTGGCTCTTTCATCACTCAGTGACAACCAAACTGAATCAATGAACTCAATCTTGGAAGAAGACTACACCTCATGTTATACCACTATGTCTTTCACAAAATTCCTGATATATACATGGTTAAGAATACTTATTACTGTATTTTACCATGTATAATATGCTCCCATGTATAATGCACACCCACATTTTTGGCCCAGACTTTCAGGGAAAAAAAAAATCTTTCATTTTAATTCAAATTTTTATTTGTTTACATTTAGGTACCTATGTTTTGCACTATAAAGGAATTTTAGCATTTATTTGTTAACATATTATGGTACAAGAAATTTTATGTAACAAATAATTACAAACAAGAAGAACAGATACAAGATACAAGAAATGTGATATGCCAGTAACAAATTTACAATATTTATGCCTCATAGAAGGCCAAGAACTCTTTATCGTTTCAAGTTTGTTGTAAGTTCAACAAAACTGATTATCATATTCCGGGGTATTATTTTGCATATGGATATTGTTGTTGATTTCTAGAGTTACACTTTTAACTTATAAGCATAAATAAAACAATTAAAGAGCATTTATATAGATATGGAATTAGTACTACCCATGTATAATGCACATCCTTATTTTTCCCTCACAAATTTGGGCAAAAAAGTGTATATTATACGCAGCAAAATATGGTAACACCCTCCCGCACTAGAACCTCCTTCTCTTTAGCAAAGCGTTAGTTCCAACTACTTTGTTATTCAACCACAGTGGCTTGGCATACACGGAAAGCTACATATAGTGATAGAATCTTATATGATCTAAATGTCTGTCCTTTCTTTGATTTTTTAAGTAAACCCAAAGTATCTAGACGGTGAATGAATTAGAAAAGTCGGATGTTCCTGGTTGACTACAACAGTTCCCTGGACTTGCCTCAGTTTCTCTGTACTTGCTCTGCTTGCTCTCACTATCAAAGAACCTTGACCCTCTTCCAGAATCTTGTGTCTGCCACTCAGTCTCATGTCGACCTCTAATCCTCTGGTTGTGGTATTACTCCTTTTACAGCTCATAGGACCTTCTGATATTATATGGGAAGCTATAAAAATAGCAAAAAAAAAAATAATAATAATAATCATTGACCTCCATGACACTGTCTTCTTCACATTTATATTTTGCAATTTCAAACTAGTTTATGCATGCTCTCTCCTTGAATCAAAATTTAACCAGAATATGAGCCATGAAATTTTCTTTCCAGGACATTAGGTGCTGTCTCAGAGAAAACCTTCAGAGCATCGTAAAAAATTGTGCATCAGCCTCAATTTTCATTCACTGGGTTCTGGATCGCATTCACTGGGTTCTGATGATTACCTTAGAATGGGTTGCTGCAGTCTCTTGGACATTTATGGCATCTTCAGACTTGAAAGGTCACAACATTTTAAAAATATATATTGGAGTGAATATGATCAGGATTCATAGAAGCTTCTCCCAAAGTCTTCTGCATATAAACTAGGGTCTTCTGACTGACATTGCCTGCCAAAAAGATACACCCAATGTCCTACGTCTGGATAATACTTAATAACATCTCTCAATGCTACTATTGTTCACAATGTTTATAATACAGATGTAATGTTTTTTCTTTGGCTGTAGGCATGGATCTGGATGACTCTTAAATTGACAGTTCCAAGTCATATAAAGTGTAATCTTTTTTTTTTTTTTTTTTTTTTTTTTTTTATTTATTTATTTATTTATTTATTTATTTATTTTTTTAAAATTTTATTTTATTTTATTTTTAATTAGTTTCAGGTGTACAACACAGTGTAATAGTTATACATTTTACCCCTCAAAGTGACAAACCCCCCACCCCCAATACACCACCCCACAAACCCCCATATCATATATATCTATTACTCTTCCTCTGACTCTCTTCCACAGTATAATCCACATCCCGTGACTATCTATATATATTCAATTACAGTAGGTATACCACCTCCACTTTAGTAATACAGTGCAGTGATCAAACCTCTACTCCATCCATGAAATGGTCTCCCTAACAAGACCTATGATCATCTGACATTCCACAGAATATTTACAACATTATTAATTATATTCCCCAAATTGTTTTTCCTATCCCAGTAGCAATATTGTAGTTGCCTATTTTTGCTGTCTAATCCCTTCCCCTTCTCCCTCATTCCCATTCCTCTCCAAATTAGCAACCCTGATTTTTCCTCTATATCTATGAGACAGTTTCTGTTTACTTTGCTCATTCATACAGTTTTTCATATTCCACATATAAGTGAGATCATATGGTATTTGTCCTTCTCTGACTGACTTATTTCACTCAACATTATAGTCTCTAGGTCCATCCATATCATTGCAAATGGCACGATTTCATTCTTTCTTTATAGCGGAGTAATACTCCATTGTATAAATATATACCACAGTTTCTTAATCCAGTCATCTACTGATGGGCATTTTGGTTGTTTCCAAGTCTTAGCTATTGTAAATTGTGCTGCTATGAACATCGGGGTATAACTTTTTTGAATAAGTGTCTTGGTTTTTTCAGGATAAATACCTAGGAGTGGAATTGCTGGGTCAAAAAGGTAGCTCTATTTCCAGTTCTTTGAGATACCTCCATACTGACTTCCATAGTGGCTGCACCAATCTGCAGTCCCACCAACAGTGCAGCAGGGTCCCCTTTTCCCCACAGCCCCGCCAGCACTTGTTGTTTGTTGATTTGTTGATGATAGCCATTCTGACTGGAGTGAGGTGGTATCTCATGGTGGTTTTTATTTGCATTTTCCTAATGACCAGTGAGGTTGAACTTTTTTTCATATGCCTGTTGGCCATCTGTATGTCCTCTTTAGAGAAATGTCTCTTCATATCTTCTGCCCATTTTTTAATTGGGTTGTTTGTTTTTTTGGTGTTGAGTTTCATGAGTGTTTTATAAATTTTGGATATTAACCCCTTATCAGATATATCGTTGGCAAATATATTCTCCCATTCAGTAGGCTTCCTTTAGTTTTATTAATGGTTTCCTTTGTTGTGAAAAAAACTTTTAAGTCTGATATAATCCCATATGTCTCATTTTTTCTTTTTACTTCCCTTGCCCGTAGGGGATGTATCAGTAAAAATATTGCTCTGGTAATGTCTGCAATTGTACTCCCTATATTTTCATTTAGGATTTTTATGGTTTCCGGTCTTACATTTAAGTCTTTAATCCATTTTGAATTTGTTCTTGTATAAGGCGTAAGGAGATGATCCAGTTTCATTTTTTTGCATGTGTCAGTCCAATTTTCCCAGCACCATTTATTAAATAGACTATCTTTACTCAAGTGTAACTTCTTGCTTTCATTGTCATAGATTAACTGTCCGTAAATGCTTGGATTTATTTCTGGGCTCTCTGTTCTGTTCCACTGATCGATGTGCCTGTTTTTATGCCAATACCAAACTGTCTTGATTACTGTGGCCTTGTAGTAGGTTTTGATTTATGGTACCGTGATCCCCCCGACTATGTTTTTATTCATTAGAATTTCAGAGGCTATTCTTGGTCTTTTATGATTACATATAAACTTTAGTATTATATTTTCTATTTCTGTGAAAATGCCCTTGGTAGTTTGATAGGAATTGCATTGAATCTATATATTGCTTTAGGCAGTATGGACATTTTAACTATATTAATTCTTCCTATCCATGAGCATGGTAGGTGTTTCCATTTATTTGTATCTTCTATGATTTCTTTCTTCAGTGTCTTATAATTTTCTGAGTACAGATCTTTCACTTCTTTGGTTAAATTTATTCCTAGGTATTTTATAGTTCTTGACGCAATTGTAAATGGGACAGTTTTCTTAATTTCTCTTTCCGTTAGTTTATTATTGGTATATGCAAATGCCACCGATTTCTGAACATTGATTTTATATCCTGCTACTTTACTGAATTCGTCTATCAGTTCCAATAGTTTTTTGATGGAGTCTTTGGGGTTCTCTATATACAGTATCATGTCATCTGCATATATAATGACAATTTTACTTCTTCCTACAATTTGGATGCCTTTATTTCTTTTTGTTGTCTGATTGCTGTGGCTAGAACTTCCAGCACTATGTTGAATAAAAGAGGAGAAAGTGGACAGCCTTGTCTTGTTCCTGATCTTAAGGGGAATGGTTTTAGCTTTTCCCCATTGAGTATGATGTTAGCTGTAGGTTTATCATATATGGCTTTTATTATGTTGAGATATGATCCCTGTATTCCCACTTTGCTAAGGGTTTTTAACATAAATGGCTGTTGGATTTTTGTCAAATGCTTTTTCTGCATCTATTGAAATGACCATGTGATCTTTATCCTTCATTTTGTTGATGTGGTGTATCACATTAATTGATTTACGGATGTTGAACCAGCCTTGGGCACTAGGGATGAATCCCACTTGATCATGATGTATGATCTTCTTAATATATTGCTGAATTCTGTTTGCTAATATTTTATTGAGAATTTTTTGCATCTATATTCATCAGGGAGATTGGCCTGTAGTTTTCCTTTTCTGTGATGTCTTTATCTGGTTTTGGAATCAGGGTGATAGAGGCTTCATAAAAGAGTTTGGGAGCCTTCCCTCCTTCTGGATTTTTTTGAATAGTTTGAGAAGAATAGGTGATAGTTCTTTTTAGAATGTTTGATAAAATTCACTTGTGAAGCTGTCTGGTCCAGAGCTTTTGTTATTTGGGAGCTTGTCAATTACTGATTCAATTTCCTTGGTAGTAATCAGGGTATTTAGATTTTCTGTTTCTTCTTATGCTAGCTTTGGAAGGTTGTATGTTTCTAGAAAATTATCCATTTCATCCAGATTGTCAAATTTGTTGGCATATAGTTGCTCATAGTAATTTCTTAGAATTTTTTGTATTTCTGTGATGTCTGTAGTCATTTCCCCTCTTTCATTCCTGATTTTACTAATTTGAGTCCTCTCTTTTTTTTTTTTTGATGAGCCTGGCTAGAGGTTTGTCAATTTTGTTTATCTTCTCAAGAAACCAGCTCTTGGTTTCATTGATCTTTGAATTGTTTTTCTGTTCTCTATATTGTTTATTTCTGCTCTGGTTTTTATTATCTCCTTTCTTGTACTCCCCTTAGGCCTCTTTTTGCTGTTCTTTTTCCAGTTCCCTTAGGTGTAAGGATAACCTGTTGATTTGAGATTTTTCTTCCTTCTTTAGGTAGGCCTGCACTGCTATAAACTTCCTCTTAGGACTGCTTTCGCAGCATCCCAGAGATTTTGGGTCGTGGTGTTTTCATTTTCGCTTGTCTCGAGGTATCTTTTGATTTCCTCCTTGATCTCATTTGTGACCCACTCACTATTTAATAGCATATTGTTTAGCCTCCATTTATTTGTCAGCTTCCCGGATTTCTTCTTATAATTGATTTCTAGTTTCATAGCATTGTGGTCAGAGAATACAGTTGAAATGATTTCAATCTTCTTAAATTTATTGAGACTTGTTTTGTGGCCTAACATGTGGTCTATCTTAGAAAATGTTCCATGTGCACTTGAAAAGAACGTATATTCTGTAGCTTTGGGATGAAATGCTCTGAAAATGTCTGTTAAATCCAGCTGGTCTAATGTGTCATTTAAGGTTGCTGTTTCCACATTGATTTTCTGTCTGGAGGATCTGTCCATTAGTGACAGTGGGGTGTTGAAGTCCCCTACTATGATAGTGTTACTGTTGATCTCTGTCTTTATGTCTGACAATATCTGTTTTATATATTTAGGGGCTCCTATGTTAGGTGCATAGATGTTTACTAGAGTTATGTCCTCTTGTTGGATCGATCCCTTCATTACTATGAAGTGTCCTTCTTTGTCCTTTGTTATATTCTTCAATTTAAAGTCCATTTTATCTGATATAAGTATCGCTACTCCAGCTTTTTTCTCAGTACCATTTGCATGAAATATTTTACTCCATCCCTTTACTTTCAGCCTGTATGAGTCTTTGGATCTGAGGTGAGTCTCTTGTATACAGCATATACTGGGGTCTTGCTTTCTTATCCATTCAGCCACCCTATGTCTTTTTATTGGAGCATTTAATCCATTTACATTTAATGTGATTATTGATAGGTGTGTATTTATTGCCATTTTCTTCTTTGTGTTCGTAGTCTTTCATAGGTTGTTTTTCTCTTCTACTTAAAGAAGCCCTTTTAGCATTTCCTGCAAAGCTGGCTTGGTGGTAATGAATTCCCTTAACTTATGTTTTTCTCTGCAAAGCTCCTTATCTCGCTCTTCGATTTTAAATGATAACCTTGCTGGATACAGCAATCTTGGTTGTAGGCCTTTATTTTTCATCACTTTGAAAACCTCCTGCCACTCTCTTCTGGCCTGCAAAGTTTCTGTAGAAAAGTCAGCTGATAATCTTATGGGGGTACCCTTGTAAGTAACTTTCTGCCTTTCCCTTGCTGCTTTAAGGATTCTGTCTTTGTCCTTAACCCTTGCCATTTTCACTATAATGTGTCTTGGAGTGGGCCTGTTTGGAATCATCCTGTTTGGAACTCTCTGCACTTCCTTGGCTTGTATTTCAATGTCCTTTGCCAGGTTAGGGAAGTTTTCAGACATTATTACTTCAAATATATTCTCAATCCCTTGCTCCCTCTCTTCTCCTTCTGGTACTCCAATGACCCTTAGGTTATTGCGTCTGATGTTGTCCCCCAGCTCTCTTTAAACTATTTTCCATGTTTTTCATTCTTTTTTCTTTTTGTTGTACCGCATGGGTGATCTCTGCTATTTTGTCTTCTAAATCACTGATTCGATTTTCTGCTTCATCCAGTCTGCTAGTGATTCCATCAAGTTTGTTATTTAATTCAGTAATTGTGTTCTTAAGTTCTAGCTGGTTGCTTTTCATGATTTCTCTATCCTTCTTTATATTTTCATTAATTTCCTTGAACATTCTAATAATCAGTGTTCTGAACTCTGTCTCCGATAGGTTGGTTACCTCTATTTCCTCTATTTCCACTGATTCAGGAAGTTTCTTCTGTTCTTTTATTTGTGTTATGTTTCTTTGTCTCCCCCATTCTGGCTTACTCTTTGTGTTTGCTTCAATATAACAGATAGATCCCCCAGATTTCACAGTCTTTTCTGGGTAAACTTATATGGTGTGTATCCTTTATATTTGAATTACTCAGTCTCCCTATTCTCCTGTGCTTGTATCTGAGGTGTTCCTTGTGTCGTGCGTCCTCTCTTGTTGAAGTTTTAGTTTTGATTACTTTTGGTTTGTCATTAGGTGGGATTGACTCAGATTGATTAGCTGTGAGGATCAGCAATCTCTGCAGTTTATGAGCTGCTGTGAGAGGATTGACCCTCTGATGAAACTTGGACCCTATGGGTCTTAGTACCTGTAGTAACTTCTTTTTGGGTGTGACTCTGTATGTCAACCCCAGAAATGCTCTGGTTTTCTCTAAAGTTGGCCTCCGGGTATGATGATTCTTGTGTCTGTTTGTTTGGACCCACTGCTGCAGAGTGATTTTAGAGCATAACAGATCAACAAGAATAACCTCCGCAGCCACCAAAGGAAACCAAATGCTCGCACAATTAAAAACAACCAACCATCAAACTACAGTCAACTTGTACAGAAATATCAATCATACTAATGAAGAAAACAAACAGAAACAAAACAAAAACTGCATACTCAATAATAACAGAAGAGGAAACAAAATAAAATACAATATCCTAAAATAAAAATAGAATAAACATGAGAAACCGATTAGCTATACCTAAAAAATAAAAAATAAAAATAAACTAAAATAGTAATAAAAGAAGTAAGAAAATTTAAAAAATAAAATTTGCAGAAAAAAGGAAAAGAGGAAAAGTATAGCAGTGAGAAGAATGAATAAAATAAAAGAGAAAGTGAGGGTGGGGAAAAAAAGGAAAAGAAAAGAAAGAAAAAGAAAAAGAAAAAGGAAAAAAAAATATATATATATATTTGTCTACACACCCATATATATGGACATATATTCACCTATATACACCTATATATATATGCCTATATTAAAAACTACAATATGATTATAATGAAATAGAAATAAAAACCAAAAACAACCAAGATAAGCAGCCAATAAAGGGAAAACAAAACAGAATAAAACCAAACAAACCAAAAATACCCGTGCTGGTCTAGGCCAAAGTCCACCAAGCTCTCTTCAGTTTGTCTGCTGTACAAAAATTCCTGTGCTGCCTTGTGGGAACAGTAGGCCACCTGATGCCTAGCGTAATCCTAGCACTGCAGGTTTGCTGTACTTGAGTGTGGTTGTGATGTGTGATTGGTGGTTTTTACAAAGTCACTGCCTTTTTGCTTTTGCCTGTCCCAAGGCAGGCTGCACCCCCAAAGGCTCAATGAGTGTCTCTGGGCACCTCTTTTGGGTTGACAGCTGTGGAGAATTAAAGAATTCCTCACTACCAAAAGCCTGCTGCTAAGAATCTGTTAATTCAGTGCCTCAGCAGATGAACCTGCCCTGCCTCCCAAGCCTTGCCTAAAGGTGGGGGCGGGGTGGGTAGTCTCACTCTGCTGCCTTTACTGGGTGGAAATTCTCAACCCCCTGCAGGTAAGGATATCTTCCTAGTCTGTCCCTTATTGCTCCCTTCAGGAGTCAGTTTAAGACTGTCTTGGCGGGGGACAAAGTTTGTGGGAGTGGGTGAGTTATTGGTTTTTTTTTTTTTTTTTTTGTTTGTGTTCAAGCGTAGAAAAAGGGAAAAAAATTGAAAAACATAAAAATAAAAAAAGCCCCAGTTCCCACACTGTTTCAAGCTAAGGCCTTTGCCTCTTATGCTCCAGCGGAGTTCCTGCTGCTCTCCCAAAGGGTCTGCCGGGATTTAGGGAATTGCGCGCACCCTACCGTGTGGCCAAGATCCCGCCTCCGCGTCTCTCGGGGACCTGTGTCTCCACCCGGCGCGCTGCTTGTCCGAGCGAGTCCTCTTTTTCCCCTGCTCCCGGGTTCCAGGCTTCTGCCTCGGAGCCGGCGCGCCCGCGCGGATCTCCTGCTGCTCTCCCAAACTGTCTGCCGGGATTTAGGGGACTGCGCGCACCGTGCCGCGTGGCTCCGATCCCCGCTCTGTCTCTCCGGGACCTGTGACTCCGGCTGGCGCGCTGCGTCTCCGCGGGCGAGTCCTGTGTTTCCCCTGCTCCCCGGGTTTAAGGCTTCTGCCTCGGAGCCGGCGCGCGCCCGCGCCGTTCTCCTGCTGCACTCCTGGAGGGACTGCCGCCGGGGGTTCAGGGGACTGCGCGCACCTTTCCACGCGGCTCCGATCCCCGCTCCGTCTCTCCGGGACCTGCGTCTCCGCCCAGCGCGCGCTGCTTCTCCGCGGGCGAGTCCTCTGTTTTCCCCTGCTCCCGGGATTCAGGCTTCTGCGCTCCGCGGGACCCGGTGGGCACAGAGACTGATCCCTGAACCGGGAGGGTGCTGGGACTGATCTTGCCCTGCCGCTGCGGGGCTCTGCACCCTGTTTCCTGGGGACCTGGCGAGCCGCGGGTGCAGCTCGTACCTCTGCACAGTCGTCTCCTCTCTCTCCTCCCGCACTTGCCCGGCCTGAGCTTCTGCCTCAGACCGCAAACCAACGCGCTCTTGCTGAACTCCAGGTGGGCCGTGGGCCGCAGGGAGCGAGCCGGGGAACACTCACCGTGACTCAGCAGCCGCGGGTGCGGGCTGCACCTCACGCGTCTCGCCGCCTTCTTCCCCTACTCGCCCAGCCTGCCCACCTTCCAGCAATCCTTGTGTGGAACTCTTAGTTGCTCTGTGTGATGAGTAGATGTCTCTTTGAAGCGTATTAGAAGTTCAAATTGTGGATATTTCCAGGGGAGATTTCATGGAGCCCTCCTCACAGCCGCCATCTTGCCCCTCCAAGTGTAATCTTAAGTTCTCATTTAGATGTTCTTTGCAACAGATTCATTATTCTCTTTGTACTTCTCTAGTGTTTCTTTGAAGAGAGAATGTCTAACTTTTCACACGCTTTTCCAATGTTAACCTGACACAAAAGATGTATTTAATAATCAAATTTCACCCAAGGAGGCAATATGGATCAGTCCCTGTGCTCTAGAACCATTTTCCTCCACTGCCACCAACTCACATCACTACCACACACTCAGAGATCTGCATGACTTCAGGGGTTGCCAACACTCAAAACCAATGCATAACTTTAATTGAGACAATGAAGACATTAAAACAGTTAAAGATTTTGCTTCCTAAGGTTCAGTCATCAATTCAAATGGAGCCTTCAGCAAAGAAATCAAAAGAAGGCTGAAACTCTGAAGAGCAGCAATGGAAGAATTAGGAAAGTTCACCAAGGGCAAAGATGTGTCAATAGAGGCCAAGGCGAAGATCACCCACACCCTATATTCTCAATTACTGCATACAGAAATGAAAGTTGGACAGTAAAGAAGGCTGATGGGGGAAAACAATTGATTCTTTTGAAATATGGTGTTGGAGCAGTGCTCTATGGATACCCTGGACCACCAGAAAGACAGACAAGTGGGTCCTAGAGCAAATTAACCCTGAAACATCACTGAAGGCAAAAATGACAAAACTGAAGTTGTCCTGCTTCAGGTATGTTATGGAAAGGCAGGGTTGTTTGGAAAAGACAATACTGCTGGAAAAAATAAGGGAAGCAGGAAAAGAGGAAGACCACATATGAGATGGATTGACCATAAAAGAAGCCACAGGCATGAGTCTACAGGAGCTGAGCAGGGCTGTTAAGGACTGAACATTATAGACATCATTCATTCATTGGGTTCCAGGAGTCAGAGCCAACTCAATGGCATGTAACACACACACATACACACACACACACACACACACACACACACACACACACACACCTCATTTTATAATTACTGAATCAGAAACTCAGAATGTGATACTAAGTAATTCTGTAGAGATACATATGGCAATATGTGTTAAAATATATTATTACATAAATCAGGCACAGTAAAATTTAAATAAATTTTAAAATGTACATATATGTATAAATAACTCTCAATTTTTGAATAAAATTCATATCAAAAGAAATCTAACAGAGTAGGTGCCTATGGTGATGGGTTGGCGATGGGCCTATGAATCAAAGATAAAGGGGAGAAATGACATAAGGTAAAATAATAATCTTCCATAAGTTGGCATTTGTGGTAAAAACTTATTATTTGCAAAAATCATTTCCTCCCACTGAACACAAAAGAAGACTACATCTTCCAGACTCCATGAAAGTAGGTGGGAGCCAAGTGGCGGAGTTCCAGACAGTGGAATGTTGTAGAAGTGAAACACAGCACTTTTAGGCCTGATCATTAACACCGTATGCGTGATCATCCTCTTGTTATTTTTTCCTCCTCTTCTGAATTCAGCAGTATGGCAAGATGAAAAGACCCTGGATACCTGAGTCATCAGAGAAAAGCCATTACATAGAGTCTGCTTGGCTTACTTACACTGGACTGTGACATGGTCAGACATAATCATTTGGGCTGCTAAGCTAATGAAATATTGTGTCGTTAGAGTGTCTAGCGCTAATCACTCTAATGGAATGATGATAGGGTGACATGAAGTAAAGAATATGATTAAATAAAATATCTGCTTCTGTGAAGGAAAAGTTAAAAAAAAAAAAGAGAGAGAGAGAACAGAAGAGAAAAACGCTCCACAAAGCCACTAATGACTAATGGAAACCAGTGTTCTTATGTGATATTGTATAAGCAAAAAGCAGAGAAGAAAATTCTATTTAAAAGGTTTACAAGTTCAAATTTTGATCATGTTTGGGCAACTGGGACAGATGTTCCCTTCTACTATTGAAAACTAGATGACATAAAATGAAAGAGATTCGAAACACAGCAGTGTGACTCCTAAGGCAAGAAAACAAAGAGGTTAGAGCAATGGTTACCTCATTTTCTGTCTAAAAGCACTTTCTGCATCATGGCACTGACAGGAGACACCCAAGGAGAACAGCGTTGTCTTGGGGGATTGAGAAAACAGAAAATATTATTAGTGAAGTCTGAGCCAGCTGTTATATGCAAGACAGAGTACTGCAAAGGGTAAAATTAGACAGAGGAATTCTTTTGAATCTTTGGCTGCATATTAAACTATGCACACAAAGGATTAAATGCCATCAGGCTAGGCAGGTGAAAACCTCTGGGGAGCTCTAAGCTGAATAAATTGAGAGATCACACAGTCCTGTGAGTCTTTTAGATACCCAGGTTATTCAGCAGAGACACACAAAATGCTTATAGCCGGGTAAAGTAGCCTAGACTAAAGGCTATTCTAAACCTGCTCTAACAAAGCTTAAAAAGAAGTGTCCAATGGACCAAGATAATCAAGGTTAAAATGTACTTCATCCCCAAATTTATCTATAGATGAAAACTATCTCAATGAAATTCCAAGCAAACACTTAAAATAACTGAAAAGTACATTTTCAGTACATGTAAAAATGCAAAGAACTGAGACTAGTCAAAATAATTTTGAGAAATAAGAGCAAATTTGGAGTACTTATAGTACTTAAACTTAAGATTCATTATAAAAGTCAATAATCATGACAGGGTAGCACTGGCATAAAGAAAAGACACAAATAAATGAAACACAATAGAGAAACCAGAAATAGAACTGCATAGAGCCAAGTGGTTTTTGACATAGTTACCAAGGCAATTCAATGTGGTAAAGATAACCTTTTCTACATATTGTGCTGGAAATATGGGATAACCACAAATAATACAATGAACAAATTGTATCATTTGATACAGTTAAATACAACTAATAATAAATACAAATAATAAAATGAACTTCAATTTTTTTCCTCACGAAAATGAACTCAAAATGGATCACAGACCTAAATGTAAACTTCAAACTATAAAACTTCTAAAAAGAAACATAGGAGAGAATCCTATTGATTTTCAGTCAAGAAAAGATTTCTTAAATAGGATGAAGAACACACAGAGTTGGACTGCTGATTTCTAGTCCAACATGTAAGAAGCTTGGACGTGCCACTGCCTCCTCAGAAGTTAAAAGGTGAACAAACTGAAAAATCAGCAACTCTCCTCAGATCTGTAGAAGTGAGGTCAGAAGAAAAATGGCTGTCCCCAAAATTGGAGAGATAAGTGAATACAGAGAACCACAAATTACCAGAGCAGAAACCCACCAGCAGAATACTCTGCAGAAACAGTACTGGGTATGGAAACCTGAACTATAATTGGCATTTTCTGGAAACTCAGTGTGGACAAGTCTAGAGACACTAACTCCAGGGGGCCCAGTTATAGGTGGGGGTATGGGTAGGTGGGAGGAGGGGCACACTTTTTGTAAGCTTTATCTCTTGAAGTTCTACCAGATTCCCACAGTAAAGTCACTATTGGAGAAAAATCCCCTCATGGTTTTGACAGGGAAAGAGGAAAAGGAACCGTTTTTGAAATATGCCAGTACATTTTGTTCTTAACAAGGTTTGCCCTCAGGAGAAACTATTTAACCATAACCTAATCCTCTTGGGGTTTTAACAGAGCCTAATTGATCTGGAGGGAGAAGAATATTAATATCTAGCCCACTCTAGTCATCCTTTCCTACCTGATATTGTAAATTTCTGACCCTCCGTAAGATTGAACAAACACAGAAAGACTTTCATCATGTTTTTATTTATATGCTCATTCAGTCTGCAGATATTTATTGTATATCTAATATGTGTCAGGTACTGTTTTGAATGAGGGTATAACAGCAAAGAGACACAGTCTCTGATCTCTTAAAACTTACATTCTAGTGTAGAAAAGAGACAGCAAGTAAGTAAACAAGCAAATTCATCATGTAATTTTAGGTGTTAAAATTTTCATGAACAAAAATAAATTATGTCAAAAGGTGAAATTAGAGCCGGTCAAGTGGCGCATTGGTTAAGAGCTGGTTTTGGGATGCCAGTGGCCCCAGTTCAGAGGGCCAGTGACACTGCCCTCTACAGCTAACAACAGCTCCACCTGGAGCTGGGCTGCGAGCCCTGGTAATGGTGTGGGCTGCGGCCCCTGCTGCAGTGGGCTGCATAGGCTACAGTGAGAGGCCGGCAGCCAGCGTGAGCGACCGGCAACTAGCGTGAGCTGCCAATAGCCTTGGTGATCGACCATCCAGAGGCCAGCGACCGACCTGCCTCACCCGGGAAAAGTGCAATGATGATACCAACATGGTCCAGTGAAGCAACGTCCTCCGCAACTAGACTGAAGAACAAAAAAAGACAGCAACTTGTCTGTTCCCCTTCCCGATTCCCCAACGCTGTTCCCCTCCCCCAATTCCCCAATAAAATCTTTAAAAAAAAAAAAGGTGAAATTAATTATTATGCAGGGTTTTTATTTTGTAAGTGAGCTCTGTTCATGATGTGTGATATACCTACTATGGACATGAAGTTTCACAAGGGCAAAATTTCATGCATAGAGTAAACATATAAAGTGATTACATGAAAACAGAACCCTGAAATGAATAAACTATTGGCATAGGTTGGGTTAACTATGTGATTTTGCTGTTTAAATAGATATCTTGTTATGGTGTCTTGAAGTGAAATTGCTCTGAGTTTGCACTGAAATCTTACAGAATTCTATAGTGCTTTCAAAGATCAGGTCATCAGACACTCAGACAACAGCATTGAAATGTAAGAGATTATGTGTCAGTCAAGAATATAGGCATGGTGATGACAAAAATCAAAGTTCTCCTGTCCCTCAGCACAGACACATGTAGACACGGAGGCAAGATTCTGATGAGTCACATGCATGAAATTACCAATAAAAATAGGCCAGTGATGAGACTCATTGAAAAGGTTTGTTTTTGTTCTAGAGATTTTAAAAGTTCTGTGAAAATAAACCTTGGTGTCTACTTTTTGACTATATTAATTAAAATTTTTTGATTCAGATATTTTCAAATTATAAAGGGAAAAATGAATTATGAAACAAATGAACAATAAAAAACCAAATGAACATATGTTGGACAACCAATTTATGTTAGGTGCCAGGTAAAGCATATTTGCATGTATTATCACAGTTAATATTATAAATGGAAAAAGAAAAATAATGGCACATATCAGTAATATAATATGTGGAGTTTTTGTGAATCTAAACATTTCTTCCATTTATTATTGTTCAGGGATAAAATGAGGAAAAACTCTGTATGTTTGTAAGTGATTTTTTTTTCTATAAATATATTGGGAGAATGGAGACATGGGATACAATTGTCAATCCCAGAGCTTTTGGTTGCTTTTCAGTTCTCAAAAACTTTTCTTTTTTATTGAATCTTCTGTTTTATTGAATAAACCTGAGGTTTAAAAAAAGAGAGATAAAACATCAATTGGAAAGGTAAAAAATGAAAACATTCATTGTAAATCTTTACTATTAACTTGTGCATATCTTCATAATCATATGAGCCCCCAAGACAAACTATACAGACTGGATCAGATCCGAATATAATTTGCTGAATTTTGGCTGCAGAAATGAAGGGTAAAATATTTGTCTCCATGGGGACAGATCCATTACTGCACTTTTCAAAATGTCAAGATTACATTTGAAAACTAGTTGCAATTTTCTCCAATTTTATAAAGATAATTCCCTGTTTGTACTTCACACATAAAAATCTGTGACTTAATGAAAATTCTCTTCACGCTATTAGGATAACAATTCCAACCTAACATGGCTGAGAGTACAGTGTATTTTTTTAAATCTCTAATTCCAGGGAAGTAAAAACACAGTGTTATATATACATATATTCTTAAGATTTTTATTAAAATATAGCTAACATACAATGTTATATTAGTTTCAGGTGTATACCACAGTTAATCAACATTTATATACCTAAAGAAGTGATCACCATGAGTCCAGCAACCACCTGACACCCTACCACAATATTATTGACTATGCCGTGCATTACATCCCCATGACTTATTTGTTTTATACTTGGAAATTTAAACCTCTTATTTACCTTCCTACCCCTTTTTAAATTTTTCAATTACAGTTGACATTCAGTGTTATTTTGTATTTATTTCAGGTGTACAGCATTGTGTTTAGACTTTTGTATAGTAATTTAAGAAGTGATCCTGCTGACTAATACCCCATCTGGCACTATACATAGCTATTACCATATAATTGACTATATTCCCTATGCTTTACTTTACACCTCCATAACTATTTTGTAACTACCAATTTGTACTTCTTAATCCCTTCACCCTTTCACCTTGCCCCCCATCCCTCTCCCATCTATTATCCCAGTAATTCTAGTACTCATCTGACACCATACACAATTATTACAATATTATTGACCATGTTCTTTATACTATATCCTACATCCCCATGACTACTTTGTAAGAACCAATTTGTACTTCTTAATCTTTTTACCTTTTTCACCCATTCCGAACCCTCCTCCCATTTAGCAACCACCAAAACGGTCTCTGTGTCTATGAGTTTGTTTCTGTCTTGTTTGTTTATTTGTATAGAAAAACAGGCCCTGGGCTGGCTGAGTGGCGCGGTGGTTAAGCACTGGCTTGGGAAGCCAGCGGCCCCGATTCAGGTCCCACATATGAGGGCCAGTGACACTGCCAAAAAAAAGAAAAAAAGAAAAACAGGCCTTTCCTTGCAGAAATTAAACAGTGTGTCTTTATGAGAAACATTTAAATAACATGAAATCTCATTAAGAAATATTTAGATTCAATGAAATATTATCTATCCTACATGTCAAAATATGCATTTTCACATGGGTTGTCTTATGTAATTTTCAAAATAACCTTGAGTAATTATTTCAGATTTCAAGACAGGCACATTTGGCTTATGGAGACTAAGGAACTTGTTCAGAATTCCTCATCTAGTTGATGGTTGATGTGAATTTTCAGTGGTGCTTTTCTACCCCAGCTCTAGTGCTGTTTCTACTACCTTTGCTGACTCAATAAATATTACTTCATTTGGATACCTCAATAAATCTTTTATTTGTGTAGTAAATATTTACCAAATTCCTTAATATGTCTTAAGCTCTGTATGATAGTGGAGATATGATCGTTTCTTTGATTGAACTCAGTAAGGTTTTTTCTTCTTCTGTATGTAATATGTTGTTTTCGTCTGGCTGCTTTTAAAACCTTCAATTTATCACTAGTTTTCATCATTTTGACTGTATGTGACTAGGTGTAATTTTCTTTGTATAATCATGCTTGGGTTCTGATGAGTTTTGTGAATCTATAAATTTATGTCTTTCACCATATTAGAGAAATGCTAGGCCATTTTCTCTCTGGGACTGCTATTACAAATTAGTTAGACCATTTTAGATTGTTGCACAGGTCCCTTGGTCTGTTCATTTTTTCTATTTTATTGTCTCTGATATTTTGTGTAGGTAATTTATATTGGTCTATTTTATGTTGTTATTTTTATTTCAGATATTGTATTTTTTCACTTTTCAACTTCTGTTTATTCTTCTTTTATAGTTTCTATTTCTTTGCTCAGATTTCTTCTTCTTTGTTATTTTCATTGGGAAGCAGTGTGTTTTTTCCAGGACCCATCACCTCCAAGTCAAGTAGTTGTTTCAGTCTAGTAGTGGAGGGCGCATCTCAGTGGTCCATGTGGAGATCGAACTGGCAACCTTGGTGTTATGAGCACTGCACTCTAACCAACTGAGCTAACTGGCCGCCCCTGCCAAGATTTATCTTTTCATTTATTATAAATATATTGTCATATCCTTGAGGAATATAATTATAATAGCTGCTTTAAGATATGTTCTACTGCTTTCAACATGCTGGTCATCTATAGTTTTGTCTCCAGTGATCTTTTTTTTTTTTTGAGTGTGGCCTTTTTCTGTGTCTTTGAAGTGTGAAAACTTTGGATTTATGTCTTGGGCATTGTAAACTGCAAACTGTAAAGATTCTGGACTATGTTATATTCTTGCAAAGACTATTTATTTATTTATTTTTAGCGGGCAGGCATCTTGACAGAACTCAAACTATGATTTTTATTTTTTTCTGTTTGAGGCATCTGAAACTTAATTCATTCTTTTTCACCCTACTTTGTCTGCTTGCAGTCTTATCCATGTACAGTAAGTCTCTCTTAATGATGATGATAGTTTCTTGGAAATTGTGACTTTAAACCAAACAACGTGTAACAAAACCAGTTTTATCATAGGATAATTGATATAAACAAGAGTTAAGTACCTACGGCATATTTCTGGTCACAAAAACATCAGCAAACTTCTAAATAAAGACTCAAAACACTTCTAATATCAAACACTGAAATAAATGTGAGCTGTATATATAATACATTTAAGGAAGAGTAATAAAAACAAATAAGATAAATATTTTCCAGTCTGGTTATTCTCATCCAGGGTCATGGGTAGCCAGGGCCTATCCCAGCAGCTTAGAGTAAAGCAGGAACCAACCTTGGACAAGACACCTCTCTTAGTGAACATTCTATGTTCGCTTAAATAGAATGCATGTTTTGCTGTTATCGAGTACAGTGATCTAAAATGTCATTTTGGTTGACAATGTTGCTAAAGTGTTTAATATCCCTACTAATTTTTACTTAATATTTCTGAAAATTAATGAGAGGTCTATTATAATCTCATAATAGTGAATTTATCTATTCTTTTAGTTCTGTCAGTATTTGTTTCATGAACTTGAAAATCTCTTATAAGATGCATACGTTTTACAACTGGTACCCATTCTTGTTGAATTTTCCTGTTTTCATTTTGAAATGTCTCTGATAATATTCTTTGTACCAAAGTACTTTTTCATATTAATACAACCACCTCAGTTTTTTTATTATTATTGTTTATATGGTATCTTTTTCCATTATTTAGTTTTTAACTTATCTCTTTCTTCATATAGAGTATATAGTTGTAGACAGCATTTAGCTGTTTTGTTTTAATTTGGCAATCTCTGTCTTTTAATTGACAAGTTTAGATAACACATGGTAGGATTTATGTACCATTGTGTTGTTTGTTTTTTATTTGCCCATCTGTATTTTGTTCCTTTTTTCTCTTTCCCAGCTTCATTTTGTGGTGAGATTATTTTTTCTGGGGTTTTTTGTTTTTTTGTTTTGTTTTGTTTTGTTCTTTTGTGTGTTTTTTTTAGTTTTCCATGTTATTTCCACTGTTGGCACTAGTGGCAGCTATAGGGCTTACAAAATTTATTTTTTACTCATCATAGTCCACCTTCAAATAATATTATAATACTTAATGAAAAATATAAGAACCCTGCCAGAGTACACTTCTTTTTTTCTATTCAACTTATTGTGTACTATTGTTGCAATTTTACTTTATGTTACTACTCCTCAAGCATGTTATTATTACTTTTGCTTTAAACAAACAAAAATCTTTGAAAGAACTAAAAATTGGAAAGGTGTTTTATATTTATCCATACACTTACCATTTCCCTCTGTATTTATTAGACCTGAATGAATACTTGGTGTCATTTTTATTTTGTTTCTAAACTTCCTTTAACATTTCTTTAGTAAAGTTATGCAGAAGAATTCTCTTAGCTTTTTTTTTTTTTTTAAACATTTTATTGGGGAATTGGGGGAGGGGAACAGTGTTGGGAAATCGGGGAAGGGGAACAGACAAGTTTCTGTCTTTTTGTTCTTCAGTCTAGTTGTGGAGGATGTTGCGTCACTGGCCCATGCTGGTATCGTCATTGCGCTCTTCCCAGATGAGGCGGATTGGTCGCCGGCCTCTGGATGTCGCTCACCACGGCTATTGCAGCTCACGCTGGCTGCCCGCCGCTCACGCTGGCTGCCGGCCACTCACTGTGTCCTATGGCAGCCCACTGCAGCAGGGGCTGCAGCCTACATCGTCACCGGGGCTCACAGCCCAGCTCCAGGTGGAGCTGTTGTTAACTGTAGAGGGCAGTGTCACTGGCCCTCATATGTGGGATCTGAAGCGGGGCCGCTGGCATCCCAAAACCAGCTCTTAACCAATGCACCACTCAGCCGGCCCTCTCTCAGCTTTTGTCTGAAAACATCTGTATTTTTTATCTGGTGAGGAGAGAACTGGCTTTATCGAAGTATAATTTATATGCAATAAAATTCACCAATTTTATGGGCCGGCCGAGTGGCTCAGTTGGTTAAGAGCTCGCTCAAGAGTGCAAGCTGAGCTCTGAGCAACAGCTGTTCGAGGCCAGCCCGAGCTGAGTTGCCGTTGAGCTGCCAACAGGTGGCAGGATGGCTCAGCTAAAAAAAAAAAAAAAAAAAAAAAAAAAAAAAAATTCACCAATTTTAACTGCATAATTTGATGAGTCTTGACAAGTGTATACAGCTGTGTAACTACCACTACTAGTCTGATATACCCAATTCCTATCACCCCAAAAAGTTCCTTCTTTCCAGTTGCAGTAAGCCCCCTCCTCCCAACTACTAGCTTCTGGCAACAACCTGGGTATTATTATTATTATTATTATTATTATTATTATTTTATTAAAGATAAAGTTTTATCTTTATGTTATATAAATGGGATTATACAATGTGTGGTCTTTTGCATGTGGCTTTTTTTCTTAGCATGATGCTTTAAAATTCATTTGTGATATTGTATATATCAGTAGATCATTCCTTTATTCCTTTACTATTGAGTAGTATTCCATTGTATGCATATGCCACAATTTGTTCCTTCATTAATTATTTGATGACCATCTGGGCTATTTCTAATTTGGGGCTATGAAAGTTTTTGAAAATTCATATACTGTATGTTGGGTAGACATACATTTTTTGTATTTTGTGGGATTACTTGGTAATATATTACCAATTACTTCGTAAGTATATGTATAACTTAAACTGTCAAAATGTTTTCCAGTAGTGATGACATTATTTTATATTCTCATCAATAATGTTTGAGATTTCATGTAGATTCATATTCCCATTGGCACTTGGTATCACCAGTCTATTAAACTTCAATCATTCTAGTGATTATGTAGTGTTATCTCACTATTTAATTTGGATTTCCCTAAGGACTGATGCAGTTGAGCATATTTTTATATGCTTACTTATCTGTACATCTTTATGTCTTTCAAATATCCTGACCAATTTAAATTTGATTGTTTATCTTAATATTGTATTACAAAGATTCTTTACATATTCTAGATATGAGTCCTCTTTGGATTTATGGTTTGCAAATATTTCTCTCAGGCTATGGTTAGCCTTTCATTTTCTTATCACTGTATTTTCAAAAC
The DNA here is from genome assembly GCA_033961575.1 of Aselliscus stoliczkanus. NCBI lineage: Eukaryota > Metazoa > Chordata > Mammalia > Chiroptera > Hipposideridae > Aselliscus > Aselliscus stoliczkanus. The sequence goes on from CM066728.1 coordinate 159,382,169, forward strand.
AACAGTTTTTGATCTTGAACGAGTTAAACTTGTCAGTATTTTTTTCTTTTATACGTTGTGCTTTTTTAAAATTAGACCTTATTATTTACAGAAGTTTTAGGTTCACAGCAAAATTGAGCAGAAAATAAAAAGATTTCCTATATATTCCCATCAATAGCAACATTTGTCCATCAGAGTGGTATATTTGTTAGAATCGATGAAGTTACATTGCCACATTCTTACTACCCAAACTTCATCATTTACACTACTATTCACTCTTCATGTTGTGTATTCTATGGGTTTGGACAAATGTATAGTGACATATTCCCACCATTACAGTATCATAAAGAGTAGGTTCACTGCCTAAAAATCCTCTGTGTTCTACCTATTCATCCTTCCCTCCTCTTAACCCCATATGTTGAAATCCTATTCTATGAAGCCTTTTCAGGTTGATTTCCTTCATTTAGTAATATGTATTTAAGTTGTTTCACATCTTTCCATGGCTTGATAGCTCATTGCTTTTTAATACTGAATAATATTCCATTATCTGGATGCACTACAGTTAATTTACCCATTCACCTACTGAAGGACATCTTGGCTGTCACAATGTTTGACAATTATAAATAAAGCTGCTATACACAGTAGTGTGCAGAATTTTCTGTGAATATTGTTTTAAACTCTTTTGAGGAAATACCAAGTGCTGCAAAGAACTTTTAAAATTCCTTGCAAGGCAGGTGTGCTGGAAGCAAATTCATTTAATTTTTGTTTGTCCAAAATAGTCTTTATTTCACCTTCACTTTTGAAAGGTAATTTTATAGGGTACAAAATTATAAATTGGTGGGTATTTGCTCCCAATACTTTATTTTTTTTTCTTTTTTTTTTTTTTTTTAACTGAGCCATCCTGCCACCTATTGGCAGCTCAACGGCAACTCAGCTCAGGCTGGCCTCGAACAGCTGTTGCTGAGAGCTCAGCTCGCACTCTTGAGCGAGCTCTTACCCAACTGAGCCACTCAGCCGGCCCAATGCTCCCAATACTTTAAATACAGGCATACCTTGGAGATACTGTGGTTTTGGTTCCAGACCACTGCAATAAAGTGAATATCTCAATAAAGCAAGTCAACGTGAATTATTTTTTTTTGTTTGTTTTCCCAGTGCATATCAAAGTTATGTTTACACTATATGGTAGTCTGTTAAGTGTGCAATGGTATTATGTCAAAAAAATGTATTTACCTTAATTTAAAAATACTTTATTGTTAAAAAATGCTAACCATAGGGCCAGCCGAGTGGCTCAGTTGGTTAAGAGCTCACTCAAGAGTGCAAGCTGAGCTCTGAGCAACAGCTGTTCGATGCCCAGCCTGAGCTGAGCTGCCTACATGTGGCAGGATGGCTCAGCTAAAAAAAATAAAAAAAAAATAAAAAAAAATGCTATCCATCATCTGAGTTTTCAAGCCATAATCTTTTTTTCTCTGTTAACATTTGTTAACATTGCTTGTTTATTCAGTTCTTTAGATTCCACATATAAGTGAGATCACATGGTATTTGTCTTTCTCTGACTGACTTATTTCACTTAACATAATGTTCTCTAGGTCCATCCATATCATTGCAAATGGTACGATTTCTTTCTTCTTTATAGCTGTGTAATACTCCATTGTATAAATGTACCACAGTTTCTTAATCCAGTCATCTACTGCTGGCATTTATATTGTTTCCAAGTCTTGGCTATTGTAAATAGCACTACAATGAACATAGGGGTGCATATATTTTTTTGAATTAGTGTCTTGGGTTTTTCAGGATAAATACCTAGGAGCGGAATTGCTGGATCAAAAGGTAGTTCCATTTCCAGTTTTTGAGATACTCCATACTTGTCCAATCCCGCATGACAGGGCCGTAGCGGTTCAAGAGGGCCAATGGGGGTTGAGAAGCAGAAAAATACAGTCAAGAGACAAAGGAGAGTTTAAAAGGAGTGCTAGCCAGGGGACTCAGTGCCTCTAGGACAAAGAGCCCCAAATTGAGCTTGACTGACTGTGGCTTTTATTGGAATACACACAAGGAAGTAGCATTGTCTTTCCCACGGTCTATGTCACATACATCATACCAGAGAACTTAGCTCAGAGTCAAATCACCCCTTGACCTACAGGCTGCCTTTACCGAAAGTCTGATGACCTGTGTACATGCACCTCCTGGGAGACAGAAATTTCTCATGCTGAGGCTTAGAGACAAGAATGCATGGAGGTCAGATGTTATCACCTGGTTAGGTTTCATTCTCAGGCAGGCTGTCAGCACTGAAGACAAGGGGTCTTTGGCCCATGTTCTTCACCTCCATGATTCCTCCCATGGTACCCCTGTGACTGTGTCTGGCTTGGGTTGCCCTATTGCAGCTACGGTAGTACCCATCTTTGACTAACCAGCCCTCTTTTTTGGAGTCCCATGGAGATTTGCCATAAGCATAGTAAAAGTACTGTCTCTGTGAGGATGTGTTGTTATGGAAAGGTGCATGGGGGCAGATGGCTAGGCTGCTGTGTTACCACACATACTGACTTCCATAGTGGCTGCACCAATCTGCAATCCCACCAACAGTGCAGCAGTGTTCCCTTTTCCCCACAGCCTCACCAGCACTTGTTTGTTGATTTATTGATGGTAGCCATTCTGCAAGTCATAATCTTTTTACTGGTGGAAGGTCTTGCCTCAATTTTGATAGATGCTGACTGATCAGGGTGGTTGTTACTAAAGGTTGGGGTGGCTGTGGCAATTTCTTAAAATAAGATGACAATGAAGTTTGCCACATCAATTAACTGTTCCTTTCACAAAGTATTTCTATGTAGCATGAAATGCTATTTGATAGTATTTTATCTATAACCTTTTCAAAGTTGGAGTCAATCCTCTCAAACGCTGCTACTACTTTATCAGCTAGGTTTATGTACTATTTTAAATCCTTTGGTGTCATTTCAACAGTCTTCACAATATCTTCACCAGAAGTAGATTCCATCTCTAAAAACCACTTTCTTTGCTGATCCATAAGAAGCAACTCATCATCTATTCATTTATCGCACAATTCTGTCTTATCATCAGGCTCTACTTCTAAATCTAATTTTCTTGCTATTTCCACCATATCTGCAGTTACTTCCTCCACTGAAGTTTTGAACCTCTCAAAGTAATCTATTAGGGTTGGAATCAACTTCTTCCAAACTCCTGTTAGTTTTGAACCATGAATCATAAATGTCCTTAATAACACCCTGAATGGTGAATCCTTTCTAAAAGGTTTTCAATTTACTCCTCGCGGACCCATCAGAGGAATTACTATCTTTGACAACTTATAGTCTTACAAAATGTATTTCTTAAATAGTAAGACTTTAACGGTGAAATTACTCCTTGGTCCATCGGCTGTATAATGAATGTTTTGTTAGCAGGCATGAAAACAACATTAATCTCATTGTACATCTCAGTTAGAGCTCTTGGGTGATTGGGTGCATTGTCAGTGAGCAATAACATTTTGAAAGGAATCTTTTTTTCTAGACGGTAGGTCTCAATCATTTTGTAAACAGATGTTCTGTCATTAGGATTTATTGTTCCATTTATGGAACACAGAATAGATTTAGTGTAATTCTTAAGGGCTCTAGGATTTTCAGGATGGTGCATGAGCATTGGCTTCAAGTTAAAGTCAACAGCTGCATTAGCCCCTTACAAGAGAGTCAGCTTGTCCCTGGGAACTTTGAAGCCAGACATTGACTTTTCCATTCTTACTATGGAAATACTAGGTGGTATCTTCTTCCAACACATGGCTGTTTCATCAATATTGAAAATCTGTTGTTTAGTGTAACCACCTTCATTCATTATCTTAGCTGGATCTTCTCATTGCAGCTTCTACATCAGCACTTACTCCTTCACCTTGCACTTTTATGTTATGTTAAAAAAAACTGATGCTTTTCCCAATCCTCATGAACCAACCTCTACTAGTCTCAATCTTTTCTTTTGCAGTTTCGTCACCTCTTTCAGCCTCCATAGAATTGAAGAGAGTTACGGCCTTGCTCTGGATTAGGCTTTGGATTAAGAGAATGTGGTGGCTGGTTTGATAGTTCCATATCAGCAATAAACGTTCTCCATATCAACTATAAGGTTTCTTTGCTCTCTTATCACTCATGTGTTCACTGGAGTAGCACTTTTAATTTACCTCAAGGCCTTCTCCTTTGCATTCACAACTTGGTTAACTGTTTCACACAAGAGGACTAGTTTTCGGCCTGTCTTGGCTTTTGACATAACATCCCCAATAAACCTAATAATTTCTAGCTTTTGATTTAGAGTGAGAACATGCAACTTCTTTTTTTTCTAATTGACTATTTAGAGGCCACTTGTAGGGTTATTAATTGGCCTAATTTTAATATTGTGTTGTCTTAGGGAATAAAGAGGCACAAGGAGAGGGAGAGGTGGGGAAATGGCCAATAGGTGAAGCAGTCAGAACCCAGTAACATTGATTAAGTTTGCTGTCTAATATGGCATGTTCCAGTGAGCCCCAAAACAATTATAATTAGTAACATCAAAGATGGCTGATCAGGAGGGAGGGGCAAGATGGCAGCTGTGAGGAGGGCTCCATGAAATCTCCCCTGGAAATATCCACAATTTGAACTTCTAATACGCTTCAAAGAGACACCTACTCATCACACAGAGCAACTAAGAGTTCCACACAAGGATTGCTGGAAGGTGGGCAGGCCAGGCGAGTAGGGGAAGAAGGGGGCGAGACGCGTGAGGGGCAGCCCGCACCCGCGGCTGCTGAGTCACGGTGAGTGTTCCCCTGGCTCGCTCCCTGCGGCCCGCGGCCCACCTAGAGTTCAGCAAGAGCGCGTTGGTTTGCGGTCTGAGGCAGAAGCCTCAGGCCGGGCAAGTGCGGGAGGAGAGAGAGGAGACGACTGTGCAGAGGTACGAGCTGCACCCGCGGCTCGCCGGGTCCCCAGGAAGCAGGGTGCAGAGCCCCGCAGCGGCAGTGCAAGATCAATCCCTGCACCCTCCCGGTTCAGGGATCAGTCTCTGTGCCCACCGGGTCCCGAAGAGCACAGAAGCCTGAAACCCGGGGGCAGGGGAAAAAAGAGGACTCACCGGCGGAGACGCAGAGCGCGCCAGCCGGAGTCACAGGTCCTGGAGAGACCGAGCGGGGATCGGAGCCACGCGGCAGGGTACGCGCAGTCCCCTAAATCCCGGCAGACCGTTTGGGAGAGCAGCAAGAGATCCGCACGGGCGCGCGCCGGCTCCAAGGCAGAAGCCTGAAACTCGGGAGCAGGGGAAACAAGAAGACTCGCTGGGACAAGCAGCGCGCCGGGTGGAGACGCAGGTCCCCGAGAGACGGAGCGGGGATCTGAGCCTCGGGGCAGGGGGCGCGCAGTCCCTTAAACCCCGGCAGTCTCTTCGGGAGAGCAGCAGGAGCACCGCGCGGGCGCGCGCCGGCTCTAAGGCAGAAGCCTTAAACCTGGGAGCAGGGGAAAAAGAAGACTCACTCGGACACGCAGCGCACCGGGCAGAGACGCAGGTCCCCGAGAGACGAGGAGCGGGGATCTGAACCACACGGTAGGGTACGCGCAATTCCCTAAATCCCAGCAGACCCTTTGGGAGAGCAGCAGGAACTCCGCTGGCGTATAAGAGGCAAAGGCCTTAGCTTAAAACAGTGTTGGAACTGTGGCGTTGTTTACTTTTATGTTTTTTATTTTTTTTCCTTTTTCTACTCTTGAACAGAAAGCAAAAAAAAAACCAATAACTCACCCACTCCCACAAACTTTGGCCCCCGCCAAGACAGTCTTAAACTGACTCCTGAATGGAGCAATAGGGGCAGACTAGGAAGATATCCTTACCTGCAGGGGGTTGAGAATTTCCACCCAGTAAAGGCTGCAGAGTGAGACTACCTACCCCGCCCCCACCTTTAGGCAAGGCTTGGGAGGCCAGGCAGGTTCACCTGCTGAGGCACTAATTAACAGATTCTTAGCAGCAGGCTTTTAGTAGTGAGGAATTCTTTAATTCTCCACAGCTGTCAACCCAAAGGGTGCCCAGAGACACTCATTGAGCCTTTGGGGGTGCAGCCTGCCTTGGGACAGGCAAAAGCAAAAAGGCAGTGACTTTGTAAAAACCACCAATCACACGTCACAACCACACTCAAGTACAGCAAACCTGCAGTGCCAGGATCACGCTAGGCATCAGGTGGCCTACTGTTCCCACAAGACGCACAGGAATTTTTGTACAGCAGACAAACTGAAGAGAGCTTGGTGGACTTTAGCCAAGACCGGCACGGGTATTTTTGGTTTGTTTGGTTTTATTCTGTTTTGTTTTCCCTTTATTGGCTGCTTATCTTGGTTGTTTTTGGTTTTTATTTCTATTTCATTCTTATCATATTGTAGTTTTTAATATAGGCATATATATATATATAGGTGTATATAGGTGAATATATGTCCATATATATGGGTGTGTAGACAAATATATATATATTTTTTTCCTTTTTTCTTTTTATTTCTTCCCCACCCTCACTTTCTCTCTTATTTTATTCATTCTTCTCACTGCTATACTTTTCCTCTTTTCCTTTTTTCTGCAAATTTTATTTTTTTAATTTTTCTTACTTTTTTTATTATTATTTTAGTTTATTTTTATTTTTTATTTTTTAGGTATAGCTAATCGGTTTCTCATGTTTATTCTATTTTTTATTTTAGGATATTGTATTTTATTTTGTTTCCTCTTCTGTTATTACTGAGTGTGTGGTTTTTGTTTTGTTTCTGTTTGTTTTCTTCATTAGTATGATTGATATTTCTGTACAAGTTGACTGTAGTTTGATGGTTGGTTTTTTTACTTGTGTGAGCATTTGGTTTCCTTTGGTAGCTGCAGAGGTTGTTCTTGTTGATCTGTTATGCTCTAAAATAACTCTGCAGCAGTGGGTCCAAACAAACAGACACAAGAATCATCATACCCGGAGGCCAACTTTAGATAAAACCAGAGCATTTCTGGGTTTGACATACAAGAGTCACACCCAAAAGGAAGTTGCTACAGGTACTAGGACCCATAGGGTCCAAGTTTCATCAGAGGGGTCAATCCTCTCACAGCAGATCATAAACTGCAGACGCTGCTGATTCTCACAGCTAATCAATCTGGGAGTCAATCCCACCTAATGACAAACCAAAAGTAATCAAAACTAAAACTTCAACAAGTGAGGACGCACGACACAAGGAACACCTCAGATACAAGCACAGGAGAATAGGGAGACTGAGTAATTCAAATATAAAGGACACACACCATATAAGTTTACCCAGAAAAGACTGAGAAATCTGGGGGATCTATCTGTTATATTGAAGCAAACACAAAGAGTAAGGCAGAATGGGGAGACAAAGAAACATAACACAAATAAAAAAACAGAAGAAACTTCCTGAATCAGTGGAAATAGAGGAAATAGAGGTAACCAACCTATCGGAGACAGAGTTCAGACCACTGATTATTAGAATGTTCAAGGAAATTAATGAAAATATAAAGAAGGATAGAGAAATCATGAAAAGCAACCAGCTAGAACTTAAGAACACAATTACTGAATTAAATAACAAGCTTGCTGGAATCACTAGCAGATTGGATGAAGCAGAAAATCAAATCAGTGACTTAGAAGACAAAATAGCAGAGATAACCCATGCGGAACAACAAAAAGAAAAAAGAATGAAAAACATGGAAAATAGTTTAAGAGAGCTGGGGGACAACATCAAACGCACTAACCTACGGGTCATTGGAGTACCAGAAGGAGAAGAGAGGGAGCAAGGGATTGAGAATATATTTGAAGTAATAATGTCTGAAAACTTCCCTAACCTGGCAAAGGACATTGAAATACAAGCCCAGGAAGTGCAGAGAGTTCCAACCAGGATGATTCCAAACAGGCCCACTCCAAGACACATTATAGTGAAAATGGCAATGGTTAAGGACAAAGACAGAATCCTTAAAGCAGCAAGGGAAAGGCAGCAAGTTACTTACAAGGGTACCCCCATAAGATTATCAGCTGACTTTTCTACAGAAACTTTGCAGGCCAGAAGGGAGTGGCAGGAGGTTTTCAAAGTGATGAAAAATAAAGGCCTAAAACCAAGATTGCTGTATTGAGCAAGGTTATCATTTAAAATCGAAGGAGAGATAAGGAGCTTTGCAGAAAAATAATAAGTTAAGGGAATTCATTACCACCAAGCCAGCTTTGCAGGAAATGCTAAAAGGGCTTCTTTAAGTAGAAGAGAAAAACAACCTATGAAAGACTACGAACACAAATAAGAAAATGGCAATAAATACACACCTATCAATAATCACATTAAATGTAAATGGATTAAATGCTCCAATAAAAAGACATAGGGTGGCTGAATGGATAAGAAAGCAAGACCCCAGCATATGCTGTATACAAGAGACTCACCTTAGATCCAAAGACTCATACAGGCTGAAAGTAAAGGGATGGAGTAAAATATTTCATGCAAATGGTACTGAGAAAAAAGCTGGAGTAGCGATACTTATATCAGATAAAATGGACTTTAAATTGAAGAATATAACAAAGGACAAAGAAGGACACTTCATAGTAATGAAGGGATCGATCCAACAAGAGGACATAACTCTAGTAAACATCTATGCACCTAACATAGGAGCCCCGAAATATATAAAACAGATATTGTCAGACATAAAGACAGAGATCAACAGTAACACTATCATAGTAGGGGACTTCAACACCCCGCTGTCACTAATGGACAGATCCTCCAGACAGAAAATCAGTGTGGAAACAGCGACCTTAAATGACACATTAGACCAGCTGGATTTAACAGACATTTTCAGAGCATTTCATCCCAAAGCTACAGAATATACGTTCTTTTCAAGGGCACATGGAACATTTTCTAAGATAGACCACATGTTAGGACACAAAACAAGTCTCAATAAATTTAAGAAGATTGAAATCATTTCAACTGTATTCTCTGACCACAATGCTATGAAACTAGAAATCAATTATAAGAAGAAATCCGGGAAGCTGACAAATAAATGGAGGCTAAACAATATGCTATTAAATAGTGAGTGGGTCACAAATGAGATCAAGGAGGAAATCAAAAGATACCTCGAGACAAACAAAAATGAAAACACCACGACCCAAAATCTCTGGGATGCTGCAAAAGCAGTCCTAAGAGGGAAGTTTATAGCAGTGCAAGCCTACCTAAAGAAGGAAGAAAAATCTCAAATCAACAGGTTATCCTTACACCTAAGGGAACTGGAAAAAGAACAGCAAAAGAGGCCCAAGGGGAGTACAAGAAAGGAGATAATAAAGACCAGAGCGGAAATAAACAATATAGAGAACAGAAAAACAATTCAAAAGATCAATGAAACCAAGAGCTGGTTTCTTGAGAAGATAAACAAAATTGACAAACCTCTAGCCAGGCTCATCAAAAAAAAAAAAAGAGAGAGGACTCAAATTAACAAAATCAGGAATGAAAGAGGGGAAATGACTACAGACATCACAGAAATACAAAAAATTCTAAGAAATTACTATGAACAACTATATGCCAACAAATTTGACAATCTGGAAGAAATGGATAATTTTCTAGAAGCATAAAAGCTTCCAAAGCTAACGCAAGAAGAAACAGAAAATCTAAATACCCTGATTACTACCAAGGAAATTGAATCAGTAATTGACAAGCTCCCAAAAAACAAAAGCCCTGGACCAGACGGCTTCACAAGTGAATTTTATCAAACATTCAAAAAAGAACTATCACCTATTCTTCTCAAACTATTCCAAAAAATCCAGAAGGAGGGAAGGCTCCCAAACTCTTTTTATGAAGCCACTATCACCCTGATTCCAAAACCAGATAAAGACATCACAAAAAAAGGAAAACTACAGGCCAATCTCCCTGATGAATAAAGATGCAAAAATTCTCAATAAAATATTAGCAAACAGAATTCAGCAATATATTAAGAAGATCATACATCATGATCAAGTGGGATTCATCCCTAGTGTGCAAGGCTGGTTCAACATCCATAAATCAATTAATGTGATACACCACATCAACGAAATGAAGGATAAAGATCACATGGTATTTCAATAGATGCAGAAAAAGCATTTGACAAAATCCAACAGCCATTTATGTTAAAAACCCTTAGCAAAGTGGGAATACAGGGATCATATCTCAACATAATAAAAGCCATATATGATAAACCTACAGCTAACATCATACTCAATGGGGAAAAGCTAAAACCATTCCCCTTAAGAGCAGGAACAAGACAAGGCTGTCCACTTTCTCCTCTTTTATTCAACATAGTGCTGGAAGTTCTAGCCACAGCAATCAGACAACAAAAAGAAATAAAAGGCATCCAAATTGGCAAGGAAGAAGTAAAATTGTCATTATATGCAGATGGCATGATACTGTATATAGAAAACCCCAAAGACTCCTTCAAAAAACTATTGGAACTGATAGATGAATTCAGTAAAGTAGCAGGATATAAAATCAATGTTCAGAAATCAGTGGCATTTGCATATACCAATAATAAACTAATGGAAAGAGAAATTAAGAAAACTGTCCCATTTACAATTGCATCAAGAACTATAAAATACCTAGGAATAAATTTAACCAAAGAAGTGAAAGATCTGTACTCAGAAAATTATAAGACACTGAAGAAAGAAATCATAGAAGATACAAATAAATGGAAACACCTACCATGCTCATGGATAGGAAGAATTAATATAGTTAAAATGTCCATACTGCCTAAAGCAATATATAGATTCAATGCAATTCCTATCAAACTACCAAGGGCATTTTTCACAGAAATAGAAAATATAATCCTAAAATTTATATGGAATCATAAAAGACCCAGAATAGCCTCGGCAATTCTGAGAAATAAAAACAAAGTCGAGGGGATCACGCTACCAGACATCAAAACCTATTACAAGGCCACAGTAATCAAGACAGTTTGGTATTGGCATAAAAACAGGCACATCAATCAGTGGAACAGAGCAGAGAGCCCAGAAATAAATCCAGGCATTTACGGACAGTTAATCTATGACAAGGGAAGCAAGAATTTACACCGGAGGGACTGCAGATTGGTGCAGCCACTATGGAAGTCAGTATGGAGGTATCTCAAAGAACTGGAAATAGAGCTACCTTTGACCCAGCAATTCCACTCCTAGGTATTTATCCTGAAAAAACCAAGACACTTATTCAAAAAAAGTTATGCACCCCGATGTTCATAGCAGCACAATTTACAATAGCTAAGACTTGGAAACAACCAAAATGCCCGTCAGTAGATGACTGGATTAAGAAACTGTGGTATATTTATACAATGGAGTATTACTCCGCTATAAAGAAGAATGAAATCGTGCCATTTGCAATGATATGGATGGACCTAGAGACTATAATGTTGAGTGAAATAAGTCAGTCAGAGAAGGACAAATACCATATGATCTCACTTATATGTGGAATATGAAAAACTGTATGAATGAGCAAAGTAAACAGAAACTGTCTCATAGATATAGAGGAAAAATCAGGGTTGCTAATTTGGAGAGGAATGGGGATGAGGGAGAAGGGGAAGGGATTAGACAGCAAAAATAGGCAACTACAATATTGCTACTGGGATAGGAAAAACAGTTTGGGGAATATAATTAATAATGTTGTAAATATTCTGTGGAATGTCAGATGATCATAGGTCTTGTTAGGGAGACCATTTCATGGATGGAGTAGAGGTTTGATCACTGCACTGTATTACTAAAGTGGAGGTGGTATACCTACTGTAATTGAATATATATAGATAGTCACGGGATGTGGATTATACTGTGGAAGAGAGTCAGAGGAAGAGTAATAGATATATATGATATGGGGGGGAGTGGGGTGGTGTATTGGGGATGGGGGGTTGTCACTTTGAGGGGTAAAATGTATAACTATTGCACTGTGTTGTACACCTGAAACTATTGGGGGTGGGGGGGTTGTCACTTTGAGGGGTAAAATGTATAACTATTGCACTGTGTTGTACACCTGAAACTAATTAAAAATAAAATAAAATTAAAAAAAAAAAAAAAAAGAATTTACACTGGAGTAAAGATAGTCTATTCAATAAATGGTGCTGGGAAAATTGGACTGACACATGCAAAAAAATGAAACTGGACCACCTCCTTACGCCTTATACAAGAACAAGTCAAAATGGATTAAAGATTTAAATGTAAGACCTGAAACCATAAAAATCCTAAATGAAAATATAGGGAGTACATTTGCAGACATTACCCAGAGCAATATTTTTACTGATACATCCCTACGGGCAAGGGAAGTAAAAGAAAAAATGAACATATGGGCTTATATCAGACTTAAATGTTTTTTCACAACAAAGGAAACCATTAATAAAACAAAAAGGAAGCCTACTGAATGGGAGAATATATTTGCCAACGGTATATCTGATAAGGGGTTAATATCCAAAATTTATAAAACACTCATGAAACTCAACACCAAAACAACAAACAACCCAATTAAAAAATGGGCAGAAGATATGAAGAGACATTTCTCTAAAGAGGGCATACAGATGGCCAACAGGCATATGAAAAAATGTTCAATCTCACTGGTCATTAGGGAAATGCAAATAAAAACCACCATGAGATACCACCTCACTCCAGTCAGAATGGCTATCATCAACAAATCAACAAACAACAAGTGCTGGCGGGGCTGTGGGGAAAAGGGGACCCTGCTGCACTGTTGGTGGGACTGCAGATTGGTGCAGCCACTATGGAAGTCAGTATGGAGGTATCTCAAAGAACTGGAAATAGAGCTACCGTTTGACCCAGCAATTCCACTCCTAGGTATTTATCCTGAACAAACCAAGACACTTATTCAAAAAAAGTTATGCACCCCGATGTTCATAGCAGCACAATTTACAATAGCTAAGACGTGCAAACAACCAAAATGCCCATTGGTAGATGACTGGATTAAGAAACTGTGGTATATTTATACAATGGAGTATTACTCCGCTATAAGGAAGAATGAAATCGTGCCATTTGCAATGATATGGATGGACCTAGAGACTATAATGTTGAGTGAAATAAGTCAGTCAGAGAAGGGCAAATACCATATGATCTCACTCATATGTGGAATCTGAAAAACTGTATGAATGAGCAAAGTAAACAGAAACTGTCTCATAGATATTGACGAAAAATCAGTGTTGCTAATTGGGAGAGGAATGGGGATGAGGGAGAAGGGGAAGGGATTAGACAGCAAAAATAGGCAACTACAATATTGCCACTGGGATATGAAAAACAGTTTGGGGAATATAATTAATAATGTTGTAAATATTCTGTGGAATGTCAGATGATCATAGGTCTTGTTAGGGAGACCATTTCATGGATGGAGTAGAGGTTTGATCACTGCACTGTATTACTAAAGTGGAGGTGGTATACCTACTGTAATTGAATATATATAGATAGTCACGGGATGTGGATTATACTGTGGAAGAGAGTCAGAGGAAGAGTAAGAGATATATATGATATGGGGGGCGAGTGGGGTGGTGAATTGGGGGTGGGGGGTTGTCACTTTGAGGTGTAAAACGTATAACTATTGCACTGTGTTGTACACCTGAAACTAATTAAAAATAAAATAAAATAAAATAAAAAAGATGGCTGATCACAAATCTCCATAACAAATATAATAAAAATGAAAATGTTTGAAATATTGTGAGAATAACCAAAATGTGACACAGACATGAAGTGATCAAATGTTACTGGGAAATGTAGCTGATAGACTTGCCTGATGCAAGGTTGCCACAAGCCTTAAATCTTAAAAAATGGAATATCTGCAAAGTGCAATAAAGCAAAGTACAATAAAATGAGGTATGCCTGTACTTTACTCCTCTCTCATTTGCATGGTTGCTGAGAAGTTGGATGTAATTCTTGTCTTTGCTATTCTGTAGCTAAGATATCTCCCCCCAGCTTTTTTTTCATAGTTTTTCTATATCTTGGATTATCCATAGTTTGAATACGATATGCCTAGGTGTAGTTCCTTGGCGTTTATTCTGATTCATATTCTTTGAGTTTTGTAGATTTGTGATTTAGTGTCTGACATTGACTTGGGGAAATACTCATTATTTTTTCAAATATTTCTTCTGTTCCTCTATTTTTTCTCCTTCTGAATTTGCCAGTACTTGTATGTTACACTTCTTGTAGTTGTCCCACGCTTCTTGGATATTCTGTTTGTTTTCAGTCTTTTTATCTTTTTGCGTTTCAGTTTTGGATGTTTCTGTTGAGATATCCTCAAGCTTAGAGATCCTTTCTTCACACATGTTCAGTCTACTAATATGCTCATCAAAGGCATTCTTTATATCCGTGAGAGTGTTTTTTGTGTCCAGTATTTGTTCTTGATTCTTTCTTAGAATTTTCATCCCCCTGCTTACATTACCCATCTATTCTTGCATGCTATTTACATTATCCATAGAGCCTTTAGCATATTAATTATAGTTGTTTAAAATTCCAGGCCTGATAACTCCGACATCCCTACCATGTCTGGTTCTAGTGTTTACTCTGTGTCTTCAAATTTTGTTTTTTGCCTCTTGGTATAACTTGTAATTTTTTCTTTATAGCTATACATGATGTAAAAGGTAAAAGGAACTGTTGTAAATGGACCTTTAGTCATGTGATGGTAAAATGTGGAGGGAGGGGAAATGTTCCAAAAGCCAATGATTACATCCCATTCTCACATCCAAGTTGGGAGAGGATGGCTTCAGTGAGCTGATTTGGGGATTTCCCATCTACAGGTCAGTTAGGCTCTGATAATACCCCCAGAAGTTTAGGCTAGAGTTAAATTTTTTCTCCTGAGGGCAGGCCTTGTTGAGAAGACCAATGTTCTGCATATTTCAACATGATTCCTTCCCCCACCCCTAAATCCTCCCAGAAGCATGAAGGGGTTTCTCTCCAATATTTATTGGACATTCTGGTCAGTCTCACGAAACTGTAGGAGATCCCTATGACTATTCCCCTAGAGATCTTTAACTCTCATATTTGCACACACTGAGCCTCTAGCAATTCTCAGTTACATTTCAGACTTTCCTACTTTGGCGCTGGTTCCCATGGCTATCTCTTGCTCCTGCATCTCTGCTCTGGTAATCATCACTCCATGTATTCCCCCATCTGCCCAGTCTTGACAGCCGGGGTTTGACCCGTGTTTTCCCCTCCCTCATTGGCCCAAGAAGATTTGTTGATGTTTCAGTCTGTTCAGCTTTTTATTTATTGTTTGGATGGAGTGGTGACTTCCAAGCCCCTTATATGTGGAACTGAAAAACAGAAGTCCACTTAGTTTCTTGTATAGAATAATTTAGGAAACATAGAAATCATCTGTAAGTTTGTCAAAATTATATAGAGCCACTAATAGAAAACTAAAGGTACTTGCATGACTATGTCATGTGTCATGAAAGACAAATTAGCCAACATACTGAATTTCCTTCAAGCTTTCTGGTACTTTAACCAGGGAAATTACATTGCTATGTATTCAATAAAGAAATTTAGATACATTCCCTTTAAGATCTGAAATAAGACAAAGATGCTGCTATTACAGATGACTAATAAGTTTGCACTAGAGGTAATTATACTATATATCATATACACTAGCTAACATTATGAGATAAAGAGACAACACTTACCAAAACAAGGGATCTCTGCATCACTGTGACTGCTAAGAATGCTTTCAGGTGTCTGAGTGAGAAGGGGCTCTGTGAGTTGCCTGTGCTTGATGTCTAAGAGCCAGGCTGGAGGAGACCATAGAGTATTCCATGGCATCTACAAATTGACAGGCTCACTTCTTCTTAATAATAATAATAATGCAAATGTCACCAGCTCTTAACTGGCCTAAGAATACAGCATCTTCAGCCCATTGAAAAGAATCTTACCTGACTCCAGGCAATTTTAGAACTCAGAACTTCATAAAGAATCCCTGAACAGGCGTGATTCACAGGATGCTGTTATTATAAGCTTGCCTACTTGATTGCAAGCTCATAGCAGAGAGATACTGCTTATTATTCTATCCTGTGTCTTTATATCATTCTTTTAAGAACTCAACAGTATCATTAATGTCACAATGCTAACTAATTTCTTTTATTCTAAATTAAATGCATTAGTATAAGACAAAAGGTGAATGGTAGTACTGAGAGAAGGGTGCTTTTCAGAAAACACAGCAGTTTGTTCCCTGACAAGAGGATAACTGCAGTAAAGTTTATTCATCAAATATTTGCATTCTAATTTTAGCTCGTAAGCAGTTCAATGAGTAAATGTGAAACAAAGCCCTTTCTTTATGTCTAGCTTTTGTTTATTTATATTTTTCATTTGTAAAATAAGAGAAATATGCAAAATTTGTAGCATCTACAATGAAGTTGTACACATGATAAATTTTATTAAAGGCTATATAAATATATATTTTTAAATATGGGGTAATTTCAGAGTGGTTAAAATGTATTAGGAGTAGAAAAAATATATATGTGTTTTATATAAATATATTTATAATAAAAGTATCCACGTGTGTGTATGAATATATAGAGAGAAGAATAAATGGGTAGAAGGAAAGCAAATTTGTTATAAACAAATAGTTACAAAGTTCATTGAAAGAATCTTCAAAGTAATAAAAATCAAAAAATAAACAAGACAAGTTATGTGTCCAGGCGAATAAGATTACCACCTAAGGTAGGAAGGCTATTAGTCTGTAACTATGTCATAAATAAAAATGAAGTTGCAGTACAAAAGTATAGCTTATCTAAATTTTGAAAGCAAAGGACATCAAAATTCCACTGGAACATGGAAACTGTTGTATCATTGCATTCCTTTTCATCTAAATATTCATATGTCCTCCAGTGATTATTTGTTGTTGTTTTTTTTACCCAAAGTAAAGTTTTTAGAGTTTAAGCTCAGGCATGGGAAACTTTAGTATTAGCTCTTCCTATACAATTAAGTGCATAAATTAATAATCAAGACCTATCAGTATACCTTTAGAACAGACTGCTTCTCATATGCAAGAGTTTTGAGAAGGTACCACTTTGTCTTGCAATTCTTCTTAAAATTTGTGAAAAGATAATACATTTTCATGGTCCAAAATTCACCATGATATAAAAAGGTATATACACAACCACAAGTTCATAACTTTTCTTGAACCCATTGGAGTGCTGAGGTTGCAAGGCAGCCAATTGGTTCAAAAATCTAAAGAAAGGCTGGAGCCTACAGGGAAACAAAAAATATGAGCAGTGGCTTACCAGGGTCGGATGGCGCTGGACAAGAAGACGGGTTCAGTTGGGCTTATTGGCAAATCAGTGGAGATTGAATGTGCTCTGGGAAAAAGGGTGAGGGCCCTGGGAACTGCAAATATTGGGGGAATCTACCAACTGAGGACTCAGCAAATTTTGGTAGATTTCTGAGAGTCTCCCTGATGTTGTAGAACCAAACTAGGGAGACAGCTACTGCTAGGGGAGGTCACAAAGTTCAACTAAGACATTTCTTCTCTATCCTCTCAACAAAACTAAGAACCTTCATCCTTAGAGGGGAAGGTCATCACATACTCTTAGGGCACTGGTGAAAAACCACTGCAGATATGGGAAGGAAACGGGGAGGGCGGGGAAGGACTTCAAACCCTGAAGGAGGAACATAAAGATATACTAGGCTCAGAACTGTAAAGCCACAGGACTGAGAACCAGGGACATAGTGACTCAGACAAAGACTTAGTCAAAACAATAGAGAACAACCTACCCTGCCGCCTACCACCTCCACCATCAGTGCACACATCCCAGGAAAAGAAGCATCAAGTAACAAGGAGTTTGCAAAAAACAGATCTTCTCTGACACTCACTATAAAAGGATGACTAAAAGATTAGTGTGGAGCAGGCCTTGACATAAAAAGCCCTCTTACTGCCCATACCCTAAGCACAAGTTATCACTAGAAGAATTTGAAATCTATGGTACACTGAGAATAACCATAGCTATTAATATAACAAAAAACCAGGTTTCTTAGGTGAAATACGTAACTCCCTCACAAAGTCCCAGCGAAAAGAAAAGCATGCCCATTTCCAACCATAAAAATTATTTACCTTAATATCTTTTGTCCTAAACAAGATGTTTACCTTTCAAGAATAAATTAGAAAGCATATAAAAAGTCAAGAAGAGGGCCGGCCGAGTGGCACGGTGGTTGAGCGCTGGCTTAGGAAGCCAGCAGCCCCGGTTCGGATCCCACATGTGAGGGCCAGTGATACTGCCCTCAAAAAAAAAAAAAAAAAAAAAGTCAAGAAGAAAAGAGAGCATTCCCAAGACACAGAGCAATCATCAGAACCAAACTCAAATATGACACCGATGTTGGAATTATCTGAGAGGGACTTTAAAATAATTATAATTAATATGTTAACATCAAAGCTCTAAAGGAAAAAGTAGACAACATATATATATGATAGGGGATTAAATTTAGCAGAGATATAGAAATTATAAGATAGATTCAAATGGAAACACCAAAATGCAAAACACATTGACAGAGATGAAGAATGTCTTCAGTGGGCTTAATACTTAAATGGGCCCGATCAAGGAAAGAATCTACATACTTGAAGATAGGCCTATAGAAATCACCTAACCTGGAATGCATACTGTGACAAAAAAACTACAGGTTAATGAAGTAAGCACACTGAAGTGAGTGGGGAAGAAAAAGCCAACCTAAGTAACTCTAGAAAACAGGGTTTTGACTGGATAATGTAAGAATTATGACAAAAAGAACTGAAGAGAAACACTGTAGTCTATTGGTAAAGCTGTTACACACATATGGAACACATTATCAAACTTCTTTATATGAATACTAGGCTTGAACAATAAATTGTAGATAATGAGAATCATGTTTTTCACTGTTGGAGAAAGAATGGGAGTATGGCGAAAGGACAGAGGAGACAAATTTTTTAAAAAGTTTGTCCTGAAACCATGGTTCTCTGATGAGTCTAAGAAAGTCACTGATTTTCAATTTGTTTAGCTTTTTTTCTTGTTGTAAAGATGAAAGTAATGATTTCCAAACACTTTACACCTTGGGCTGAAACCTGAAGTCCTCAAATTAATGAATACTAATCTGGGTCCATGTTCTTCCCTCTACCTTGGTAAAGAATAATAGAGTGTTCTCATTGTTTTCTTCTCTATAGCCAAAACTTGGGACAGGATGAAATTTACTCTACATCCCCAGATGTTCAAGAAATATAATTTTTTATGGTAAGTAATGAAATTCAATCTCAGTTGATTCCAGGATGGCACAAAAATATGGAATACCAATTTGATGCAGGAAAGTGATGTAAATGTCCATGGGTTTCCATCCTTCTTGGTAACCATGTACATGCTCAGGGTTCAACTTTGTACAGCTCTTTGAAAATAATCTCCCAAGTTGAGCTTGTACAAAGAGCTCTTTGCCCAGACTGAGATCTTCAGTTGCAATGGAATTCCCCAAGTGCATCATGTAGCCAGTCCTCTGGAATTTTCTCTGTGTGTTGCCCAGTATATTAGTCAGGATTCTCCAGAGTAACAGAACTGATAGGATAGATAGATAGTAGGATGGGTAGATAGATAGATAGATAGATAGATAGATAGATAGATAGATAGATAGATAGATAGATAGATAGATATGTTTATTTATTATAAGAATTTGGAGAGCCGAGAAAACCAGTGGTATAATTCAGTCCAAGTCCAAAGGCCTGAGAACCAGTAGGTGTGAGGACCAGGAGTTCTAATGTCCAAGGGCAGAAGAAGATGCATGTCCCAGCTCAAATAAAGACAGCAAAGTTGCCTTTTCTCTGCCTTTTTATTCTATTCATGCCCTTAGGAGACTGGATAAGTTCTACCTGCATTGATGAGGACAATCTTCTATATTCGGTTCACCAAGTTAAATGCTAGTCTCTTCCAGAAACACCTCACAGGCACATTTAGGAATAATGTTTTACCATCCCTGTGGGCAGCCCTTAGCCCAGTCAAGTTGACACATACAACTAACCATCACACCCAGGATAGTGGTCTGGGCCCTTTATTTTTTTAAGACTAGAAGATGTCTTCCTCCTTTGCAGTCTTGGAAAATACCACCAGCTCTCTAGTTTTATTTCTCCTCCTGCTTCTCCTCACTCCAAAGCCTCATAATCCTTTCCTCATGCTTCCCACCAGCAAGACTTTTAAAAATGAATACTTAAAAACTAGGAATGGAACATGTTTTAAAGGGACAATACAAAGCCACCTCACTTCCCATGCAAAAACCCTAAAAATCAACAACAAAAAGACTTATAGAGAAAATGAAAAGGGAAAAATACAGTTAGTGAATAAAAAAATCCAAATAAATATTTTGATACACTACCCTGTCTTATCTTTTCCAAAAACTCAAACTCTTGTTTGACCTGTGAAAAGGCATGGACTTAGCCATTTTTGTGGTTCTTAAACTATCAAAATGGAGACTATTTCATTTATCAGGAAACCTCTGAAAGACTGTCCTTTTTGTGATTGGAAAGAATACTTTGATAAGCTACCTTTTGGGGAGAAGGTGGACAGCAATGATTAAAACCTCAAAAGCCATCATATAATGACAAGCATCTACCTTCAAAGAATAATAAATTCAGTTACCTATGGGAATATGTTTTGTTAGGAGCCAAAGTAGTGGTGACCCTTAACTCGATTAGATATTAATCAATGATGCTTTTACCTTTACAAGGTAAAAGACAGTCATACTCAAGAAATATTTACATATCCTTTTCTGGAGACCTAAGATAAATTTAGAATCTCCCTTTCTCACAACACTTTACTGTTTTCATTTAATTAACAGTTTAGACATGTTACAATTTGAAGTTTTTTCAAACACATTTGAAATTATTACAGTAACCTAAGTTGTATCTGTAAATACTTTAGTGAAATCACTGTAATTATTCAATAGCATTAGAAGTCACGATTTAAGGCTGGTTTTCTACATATGTATTTAAGTACTGAAGACAGTAAAAGTTCATACTTAGTTTCATAAATGCTGAAGTAAAACTTAGATTTTCTGATAGAGAAATCAGATACTCAAGGTTTTCCTTTATGCTTCCTCATTCTCCCTATTTTGTTTGCTTTTCTCCAGTTTGTTTTTTGTTTGTTTGTTTTTGTTTTTGTGTTTTTTAAAGGAGGACTAGGGAGAACTGGCGTAGTGGAGAGGGAGTAAAGAGTGTGTGTGAAGGGGGAGACTTCATTGTACAGAAAGGTCATTAACTGTGATGCAAACGCCAATGTTTCCATGGAAACCTCTGTCCACTACAGAATATACTAGAGCAATTTTTGAACCATTTGTCCATTTGATTAATTATGTCTTTGTGCCGAAGGCAGCTTGGCTTGATTGTCTCATCATGTATTAGGGAAGCTACTGCTCTAACAAATGGGCCTATTGTTTTGGGCCTATTCATCTTGGTGCATCCCTGCAAGCTGATAGACATTTCAACAAAATGACTGTCCCTTAATGAGCTGCAGCCTGTCGAAATTGTTTAGGGCTTCATGTGAGGTACAGACCATGGTCATGACAGCCTTAGTTATTATGACAATGAGTAGGATGTCTATAAAAGAGTCTATGTAAATACAATGACCCTCATTTTGATATAACATAGTTGCTTTTTAATTATCCAACTTATATATATTATAGTCATAAAACACTACTGAATTTTATTCCAGCATAAGCAATAGAGTTTTCTGACAACTAAGTGAACATGACCACCACATCAAAAAGAGTAAAACCTTTTTCATAATTTGACAGGATTGTTCTTGGGTTCTAATTATCTGAAAAATATTATTAGTGTAATTATAGGAACTGCCTAATGGAAGCATTTTTGTTATATTCTGATGATATTCATGCACTTCAAATGAGTATAGGCTAATTTTACTTGAAAAAAAATTCCTAGAAACAACAACCATGAGAAAACCAAGTTGAGGAAGACCCATAATATTTAAAGACAAATAAATATATTTGTAGTAAATGGGACAAAAACAACATTTTTCTGGCACTCCCAGTACATATGATATGGTGGAATAATAACCTGCTCTAGTTTGAGAATACAAACCTGTTGATTTGCTCTAAAGACTTGGGAGACTTATTATCCCAAAGACCAAGCGTCATTCACAGAGATCAGAACTTGATAATGTGTATTTTCCTGTCTAAACCAAATTGTAATAATTCTGCTGGAAAAGAAAGAACATATTGGCTTTTGATTTTGTGTTTGCTCAACGTAAGAGCAAATGTTCCCTCAGAACAGATGAAAGCATTGAAAGGGAGGGTGTGCCAGCCACAGCCAGAGTCAACACACCTGAAACGCCCCTTTTGCCAAAAGCTAATTATGACACTTAAGAAAAGTCTCCTACGTGTTTTTCAATTGTATCTTTCAGTTTTGCTTCTATAACTCTTCTGTGCAGGGCAGAGTCATGGAGCATCACTGTATGTGGTCTGTGCTTTAACTATTTCTCTATACAGAATCAGTGATTAAGTTGTGTCCATAAATTCACAGATGGAAATCACCACTCTGTAGCTACCAGGAGCCACGCTTAATCGGTTAATAGCTGGGGATTAAACTTAATTCAGATTAATTTGTATTAGTATAGAGTTTGTAAATCAATTGCTTTCATATTAATTTACATGTTGTCTAGACATGACATCATGTTGCTTCTTTGTGTGGTTTAGCTACTAATTACAGACTTTAAGGGTAACAGATGCAAACTTTTTGTTACAAGCTCTAAACACAAATCAAGGCTGAAAGGGTCATCCAGTTTGTTTTAGGTTAACATTTTTTATCACCTTGGTAAAAACACTACATATTAAGTTAAAGTCTGGAATGGACAAAATTTAATCTGTTTAACATGGAATTGTCTTTAAAGATGAAGAGAGGTGGATTTCATTGACAGTGAGATAAATTCTAGAAAAAAAAGAAAATTGTTCAAAATTAAATTAAAATTCCCCCAAACTTGATTGGTATGTAATAGACTGAAACACTAGTAAAATGATTCTTTTGTATAGATTTCAGTTTGCATTTCTATCTCTTCTATTTAGGGTCTAAACCTACACAATAGACTAACTGTTCCAAGAAAGTGTTTATTTAATTCTGATCTTTCACTTAATTCTAATATCTTTTGAAATTCTCAAGTGTAATGGTCTTAATGTCTAGAATACAGTAGGGAGTTGTGGTAAAAAGTAAACCAACTAAAATAAATAGGAAATCTTTTTTTCATTTTTTGTTACTGTCCATGATCCCAAAATAAAATTGGTGGGCTATGTTAAAGTGGGAGAAACATCATCAAATTCATTCATTTGCTAGTTAATAAATTTCCCTTAGAAACCAGAATTGACTAAAAAAGCCCAACCCTTAAATCTTAGTTTTCCTTGTCTTATAAATTTAGATTTTTAGGTGGACATATCCAATAGAATTCATCATTATTTTCATTTTTAATTTTCCTGAATTGATTTAGAAATGAGCTTTTCCATTTCAGAATGTATATTGTATAATGTACAAATAGCTACTTTCTTTAAATCAATGTCAGTTATATATTATGTATTTTATGATCCCACTTTTATTTATTAGGATATCTATTTTCTCCCTACAAAAACAGTATTATTTATGAAGCGCATGACAGTCATTGCAGCAAAGAAAAAAACTCAGTGTTATGTCAGATTGATTCATGTATTCTCTATTCTTGGATGGAGGAGGAGGGGTAAAATGCCAATACTGTGCTACCTTTGTTACATGTATTTTATTAATATATTACCCTTAAAGTATGATATTATTTTCACTCTGCTAAGTATTTCTATTGTTTTCTGTAATCTATATGGAAGACTGCCCCACCACTAAAATGACGAGTATTTTAATCTTCATGAAGCTATCTTTACAGGTTAATTAGCATTAATGACATAAGCATTATTCTATTTATATATCTCTACACCACTGATGATACCCACTATCACCTTTGCCACTAAATAAATCTTAATTTAGAAGAGATTTCAGGAAGTTTCATTTTCAAAATCTCACTTTTTAAAAATTTGTAATAGTTTTAAATTTAAAAGTTACAAATATAGTACAAGGCGATTTTCATATATCCTTTCCAAGATTTTACCAAGATTCTTTAAAAGTTATCATTTTACAATTTAAATGTTCTCTCTCTCATATATATGTATATATAATATATATTACATATGCAATATATATTCATATGTATATAAAATATGTGTAATCCAAAATAGCTCTTTAATGAGGAGAATTTTTTTATAGCTCTAAGGGGATTTCAGTTAGTCATTATTTTCCTATTTCTTTAATATTATCTAAAACAAACATTTATTTTTCTTATTTGCCTTGGATACATGATGTAGCATAGCAAATTTTGTTTCCCAGCTTACAATTATGCTCAGTCAATAGGTATACAAATTACAATGAAGATATATAAATTTGATTTCTAAATATATTGAAATCGCACCAAGAATCTAAGTTGCTGACTGGATGCAAATGTGCAGTAAGAAAAATGGACATTTCAGACTTGGGCAGAACAGTTTTGTGTAAAATCCTTCTAAATGTTATAAGCAGAGACTTGTTTCATTTATACAGTATACCTTTAGCCCAGACTGATGCTTAGGTGAAAGAAGGAAGACCAACCCCATTTTCAGGCAGAAAACTGAAGAGAACATCATGACTGCAGTCAAAATAAAGAAAGCTATATCAGATTGTCAGAATTGAAAGCTATGGCATTAAGAGTTTCTTTGGAATGAAAGGATGGGAAACAGCAAAAATTAACCCGTTTCAATATTTCTTAAAGTTTAATTTTTATAACCTTGTACTCTCATCAGCATCTAGAAGAGATAATCCATAATCAGGTAAACCTTAAAGCTGATCATAAACAGGCTTGGATTCCAAAAGATGCCCACATTCCAAAAAAGAGTCCAAACTTTTCATACACTTCTCATTGGTGAGTTTCCAGTTCTCAGGAAGTTGGCCACTGAATGTTCCCTTGATTCCATCCATCCTTCTTTTTCTCCCTCTCTCTACAGGTCATTCTCTGGTGGGCTACCCTTTGTCTTCTTAGGCCAGGGTGTACACCTTGAGGCATGATCCCTGGCACTACCTTAAACAACAGCCATAGAGGGGATCTAAATCATCTCTTCTTTGTCACATTATAGCCTACCTGTCTGCCTCCATGCACCTCTTCCTAAAGACAGATCATAACTTCAATATTATGCTTACTGTAGGTATCCCTGTTTGGCACCAAAGGATGGCTAGTTAGTCAGTGACAAGTAAGATCCCACAAGAGGGACAACCCAAGCCAGACCCGGTCGTGTGGGTGCCAGGGGGTACCCATGGGTGCCAGTGAGTGCCATGGGAGAAATCAGGGAGAGGAGATAAGGGGCGTAAACTCTTGCTTTAGGTTGTGGCAGCCTGCCTGTGAAATGACCTATTGATGTGATAATACCTGTCCTCCCTGCATTCTTATCAGTAAGCCTTGACAGAGGAAGCTTCTGTCTCTTAAGAGATACATGACAATAACCTCATGGGGCCTCTGGTAATGACAGATTGCAGGCATGGGAAATTGGGCCTGGAGGTTAATTCTTGGGTGTGAGACTCACAGACCTTGGAAGCTATACTGATCCCTTCTTAATTGTAAGACAGTAAAAGAAGCAGTCAAGGTCCAATTCCGGGCTCCAGTCCACGTCCACGTGGCTGAAGTCCCCTGGCCCAGCTGCATTTTTCTCTCTTATGTCTTGTCTCTTTCTTTCTTAACTCTTTGCTGTTCCTTCTCCACTCCCACCTGCAGGACACAACAAGTGGCACCCAACGTAGGGCTATATACAGTAAGCATAATATTGAAGTTATGATCTGTCTTTATGGAGAGGTGCATGGAGGCAGACAGGCAGGCTATAATGTGACACTTCTTCTCATTTCAAATCATGATAATATTAAATATCATATCTGTGGGGTTGGATAAACTAGGAACAAAACAGGTGAATATAATTAAAATCTCTGAAGAGCCTTGTCTTTTGTTAGCACTTTCATACCATATTCTCGTGAAACCTGTTGGAATAAGACCAAAAAAAATGATAATCTCTTCAATTTGGAGTAAATTTTAGATTCTTTATGATGTTTATGTAGACAATCATGTCATCTGCAAGGGAGTCAGTTTTATTTCTTCCTTTCTGTTTTTGTGCATTTTATTTCCATTTCTTGCCTTATTGCTCCTGTTAGAACTTTCTCCACTACACTGAATGAGTGATGGGAGCAGACATCCTTGTACTCCCAACCTTAGGAGGAAAGCATTCAGTCTTTCACCTTTAAGAATAATGGTGGCTGGAGGCTGGCAGAGTGGCTCAGTTGGTTAAGAGCTCACTTAAGAGTGTGAGCTGAGCTCTGAGCAACAGCAGTTCAATGCCCAGCCCGAGCTGAGCTGCCAACAGGTGGCAGGATGGCTCAGCTAAAAAAAAAAAAAGAAGAAAAAGAAAAATTTGAAGAACAATGGTAGCTGTAGTTTTTAAGATCACTTCAGGAATTCCCCCTTTATTCATACTTTTCTGAGAGTATCATGAATGGGTGTTGACTATTGGCACTTTTTTTTTCACCCAGAAATAATAACATGATCATGTGATTATTTTTTCTCTTTAGCCTGTTAATATGATGAATTACATTGATTGATTTTCAAATATTGAACTACACTGGTATTTCAGTATAACTGGTCATTGTATAATATATTTACATTTTACTTAATTCTATTTGCTACTATTTTAAGGATTTCTGTGTCTATATATATGAAATCGATTGGATTAGAGGGTTATTTTTCTCTTTTTTTGAGACTCTGCCTAGTTTGTTCTTTCCTAATGTATGCATCTAGTGCTATGAATTCCCCTCTCAGCACTGCTTCAGTTGTGACCCACAATAGTTGATATGTTGTATATTCATTCAGTTCAGTGAATTTTATTTCCTTTAAAACTTGATTAACTCATGGATTCTTTAAAAATGTGTAATTTCATTTTCAAGATTTTGGAGATTCTCTTGTTGTTTTTCTGTTATTGATTTTGGTTTGATTCCATTGTGATCAGAGAGCACACTCTGTATGATTTCAAATTTTAAAATTTGTTGAGATTCATTTTATGGCCTAGAATATGCCCTATCATGGTATATGTTCTGTGGGCCCTTCAAAAGAATGTATTTTCCACCATTGTTGTTGGAATATTCTATAAATGTTAACTAGATCCTGTTAATTAATGGTATTGGTAAGCTTTTCTAAATAATTGCTGATTTTCTAGGTGTAGTTGAGAGACGGGTGTTGAGGTCTCCAAATATAATTGCGAGTTTGTTTATTTTTTCTTTCAGTTCTCTCAAGTTTTGTTTCAAATATTTTGCAGTAAAGTAACAGTTTGGTACATATACAATTATGATGGCTATGTCTTCTTGGTGGGATATATTGAGCATTTTATCATTATATAATGTCCCTCTCTGGCTCGCATAGTATTCTCTCCTCTGAATCTACTTTATCTGCTATTAATATAACCACTCTTGCTTTCCTTTGATAAATGTTTGCATTGACTGTTTTCTCTCATTTTACTTTCAACCAGCCTACACTGTTATATTTGAGGTGATACTCAAATGGGCAGGGAGGAAGGAATTACTCCTAGGTGGGGAGTTGCAGGTTCTCATGTGGGTTTCACTGGCACTGTGAGAGTGGCCTCATTACAACATGGTAATGGTAAACATTTCTGTGCTCTAAGGCCTTTTTAACATTATTCTAGTAGAGAGGGCAAGGCAGCGTTATTTGTTACTATCCAAAAGGGATGAAATTCCCAACTCCCTATTTGGCATTCTCTGATGTCACCCTTATGGAAATGTTGAGTTGCCTCATTACAGCCTTGTAAGCATAGAAGTCTAGGTTCCCCACTCAGCCTTTGCTGGTATGTTGGGGTGGGGCCACAGTTTTTTGATGGTTCATTTGTTTTTTGTGGCGTTTGGCTGGAATTAAGTGATTATTGCCTAAAAGTCCTGTCTTACTAGGCTGCCCTTTGACTAGAGAGAGCAGGATTTTGTCACAAATTTTTGCCTGTGCTCTTTGGTATGCTAGTTTCTTCAGCTTCATGTCTGGAATATATGAAGCAAAAAGAAAACACAGGGCACTAACCACTGTTGTTTCTCTGTTTCCCAGGTCCCTGAACTGTCTATCTTCTTTCCACCTTTTATTAATATCCAGGCTTTTAGTTGTACATAACAGAAAGAATAGAGAAAAGTATGTCTACTTCATCTACCAAGAAATGGAAGTCTCAGGCACAATTTTAAGGGATATAAGCTTAGAAACATAATTTTTAAATATTCTAACCAGAGATAATTTTGTCAATATAAGTGAGACTTGGCTGTCTCTTGAATCCCAGTCAATTATTTGTTAGGTCTTAAAAAGTGAAGATTGTCTTTGGTGGATATTTAATAATGAACCATTATAATATCTAAATTCTAATCCCAAATTTTAGTAGCTTACTACAGCAGACTTTTGTGTGTCTTATAAAGCAGTCTCTAGGTAACCTATGGTTCAACTTAAGGCTGTGTGTCAAACTCAGGTTTTCTAATTTGAAATTTTGAGTCTGCTCCTCATGTTTTCTCATTCTGGGACTAAAGCTAAAGGAGCGATCTCTCTCAGTATGTGCTGTTATTTCATGACAAGGGCATGTTCAGTACCTGTTAAAACTTCTGCACAGAATTGGTATGTTGTCCCTTTTATTATATTTTTTTGGCCAAAGCAAGTCACATGGCCAAACCTCAAGTCCACTATGTAGAGAAGTGGACTCTTTCCTTAGGTGGCAGACAAGTTAAATGGCAAAGGGCATTAATATGTAATTTTCTTTCAAAGAAGGGAGTTAATAAATGTGAATTTTTTATACAATGATAATCAGAAAATTCTCAGGCTCTAGGTTAATTTAGAAGAAACCCAATTTGATTTGGTATATATTCTAAAATATTGAATGTGTCAAAATATTTTTTCTATTAAAGATGCAAACCTTATCTTGGCAAAAATAGCTCTATAATACACTGTGGAGTTTTTCACATATGCTTGAAAAGATAAGAATAACTAATAATTAAATTAAAATGATGTGTCATGTAGGTTACCTGAAATGTATGTTAGTTATCAACTTACTTTTTGAAATAAATAGAGAAATTTCTTTCAGGCCATTACTTTTCAGCCTACTAATGTTTTACTTTGCGTTCCTAAATTTCCATTAGAATATAGGTATATCTATTAGAGACAGAGATATATCTAGATATATCTATGTATCCCATGGTTTCATGAAATCTTATATTAAGGCCAGATACAGAATAATTCATAAAATGATAGCAAAAGAAAAAAAGAATTTTAAGGCAGCCGGAGTGAAAAGAAAAATTAGAAAGAAAATGTTCTCTACTGCAAACTATTTTAAGTAAAGAATCTGGGGCAAAATTTTACATGGCTTCTTTCTAAATGAGAGAATTGATTCTTATCCCCACAAATTCAATAATGAGCTCATGTGAGTTCCCTATAAAGGATTCCAGCATAAAGGAAGCCATACAGTATAGTGAGTTATAAATTAGTTTGTGCTGCTTATCTTTGTTTAGTTATCCTACTATTTGCTGATAATTGTATATGGATTATACTAGTTATCTAGCCTGATATACAACAACTTAAATAAATAGCACTAAATATTACTTGATATTTTCTGTATTTAAGGCCCTGTATACAGTAATTAAAAAGAAATATGGAGGTAATCTGATCCCATTGTTCTTCATAAAAAAAGTCCATCTTCAACATCTGGTTTTAAAAAATTAATGTGATCGTGATATAGGTTTTAGCACCTATGTCTATGTGAAATAACTTTTATTGAATTGAAATGTTTCTTTCTTTAATTTCTATCTAATAATAATTATAATAATTTTTATTTTTCTAACTTCCAATATCTAATTATAAATTGGCACAAAAAGAGTTAACTAATTTATGTATTGTTTAATCTAATAGAGAAGATTCGACAAATGTCCAAATAGAGAAAATGTGAATCAATACATGTATCTACACTGGAGATATAGGAAGTATCAGGGCTCCAAACCCTGAGATTATATGCTTTGGGGGGATGGGCACATGGAGAAGAGTAAACAAAAATATTCCATGGTAGATTTGACACAGGTTTCAAATATTAGGTACAAGTCTAGTCTTACATATGGGAAGTAAGTAAGTAGAAGCAGGACTATAAGTGAAAGATACTAAAATGAATGTAATTACAGAAAGAGTAGGAGGAGCCTACGTCCCTGTAGTAGTCTGCTCAGGTTGTCATAAGAAAATACCACAGTCTGGGGCATTTAAACAACAAAAAATTTTTTCTCATAGTCCTGAAGGCAAAATAAAAAAAATCCATCAGAGTTGGTTTCTGTGAGACATCACTTCCTGGATTGTTAATGGCTGCCTTCTTGCTGTGTCCTCATATAACCTTTCCTCTCTGTGTACATGAAGTGGGGAGGGGGTACCAGGCGTGGGGAGAAAGAAAGAGAGAGAGAGAGAGAGAGAGAGAGAGAGAGAGAGAGAGAGAGAGCTCTGATGTTTACTTCTTATAAAGGCAGCAGTCCTGTAAGAATTGGGTCCCAACATTATGATATCATTTAACCAAATTACCTACTTAAAGGTCTTATCTCTAAATGTAGTCACATTGGTTTTAGGCCTTAACATATGAATTTTGAAGGGACACCACTCAGTCCATAATAGTCTCCAAAGAGGAAAACTTTCCATGCATGCTGAGAATGTAGGACTTAATTCAGTTAGAATTAGGAAGCCATTGACACAAGAACCTGGATTAGGAAAGTGACATCTAAAGCTTTCATGCGGTTTTCCTTAGAATGAATAGAACTTCTTGATTGCCTCTTGGTAGGTCTGGAGCCAAACATGACATAACCTATCGTTAACTTTCAAAAGTAACGACTGTGCAAATACCTATGGAGTTTCATTTGAGACCAAGGAGTAAATGGATCCCAAAGAAATCTTCTTTTGTGATAGAATATAAATATAAATAAACCACATTTATTTAAACTTAATCACTCATTCCAATGAAAACATTTGGTATAAGATTTTTCCCAGTACAAATCTGAACTGTAGTTCTACCTGTCTGCACAGAATCAGTTTCTCTAAAATCCTTGAAGCTAAATAATCCATGTGAACTACACATGTTTTATTTTATAATTACTATGAAAATGTGGATATCAATCAAAAAAGGAAATCAGAGTTCCTGCCTTTGCTCATTGAATATAATTTTAGGTTGTTTCTTTTACTGCTTCATAAATTATTAAAAGCTTTAGTCATTTCATTCATTTTTGGCTAGAAAAATTCAGGCATGATTTATGGAGATTTAAAATAAGGCAATATAAAGTGGAAAGCTAAAACACAATCTCATTAATTCACAACTTAAAAACTGTGCCACTGAAAGAGAAATATTTTGGGATTTCTCTCTCATAATTTCCAATATTGCCTATATAATCTGAATTTATCACATAATTATATACCCTTTGGCTTTATTTTTATCAACTCAGTGCATATGCTTCTCAACTTTCGTTTAATTAGGTATGTTTTTATATCTATTGCAATAGACAAGCAACTAATGCATTTTTTAACTTGTATCAAAGTTTTGTGTTTTTTTTAAGAAAATGGAAAAGAAATTCATACTAGCCATAAATTTAAAAAACCCTAAAAGAACGTCTCTATAATTTATAATTTCATACTGAATGTTGAGATGTAACAAAGGATATTTTGTCACATATGATAATAATACATCTGATTTCTGAGTAAAACATGGTAATATAAGGAATGTTCATTTTCAACAAAGATGCAGAAAATTCATTTGACTCTCAGGTAAGGGGACAACATAATATGTACTAACTCTGGTTTATCACTCGAGATTGACTTCCAAAAATCAGTGTTACATGGAGTAATAAGGAAGTCTTATTTGAATGAAAATGGATAACAAGTTTATTGTAACAATATATAGTTGCAGTGTCTTATGGTCTTCCAAATAATAAACAAGAACATTTGGTGAGAAGGTATGTATCTAGGAAAAATTATATTTTTTCAAGTTAAGCCATCTCTTTATGTTCTGTTTTTATACCTTCAATTTGTTTGCATAGCAAGGAAAGGCTGATGATAATTCTTTATAAGGTAGAACAGAACCTGTCATAGTGAACATAAATATGCCTAGGCTGAATTGTACTGAAAGAGTGTTGAGAATTTCCCTACAGGCTTCGGAAATAACTTGATTTTTTGTTTTGTTTAGGGGGGGGATGATTCATGAGCAAAAGGGGAAGGTGCAGAAACAGAAGAGGAAAGCATTGACACACCAGGCAATAGAAGAAAGAAGGGATGAGGGCTGTTTTGCCACTTCAGACACTATGGCCAGTAGCCATAGGGTTCTTGGGTTCTTAGGCTCTCCATGTAATAATAGTAATTGACAAGAGGCCAAACTAAAAGCTCAGACAAGGTTTATTGGGGCTTATGCTTGAGCACAAGTGGAGCAGCAAAGGAGGAAGACTTCTCTGGCTAGCTCCCTGAAGCGAGCTTCTGGGGAATTATATAGGGCAGAGTTGGAGTGGGCTTGAAGTCAGCTGGGATGATCTTTCCTTTCTTCCCCAGTATGGTGCTTGCGCAGGCGCAGTCCATGCTAAGATCCTGGTGCATGCTCAGTAGGTTCAAGATGGCGGTTTTGCTCACTACCGCCACCCAAGGAAAGTCGTATAGAAGTCAACTCAGGGTTGTGTGAGCATGCAGGTGTTGTGGCAGGGGTGGGGGTGGGGTGGGGTGGGGGCGTGTTACTGCCTTGGGGAAGTTTGCGGTTGGAAAGTTGCAAAGTTGCTTAGCTTGGCTATGGAAAGTAGCTGAGCTGGGTGGTACTGAATCTGGCGGTTAAGGGAATGGAGCCAAGCCCTGTCCTTATTCTGTGTCAATCTAATTGCAATTTTCAGCTTTTCTTCCCTATCCGAAACTTGCAAATGAGAAAATTAAGGCTCAGGGAGACTAATTGGTTTTCTAAGGTTATTCGGCTTCCATGTGATAAAGATTTTTTTTTTTTCCACTATACCCTGGGAAGAATATTTAATCTGACATGATAGTTACATGTAACAAATATTTATTTTCATGAAAAAGATACTTCTACCATGTAACATTTAACTTTAAAAAAATGTATTACTTTGTTGTGTGATTTTAGAATATATAGATATAGATATAGATATATAAATATAAATATATCTATATATCTTATAAAATAATTCCATGTCTGCATCATCCCCATTGAACTTCACAATAAACTTGAAAGGGATACAGGACATCTGTTAATATAATGAGCAAACATCATCTCAGAGGATGCTAGCCTAAAATAATACTGTAAATATCAGAAATAAGCAAATTTAAATACTATTTTCAGACTCAAGCATCAAATGTTATTCTATTATACTGTTGTATATTTTCATTAGATAACCCAGTATATACTAAAATGCTCTTCTTTGGGCTGGCCGAGTGGCACAGTGGTTAAGAGCTGGCTTGGGACACCAGCGGCCCCGGTTCGGATCCCACATATGAGGGCCAGTGACACTGCCCTCTAAAAAAAATAAAATAAAATGCTCTTCTGATATTTATATTCTGAACTAATGGAATTATTGTATATTATATTTTAGTATTTCTAATGTTAATGTGATCCCAAAATAATTTGAAAGTACATGTTTGGAGTTCTTTAAAGCTAACTAGTTAGGTAGATACTGATAGTGGCTAGACATATTCAGCATTGTAGCTTTTATATATCTTCTACATGTTCACTTAGCATGACCTTTTTTTTTTTTAAAGATTTTATTGGGGAATTAGGGGAGGAGAACAGTGTTGGGGAATCAGGGAAGGGGAACTGATAAGTTTTGTCCTTTTGTTCTTCAGCTTAGTTGTGGAGTACGTCACTTCACTGGCCCATGTTAGTTTTGTCATTGCCCTCTTCCTGGGTGAGATCAGTCGCCAGCCATTGGATGGCCACTCATGGTGGCTCTTGGCAGCCCACACCGGCTGCCAGCTGCTCACACTGGCTGCCAGCCACTCACTGTAGCTTATGGCAGCCCACTGCAGCAGGGGCTGCAGCCTACACCATCCCTGGCGACTCATGGCAGCCCATGCTCCAGGTCGAGCTATTGTTCACCATCTTAGCTGTAGAGGGCAGTGTCACTGGCCCTTATATGTGCGATCTGAACCGAGGCCCTGCTGCTCAGAGCTGGCATCCCAAGCCAGCTCTTAACCAAAGAGCCACTCGACTGGCCCAGCATGACCTTTTAATAAATATTTCAAATTGTGACTAACACATAACCTTAGAGTATAACTGTGTATATTGCCTAGGAAATATTATGAATTCAAATAAAACAAAAACAAATGAAATAAAAATAAATAAATAAAACAAAAATATGTACAGCCTGCCATCAGTAGATACTAGATTGTCAGTATTACAATACACTTACATCATTGTGAATTTGGCTCAACATGAACACATTTATGGGAGCACACATTTATGGGAGCTCATGAAAAACAAATAGAAAAAGAATAACAATTTAAATAGAACCATCAACTGTAATATGAATATGTACAATATTTGATGCACTATATTTATATATAATTTTTATATATCAGGTATAAATCTATTGTATTAAATAAGTTTTTCTATACAAAACAATAAATTATTTTAATTAAAATTCTAGGGTGCTTTGATTATATGCTGTTTTTGCCTTAGGTGCTAAATTCAGAACCTAATACTCTTTAAAATGCTTTCCCATTGTAATCTGCAAAATGGAAAATAAATAATAATAAAGGACATAGTAAAAGATAGAATTTACTTTAACCAGAAATCTGGTTTGAAAAAGTTAGTAGACTTTTGGCAAGATAAAATCAAGGGGAGAAAAGGGAATTGTTCTGAAATAGAATCCAGAGAAATCTATAATTTCTCTTTCTTGTTTTGACTATTTTTAATTTCCATCAACAGAAAACCACCAGAAACACACCTGTGGTAAAAAATAATAAGTTATTTGCTGCAACAAAAAAACACCACACATTCTGGGAAAACATGGGATATTTCAAAAAGAAGAAAACGAAGTTAGGAAAGCAATGCTTCTAGGGTTTGGGGTGCTGGAAGCATAGGATTACCTTGGGAGGGATTGGTCAGATTGCGTAACCTAGGGAGTAGCTGGAACTGTCAGAGGTCTTTATGTTTAGAATTTATGAATCCATGTGGAATCGCTGTTGATCAATTTGTGGCATGTGGTCCTATCTAAACCACATGGGTCTAAATAAACAGATGCTAAAAGAATGAGAGTTTAGGTGGTGTATGATAAATGTCATAATTTTCACTGACACCTTTTATCTATTTTGTATACATTCCAAGTTGTGGTTTCTGTTTCAATTTTCACTTATTCTTGCACAGCCACTATGATAGCAATGTCTGTCCTTTCTCACTACTGACAAAATTTATAACTGAGGATGTCATTTAAATTCCATTGAGTAGGTGTTTCCATTTGTGTATTAAGAATTTTGGAGTTGATGTTCAACAACTCATACTTCTAAGTTTGAAATAGTAAAATTTAGAGACTAACTCTTAAACTTCTGTCTATAAACATAAAGAAGAGGTTGAATTTTGTGTAAACTAAGCTTTAACTATCATCATCTCAAATTCCACATTGCAAAAATTGTGCAAATGTGATTTTAATCAAAAAAATAGAAAATGTCATATTCTTATATTCTAAATACTAATTAAAAATTTGAAAAGAAATTACAGTGTGAAATCTTAGTAGATTTCCAACATGGTCACTTTGATATTAATTACACTCATTAAATTATAAAAATAATGATTATAATGAATATCCATCACCTCTGTTTGATATCAAAAGGATTAAGGCAACCACAAATTAAATAGAAAGTAGACAGACATATTGTTTTACTAGTTGTTTTAGTCTGCTCAGGCTGCACTTACAAAATACCATAGACTGGGTGGTTTAAACAAAGAAATTCATTTTATCACAATTCTGGTGACAAGAAAATCCAAGTTTAAGGTCCCAGCAGCATTCAGTTTCTGGTGAGAGATCTCTCTTCCTGACTTGCATGTGGCCACTTTCTCTGTATGTCCCTATAAGGCAGACAGCGAGCTCTGGTATCTTTTCCTCTTCTTCTAAAGCCGCCATCCCAGTTGGGTTAGAAACCCATCCTTATGACCTTATTTAACCTTTATCACCTCCATATAGCCTCCTATTTTCAAATACATCCACATTTGGAGTTTAGACTTCAGTATAAGAATTTGGGAGAACACATTAAGTTGAGCACTAATAAACCCCAAATAAATAATTTGCCTTCAACAAAACATTAGATTTTGTATAAAGAATATAAATGCTGTGTTATTTTTATCTCATGAAAATTAAATCTACATAAAATTGTCTTCTTTGTGCAACTCTTTCTAATGTTTTCATTTATGGGATTATTGTATATTTTAAGTATTTCTAATTTTCATGTGATTCCAAGATAATTTGAAAATAGATGTTTGGAATTCTTTAAGGCTAAGTAGGAGGTTAGATGGTCCTCCTTGAGAAGAGTGAGAAATTCCTTGGAACTAGACTGACAAAATGTGCCTCTACTCTGTGTCATTTCCACCTCTGCCGTCTTTAGAGATAATCTTGACCGGATGCCTGATGGGGTTGGCTTTGACTGATGTGACCTTCAAGACTGCCTTAAATATGCACATAAAAGGACCAACTTCCAGCAGCTTAAAGTATAGTCAAGCAAATTACCAAAAAAAAAAAAAGGACAGTTTACTCACAATTTCTGGTTTCCTTTTAGGACTTATCATAGCCTAATTGAAATGAACAGATTTCTGCATCATTCATTATCAATTAGGTAATTATTGGCTAGAATTAATTCCCTGGCTTTCATCCTATTGTAAATAATGTAAAGGCTCTATTATGCAAAGATATAAATGGCTAACAATTTCCAAAGCCATTATTTCATTTATTTTATTCAATATTGTTGGATTTATTTCTAATGAGCTTTGAAAACAAGTCTAGTTTATTGCTTGTACATGCAGCTGTATTTTAAAAAATAATCTAATTTATGATGTGGTTTCATTAATTTGATTTTTATTTAGTTTTCACATCATCAATCGGAATCCTCTAAATACTGATATATTATCCATCTACTTCATGCAAAATAGGTTTTAAAAAGTTGTAATTTCCACAGCTATAACAAGGAATATATTTTACCTTAAACTTTTTTTTTCTTCCTTATAAGTGGAATTATATACAATATTTTTAGTATAGACATGTTTCTCTGGTCCCTCCTTCTCTATTTTTTTTTTTTTTACACCAGCCCTTTCCCCTCTCTTAGATAACTCCATATTAACAACTTAGTATGTGTCATATGTATTTTTCTTCACATTTTTTTTTTTTTTTTAAGATTTCATTGGGGAACCAGAAAAGGGGAAAGACAAGTTGCTGTCCTTTTGTTCTTCAGTCTAGTTGTGGAGGACATTGCTTCACTGGTCCATGTTGGTATCATCATTGCGCTCTTCCTGGATGAGACAGATCAGTCGATGTCTTCTGGATGGCTCACAGCGGCTCTTGGCAGCTCACACCGGCTGCCAGCCACTCACGCTGGCTGCTGCCCACTCACTGTAGCCTATGGCAGCCCACTGCAACAGGGGCTGCAGCTATGCTGGCCCAGGGGACTGGCAGCTGCCCAGCTCCAGGTGGAGCTGTTGTTCACCATCTTAGCTGTAAAGGGCAGTGTAACAGGCCCTCATATGTGGAATCTGAACTGGGGCCACTGGTGTCCCAGGCCAGCTCTTAACCAACGTGCCACTCAGCCAGCCCTCTTCACATTTTTTGTTTAAATTAAAGCTTATTAGGGTGACAATGGTTAGCAAAGTTACATAGATTTCAATTGTACAATTCTGTATGTAATACGTCATCTATATATCACATTGTGTGTTCACCACCCAGAGTCAGTTCTCTTTCTATCACCATATGTTTTTCTTCACATTTTAATAATCTTTTTTATTATTTTTGGATGGCAGTGAATTTTATTTTATTTTTTTAAAATTATAGTTGACATTCAATATTAGTTTTAAGTGTACAGTGTAGTGGTTAGACATTTTTTTTTAATTTATGAAGTGATTCCCTAATAAGTCTGGAACACTCCTGTAACTACCAATTTGTACTTCTTAATCCCCAGAGAAATCCAAAACACTAATTCGAAAAGATATATGCACCCTTATGTTACTGTTGCACAATTCACGATAGCCAAGATATGGAAACAATTGAAATTCCCATAATAGACAATTGGATAAAGAAGTTGTGGTACATTTTAATAATCTTTTATAAACCATATATAAATATATATACTGCTACAGAGTTGGGTTTTGTTATTGTTTTTATTTTTATTTTTCATTACCATGAACAACTCTTCAATAGGTATCTTTTCTATACAAATTCTCACAAATTGATACATTTGCTTCTGCAGAATAACCTTCTAGGAAAGTGATAGCTTTTAAAAATTTCAGTAGATATTATCAGATTCTCATTTTACAGATTAATATACTAAGATATCGGGAATAGACGGCTAAACAAGATTAAACTACATTACAGTTAAACCAGCAATCTAAGACTATACCTTTCACCCCATTTTCCTACCAGCATTAGATTTTAGAACATTTTAAAATGTTCTCAGGTTAAATCATTGTTATATTGACTTCTATTTCCCTGGTAACTAGTGAATTTCCTTTTTCCAAGTGTGTTGGTCATTTGGATTTGCTCTTGGTACATTGCGAATTCATATCTATTGTCCACTTTTATACTGTATTCATTGTCCTTTTTGGCCAATTTTTAAGAAGTTTTTGTGTATTACTGAAATAGACTCATTGCTTGCTATTTATATCACCATTTTTCCAGATATACCATGTGTCTATTGATCTTATTTGCTATGTTTTTGCCATATAAATAGCTTAAATTTTATTTGGTAAACTCTGAGTTTCTGGGTCACTAGGTTTTAGTAGTATATAGTAACTAGACATAATACTGATAATGTATATTCCACTATTATACATTAATCTAGATTTTCTTGTAGTGTTGCAAGAAATCAGTTTCTTAATTCAACTGGCATTAATTTTTGTAAATAATGTAAGACAGGGATCCATTTTTAATTCTTTCCACGTTGGTACATTGCTGTTTCAGCACTACTTCTTAGATAACACTTTCCTAATTGAACGCTTCTACAGAGTTGTATTAATTTCATTATTTTGATAAAGTATTTAAATATAATATGGCATACAAACACACAATGTTTAAGAGTTTTTTTAAAAAGTATTTGTTCATTTAAAATTGCTTGTCCACTAATGTACTAATACAAATTGGTAAGTGTGAGTTGAGATTCATAAATTCTATCTCCTTGCTTTATGAGTACATTTTGTCTGAATTTTATGTGTATGTCAAAACAACATCGATATTTCCACCATGTCAGTATTTCAGCCCTTGTCAACCATAAAATCATTCATTTTTGCAAGCATTTTAATTATCTTTTGTCATATAGATATACATACACATACACAAAGGAGTGTTTATATGAGAATATATATGTCCTTATATGTGTGTGTATCATATAAACAATATATATGTATTGATATAATATTTGTGTGTGTGTGTATGATATACAATATATTTCATATATTCCCATGTCTCCCAAAGGTAGGTACAAATGAGCTTTGTGACATTTTAGATTCACATACAATGTGTACACTTACTATTTGTTTGGTTATAATAGGAAGGAAAAGCACTTAAGAAGGCTATATGTGTCATACATAAAAGCATGCACTTTGAATTTAGTTAGTCTAGTTTTGAATCTATGTTGGACCACTTAATGAGGTGTATGATATTAGGTTCCTCAACCTCATTACATCTGAATTTTTCTCATGTGTAAAAAGCGAGATAACACCATCCATATCATTTTAAGTATTGAATAAGTGTCTGTGTGTTAAAAATTTAATAAAGAATCTGGCTCCTATGATTTGTTCAATATATATTATTTTCTTTTTTTCCCATTTGTTCCTCAGTATATTCA
This sequence comes from Aselliscus stoliczkanus, assembly GCA_033961575.1. Taxonomy (NCBI): domain Eukaryota; kingdom Metazoa; phylum Chordata; class Mammalia; order Chiroptera; family Hipposideridae; genus Aselliscus; species Aselliscus stoliczkanus. The sequence continues at coordinate 159,422,240 of CM066728.1, forward strand.
CTATGTTAATCTATAAAATGAGAACAGGGAAATAATCCAAAATCTCTCATCTGCTTAACTCCTTTACTTTAAATAGCTCATCCTGTTTCTCTGTTAACTTATTTTGCCCAAAGTGAGAAAGAACAAGAAGTTAATAGGAAGTTAATGATTTCTCTTTATTGTCACTTGGATGCATTTCTATCTTCTAATGACTATTTCTCTTCTTTGCTTCCTAAGAACCCTGCCTCTATTTCTTTACACCTGCCAATGGCAGCGTTTCTGACCCTAGTAAGCCCATCCTCATTTACCCTTCTCAAATTCCTCATGTCCTAATAGCTTTCTACATGTTTTCATATCACAAGATAGGTTGATATATAATTTCTACACCTATTTCCAATTTTCACAATAATCCTGAGAAGTAGGTTTTATTATTATACCAGTGTTATTAAAGAGGTTATGTAACTTATCCAAGATCGCCAAACCAAAAAATAATGAATCCATGATTGAAACACAGACTTTCTGATTGCAAGTTACATCTGTTTCCATGACAGATGATGACTAGAATTAGTGGGATGATCACGTTGTAAGGCATAAAAAATGTCAAATCACTTTGAGGGGTAAAAAATATAACTATTGCACTGTGTTATACACCTGAAACTAATTTTTAAAAAGAATGTTTATTTCACAATAAAAAAAAAACTTAAAAAAATGTCAAATCACAATATTGTACACTTGAAACTAATATAATGTTTTTCAACTATACTTAAGTTAACAACAACAACAAAAAAGACTGCAGACAGCAGGATGGTGGTTACCAAAGAGGAAAGGGAATGAGTGAGGATGAAGTGAGTAAAGGGAATTAAATAAGTGGTGACAAAAGGAAACTAGACTTTGGATGGTGGGTACACAGTATTATAACTTGTACACCTGAAATTTATATGATGTTACTAACCAGTGTTACCCCAGTAAATTTAATACAAATTAAAAAATAAACAAAATTACATGTGCTTTCTGCTGCCCTTTATTCAAACATGACTATTTAGTTTGATTGACTAATCTGAGTTAAGGTGAAAATGATTAAGAATCAATTAATGCAGAATTTTCCGAAGTTTAACTCATTTGACTTAACATTTATTTAATAGATTTATTTGGTCACAGAAATAAATTGTGTGTGTGTGTGTGTGTGTGTGTGTGTGTGCATACGTGTGCATGTTTGCATGCATGTGCAAAGCAATTACTTTACATCTCAGGAAATACTTTTAGGGTATTACCCCTAACAAAAGCTTTTCTATTTCCAAAAAAGGCAAATAGTTTAAATGTAGAAATATTTCAAGTGCCACAGGACAGTGAGTAAGAAATTAGAGTAAAAACTGGATGTTAGAATTGCTATTTGTGGAAGGAACTCCTTTATCAGGGCCACGTATAGCACTCAAAATGTCACTGCTACTAGTAAATTTGACATCTCAAATAGTCCCTCACTTTACAATTCCAAATAGTCAAATATAAAATACTACCTTTCTTTTATACAGAACTGCATCTACTTTTCTATGGCAAAGTATCATGAAAATGTATATTTTTATTAGAGTTATCAGGTCTTGCAAATAAAAATACAGTGTGCCCTGTTAAATTTTAATTTCAGATAAGCAGCAAATATTATGTTTAGTTGAAGTATGTGCCATGCAATATTTGGGACACACTTATACAATAATTGTCCATTTTTTATCTGAATTCCAATTTAATTGGGTATCTTGTCCTTTATGTGGCAATTCCAATTTTTATATATCTAATACTATAGTCAAATCAATACTCATATTTATGTTCAAAATAATAGGAACTATGAACAGCTAACCAGGATTATCTCATTGAATAAACCTATTTTAAAATTACAGTAAAACACATATAACATAAACTTATCATCTGAACCAATTTTAAGTATACAGTTCAGTAGTGTAAAGTATATTCACATTATTGTACAACCAATTCCCAGAACTCTTTTCATCTTCAAAACTGAAATTTTAGGGCTGGCCAAGTGGCTCAGTTGGTTAACAGCTCGCTCAAGAGTGCGAGCTGAGCTCTGAGCAACAGCAGTTCGATGCCCAGCCTGAGCTGAGCTGCCACTGAGCTGCCAACAGGTGGCAGGATGGCTCAGCTACAAAAAAAAACAACAACAAAAAACAAAAAACTGAAATTTTACACCCATTGAACAACTCTCTATTCCTCTCTCCCTCCAGCTGCTGTCAGCTACCATTCTACTTTCTGTCTCTATTAATTTGACTACTCTAAGTACTTCATAAAAGTGGAATAATATAGTGTTTGGTTTTTTGTGACTGGCTTATTTTACTTAACATAGTATCCTCAAGGTTCATCCATGATGTAGCATATGTCAGAATACCCTGCCTTTTTTAAGGCTAAATAATATTCTATTTTGGTTTATTTGTTCATCTGTCAATTGACATGGACACTTGGGTAACCTCTACCTTTTGGCTATTATAAATGATGCTGCATGATTGGTGTCTTACTCCCTTAAGGCTGCTATAACAAAACGCCATAGACTGGGTAGCTTATAAACAACAGAAATACATTTCTCACAGTTCTGGAGGCAGGAAGCCTGAAATCAGAGTGCAAATATGGTCAGGTTGCAGACTTTTCATAGTATCCTCACATGGTGGAAGGAACTGGAGAGCTTTTATAAGAGTACATATCCTGTTCAAGAGGACTCCACCCTCAACCTATTTACCTCCTAATGGCCCCACACCTTACCACCATCACATTGGGCATTAGGATTCTAACATGAATATTGGGAGGACACAATAGTTCCGACTTATAAGCACCTGGTTTCTTCTAAGGCTTTTCTCTTTGGCTTGTAGATGGCCATCTCTTCCCTGTGTCATCACATGGTCTTCCCTCCAGATAGCTCTGTGTCCTAATTTCCTCTTCTAACAATGTCAGTCATTTTAGATTAGGGCCAAACTCACTTTAATTTAATTACCACTTTAAAGATCCCAAATAAAATCACATTTTTAGGTACTGGGGGTTAGGAATTTAACACATGAATTTGGGGAGACAAAATTCAGTTCATAATAGATATAAACCCAGAAGTGGAACTGCTGGATCATATGGTTATTTTCTTTCTTTCTATCTTTCTTTCTTTCTTTCTTTCTTTCTTTCTTTCTTTCTTTCTTTCTTTCTTTCTTTCTTTCTTTCTTTCTTTTCTTTCTTTCTTTCTTTCTTTCTTTCTTTCTTTCTTTCTTTCTTTCTTTCTCTCTCTCTCTCTCTCTCTCTCTCTCTCTCTCTCTCTCTCTCTCTCTCTTTCTCTCTCTTTCTTCCTTTTTTTTTTTTTTTTTTTAGGAAATTCCATACTTTTTTTCATAGTTGCTGTTCTTTTTTACATTTCTATCAACAGTGCACAAAAGTCCCCTTTTCTCCACATCCTTGATAACATTTGTTATTTTTGTTTTTTGATAGTAGCCATCCTAATAGGTATGAGGTGGTATCTCATTGTGGTTTCAACTGGCATTTTTCTAATGCTGAGTATATTTCCATGTGCTTGTGGGCCATTTGTATATCTCCTTTGCAGAACCATCCATTCAAGTCCTTTGCCCGTTTTTTAATTGGATTGTACTATTGTTGAGTTGTTGGAGTTCTTTATGTATTCTGGATATTAACCCCTTATCATATATACTTGTATGATACACAAATATTTTCTTTCATTTCATTGGCTGTCTTTTCACTCTGTTGATTGTGTCCTTTGATGCACAAAAGTTTTTAATTTTGATGCAATCTAATTTATTTCAATTTTTGTCTCCTGTGCATTTGGTGTTATGTGGAAGAAATCATTTTCAAGTTTAGTGTCATGAAGCTTTTCCTCTGTTGTCTTTTTAAAGTTTTAGCACTTATATTTTGGTCTTAGATCCATTTTGAGTTAATATTTGTATATGGTGTAATGTAAGTACTCAACATCATTCTTTTTTTTTTTTTCAGCTGAGCCATCCTGCCACCTGTTGGCAGCTCAATGGCAGCTCAGCTCAGCTGCCACCGAACTGCTGTTGCTCAGAGCTCAGCTTACACTCTTGAGCGAGCTCTTAACCAACTGAGCCACTCAGCCGGCCCTCAACTTCATTCTTTACATGTACCTGTGAATATATACTTTTTTAAACACCATTTGTTGAAAATACTCTCCTTTCCCCATTGAATGGCCTTGGCATCTTTCTTAATTATTTCTCCATATAGATGATAGCTTATTTCTGGACTCTCATTTTATTCCATTGATCTATATGTCTATCTTTTATTCCAGTACCACACTGTTTTGATTACTATAACTTTGTAATAAGTTTTGAAATGAGGAACTGTGAGAGCTCCAACTTTGTTCTTTTTCAAAACTGTCTTGGATATTTGGAGTCTCTTGAGATTCCATATGAATTTTAGGATAGATATGCTAATATCTATAAAAAAATTACAATTCAAATTTTGATAGTGTATAAATCTATTTTGATAGACAGTTATTCTATTTTTATTTTCTAATACAGTCCCTGAAATTTAGAATCATTTTAAATGTTATTAGTTGTATATTATCTCTCTGTGGGCGGTAGAATGTTGAAGATACTACCAAGTAGTAAGAAGTAGCACTTCTGAGAAGGTCAGCATAAAGAGAAAAATAAGAGACTTTTTTTTTTTTTTTTTTAGCTGAGCCATCCTGCCACCTGTTGGCAGCTCAGTGGCTGCTCAGCTCGGCTGGCATCAAACTGCCATTGCTCAGAGCTTAGCTTGTACTCTTGAGCGAGCTCTTAACCAACTGAGCCATTCAGCTGGCCTGAAAAATAAAAGACTTTCACAAAACTATGGAAAAGGTTGATATACATGTGTATTAGTCTGCTCAGACTACCATAACAAAATATCACAGACTTGGTGGCTTAAATAACAGAACTATATTTTCTCATACTTGTAAATAGTAGAGATTCAAGACCAAAGTACTTCAGAATTGGATTCTGGTGAAGTCTCTCTTCCTGATTTAGAGATATCTGCCTTCTTGCTGTGTCCTCACATAGCCTATCTATCCTCTGTACTTGAGGTGAGTATTTTCTGGTGTCTCTTGCTTTTCTTATAAGGATACCAGTTCTATTGGATTAGAGTCCCACTTAATGATCTCATTTAACCTTAATTACCTCCTTAAAGAACCTAACTGGAAATATAGTCACTTTGGGTTTAGAGTTTCAATATGAATTTGGGAGAAAAACAATTCAGTCTCTAATAACATGGACTGGAAAATAAATAGGACAGGTAATGCCAGCCCTCATTCAAATGGCAGCCTTTGCTGCTTTGGACAGAACTGGCAAGGTAATGACATAATGGATTTCTAGAGTCTGTTAATAATTAACAGAGTCTATCCAGTGTCCAAAGTTATGAAAACAAAGCTTTTGTGAGTGAAAAGACTAGCTTCACTCATTCAATGGCATTTAGAAAATGAAACTATATATATATATATATATATATATATATATATATATATATATATATATATATATTGCTTCTTGAAAACAGACAAGTAGGACAGTTATATATTCAGACATTCAGTTTATATTTGAAAGAAGAGTGGATTCTAGGGCTTTTAGTGAGATTATAGTAATAATTTCCCTTTAATTTAGAATAAAATATTTTCAAGCCTTCCTAAAAATACAAAACACTAAATTTTTATTGATATTGCAGTGGAAAAAAAATTTAAGCCAGTGTACAAATCACCTGAAAGTCAGAGTAATGATACATTTTAAAAATAAAACTGCTATCTAGCTTCACCACAATTTCGTAACTTCCAAAAACATCAAAAGTTTAAAACAATTAGAAAACTACATTGTATTTTGGAGTGACACTACATAAGATTGAAATTTCAAAATTCTTATTTAAAAGCAAAATTGGCATTTTTACCTTTATAAAATGGGGGAAGACAACATCCTAGAAAAATAACTTTCTTCTAAAATTATATCAAATAACTATGCTATTTCAAACAACACTATATAAATGAGAAATCTTTATATATGTTTTCAAACAGCATTTTAAAATACCATTTTCTTCACCAAGATTATGATTTTAAAATGATATTAACCTATTTTTTCCTTAAATAATACTAAGTTTATGGTAACACTATTTAGGTATTTATTGACTTATTTGTTTTTCCTCATTTCTTCTTTTTTAAATATTAACACAGCCTGAGTTTAAATCATCCCAAACTATTATTTGGAAACTATGTCTGCTTGAAGTCAAGTGGTTCACCATCTCAAGTGGAAATATTTTTGAAAACTCACTGATAGTGAATTCAAGCTTCACTGTTTTTAAGAGCAGGTTAATTTCTATTTCACTGCCACAGTAGCAAAGTTTAGTGAAGGGCAGGTCATTGTATAACAAGAGTATTAGCAAAAGAAGATGGTGGATTATGACCATAACCTGAGTTAAGACCTGACAGATATTCTAAATCTATCACTTCCAAGAAAAATGACTTTGGGGAAGTGAGTTAAACTAATTTACTGGGTTTTTTTTTTTTAAAACCATTAAAATGGAAATGGTAAAATAAAATAAAATAAAAATAAATAAAATGAAAATGGTGGTAACACCTGTCCTACCTATTCAAAGGATGTTGTAAGGACCAAATAGTTATGAAAATGCCTGGCATAGAGAATTTCAAATAGAATTTATTGATGAGTATTGTATAAAAAGCTTCATATATGTTTTAGAGACACATAGAATTATAATTTTTGGTTAAGATAATTTTTGTTTCTAGAATGACATTTTGATGTATATGAGGAGCCAGTGGTTTCATCTGGCATGAAGAAATGATGTTTTCTACAGTTTTGCCAAATGTCCAGTATTTGAAAATCTGGTATTTCTTCATATCAGTCATCCAATGTTCAGCAATTCATCCTCAAATTTATATACATAATATGTACTATATCCTATTCATTGAAAATGCTATGGAAATAACCACAATAACCCCATTCTTTCCATTTAACCTTAAAAAAACATACTAGCTATGGATAACTAGCATTAGGCTTTATCAGATTTAAATAAATAACAAATACATCCACCAAAATACCTTCTTTCTTGTCTCCTTTCTGTGACAACACTCCTTGATTGGCTTTGGACAACTCATCTAATCTTTTAGATACTTTGCAATTATATTTAAAAATGGGGGAAAATATCATGATTCATATCCCAAACAGAATGGGATTTTCTTAAAGTCCCTTCAAAAATGTAGATGTTTAAAATCTGTATAAAACATCTAAAACTTCTACAACTTTCAAATCTACAAATTTATTCCTCACTTATTATATTTTTTAAAAAGCTACATCATCTAAAAAGAGGTATTATTGTATGAAATATTCATAAAAAACAGTAATTTCTATACTGCCTGTGGCATATCAGCCATAAGCAAAGACAGTATTATTAACATGAGAAAATTAAAATAAGCAAAAAGTACATTTTAAGATATAGATTCGTTTATTTAATTGCGTGATCTACACTCAGAACACATCAGACCTGCGTACTGTTTGACAAGTGAGTTTACGAAGTCGCTCTATACCAGTGATGTTTAATTTTGATAAAGTAAGCAATTAAGTTCCTCATACTAACTGGAAGGGAAGCTGTTCTGAAAATAATGGATGGAATCATTTTAATTGTCACACATAAATTATTTTATTTGTAATAAAATGCAGTTGAAGCAAGATACTACAAGATACTATTGAATCAGTTACCAACATACGTTCTTCCATCTATTGGACAGTCATTTCTGGAGGGTGATTAGCGAACTGGAATGTTTTAATTTGAATTGGCCAAGTTTCTAAAATTGGATCATGAGTATATGCAGTCAAATGATGAGACAGTCTTCTGAGAAGCAGGAATCATGTATTCCAATTTGATTTTAGCTCGTGTCTTGAAGTTGCAAATCCTGTTTGCAGTTTGCATTTTTCCAGAAGAATTATCAAAATGATAAGACTGAGAATGGGGAAAATAAGCTTACATGATCAATATTCTGACATTGGTATTGTAAGAAAAACAAGTTGTGGGAATAAGCAATAGATTGAGAGATGATATTTTGCCATTTCTAGCTGTGTGAATAATTACCTTCTACTCTCCTATGATTAATGACTAGACAATCTTTTTGGGCCCTCCCACTCATTTTGTGAGCCTTGGTATTATCACCTCTCAAATGAGGAAACTCATTTTAAGATTCTTGTGAACAACAAATGAGCTAATACGTGTAACATGTTTAGCATAATATCAAATACATAGTAATTTCTCAAAAAAGGTTAAAGTTAGTATTAATAGCAGCCACACAATAAACATCAATTCACTTCATAATCCCTATTACCTAGTCCCCCAAATTTTAATCCCTCTCCTTCACATACATTTAAAACTATATCAGTGTCCTCTAAACTTATCAGTGATCATTACATATGACGGTACTTTATTTTTTGCCATAATCTTATTTAAAGGAACCCAAGAATGTCTGAAGGATAACAAAATTATATTAATTAAATTAGGAATGAACCATGAACTAAAGGAGAAGGATCTATAAATATTAAAGGAATAGAAGTTAAACAAGAAAAAAGTCAGAGGTTAAAATGAACTGTTTTTTAGCCTATGAGATGTCTTTCTTATAAACTAATCAGTTATTGGCTACTTTGTCCTATGTAGGTATTTTCACACCTGAAGTCTCATAAATTACAACTCATTTAACAAGTGTGAACATACATTTCTAAGTCATTTTTAAACCTGCTTTGGATGAGGTGGAGATTGGAGTAGAGATCAAGGAAAATTATAGATTTTTGTCTTAGTCTATAATTGAAAAGTCTGTCAGTTATAGTTAATAACCATTTCCCTAAGTACATAGTTAAAAATTGCTGCTTTGACTCTATCTTCAACAAAACAACCCCAAAAACCTAAATAGTCATGTTGATCATTAGTAATATTTATACACCTGTGTTTAAAATGCTTCTAGGGTTTCCTTCCTCAAGAAGCAGGGTGGAAGAATGAACATATTTAAATCTCTAATCTTCCACCCAAAGTCTTTTAGATTCACAGAAAATATACCCCCCCAAATTAAAAGACATTAGTTCCATAAAAAAGAAAGGGAGTAAGCCCTGAAATAGAGTGTTTGAGAAAATGCTGAATACAATAATACATTTAGACTGATAGAAAACAGAATAGAGGTGAAGAAAATATAAAAATGCTACACACTGTAGCACTTGATGATACCATTAACGTCATCTGAATGAATCTATCTATATAAAATATAAAGATGTAGGGGGACTGAGATCAAGGAGAACCATCAGAATAGCCATCAGAAGCTGAAGAACAAGGAAGAAACATCACATAGATCACTCAATATACCCACTGCTTCAATCTTTAGGGAATAATTACAGTATCTACTTCTGGGTTATGATTATTATAAGTGTGTTATTATTGTTATTATCATTATAATTTTAGATATAAGGCTTTTCCTGCAATTAATATTTTGGTCAACTTACAGTTATTTTTTTTCCTATTATATTTGAAAATGATTAGAAAATTTGGCCTTTAAAAATATTTTATTTTTTTACAGATTTTTATTGGGGAATTGGGGGAGGGGAACAGCATTGGGGAATCACGGAAGAGGAACAGACAAATTGCTGTCCTTTTGTTCTTCTGTCTAGTTGTGGAGAACATCACTTCACTGGCACATGTTGGTGTTATCATTGTACTCTTCCCGGGTGAGGCAGTCACTTGCTGGCCATTGGATGGCTGCTCATGGTGGCTCATGGCAGCTCACGAGAGCACATGCCAGCTGTCAGCCAGCTCCACTGCAGCCTACGCCATTGCCAGCAACTAAAGGCAGCACAGCTCCAGGCTGAGTTGTTGTTCACCATCTTAACTGTAGAGGGTGCAGCATCACTAGGCCTCATGTGGAATCCAAACCAAGACCCTACTGCTCAGAGCTGGCATCCTAAGCCAACTCTTAACCAATGTGCCACTAGGCTGGCCCTAAAAAAAAAAAAAAAAAAAAAAAAAAAAAAAAAAAAATATATATATATATATATATATATATATATATATAAAGATTTTATAAAAAAAAATATATATATATATATATATAAAGATTTTATTGGGGAATTGGGGGAGGGGAACAGCGTTGGGGATTTGGAGAAAGGGAACAGACAAGTTGCTGTCTTTTGTTCTTCAATCTAGTTGCGGAGGATGTTCCTTCACTGGCCCATGTTGGTATCGTCATTGCACTCTTCCCGGATGAGGCAGATGGGTCGCCGGCCTCTGGATGGTCTCTCACCGTGTCTCTTGGCAGCTCATGCTGGCTGCCCATTCACTGTAGCCTATGACAGCCCACTGCAGCAGGGGCTGCAGCCTACACGTCGCCCGGGCTCACACAGCCCAGCTCCAGGTGGAGCTGTTGTTAGCTGTAGAGGGCAGTGTCACTGGCCTTCATATTTGGGATCTGAACCGGGGCTGCTGGCATCCCAAAACCAGCTCTTAACCAATGCGCCACTTGGCCGGCCCCCTCTAAAAAATATTTTTAATTATTTAAGTTTTGCTTTGAAATATAGAAATATTATTAAATTTCGTAAATCACCATGTACTGATTGAAAAATTGTGTTATCTACTTGAGTGATCAGTGATTATTACATATCTATTAAATTATATTAATCAACATTTTTTGAATTTTTGGTCTATCTTATGGGTGTTAATGCTATCACAAAATAATTTAATTTATACTTCCATGATCACTAAAGATGTTTTGCATCTGTTCATGTGCTTATTGAACAATAGATATCTTTGGGATATCTGTTCAAATCTTTTGTTTTTCTTACCTATCTGTTTAGCAGTATATATATATATATATATGGCATGCAGTTAGTTGGAAAACAGATATAGCCTTCCACATTTTTAAGTTTGTCATTTGTTGGACAAAATTCTTATTTTTAATGTAATACAATTTATTAATCTTTTATGCTTGGTGTGTTTTGTGTCTTGATCAAGAACTTTTGCTGCCTTCTCCTATCATAAAGATATTCCCCTATTGTATATTCTAGAAATTTTATAACATTATCTTTCTTATTGAGTCTACATCAGTCTGGAATTGATTTTTTTTGCCATTTTGTTCCAAAACTACTTCTTAAAATCTACCCTTTTTCTGAGTTTTCAGATCATTAGAAGGGCCTCATTGAAATAAATCAAGTCCCACTATATTCTCATTTTTTCTCTCTTTCTCCCTCACTTTGTTATTTAAAATTTCCTGGGCTACTTCTGGTACTTGGTATTTCCATACAAATTTAAGAATCAGCCTATAAATTTACTAAAACGTGCTGGGATTTAAAATAACATTGCATTAAATTTATAAATTAATTTGGGGATAATTGACAACCCTATAATATTGATTTTTTTCATTACTATAAACATGGTATATTAGCATTACCTTTATATAGATCTTCTTAAATTCCTCTAGTAATGTCTTATAGCTTTCTGTATAGAGACTTTGAAGTTCTTTTGATAGATTAATTCCCAATTTTCAATGCTATGATGAACAGTAGTACTTTATATTTATTTATTTATTTATTTATTTATTTATTTATTTATTTATGTATTTTGAGGGCAGTATCACTGGTCCTCACATATGGGACCTGAACTGGGGCAGCTGGCTTTCCAAGCCAGCGCTTAAGCACCGCGCCACTCGGCCAGCCCCTAAACAGTAGTATTTTAAATCTTTGTTAGTTCACAGAATTTCCATCATTTTTTTCATAATTTTTAACTTGTACCCTATGATCTCGATTAATTCACTTATTGATTGTAGTATACTATACATTCCCTTACTCTTATTTCTCTTCCATGATTTGTTGCACTGGCTAGGACCTCCACTTCTAGGTGTGTAGATTAGTTGTTCAGTTTTACAAAATTCCATTTTTGCATAGATGAGCATATTATGTTTCTCTTGTTAGTAGCATATCATTATGTGTGTGTGTGTGTGTGTGTATTAATGCAATCTAACAAATTTAGTTTTTTAATTGGAGTAGTTAACTCATTTACATTTAGTGAAATTACCAAAACAATTTTTTATCTATCATGTTGTGATTTTTTTTTCTATCTTTTCCACCAGTTTTTATATCCTTTTTAAACAATAATATTTTACATCTTCAAAATGCTGATAAAGGTTACTGTCAGCCTGGAAATTTAAGGTAGCCTAAAGTACACTCAAATATGAAAAATAAATACATTTTCAGATAAACAAAGGATAACTACTTATCTTTATTTTAAAACACTAGAGGATATACTTCAACAAAAAGAAACATGAATTCAGAAGGAAGCAATGAGATGAAAGTAACCCTAATCAACACAGAAACAGATATTAAGTACTGAAAAAAAAATTGTTAACTCTGAAGTATGTTAACTTTTTTTTAAAGATGGGACTGAAACTCTAGATAATAGTAACTTTCATGGATATTCATGGGTGTAGGAGTAGTGGAATTGTTCAGGTAGGCATTTAAAGCATGCTACTAACCTTGTGCTGGGAGCAAGGAAGATTTCTATCCCAAACAAACAAAAATTGGCATTATTAGTGAAATATATATTTTAAAATACATTAGTAAATAACTTAATGTCAATATTAGAAGATTGAAAACATATATAATCAGAAAAAAGAATTTGGAAAAGAATGCATATTTTTTTTCAATTCTATAGAAAACAAGAATGAAAAGGAAGGAAAAATGGATAATTTTTTAAAATCAAAATTAGATGTGGTTTATCAAAATGAATATAATTATATTAAATTCATCAATCGCAGAAAAGCATGTCACATAGCCTTAAAGAACTGAACAAGATGACTTTATACTGCTTATAATAGAATTTTAATAAGAAATAATTGACAGAGGTAAATACTGAAATCATATTAAGAAAAAATGAATGATTGTTTCAGGAGTTGTAACCGTGAATCTGTGTGAATCTAATAATGTATACTCAAACTATATTATAAAAACTAACAAAATTATAAAAACATACAAGAAAACTTTGTTTTAACATATCTCTATTAAACATTCAATTTCAATCAGATGAAAATAAAAAAATACAAGGATACTCATCTCTAATAGTGCTATATTCTTAAAGGTTATGATAAGTCTCTTTTTTAAAAAATTACTCATAACTACAGATGTTTTATCAATAAAAAATCTTATAAATCAATTAGTTTAATAGTATAATAGTATATAATATGTTTTTATTCTCTAATGTCACTATATTATGTAAAAAAATTTAAAAAGTTATGACATGGAAAAAATGTTTCTTGCAGAGGCAGTAAATGTTTTAGAGGCTAGAGAACCTCACAGTTCATACAAATTAAGTTATTTTTAAGCAGAAATTTCAATTAATATTTTTTTAAATTACAAAGCTTCAAACAGTATACAGACAATTATCTATGTATAAAAATGGAAAAAAATAGCATTTAAATTTGCTGAGCTAATTTTGGACACTGTAAATCCTGGTCAGATTAACTAAGTTTCTTGACCGTCTTTATTGTATAGAAAGTATGATAATAAAAATGTGATAGGAAAATGAAGCAAAATACTAAATCAAAACCTGTAGCAAAAATTTACAACCTCTCAACAGTAAAGAAAGTTGCATGATTAAGGATATACTTTGTCAGACTGAGCAATTGCATGTCAGTCTTTTCTATGCAATAGCAATTTTTCTGTAGTGGCTGCTCCCAAGTCAAAATCATGTCATATACAGTAGCAGTCTCCAATGTTTCTTAATTCATGAAAGCAGAATTTCTGACCAATGTCATAACTCATATGAGGGATTCTGCTTCCATCCTTGTTGTCAGTTGAATTGTTTTCCCCAAATATCGTATGTTGCAGCCAATGTCCATACCTCAGAATGTGACCTTATTTGGAAATAGAATAATTGCTGATGTAACTAATTAAAATGAGGTCATAAGCAAGTAGGGTGAGCCTCTAATCCAATATAACTGGTGTCCTTCTAAAAAGGGAGAATTTGGGCACAGAGATATGCACTAAGAAAGAATGCAGTGTGATGAGTGAAACTGTGCTTTCACAAGCCAAGTAGCTACCAGAAACTAGAGAGAGGCCTGGAACATATCCTTCCCTAGTGCCTTCAAATGGAGTGTGGCCATGCCAACACCTTGAGTACAGACTTCTGGTCTCTAGAACTGTGAGACAATAATTTCTGCTGTTTAAGCCACTCACTTTTTGTGGTATTTATAGTACTCTAGAAAACTAACAAAAATCTTGATTGAGTAAAAGGGGCCAACCGTACTATCCTTCCATAAACAAGTAGGAAATTGGAAAACACTTATCAACCTTTATAACACTGAAAAATAGGCAACACAAGCTTGTGAACCCTAAGGGAAACAAGTCAACAAACCAGCTGAGTTCTAGAATTGATTTCACTTTTCACTGGAGGAATATTCTGAACCATGTGAGTGTGGAGGAGATCCCAAGGAGAGGGTGAAAATCTCAATGGTTTGAGGAAATGGAGTCAGAGTTCCCAAATGGTTCCCCAAAATCACACAGGGCTAGAATGCATTTGGGTTGCAACCAGCCAGAGTCAGAGGTCTCTCTGAAGAGTCAAAATATTCATTAAATACTCAAGAAGGGCCATAAATTAGTATTAGGATTGTATTACCACTACAATAAAGGTTATCCTACAACTTTCTTAAACATGTTTAAAAACAATCCTAGAAATTATCTTGCTGCCTATGCCACAGTCAATAATAGAAATAAAATAGCATCCTATAAATTACTCAATTAATCCAAAAGAAGGCAGTTAAAAAGGAAAGAAGGAACAGATGGGAAAAATAGAAAACAACCAGCAAAACAGTAGGCTTAAATTCAAACAGTTCAGTAATTGCATTAAAAATAAATTATTTAACACCCTATTTAAATAAAAGACCTAAATATGTTGGTAAGAAATGAACGTTAAATATGACACAGATGATTACATAGATTATTTTAAAAGCAAACATATGGAAAAGGCTATACCATGTAAACACGAATCATAAAAGCTGGATTTAATATATATTGACAGTAGGCAATATAAAGAAACAAGAATACTTACCAGAGAGAAAAAAAGGACAATTCCTAATGATTAAAAAAAAATCAATTTATAAAGAAGACAAGGCAGTCCTAAAGGTATCTGCATCTGATTAGAGAGCTTCAGAATAAATAAAGCAAACACATAATGAAAAAAGAAATAGACACATTCACAACTACACTTTGAGAATTCAAAACTCATCTCCTAATAACTAATGTAACAAACAGACAGAAAAAAATGAACATAAACAGACCTAAAAAGCCACTCAACCAACTTGACATAATTGGCATTTATTGAACATAATGCCCAATAACAGCAGAATACACAAGTGGACAGGAAATAGTCTTTGCTATAAACCATATGCAGGACCATAAAACAGGTCTCAATATATTTTTTAAGGCTATTATAGAATTTTTTTTTTTTTGGCTGAAACAGAATTAAACTGGGGACCAGTAATTGAAAAATATCCAGAAAAATATTAAGTATTTGAAATGCAAACAGCACAATTCTAAATAAACCATGGGTCAAAAAAAGAAATTATTAGGAAAATTAGACAGTATTTTGAACTGAATAAAAAAGAAAACATAACACCAAAATTTGTTTTAGGAGGGATGATGTCATGGAAATGTTGGAACAGGGTGTTCTAAGAAGCATTACTCCACTGAAGTGACCATTAAACTGGCAAAAATTTACAAGATCAACTTGTTTGGAACTGTGGAATCTAATAAAAAATTACAACAATGAATTGCAGGATTCAAAATCAACATATAAAAACAGTCGTGTTTCTGTATACTAACAATGAAATATCTGAAAAATAAGTAGGAAATCAATCTTATTTGCAATACATAGCACCAAAAAGAATAAAGTACTTATGAATAAACTTAACTAATAAGACAAAATACTTGTATACTGAAAACTGCAAAACACTGTTGAAAGAAATGAAAGACACAAACAAATGGAAAACTATCCTGTGTTCATGGATTGGAAGACTTAATATTATAATAGTATCCATACTACCCAAAATGATCTCCAGATTCAATGTAATCCCTATCAACATCCCAATTTTTTACAGAAATAGGAAAAAAAATCTACAATTTTTATGGAACCACAAAAGACCATGAATGGCCAAATCAATTATGACAAAGAACATAGCTAGAGGCATCACGGTTCTGATTTCAAAATATATTACAAAATTATAGTAATCAAAACATGATAGTATAAATAGTTTCTACAGCATATGTTCAGATTTTATTTCTGTCTCTTCTGATATTTTTATTTGAATCTTCTTTCTTTTTCTTCTCAATCTAGCTAAATATTCTCAATTTTTATCTCTCAATAAAGAGAACAGAACCAGAACTTAACTCTTTGAAAATATCAACAAAATTCACAAACTTTCATTTAGGCTAACCAAGAAAACAGAGAAGACTCCAGTTACTAAAATCAGAAGTGAAAGTGGCTCAAGAACAAACTACCTGACTTTGATTTACTTTATAGCTAGAGTATAGTAAAAAGTATAATATTCACAGACATATAGGTCAGTAACAGAGAATAGAGTTCAGATATAGATTCATGTATAGTTTGTTAATTTACTTTTGCTAAAGGGGCCAAGGCAACTCAATGGAGAAAGGATTGACTTTTCTACAAATTGAGCTGAAGCAATTAGATTTCCATAAGGAGGAAAATGAACTTCAACTTTTATCTTACATCACACACACACACACACACACACACACACACACACAAACAAAAGAGGAAATCTGTCTGACCTTGAGTTAGGCTAAGTCTGGAAGGACACAAAAAGCATGTAAAATAAAAGA
Organism: Aselliscus stoliczkanus; assembly: GCA_033961575.1. NCBI lineage: Eukaryota > Metazoa > Chordata > Mammalia > Chiroptera > Hipposideridae > Aselliscus > Aselliscus stoliczkanus. The sequence continues at coordinate 159,439,114 of CM066728.1, forward strand.
GAAAATGATGTTTAACTTATTTTATCAATCAGGAAAATAAAATTTAGAAGTTCTCTTCAGAATTCACCATTAGCAATATGAATAGACAAGTCCCAAATTGGCAAAAAAGAAAATGTTAGATATAGAGAGCTCCCAAAAATGGTTTCCCAATATATATAAAGAACTCTAAAATCTCAAAAATAAGACATACAACCCAATTTTTTAAATGGGTGAAATTTTGAACAGACACTTCATGTAAAATAATATGTAAATGGCCACTAAGCACATGAAAAGATGTTCAACATCATTAATCATCAAGTAAGTACAAAGTTAAATCACTGTAAGATACCATATGCATTCACTTCACTTCTTAATTTGGGCCATTAGAATTTTACAGGCTGACAATAACAATGATTGTCATAGATTTGGAATAACTGGAATTGTCATGTATCGCTGGTGTTAATGTAAAATGGCACATCATCCATTGTGGAAAACATTTTGACAGTTTCTCGTAAAGTAAAATCTGTACTTACCATATGACCTACCAGTTGTTATCCTGAATCTTTACCCAAGAAAAATGAAAACATCTGTTCACACAAAGACCTACACACAAATGTTCATAACAGCTCTGTTCATTATAGCCAAAATTTGACAGTAATACAATTATTTATTGATAGTATATCCATACATTTGACCACTATCACCAAAAATAAAGTGTAAACAACGATTATATACAACAACATGGATGGATCTCAAAAACATTATGTTGAACAAAAGAAGCTGGCAGAAAAAGAGTATACATTGTATGAATCCATTTCTGTGAAACTTTGGTTAATGCCAAATTAATTCACAATGACAGCAAGTATGTCTTAGGTTGTCTGGGGCCAGTGTTGAGATGGGTGTTGCTTGCATAGAAGGAAGGAATTTTGCGGGGCAAAGAAGATGTTCAATAACATGTTCATGGTGGCAGTTGAATAGGTATATACATTTGTCAAAACTCAAATGAGTACTATCTTCCTGAAGCAATTGTTTACCTACATTAATCACCAGTAATAATTATCTGCTGTATGTCTTCTCTGTGTGGTTGAGGTTCTTAATTTGTGTTCTCTGAACAGACCCTAAGGAATCCATGAATTCTATAAAATTCTATGCTAATTTTTGTTTATATGACCGTACAGACATTTTGTTTCTTCAAGAACTGTCTGATCTCCAAAATATTTAAAAAAAATAAAAACCTATAGTGAAATATGAATCTTATTACTCATATTTTTTTTTCAAATTGGCATCTTTATATTTTATGTTCATCCGTACATTGTTAGGAAAGCTCTCGCCCTACTAATAGTCTTCCAGACGATTAGTTACTAACCTATCTTTACCTTAATTAACCTAAAAAATGCCTGTTATTAACACTCTTGGTATGCTATGTATAAATAAGAATGTTGAACAAGGTAGAAAAAAAGTCACAATATTTTTTGTTCCAGAATAATTGTGTAATATGTTCCAAAACCTCATTCTCCTCTCATAACCTCATTTTCCTCATTTGTCTATCTCCAAATCATCTTCAAATATCTATGAATCAATCTTTTTTTTTCATTTTAATAACATATGAAGTAAAACATTAACAGAATAGATATACATAGTGGCTCCTATATTGACTATCATTCTATTTAGCAACTATTATGCTTTCTTCTTTCAATGAACCACCTTGATCTCAGTGTTCATAAAACACCAACGTTTCATCTATTGTTACCTCATTACTGATAACTACTTAGTGGGTACTCTAAGACATGTATCTGTAAAATGATTACAAACTTTCCATGTGAAAGTTACAGTAAAATTTATGCAATGAAGATAAATATTTTTAGTTTCTGTTCTGAGTACTATCTTCTTTCTCATATTTTCCTGATAGGTTAGTTAGTTCCCTCATTACTGATTATAAAAAACAGCAAAACATTTGGAGTACATGCCTGTAGTCTATAAAAGTAAGATATTGCTCAACATTTCAAATTTTTAAGAAAAATCACGATGCATTTGCATTTATTGTTCTCTTATCTAATCATGTAAGAAGTCCCAGTCATGAATGAGGAAAATCACTTTTATTTTATGAGGAGAGATATGGGTATACATTTTCATTACCTGGAGACACTTCTGTTTTGTTTTGTTTTTAGAAAATATGACATTTACATTTCATTCTTAATTCTTTAGAATATCATTTAGTTTTAATTTTTGTTTATTAAAGAACAAATAGTTTAAGATGGGGTCAATATCTTGCTCTGAGAAGTAATGCTCTGGCAAAGGTAGTTTCCCCAGGGGTGTTCATCAGCTCTGTGACATTTAATGGAGAAATTGCAGTGTCTCTTGAAAAGGAAAAAAAAAAAAAAAAAAACTGAAGAACTTTACCAAGTAAAATGAAAGGATGAGTTTAGGAATTCAGGAGTCACTAATAACTTTTTTCTTTCTATTTGGCGGGGAGGTTCAGTCCAAGATATATGTTTTCTAGATATATACTTTTTCAGGCACACTGGACTAAGACATAACATTGAAGCTCAGATTCTAGAATACTGTTCCAAGAAAAGATCATGCACACAAAATTCCTGTGACTTTCAGTAACAGAAGATGGATATTTTCTAACGAAAGGAACAAATGCCTTTAGCCCTCAGCACGTTCATTATGAAATACTCAACACTTTCCTATTTGATCTAATTCTCCACTTATTGGGAACATTTTTATTAGCATCTTAGGAATGCTGTTCTTAGAAAGGTGTTACCTCATGTGAATTGTGGCTACTAGATTTAATATACATTCTGTATATTAATGCATTATCAGAGCATATTATAATCTTTGATCTCTTGTGAATTTGATCTATGTAAGTCAGCCTCTTTCAGGCTTTGAGATATTTGTCACCTTTGAGGCATTGATAAGACTGAGAGGCCTTATTATAAGCAACTATGCAGTGTTTTAACTACATCTCATTTCCCACTTTCTACCTACTTGCCCTTTACTCAATCCTCTTTAGAAAATTAAAAGTATGCTAAGAAAATAGTTAGCTGAGGTTTGGAATTTACATATCTGACATTTGCCAACTATGTTTTAGCTTGTTCTACTTACAAAGGGGAAAATGTTTTATGAATGGTTCCAAAAAGTGTATTTCCAAGGAAACTGGAAATTGCATGAGCCATTCTTGCTGTTTAGATAGATGAAATCATATTTATGTCTTTAGAATGTGTATTGTTTTCCCAGATGCCCAGAAAAAATATATGATTTAAAGACATTTAATTAGTATTTATTTCTTTGGTCAACTCACTAGGGAGATAGGGACCCAATTTTCAAGATAAAAATAATCTATTGAAGAAATATGTTTCTTTCAATAAGACCTTTAGTGCAGTACTTCAACGGAACATAGATTTCTTTTTTTAATGGCTGACTTATAGACTCTTAGAAAAGGAATTTATAGAGGAAATGCTGACACAACTTTAGCTCCTGTATGGTGGTGTGAACTTGCTGCTATAATAATTAAGCAATTAGGCATGACAGAGAGTGTGAGTTTCCTGAGATAATCACACCCCTGGGGCATTGCAAGTCATGATCCAAAGAGAAGTGTTTTTAATCTCCCAAGGGTGTGATTATCAGATGATAACCACACCCTCTGGAGAAGACTTATGACTCATAAAAAAATCTTTACTATAAGACAAAAAAATGATTATGCTGCTGTATGCAGATGAAGCTGGCCATGGAGACTGCTGTGTGTTTACCACAAATTAATTAAGAATTGCAAAGTGTACACCACCCTAATGGTTTCAGGCATTGATCCCATGGACTGGTTTGTTTTCTCATTATTGTTGAAATATAGAGATAAAGAAAAGAGTCTCCACTTCTCAACTTAAGAGAAATATGAGTGATTGATTAAAGGAATCATAAAGATCATATGGCCAAGCCTTTCTGTTGACCAGGTCTTATCAAGTATACACTAAAACAGAGTCTCTCATTACTTAAATTACTCACTTTGAAGTAACTTGGTCACTTTACGATAATTAACATCTTCATCTAAGAGTACTTATATCTTAGCACATTTATTCATTCACTGATTTCATCCCAGTCCTTAATAAGCACATATAAAGTAACCATTCTGAAGATATAAAGAAGTTAAAGACACATGTTCTTATTCTGGAATACAGGCACAAAAATTATTATCATACAATGAGGAAAGTGCAGCCACGGTGGTGACCAAAATGTGCTAAGAGATCAAAGAAGAAAGTGTGTAATCTCAGCTGGGCAATAATAAGAAGACTTAATGTAGAGAAAATACTTGATCTGAATAATAATTATAGTAGCTACTATGTGCTGAGCATTTGCTGTGAGTTGGGTATTGTGCCAAGCATCTTACTTTCATAAACTCATTTTAATCTTCACAACTGTTTTGAAGTAGATGGTATTTTTCTTGTGTTGCAGATGCAGAAAATAATGCTGAGTGGTTATGTGCCAAGCTCAAGGTCAGAGTGCTAGCCAAAGATCTGTTAGAATTAGAAAAAATGGGTTACCTGCAGAACATGTACTCTTAAACAATAGGCTGTGTTACAAAACATAGGTTGAGGTGCATATTGTTTATTTCAGAGTCACATATAAGGCGAAGAATTCCAGAAATTGGAAATCGGCAGTGTAAAATGGGAGAGTCATGAGGGCACAGCATATTTGTTGACCATCTTCTGTAGCTGGAGTCTATGATACAAGGTGGAGAGAGTGCTAGGAAGAGAGGCCGGAATATTCAAATTTGCATTAAATTTGGTTCGACTAATAGAAGAGCTTTGATGCTTTGCTAAGGAGATTGCAAGATTGTCCTGAATAAATCTGCCTCATTGATTTCAAGGTCAATCAGACTGGTCAGCAAGCAGTAAGGACTTCATCTACCAAGGTCAGAAACATTTTCAAGGAATCCGTATGATTATGGCAGCCATTACAATAGAGAGATAATTCAGGAAGGTCCAGTATCTGCCTTTTATAAAAATAAGTTCTTACTGTAGTTTTGCAAAGTCCATGTTGGACATCTTCAAAATTTTCAAAGGAGGTAGAGGCAGGGGGAAAACAAAATTAATTTTGATTTGAAAGTAAATACAAGTTGTGTCATGTATTTGAGACATAGAAATTGCTGCTCTAGAACCTAATTATACTGAAAACCCTGTGAGAACGAGGCTTGTAGCCATGCTGAGAACTATGGAAATAAGCATAGAAAGAATATACATATAAATAAGCAAGGGCCAGAATCTCTGAGAGATACAAAGCTGTATAACCTATGACCTGGCTTTGAGGAGTTTGTGATCTGGGTGAGAGACAAAATGTGAAGAGCCGTATGGCAAAATACCAGGATAAATGACAGAGTTATATATTTTAACTGTTTCCTGGAGTAGATGGAAAACTAGTGGTCTACTGGGTTTTGGAGTAGTAAAAATTTAATAGTAAACTGTAGAAATCATTTACTCGATATCTAAAATAGGCCTTCACTTACTAAAATAGCACAGTATTTTAAATCAGTGAGGTGTGATTTTCAATTCTGCTTCAGCACATATTACCTGTGTGAACTTCTACACATTTTTGACTCCTGAATTTCACTGTCCAGTCTGTAAAATATAGTCAATAGTTCCCCAATCACAAACTGGCTAAGTTCATATGAAATGATGTGTATAGAGTTTTAGTGGTCAGCACGTGAGAAGCCTTCATTAAATCATAGCTAGTATGATGATGACCATGACAATTATATGACAGTTACTGTACTAGACACTAGAGATTTAAAGATGAGTGACAAATAACTCCTTTGAATTTGGTAATGTTTCCGCACTGTTGCTAGTTCCTACGTGCTTCACCATCCATTGTTGTGTTCATCTCTATAAATAGTCCCTTCATTAATTATTTAAATACATTAGAATGTGACATCTATTTTCTGTTGAGACCCTGATAATATATAATTTCTAATATGGTTTAATATAAAGTATACCTTTAAAATTTTAATATATTTTACATTTAAAAAAAATAATGTTCTCAGTTGTTTATACTTGGTTGAATTGCCATTTTACAATGCTATATGATACTTATTCTGGGGACTTTATTCCTCTGGTACACACAGGTGGACCTCAGCAGGTTCTCTGCACTCCTGGCTGTTGGGTTCCACACACAGGTGGCTCCAAGTCAGCTGAGTGGATGTGGATTACCCAGGGGTGCTTCAGACAATGACCTTTATCTTGGTGGAAGCAATTTCCCAATCATGTTTTGATTCTCCTTCATGGAGTCTACCTTCTCAGTCAGTAGACAAGAAAATAAAGTTAAAAATTTGAAGTAAAGACCTTTAGTTCAGGTTTTAACAACCCTACCATTGCCCTCCTGACCAATTTCTAAAAGCATCAGCTCTGCTTACTCACATGAATTCTGCCCATTGTTCATTGTATGTCAGCTAGCATGTTTCTTCAGTGCTTTCTTAATTAAACTTCCCTGAAAAGAAGATACAACAAGGCCAGATAATAGGATTAAAATATTGCCTTCAGAGTGGTATTTTGTAACTTGCAGATTTATTTATTGGGGCTTCTAGAGTTCTCATAAAATTACTGGGTATCACTTTAACAGGAGAATTGTTGGGAAAATAAAAAGAATGTAAAGAACATGCAAACCATGAGCAGATTACTTAGTTACTCTGCAATGTGGCTTCTTCATGTATAAAACATCACCTAATTTACAGTGTTTCTGAGAAATTAAAATGACAACAAATAAAGACCATGTCAACATGTTGGCACAGAAAAGTTCAACAATTTGGAGCTGTTATTATTATTATTACTATTTTGATAATATAGACTTCTTTATTAACCTTTCATGGAGGCATCTGCTTTGATGTATTTCAAGTATTTTAAAACCCTCAAATGTGAAAGGCAGGAGAGGTCACAGGAACAGAATTTTGGAGCTAGAATCAATAAAGACAACTTATCAAAAAAACCAAAGAGTAGATAAATAAAGTTCCTGATGCTCAATAAATTGGAGAATTAAAATTAATTTTTGGCTATTCATGATTCAAGGACAATCTACTCAAAGTGACCACATTTTCCAAAACAGCAGCGGAAAAGAGGCTACTCTAACAAAGCAGTATGATTGCCCTGGTTCTTCATACACAATATGATACCAGAAGTACAATTTGGATATCCAGCTGTTGAAATTGGAATATCCAGATTTCAGCTATGTAGGGATTTGAAATGTTTAGGACAGAATGTTTAGACCACAACTATTTTGGAATATCCAAAGTCATGGATTCATACCTCTCAGTTAAAATTCTTCATTGGCTGAAAGCAACTGTGACTAAATACAGCAAAAACAAGCAAACAAAAGGATAAAATAAAAATATAAAAGGACAAACAGTATTAAAGAAGATGCTGAGAAAGTAGGTCTCATGAAAAAGGAATCAGGGACACCCTCAGGAAGCTGTGCCTGGGAACTAATGAACGGTTTTCTTCAAGGAATTACCCTGGGCATAGCTCAGATCCAGTTACCTCCCTTACTTGTCACTCTGCTTAAGAATTGTGTTCCTGGAAGAAAAAGCATTTGACCATCATTTAGTCTTAGAGAAAGCGATAAATTATCTGGATTGACAGTCCCACCATTGTATACAATAGAAGGATCATTTGCCAAGGAACTCTTACCAAATTACGGGGAACAGGAAGCAGGTCATCTAAAGCAACCAATGGCAATCAGAGTCACCAATCTTCAAATAGCTCAACACAACCTGTAGTATAATGTAGAAGTTAAAGAGCTAATCTGCTTGCATTCAAATTCTGGCCTTTCCTTATATAAGCAATGTCTCCTTGGATAAATGAAAATTTTTCTTTGTACTTTAATTTTCTCATTTGTAAAATTGGGGTAATATTATTACACATCTCTTAGAGATGAAATTTAGCCCAGTGTCAGGTACACAATAAGGAATTTATATTTGTTAGTTATTATTACCACTGATATATTATTAATATACACAGTACATATATATAATATCAGCATATTCATTACGAAGTACCTATTTAAAAGTTTAGAAGATTGTGGAATAGCTATTTCTTGTCAATAGATTATAATAAATCAGAGTGATGTAATTACAGTCATCTGGCCCTAAATCAGATTGTGCTCAATTTATGCAAATCAGCCAGCTTTTCTTCTAGTTCTATAGAGAAGAAATATTTAAAGTATTTTTTGGAGGCTTTAACTAGATTCAAAGTATTGCCTTATTATTTATGTATTGAGCTGATGCTGATTTATTTCAGAAAGCAAACTTCAGAGCATCAGCATTTACACAATCATTTATATCCCAAGGAATGTCACACATATACGTAACATACATTACAAGATTTAATTGGGGCTTACAATATTAGCCTAGAAACAATAAGAATCCATAAATTCACTAGTCATTAATCATTACTACCCTTTTAACAATAAACTTGACAGAATGGATTGTCATATAGGAGTTAATTTTCAAATAAACTTGATTATATAAAACAATACAAAAAGTAAAAAAAAAAACACATTAGACAATCTGAATTTTTCAGCAAATTTATTTTGTTGACTTATTTTTTGTAAGTTCTGTGGAATCCTTACTTCTGGTCTTGAAACAAGAGCCTCCTTTGCTGGCTTCCAAATTCTTAGCCAGAGCTAAAGTCTTTAAGTGTCCTTGCCAAACAAAATCAAACACCTGTCTCTAGAGTTATAGGCCATATTCCCACTTTTTGAAACCTCCCCACCATAGTCACAGTGTCAGCCCCATGAGCTACTCTCTCCCTTCCATTCAGAAAGGCAGTATTTGGAGGAGTAGCATGGAGGGTTACCATTGAGTTACTTACATCAGTTATAGTTAAATCATAGAAACAAAACCGCCTTACTCTAGAATAAGGAATTTATTATAAATTTGTGTCTTACACAAGCAAAAATCCAAGAAAAATTCACTAACCAGCCCCAGCACTGTAGAACAAAATGAAGCAAAATAAATCCAGGGGGTGAAGTGAATTTACCTGAACACTTATACAAAAATGAAACTTCAACAGGTGAAAACTATGACATGTATTCCAGAAGTAAAGGTTGATTTTAAATAGACGTCAATAGCCCTAGGAAACGATGATAATTGAAAGATTCTTTAAAGAATGGTTATAAATTGGTGATGATTGAAATTCAAATGTGAATATTCCTTCTAAATTTTGACTCTAAGAATAAATCTGAGGAATGCATTTTTCCCCCTAATTTTCACTAATTTACACTCACAAATGGAGAGATATAATAGGAATAGGAATTTGGCTCTTGATAACATCTTCCTGAATCTCTGCTATAGCCCTACACAAAGTCTCATATTCTCCTATGGGCTCTCAGGTGTATGCACAGTCACCTTCCACCAGGTGCTGCTGCTTCTCTGACAGTTATACACAGGACTCTGTTGGATCTAACTAGCATTGGCCATCTTCTTCCAGGCACCTGGTGAGACGGTCACATCCAATGGCCACATTTCAGTCTCTGCCTAGATGACCTGAAAGAAGTCATTGAGAGGTTCAGTTGCCTAAAGTGAGGTGAGAAAATATTCCTTATTCCCATTTTTGTCTTTTGCGTTACATTCTGTGAGAGGGATTCCCAAGTAGGGATGATGTATTCTCACAGTTCCTTACGAAAACATGTCTTTCTGCTCCTATCTGTAGTTATCTCTCTACCGCTCAGATACCAGAATAAAGGGATGGATTTGGGAACAGATCACATTAAGCCTCTTCATTCTATACTCATCTTTTCCTCAGTACCCTTTCTGCTAACAATGTTTAATTCTATGAAGCAACACAATCCATTAGAAATGGAATGTGAGTGAGAAATATAGTTTAAAATTTTAGTTTTTAAACTGTTAACTTTTCCCTAAAACTATAAAGAGAAACAGGTGAAATTAATTTAATAATACATTTAACTCATTATATCCAAAGTATTATTGTAGCATTTAAAATATAAAAGTATAAAATTATTAATGATATATTTTAATCTTTTGTACTAAATTTTTCAAATCTAGTATCTATTTTATATTTATAGCACATCTCAATTTGGACTAGCCACATTTCAAGAGCTTAACAGTCACACATAGCTAAGGGTACCATACTGGACAGTGCAGCTCTAAAGAGCCAGGAACTTCATTCTTCCTAAGTAGATGCTAAAATAATTTTATTTTTCCATCAAAAATACACTAGATGTAGACTGACATAGCTGAACAGTTTCTAGGGAAATGACAGTGAATGAACATCATTTAATGCAACGTTTATTCTTCAGATAAATGAACGTTTCACTTTTTCACTCTTATATATTGCCTTTGATATCTCTTATTAACGTCAACATATTCAAGGCTCCCAGAGTCATGGGACAAAGATATCTTTAGCTATAGGAAGTACCTGGGTACTCTCATGATTTTCTTTAAAGGGTAGCATATACAGCTCTTCCTACTTAAATTTTCCCACCTAAAAATACGTCACAAATGACAACGTCTACTGGTGCTAAAACATTATTTCATGATAGGGAAATGGCTCTACCAACCCTTCTCAAAATGTGGACACCTAAGCTTTATGGACACCTAAGCTTTATTTTTAGACATTCATGTCTTTCTCTATATGAGCTTAATCTTTCATTTAAGTTTCCAATCTTGTGGCTAGCTGAGAATTAATTTCTTCTATGAAGAGAGTTCAAAGATGATAAAGAATTAGAAATTAAATGAGGACATGAGGCCTTTAAAATAACACTTTTAGCACTGCTTTACAACTATGCCTGTTGCCAATAGGTCATGTCTAACATTAGTGATTTGTTATCTTTAAAGTAATGACTGTCCCCTTTTGTGTAAGTTGCAGATGGTGGAATGAAGGGAAGGTGTCAATTCAGAGACAGAACTATAGACTCTAAAATAAGTGATTTGTATAGTGACATGTATTTGGCTTTTTATCCTTCATACTGTTTTTTTAAGGAAGATGAAATCCCTGCCTTTAGACACTTAGCACTTGCTTGGAGCCATTTGTGGAAAGAGGCACAGATGCCTTCCCTGGCCATATGATCTGGACCTTTAAATTCAATCTAGAGAAATAAACATCCAGAGAAATTTAATTTATTTCCTACTCATATATATTTTACTTTCATTGTGCAAAAAAAAAAAAAGACCTACGTTGCCAGCTCTTTCTAAAGTAAAGAGCAGTGTATATTGCTATTTGCGTCCTCACAGGGTGATTTAACGGACACTAAGCAGCACGGAGTGCCCTCCTCAGCAGAAGAGGGGAAAGCGAGCTAGGTAGCATTGTCGGAGCACAGCTGGGTGGTCAGGACATTGGCCAATAATTACGAGCCAGTGAAAAAGAATGGATTCTAAATGTGAGGATGAAAAGACCAAGGCCTTGGGGATTGGGTTTCCAGACACAATTAACATAAATGGAGAGACAGTTTTGGATTGGCCAAAATACAGGAGGAGACATGTTTTGAGGCTTTTGGTGTGTGAAATGTCTGCAAAAGCACTTGGATGCCTTTCCTCCCAATTCTTTTGCAGCTGCCCTGTGCTATTATTGCTATTGTTAATAATAACAACAGTAATATTTTCCATAGTACCTTTCTCCTGAAGTCTTTAGAACATCAGGCAAAAGGATCCCAATTTTATGAATAGCACTTACCTTATTAATAAGCATTGCAAAATGTCAAATGAGTGAAAAACAATAAGGTGTTAGCTTCTGAAAGGAAACAAGGGAGAAAGAGATGATTTAGAACAAAGCGAAATGGAAATGGCAAGAGGAGAAATGATCTGTTAATAGCTGGTAATCGTAGAAGACAAAACCAGGCTCCTTGGGCCAAGCTTTTCTGGGAAAACTCAGACATGTTACTGAATAGTCATATTTGAAAGCCATCACATATGGCATTTTTCAAATTGAAAGATGTAACTTTTTATTTCCTCTTAATTCGAGCTCTAAACTTAGGCCAAATGTTAAAGATACCATAACCCTAATGTAAACCGGAAGAGAATTGAATATGAGAACTACTCACAGAGATCTAAAAAAAGATAAAACAGATAGAAAGAGAACAGTTTTTTGAAGAAGGTCATTCCAGCTTGCGTTACGTAGCATTTTCCCTAGCCATCTGAGATTGACTATTGGGGTGCTACCTGCTTTTGTCCTTGTCTTAATTTTTAGAGTTATACATACTGTGCTGGATAATAATAGACAACATTTATTGGATGGCTACTCTATGACAGCAACTTTCCTAACCATTTTACGTGGGTTATTAATTCACTATCACAGCCTCAAGAAATAAGTAGCATTATGATTCCCCCATTTTTTTCAGATGAGAAAAGCCAGAAACTAAACAGTTAAATGACTTACGCAACATCATGGCTAGTAAGCTGTATAGCTACAATTTATGTCTAAACAGCCTGACTCCAAGCCCTATTTTTTAACAACTGCACTATCTGATGAAAGTTTAAAATGAGGTAACCAGGAACTGAAGAAATGTAAATGGTTAGCTGTAGCTTTCTACAGATGCTGCATCAGAGGAAACAAGTTAATCTATACTAGTCTCTATCTCAAATAAGTAAAACTCTATTTGCTATCAAAATCAAGTGACATCCCGTTTTCATTCCTCTCTGTACTTCCTTTCACCAATATTTGCTCCTTCCTTTCCATTTACCTTAAGTTCTATATCACACCACACTATGACTACATTCATATGAACTCTAGATATCACTCAATTATATTGAGTCACATTAAGTCCTTAAGGTAAACTAAACGTATTGTACTCCTTTAAAAAAATTAAAACAAGCGCCTGCCGAGTGGCACGGTGGTTAAGCGCTGGCCTTGGAAGCCAGCGGCCCCGGTTCGGTCCCACGTATGAGGGCCAGTGACACTGCCCTCAAAAATAAATAAATAAATAAACAAACAAACAAATAAATAAATAAAATAAAATAAAAAAATTAAAATAATGATTTCTGAAACCAAGTAGAAATTAATAATGTGAAAGCCTTACAGAAATATCTATAGTAAGAGGATTATATGTTCTGATATCAAATGAGAGCACAACTCAAATGAGATTTGCCCACGTATCACACAGTTTGATGCAGCCTGCATCAATTTATTATCACAATTCTAAATCGCCTTATTGTCAGGCTGAAATAATTATCAACTAAGAGATGAGAAGGGTCTAATAGAAGTTTGGAACTCTCACAATCAATACTGCTTGGCATAAAGTCCCACTGGGGAACAATGAAAAATGTACTTGCTAGATTTCTAACAATAGGTCAGGTTATTGCCATGGCATTTCTGACTAATGCAGGTGCTTCTGAATTGAGCATTGAAATAGATGCTGTTCTCTCTGTAGGGCAGTTGTTTTTGTTTCTGTTTTCTCAACATTATTTGGGAAGAAGAATAGGAATTAAAATTAACAGCTTGCAACCTATGTTTTGACTTTCTCCTCCTACATAAGCTTCTTCATTTTACAATAATTAAAATGAATGTGCTGCTTTCTTATTGAACCAAAGTTTTCTGTTTAGTCCAACTATAGAAATATAGTCCAGGAATAGAAATATAATACAAGAAATCAAGGATAGGGAGACTTGGGGGTAATTAAATATCTTTCCAAATTTACTCAAAGATTCCTAGAAGTTATGGTTAAATATTAGTGTAGCAAATGCTAGAACCTGTCTGTCTGTCGCTTAAATGTTAAAGACAAAGAAAGCTTTGGGAGTTAACTCGTGTCTCTTTCAGGAATATTCACAGATGAAAAGAAAAAGAAAAAAAAAAGAGGCAATAGATGGCTTGAAAGAGTTTTCACTTTTCTTTCAGGCAATGTGGAGTCATTGAAGGGGTTTAAACAGAGAGCTTTGGTCCTAAGTTAGTTTTGGAAAATTCACTTTAGTGGAAGAAGGATTAGAGAAAGTTGAGACCAACATCGGAACAAGTTAGGATACAGTTGTATTAGTTCAGTCATTCTCAGTGGGGTGGCTGATTTTTGCCCCACTGGGGACAATTATCAAGATCCAAAGACATTTTTGGTTTTCACAACAGCGGGGAAGAGAGGAGTGGATGCTACTGGCATCTATTGGGTAGAGGCCATAAATGCTTTTAAACATAATAAACATGCACAGGACAGCCTGCCCTAAGAAGGAATTATTTGGACCCAAATCTCTACAGCATTGAGGTTGAAAAATCCTTTATTAATCCATGCAAAAGATAAGGGGCTGACACAAAGATGTGAAAGTAGAAACATGTTTTTGAGATATAATCAATCAAACCCAGTGTCTAATTAAATGTGATCAGTGAGAGAAATTAACTGGTCTTATAATGGATATTAGGCATGGGTGTTGGAAGATTTGTGGGGATAAATGGTACTTGCATGCAAAAGAACAAGGAAGTAAGTACAGAAAGAGGGAGTTTCAATAAAAAGTGATAGGCTGGGAACAGGACATAGAATTTGAAATGCCCAAAAGACATCTCATCTGCTTCCCATTAAATTTTAGAAGTCTGAAAAATGAAAATAAAAGTCTATTTTGAAGATACAGACTAGGAAGATATCAACAGATGGCAGTTGGAGTTGTGGGAATAGATAAGATGCCAATGAAAAAGGGTGTGGGTGTGGAAAGAGAAAAAATATTGAGGAAGGATGCATGGAAAGGCATAGCTAGAGGCTGAGAACACGTATTTGGAGATCTGGAAAGAGCATGTATTCAATTAGCACAACTGCCAGCCGTGAATAACCTTAACTTTGAGCATCTGCGGACTTCCTAAGTCCTTGTATTCTTTTTTTTTTCTTTTTAATTTATATATACATATACATATATATATATATATATATTTACTTTTCAATTGCAGTTGACATACAATATTACAATAGTATCATGCATACAACATAGTGATCAGATATTTATAAAACTTACAAAGTGGCTACCCTGATAAATTCAGTACCCATCTGACATCATACATGGTTATTACAATACTATTGACTATATTCCTTATGCTATATTTTACATCTCCATAACTATTTTGTAACTGCTTCTTTGTACCTCTTAACTCCTTCCCCCTGGCAACAGCCTCCTACCTGGCAACCATCAAACTGTTCTCTGTATCTATGAGTTTGTTTCTGTTTTATTTGTTCATTTACTTATTTATTTATGTGTTTAATTCCACATACAAGTAAAATCATATGGTATTTATCTTTCTCTGTCTGTAAGTTCTTGCATTCTTAATAATTATTAACCATACAGAAATTCCCTTTATGTGAAAAGGGGAAACAGGGATGTAGAATTGCTACTAGACATACATACATACATACATACATACATACATACATAAACATACATACATACATACATAATATTCAAGAGAAATTAATGTGAACATCCTTTAATAAATGACACTTGCTACTGAAACTTCAGCAAAAAGTAGAAGTCATAAAAATTGTGGGATTAATTAATTATAACTTATAATATAAGACTTGATAAAGTTTCATGATTGAATGTTAGGTTTTAGTAACTTTTTATTTAAGCCAGCCCCTGTTTTTAAGAATGCTAACTTAATTGCTCTGTGAGAAATCTCTATATTTTATTGCAGAAAATACATAAAGTCTGGTAGAGTATTCAAATACTGCTCATATTTTGTACCTCTGACCAAAATTAGTTTCCCAGTTACTTTAGCAAAATAGTCAGGAAATAATTAAGGATATGACAATATATCTTGAATTAATGTATTCATAACTGAAATAATAAAGATCATGTAAAATAGCTCATTCAGTAAGAAATAAATACAAGTTGTGTGTATCTTCTGTCACAGATATTATTACTCTATTTCTTGGTAACATCTGTCTTACCTAAGTTTATTCTCTAGCAAGTCATACAGTGATACTTTTTACTCATAAATACGTTAGCATTGTTATGTATAACTCAGATTGAAAAAAAGAATTTGCATCAAATTTGTTATTTTGGGCATCACACTCTAGCACATATCTGATGTGCCCACTCCTGCTTCCAAATTCTAAAATGTGAGTCTAAACAAGTAAGTTATATCTTCATTTATGATAATGATAATGCCATCATCTCAGTCATTTATGAGTCTGTTTTTTTGTTTTGTTTTGTTTGCCCAAGAGAATGTTTATAATTCCAGTTGCTCCATATTGCTCTTGAGAATTTGTCTTTATAGGTTGAGTTTTCTCCTGGTAGGGGGTCAAATTTTTCTTGCCTCTTTGCATTCTTGTTAATATATTTTTGGATGCCAGACATTGTAATACTGCATTATTGTATATCTGTAATATGTTGCCTTCTTTCCAAGAATACTGACATTTATTTAGCAAGTAGTTAAGTAATTTGTGGATCTGCCTGATATTTTTGAGGCCTGTTTTTTTTGGGGGGTCATGCTTCTGGTATAGCTCTACTCTAGGCCTCCTTTAATCCTACTACTAAAGTATTACTTTTTAAGAGTCTATACTGAATGCTTTGAGTTTTCACTAAGATCTTTGCAATCTGCTTTGTTGTAACTTGTGTATCCCCAAATCCTATGGAGGCACTCATTATTGTTCAGCTAATACATGTTTGGTGATTATCCTCCAACTAGATGGAATTTCCTTCCATGCCTGTGCAGATGAATGTTCAGCAATAGACTCAACATTACTCCTATGCAGATTTCTGGAGCTTCTTCTCTGTGTACTCTCTTCTCTTTTCATACTCTGTCTCCCAGATTCTAGCCACATTAGCCTCCCTCAGCTCTGACTTCTTTGATCTCATTTCAGCAAGGCCCTTCTTGGTTCAAGACCCAGAGCCTGCCTCCAGGCAGAAAACCAGGGGTATCATGGTGCCTATCTTGTTCATTCCCTTTTCTCATGGATAACAGCCCTGGGCTGCCTGTTTCCAATGTCTGAAAACAGCCCTTGCCTATATTTTTAAGTTTTCTAGTTGTTGGTGGTAGGAGGACATATCCAGGACCAGTTACTCTCATGGTGAGAAACAGATTTCAGAACTGCTTTTTAAGAACTTATTTTTGAACATAAATAAAATAAAAGTAAAACTGCAATTTTCTAAATATGAATGGTAAATAATAGCAGCTACAAAAACATCAGGTAAGCATTTTTTTAATGATCTTATAAAAAAGAAAATATACAAGGATATGTTCAACTTTACTGTGTCAGTGCAATTTTCCAGATTATGATGTGCCCTGCTGATAGAGAGAAATGATAGCACCATTTTGTTTTCCCTCTAACTAACCTTTCATGATGTCCTGATTGTTCACTATTTTTCCCTTCCCCTCTTCTGGTATTTTCAAGAATATACTCAATATAATCATCTATTACTTCATATGTAGGTAGGATGAGTATGAGCAAAGATCCAATAAGATAAAGAAGACTTTGACAGCTACCAACACCTACATTTGAGACAAACAGGCTAGTTATATATAGTACCAGGACCATGGGTAGCAATTCTTGTCTTTGTGATTCACCTGTACCCTGAATACTGTAGTCACATAAACTAAATATTGAGCATCTTTGTCCTAGATGTCTGTTCTGTTACTCACTTACCAACGGCATGTGAAAGAGGAACCATGGTTATAACCATAGTATAATGTTTGTAGTTTTTCATCAATCAATCAGGCAGATGCCTAGGTACTAGAATCTGAATTTAATATAGAGAACCAGTAGAAATTCTTCCTTGTTATAGACAATATTGATTTAAGCAGTTTAAGTTATCTCTGCCTATAATTAGGATTTAAGTAGTATAAATTCTATAAGTTTGACAACTACAAAAAGGAAATTTGATTTTCTTTTTCTTTTGCATTTTTATTTAAGACAATTGTTTTGAACCCTTGCTACACATTAAAATCACTCATGGATCTTTTTAGATATACCTATACCCTGATGTTTTCCTCTTAGAGATTCTAGCTGAACTAGGATTAAGTTCAGGTATAGTTTTTGTTTTCTTAATCCCCAGGTGATTCTAAAAATAACACAGAGTTGAGAACCACTCAGATTGTGTTCCATGGATCAAAAACACTGGCATCAACTGGGGGGCTTTTCTGAAATGCAAAATCTCAGGCCCCACCAAAGATCTACAGAATTGGCATCTGTATTTTAACACTATCCCCAGATGATTCACATGCACATTTAAATTTTATAACATTCTATAATTGACAAAGATATATTTCTTAGCTTTAAGGAATTCTGAACATAAATGGTAGAGCATTTAGACCTGTGATAATCCCAAATTAGGCCTAGCATCATAATCACATGCTCTTTTTAAGGAATGTAGATTACTATACAAAATGCAATAGTCCCATACAACCCTGGTCAATCTGTTCCCCGAAGCATAAAGCTTAGGTATCTGAATGTTTATGATATGTTCCAGGTGGTTCTGAAAATTAGAGAAGTTTGGGAAATAAAGTAAAATTTTCAAACATTTTGTTTGAAACCAGAAGTCCTAACCAGGCAAAGAAAAAAGTTTGGTCATGAAAATAATAAATGGTAGATATATTTATTTTCTTACACACAAATTGAGGATACTGTGATAAAAACAATTTGATATAAATTTCATATTTTTTTGTTAAAATAAGCTTTATACTTTGGATATTTTTTGCTATGAAACAATGAGGAAAACAGATGTATCTGGCCATTTAAAGGTTCTGTCAGTTTAGAATTTTAGGCCATTTCTATGAAATGCAGGGGGCAGTCTAATAGAGGCTGTGCAGTGAAATGGCAGTCTGACAGCAAACTGTGAAAGAAAATTGACAGATGTAGCAAATGTGAGAATGGCCTAATGCTGAGTAGGCTGTTTTGTCGCAGAAAAAAGAGAACATTTCAAAACTAGTTAAGTTAGTTATGAGACTTTAACTAGGTCAAAAACTTATGAGTATTTGTGAATACTTTTAACACTGTAGAGACTGTCAAAAATTTATTACGTAGTTAAATCTTAGGTGTCTGAATCATGCATAGAGTTTGGGGAAATTCTTGCCTGAGAAGAGAGAAGTAGATGAAAATACACGAAAATGGACAGACTTTTCTCTATATAATTAGAAGTTTTTATAAAAGTTTTTACCATTTCTTTTTAAACTAACAAATGGCTAGAAGTCATGAAAACTTTCCTGTTATATCTCCATATCCAATCTATCCTGACCAGAAAATATGAGATTGGAATTTAGAAAACCTGGGATTGAGTTCCAGCAAAGGCACTTACTATATGCCATTTGTCAGATCACTTAACATTTCTGAGGCTCTCTCTCCTCATCAATAAAATAGAAATAACAGTACCTCTCCTGTTGGGACAACCATGTCTGATACCTTCTCTCACTTGTGGATAACAACCTGAGGATTATAGTAAAATCTTTAGTTAAAAATCTCAAAATAAATAT
The DNA here is from genome assembly GCA_033961575.1 of Aselliscus stoliczkanus. Classification (NCBI taxonomy): domain Eukaryota; kingdom Metazoa; phylum Chordata; class Mammalia; order Chiroptera; family Hipposideridae; genus Aselliscus; species Aselliscus stoliczkanus. The sequence continues at coordinate 159,458,463 of CM066728.1, forward strand.
AAAGGCCTCACACAAATATAATGGAATTACACACCACAGATAAATTTTACTGAATTGGTTCCTAAGGTAATAAAAAATTAGATACTACAGTGTGGTGAGAAAATATTCAATTAAGGTCATAAGCATATTAATCCCATGACACTTGGCAGACTGCAAGAAATACAATTTGGGATATATTATGGTAATGTACAAAAAGAGTCAGGTTAGATTTTTAAGCTGCTAAACCTTTACAGATATTTTTTTCACAGTAGCATATTTTATTTGATATTAATTGATTTATTTAGTCATTAGTTCAACAAATTAATTTTGAGACCATACTGTGTATCAGACACTATACATATATACAGTGTGAAAGATTCAGTAGTCAAAATGACATTTAGGTATTTAGGTGGAGAGGACAAATAACAAATGAACCAATATGGTAACACAATATGATACTGCATAATAAGAAGAACATAATTCAATGTATCATATACAACTGAAGATTATATTACATGTTGTGAAGAAAATAAACCAAGTGGTTAGCTAGTAACTAGGAGGGTCATCATGGGTAGCACTGTTCAGGGAGATACTACTGAGGCCAGTAGCATTTGAACTTTCCTAATCTGAAGAATGAAACTATGTCAGCCATGAATATAGGTGCCAAGGAAGTATTCTTAGGTGGGAGTAGCGGTCAGTGAAGTTAGAATATGGGGGAGAATGGTATGATTTGAGGTTAGAGAATAAAATAGAGCTCCAATATACAGGGTCTTGTAGGCTATGGACAGTGATTTGGATTTTTATTTAAAAGCAAGGGGAAGCCACTGAATAGTTTTGGGCAGGAGGAAAGCCAATATTTATAAAGCCAAAGACTGGACATCATCCAAAGGTCCATAACTAGGTGCTTGCTTCAATAAATTATGGGATATCCACAGAATGGAATACTATGTAGCTCAAAAAAAAGGGATGAGAACCATCTCAATCATGGCGATAGTGTGATATCTAGTATGTACCATGACTGAAAACAGCAAGATGAAGAAAAATGTGTACACTATGCTATCATCAGCAAGAAGGGGGAAAAACACGAATGCACACACATGCACACAAATATGCCTATATAGAAAAAGGAAGATAAACTAAAAACTAATTTAAACAATAAGTTACCTAGAAGGGGAGGAGGATACTGCACTGGGGGAGATTTGGTTGGAAATGAGATTTGACTGCACTGCACCTTATTTTGTAGTTTTGATTTTGTAATCAAGTGAATGTTTTTATAATAATATAACAAAACAAATGTAAACAGAGACAAATCATTAAGAATTCAAAGCAAAAAAAAAGAAGAACTGGGCCAGCCGAGTAGTGCATTCGTTAAGAGCTGGTTTTGGGATGCCAGCAGCCCTGGTTCAGATCCCACATACGAGAGCCAGTGACACTGCCCTCTTCAGCTAACAACAGTTCCACCTGGAGCTGGGCTGTGCGAGCCCCGGTGACAGTGTGGGCTGCAGCCCCTGCTGCAGTGGGCTGCCATAGGCTACAGTGAGTGGCCGGCAGCCAGTGTGAGTGGCCGGCAGCCAGCGTGAGCTGCCAATAGCCGCGGTGAGCCACCATCCAGAGGCCGGCGACCGATCTGCCTCATCCGTGAAGAGCGCAATGATGAAACCAACATGGGCCAGTGAAGCAACGTCCTCCGCAACTAGACTGAAGAACAAAAACGACAGCAACTTCTCTGTTCCCCTTCCCCAAATCCCCAACGCTGTTCCCCTCCCCCAATTCCCCAATAAAATCTTTTAAAAAAAAAAAGAACTACATATCAGGAGGCTACACCACACAAACAGTCATTATATGAAGTGATTTTACACTTGATCCAGTCAAAAGGCTGAGAAGCAATTACATCAAGTGATTTTAAAACATAGTAATTGGTACATCTCCAGTGGGATATAGCCTAAGGACAAAACCACTGCAAAGATCTTAAACTATTTCTAGTAATCATATTGTTATTCTAGAGCTGTTTGTGCATATGTGTGTTTATATTTGACAAACAAATCACTTAATATGCATATACACATACTAGGATGAGCAAAAAGTACTTATACTACTGTTATTAGGATCCAACATTTTCACCATAAGAGAAAAGATATGCAATTAAAAGACTAATGAAGTCAAATTAATATTGAAATTAGAAATTGAATCTGAACTCATGGTGTATTTTGTCTTCAAATTTTTCTCAGAGATGTCCAATGAGAAAGTTGAGAAAGACCAAGCAACACAGTAGCAGTGAGCATCATTAGCACTTAAATTCAGATCTTTAAATATCATTTCAAATTACTAATTGAATTACGAGTAGAGAACATTAATATGACAAACCCTTAACCTGACCACTGTTAACATCTCAAAAGGAGAGACAACGAGAGATTGTGTGACTTGATGTATTGCACTAAGAAATACACATATCACCTATGAATTACTCTTATGATAATATAAACCTGAATATCCTCTAGTCTCTAATCTAACTACCAGGTTTCAGAAAACATGAGTCAGAGGAAAATGATAACAAACACCATCTTAAAGGACATTCAATTACAAAAATGTCAAATGAGGAATACTCTACAGATCAAATGACAGGTCTCTTAAACATAATTTGGAAGAGGGTAAAAGAGGAATTTATTAATTAAAAAGAGACAATAAATAATCAACGAAACACATGTGTGAAACCTATTGTATTTGGAATTATTAAATAAATTTTAAGATAATCATGAACATTGATTAATCATGAATAATAAAATCATAAATTGATAGAATTTTGTAAAAAAAAGTACTAATATTTCAGTAATATATACTGAAATAGTCACACATAAAATGATGTGATATCTGAAATTTGCCTGAAAGTACTTCAGTGTGTGTTTGGGAAGGGGAATCATGTGAAATTACAGTTCAAACAATTAGTAATTGATAATTATTTTATCTGGATGATGAGTACATGGGGATTCATTGTACAATGCTCTCTACTTTTAATACATTTACATTTTTTCATAATGACATTTAAAAGAAAAAAAAAGAGGCATGTAAAGTTCTCATTTACATATAGAAACTTTTGAAGAGGGGGCATAGCTGAAAGCAGGAAGACCATTTAGGAGGTTACTGTAATGAGGCAGAAAAGAGATGATGGCAGTTTATATTGCAAAGGAGCAATAAAGGTTAAGAGCTAAAAGGATTTGATACATTTAGAAGTAGAGTTAACAGTATTTCTAATTGATTGGATTGGAGGTTGAAGGAGAGGAACCATCAAGAATACCTCCCAGGATTTCTGCTGGAGACCTGGGTAGACAGTGATGGTTCTTGCTGAGATTGAGAAGACTTGAGAAGTGGGGGATAGCCACATGGAAGTTTGAGCTGAAAAGAAATCAAGAGTACTGCTTGGAGCATTTTAAGTCTGAGACATCTATACACACCCAGATGAAGATAGAGCACAAGGGAGAGATCAGTCCTTGAGATACACATTAAAGAATCATCGACATGCAGACATGCAGATAGCGTTTAAAGACATAGGACTAGATAAGAACACCTATGGAGAGAATAGAAACAAAAAAGAAAAGCCAGATAGAGCCCTGAAGGAACACAACATTAGATGTCATGCAGAGCAGAAGAAACAAAAGAGCCAGAGAACAGGGTGGGTACAGAATGAAAAGCAGAGGTGCAGCCCAGTTTTCCTATTGTAATGGCATTATATTTTATAGTTCATTTATAGAATATAATAACTGGATTCTAATAACTGGACCTATTAATAAGCAAATGAGTCTTGCTCCTTCAAAACCAATGTGGAAAGGGAGTGCACACATAGCTGTCTATTAAATGGTGCACATGTAAAGCTCTGATTACAAAGGCAAACAAGCCACAGTCAAAACAAAGAAGCCTCTTGGAATGTGACTGGGTAATCATCATGCTTTGATAACTTGATAGAAGAACTGAACATTACAAAACTAACTAGTACCCATCGGGGTACATATTTATATTCAGTTTACTTAAAGTCTAAGCCAACAAATGTAAAGACATTGAGCACTGAGTTTCCCTTATATTTCCCCGAATTCAGCGAGAACTGATTAACCCATTTAGAAAGAGCTGAACCTATCTTTATATGTAGCTAATTATGTTCTAATGTATACATTCAGCAATGCCATGAGGCTGTCCATCTGCAAACTGCCAGAAATAAGCTGTCCAAATTCAGAGAACAGCTTATTTTAAGGCTTCAAAATGACACTGATTTAAAGATTACTCTTGCTGATTTGATAAACTGTAAGTTGAAACAATTACATTAATGTGGCACGTCTTAATGCCAATGAGTTTTTCCAAAAAGATAAAAGAAAGAAAAGACAAAAAAAGGAATTGCCTTTAATTTGTATGTGCTGACAGAATAAAGGGTGATTTCTGAAATTCAGTCTTGCCACTTTAAAAGTGCTGCACTAGAATCAAGTTGGTGTAAAAGGAAACTGTTAACTGTGAACCTCACCTGGGTGAGCGACTCCTTCCAGGACAATGTATAAGGACAAGAGGTTCCAAGCATTGGGAAAGGAAAGCCTTTTTTCAAGTGCTCTGCTGTAGTCATCTCTTTACCAACAGCTGGTAAAAATAGCAAAGGAATAGGGATGCAGTTAAAAAGTTAGGCGGATAGTCAATTCCTACGAATGACCCAAGTGGGAGGCAAGGCATTACTGAAGACAGGGAGGAATCATCAGTGAGGAGCCCAGGAAACAGAGAGAAGCACAAGACCATGAAGCAAGGCAGAGGAGAACGAATTTTGAGAATTCTGAGCCTTTTCCAGGGCAGTCCTTTGACAGGAGGCCTAGCTTGATCCTCCAGGAGCTGAGGAGGATAAGATACTAAGGGCAGGTCCGTTGCACTCTCTGGGCAGCCAGCCAGGTTGGACCAATCCATTCTCTTAATGGCCTTCCTTTTTCTCTCCCCCGCCCCTCCGCATTCAGGACCGGTCCTTTTGTATTTTCCTAGTGTTTTCAAAATGGAGAATATATTGCTGGTTTCATTCTTTCTTAGTCTATACCACAGTTTCAGTGTTGACTTCATTAGAGCAGCCTCTATTTGTCACCTCCACACACAGCAGAAATGAGAAAAAACAGTCTGCTGATAATTCAGAGCACAGTGAATTCTTGTTTAACATCTGTGTTTATTTTAAAATACACTGGAACTTTTTTAAATTTTATTTTAATTAAAAATTGTTTGGATATAGGTAGATCTAACCTGCATCTGTATTTGGGTTCTGCATTTTTAAACAGTTCTATTTTCTTTGTTTCTTTTTATAACAATACTGAAAGGGAATGGATCAGGGCCAGTCTTAAAATACAGGGTTGGCAGCTCTTGGAATTTCAAAAGCAGTACAGTTGTAGCAAGGTTTCTAATGGGGTGAATACAAAGCAAGAAAAAATTTTATAACTTTAAAGTTTTATCCACAGAAAGACTATTTTTAAATAAATGTAAATAAATGAAAATAGGGGATATTTCTGGTTTGAACATACATGGCAATTTAAAACAATAAAAATTTTCCAACTTATGAAACAGTTTATCCTAAAGTTCCCCAAAGAGAGCTCAATAGCCAACAATAATTGTTCTTTGGAAAAACTCATGAATTATAACAGTTTATAGTAGAAAATAAATAACAGGTCCAAGGTACAAAATACCTTTTACTTTGAATTTCCTGGCCTTCATCAAGTTATTCTTGACATTTAATCACATCTCAATCCTTAAAGCTTAGAATATTTTTTTAAATTGTGAAATAAGTGATAACCTCCAGTCTTTTAGTGATATCTGAGGAGGGGAAATGTGCCAAATATTCACAAATCAAAGCAGCAGCATTTCAAGAAAGAAAAAGAAAGAAAGAAAGAAAGAAAGAAAGAAAGAAAGAAAGAAAGAAAGAAAGAAAGAAAGAAAGAAAGGAAGGAAGGAAGGAAGGAAGGAAGGAAGGAAGGAAGGGAAAGGAAACTTTTGCCGTTTTTAAGCACATTAATGTGGTCGGGTGGGTGTTTGATGGCTGCGAAAGGGACGGTGCATTTCTAGAACTTTCAGCCTTGAAAAGAAGACCTCTGGGTTATCTGGACTGACAAACTAATGCTAAAACAATTCTGTTAAATAAGCCATCATGAACCTCACATGGAAGCTAAAAACCCATCAGAGTGCAGCTCCACAAACAGCCTGGTAGTGTCAAATTGAAGGTAACCTGGGCAAGGTTTTTTAGTCCTCTAATGCTTTCGCTTCCACACACGAAACTGTAAAAATAGGAGCTCTTGGATGCATTAGAGACCTTTCTCCTCTCACTGAATAACACTTTATTGTGCTTCATTCAGTGATCCAAGCCTTGCCACTTTACTCCCATTGCAGCTTTATCTATATAACACTGTGGTGTTTTTTTTCTGATATATCTGTCTAAACAGTCGAAATCTGTACATATTAACATTTCCGGGCAGCAACTCTAGGAGGATTTTCACCCTGGCCTTTTGTTTCCCTGACATAATCTCCACCATAGTTTCTCTCATTTCCAGGTTTGATTTTGATAGCATAGAAGATGTTACTGTGGTGGCCAACAGCTTTGCTTTGGGTTTCTCTTCTCAACTCCAGAAATCATTCCTCCTCTAACAATTGATGGAGTAGAAAGCCTGGGATAATACAGACGTTAGTGTACTGAAATTTTTTTCTGCTTATTGTATTGCACAAGTACTGAAAGATCAGCATGTAGGTGTATGAGCATAATTATATTGGCTAAAATCCTGCATTTTCTACAAAATTCTAGCTTCCTTTTTCTCCCTTCCTCTTACACATACCTCAAAGTTACATACAAAATATTTTTATATTTCATTAAGAAGTGTTTCTCTATAAAATTTTCTTTATTCAGTAGTACACAGTAAAAAGAACTTAGGGGTGAAGTGGATATAACCTAAGTGTCCTACCTTGGACCGGGTAAATAAACTCTTACACTCTGCATAAAATACTATGCACTGTGAAAATGTAATGTGTTATATTTTCTCTTAATAAAAGATTTTCAAGATGAATTAACTGGAATGAACCAAAGGGGCAGAATAAACTGTATAGAATGCCACACATTATAAGAATAATTATGTAGCTATTTATATTCATATGTAGTCTGACATATGAATTAGAAGTATCTAAAAAGCTATTCAGTTACCATTGGGAAGTGATATAGGGAACGTCAGTAGTGGACAAATTGAGAATTCTTATTTCTATTATTTCTTTCTGCCCTCTTTAATTTTGTTTGCCTTATGTATTGTGTTAGAAATTTATGTTAAAGAGAAGGCTTATCTGGATCTTCTGAACATTCTAAGTGACATCTAGCTCAAGTCCATGATTATTGAGAAATGGTGGTACACATAGGATACAGCATGGTAAAATGGAAAAAAACTCCAGAACATTAGATTTTAGTGAACATGTCATTTTATGGCCATGTGTAAATCACTTATCTACTGATTCCTCAGTTGCCTCATCTGCAAAATGTGAATAAGTAGCTCCACCTACTCCACCTTTCATTCAACACTCAATGTTGTGATGGAGATAAAACAATATATAAAAGCTCCTTGTGAATCTTGCAGGGCTGCAGTGTACAGATATGAAATTTTGTGATAGAGATCCTGTTCACTTTCAGATCTCACATTAGGTGAATCTGACTTTATCCCAAGGGTTTCTCATTTGTTCTTACATCTGAGTAGTAAGAAAAACCATGATCACAATAGTATATGCATAATCTAAAATTGAAAAATTTGGTGACAGGTACATAAATAAATAGCCTGTATTAATTTTTCAAAATGTAGTTAATAGGTACATTGTAATAAGTTCACTCCTCATAAATTTTTCTGCCTACATACCTAGAATAATGGTTATAAAAGGTGTTGCATACTAAATACAAAGTATGATCCCAAAACTTAGTGATGTCATATTTGTTACTTAGTTTTCAGATCAGATTTTTAAATAATTATTATTAGTATCATTGTATTAGTAAAGAAAATGAGACTGAATGATGCTAATCTTCTTATCCTGGGTCAGACTCAGATAATCACTGAAGTTTGCGACTCAAATCTGTCTAAATTCAAAGGCTAATATTTTCCTGTACTAAATAAACTATCAGATACTGTATTAGCTGAGACCAAATTTAAACCCAAATCAATCTCTCCACCTCCCATTATCTGTTAAACAACACCACTAACTATATTGTTTACTTTAAGGGGACTGATCTATTTTTAGTGGGACTGTAAATTGGTACCTCCTTTGGAAATCAGTTTAGTAGTCATTTTCAAGAATATTGTTCATACCAGCCTAACAATTCATGTATACTTTTTATGTGAGTACCTCCTTTATCATTTTGCTCCTCCTTTTCCTATTAAATTGCTGGTCCAAAAAAAAAGAACTTGTGGAGGAGCTAAAGGCAATTGTGGATGTGGGGTGTGGAATAACTAGTCTCCCCAAATGATAAGAAATAAGTTCACAGTTGTGGAATTTCTTCTCAAAGCCACATCCTCAGCATCCTGTAGCCTTAGACACCAACAGAGTAAAGTTCCCCCTGAGAACTTTGGGGTAGACTGCGGTAGATGAAAAGAAGCATGGGGCAGAGAGGGGAGAGAGGCTGTGGCCAGGGAGCCAGAGTTCTCACTATGGGAGAAAGAATTTGTAAATCAAAGAAAATTAAGGAGGTAAAATGAATCCTACGATGTCAGTTTGAAATCAGAAGTGTTAACAAAAAATCAGTATTTTTGTGTGTATTTACAGAGAGCAAATAATTAATGAATAGGCTTTGAGAGTTATATGATTACTAGTGTATGTATGCCTGTATACATATGTACATACACACACATACATCGTTCTACAAATACGTGTGTGTGTGTGTGTGTGTGTGTACAGTTGACCTTTGAACTGCATGGGTCCACTTATACATGGATTTTTTCCAGTAAATACTTGTACTGTTTTTCATCGACAGTTGGGAGTCCATGGATGCTGAGCCGACTGTGTGCATTGATCTGCACCAGGAACTTGAGCATCCCTGGAGTTGGGTTTGCAAGGGGGTCCTGGAACCAAGCTCTTACAGATACTGAGGGGCAACTTAAATTTGGGGGGAGTCAAAAGTTATATGCAGATTTTTGACTACACAGGGGTCACTGTTTGCAACCCCCATGTTGTTCAAGGGTCAGTTGTATATACATTTGTATATGTGTCCTTTTTTTTTTCAGCCCTTTAAAAATGTAAATATATGTGTGTGTGCGTGTGCATGCGTGTGTGTGTGCGTGTGTGTGTGTCTGTGTGTGCGTCTGTGTGTGTGTGTATGTGTATCTCAGCTCACTGACCATACAGAGCAGACCTTGGGCAGAGCCCTGCTTTAGACCCAGAAGTAACACTTCCCTTCTGCTCTTGATCTGTGAGTGAGAATTAGTCACATCCCCTCCCCGCCCCATACAAAAGGACTAGGAAATGTGATCGACATGTACGTTCATAAAGAGAATGAGGTTGGTCTACATCTTACCAGTTCTGCCAGCAATACCATTTCCCAGACCTAGAATAGGTTTCCTCTGGCTTTACTGAGAATTCTTTCTGGCCTTGGTTTAGAATAGAATCCTGGTTAAAGACATAGTATCTGTGGCTCCTGACAACCATGGTATTTTTTTTTTCCTATCACTAATTAATGAAAAAGGAAATGATTTACTGGCAAACCAGAGGGAATTACTGTAATCCAAAAGGTTAACCAGGTTTCATGTTCAATTTCTCACATATTTCAATGATTGAAAAAAGAGGGTGAATGAATAAATAGTTTAAAGAATCCACAGGTCTTAATTCATGAACGAGAGAGCACCAGCAGTGTTTTCTCTGGGTGTGAAGCCAGGACTCCAGTTAAAGTGTCAGGGAATCAGGCTGATTAAGCAGCTTTGAACTTTTATTCTCTTTTTTCATCTAAAAGCCCAAGGGAAATCAGCAGATTTTGTGTGGCAAATAAATCCTCACTGACTTCCGAATTAAACAAATGTCAAGGTTAAGTAAAAAATAGGACATTCTAGATAATCATTTCAATGTATATGAAGGGATAAATTTCTATAATAAAAAAATGAGCTCAAATTTTTATAAGTAAATATGTAATTATTTTAAAGGATTTGGTAAAAATTAATTGCCTATTTATTTCTGTTTACTCACATCTTAGCAATTTCAAAGATGAAAGTAGTTTTATAGAATAGTATTGGGACAATCACCAGAGAGGAAAATACTTTGAGAAACTGACAATCAATGTATGTTTGTTCTTTTAAAATATGTTATTTTTTCTCCCGGGTGACAGCTTTTTGCTGTTTTTTGCTGTGCTCTCACAAGGGGCTCTGTACTTGCCCTGCCATCCTCAATAAATGCCAATTGTATGATCTCCAAGGCAGATGACTTTAATTCCACCTCTTTTTCTAATTTTCTCACCACCCAATTCTTGATAGAAAGTCTGAGACAGGAACGTTATACAGCCTTACATAGAGAAATTTTGGGGGAAAAAACCACAAAACATAGTGCAGTTTCTTGGGGCTGGATCTTTGCTATTCTCCGCTTGCTTTGAGTCTGTGAGCCTAACCCAGCGTTACTTTTTGAGGAAGTCTTGGGTGACTGAACTCATATTGCTCCATACAGTTTGCTGTCTATTCTTCTATAATTCTTTTTGGGTTTTTGTTTGTTTGATGTTCTATTTATTTATTTTTTCAATTACAGTTGACAATCCTTTTTTTTTTTTTTAATTTGGTTACATCCTCTGAGAACCCTCAAACGTTCATGTCAAAGGCATTCCATAAAAGGTGCTGTTTGAGGGCAAGGACTGCATCTCGCAGGCATTTGTAATGCTATCATTTTCTAGTGCAGCGGTTTTCACATAATGAAGACTAATAGAATGAGGACAATTTCTTTTCTCATGCAATACTTTAAATTTGATCAGTGCACATGGTTATTGTGCTGCAGTAAATCCTTCCCAATCCAAAATTCTTGTCTTAGCTCTCACCATTCACCTGACTGGGAATGTAACACATGCTCACCTACCCATCCACTTGAATGAAAGCTGTACGTTTCCTTTGAGTGAAGTATTTAAAGTTGTAAAATTAAAATTTCCATGAGTTTTGGCATCTTATGAAATTATATTGTCCCTAATTATATATGTTTATGCACTTGTATATCATACATTGGATATTTATGGCCCTGTCTTCTTCCAATTGATCACTCTTTTATCGATCTGTCTTCCCTAGAATTCCCAGCAGCAATCTTTGCATATAGTAAATATCCAATAAGAATGGATTGAATATATTCCTTCTGAAAAAAATTAAATGGAAAACTTTCTCCTTAATTTATATCCCAAACCAGAGATTCAAATATTTGAATGATTATCTTAGGAATGTCCAAAAATATTATCAAAAATAAGGTAAACAAGGTTTTTCTTTTTTTGAGGGCATGTCCACTGTGAAAAATAATGTAAGTACTGTTATAAAGATGAGATACTATATTAATTACATTCTAGTTCCAATACCCAAGACATTAAAAGATTTTTTTTTATGAAAATAGTGCTGGTCACTTTTTCCCTTACATTTCCCACATGTATTTGCAGAATTTAAATGGATGGATAAATGAATGTAAAATAAAATTTAAAAAAAACTCTTCTAGCTACCCTACATTTCAGAGAGCTTCATCACAAGTTCTGAAGCCAGCTCTGCTGCCATGTGTATACAACTCCTGGCTGGTTAGATCGCTGATAAAATATATGACACCCTTGTCCTCAGAAGGTGCTTTGTACAAAACCGTATGTAAGTGAAATAAGCCAGACAGGGAAATACTGCATGGTATCACTTATATACTGAATCTCAAAAATAAAATAAGTCAAATTCACAAAAACAGAGAGTAGAAAAGTGGTTGACAGGGTTGTTGTGTAGGGGGAAAAATGTTTGAATGGGGAAAATAGAAGAAGTTGATAAAAGCATATAAACTTTTAGCTATAAGATGAATAAGGTTGGAAGGTTGGAGGATCTAACATATAAAATGACTACAGGGACAGCCAAGTGGTACGTTGGTAAAGAGCTGGCTTGGGACACCAGCGGCCCTGGTTTGGATCCCACATATGAGGGCCAGTGACACTGCCCTCTACAGCTAAGATGGTGAACAACAGCTCCACCTGGAGCTGGGCTGCTGTGAGTCCCCAGGATGCATAGCTGCAGCCCCTGCTGCAGTGAGCAGCTGGCAGCCAGTGTGAGCTGCCAAAAGCTGCTGTGAGCGGCCGTCCAGAGGCCAGCGACCATTCTGCCTCATCCGAGAAGAGCAATGATGATACCAACATGGGCCAGTGAAGCAATGTCCTCCGCAAAACTAGACTGAAGAACAAAAGGACAGCAACTTGTCTGTTCCCCTTCCCCAGTTCCCCAACGCTGTTCCCCTCCCCCAATTCCCCAATAAAATCTCTAAAAGAAATAAAAATAAACATAAATAAAATAAAATAAAATTGTATACTTTAAATTTGCTAAGACAATAGGACTTAAATGTTTTTATCAAAAAATGATATAATATTCATATAAGGAAAATGAGGTGATGAATATATTAAATGGGAGGAATCCTTTTACTATGTATATCAAGTCATCATGATGTACACTTTAACTTTATTACAGTTTTATTTGTCAGTTATACCTCAGTAAAGCTGGTGTGTGGTGGTGGAGGGGTGAGGGGGGAGCCAAAACCTATGTAGACAGACCACAAAAGTCACTGAAAGGAGGATGTCACCATAGGAGATAACATTAAAACTTGTCTCTTTTCAGTTCAATGGTCCATGTTCCAATATTATTCTCACAAGATTTCCCATCTCACTGCCTGAGATGTACTGAAAGTTTGGTGATACCAAAAATGTAACCAAACAGAAAAAAAAAAACCACCTCTAAAATAGCAACACAGCCTAATTAGTAGATGTGTTCTGTATGCGTCAGTGAGTTTCAAACTTTCTTTACATTCAATTTATTTGTTGACAATTCAGGTTTTTTGTTTCATTGTTTGTTTTTATGATTTTCATTCCTCTACATTGAGAAGAGAAGCAATCAAAGCATCTTTGCTAATTTTAATCACTGAAGTCACCTCATGTTTTCATGATTTTAAGTGGGGTGGAGATTGTCATGAAATAAATTCTATGACCTTGGTACCTTAGAATGTTTTTCAAAACCTTGAAGCACTACCAAAATGATACAATTGAGGTACAGAGATAGATTAGGACTAAGACTTAAACCTTGCTATTATGTTCATGTCCCTAGGCAAAATTAACCATGGAGAACTTTGCTCAGTTTTTGCTATAATTACAATTTTTTTGAATTTATATCTACATAATACATGTTACTTGTTAATATATACTATTAAATTTTGAGTGAGTTTTTCCCAATAAATTCTTAATTTCTGCACTGCCTAAATATTCAATATTACAGGTATTACCTCAGCAAACAATTCCATCCATAGACAGATGAAAAATTACTGACAGAGACACAGGAAATAGATTCTAAATGGTCAGGATCTGACTGAATATTTACAAGTGGGCACTTATTTTAGTGAAACTGGTAATGTCAACATCCTTATATCTACATACAATAAAGACCTTCACTGTATTATCAGAGACACAAACTCCTTCCACCTATTTAAACCCCTATAGCACGAAGTTTTCTGTTCAAGGCTTCTATTTAAAGTCTTTTCTTTATTATGTTCCTACAGAGATTTCAAGGGTTGCTTCTAGGTCTCTTTCTTCCTACTTCAGTTTGAAAGATCTTACTGGGGTTTCTATTTTTGTGTTCCTTCACCAGATGTCCAAACCATTTAAGACATGGCCTCTAAATCCTTGACAGCTATTTGAAGGTTTATGTTCTCAATTCATTTTGTTTTTTTGCCTGAGTTTGTATTATGTTTTGCTGTGGAGAGAATAAAAGAAACATCTAAGGCATGTCATCTAGGTGCAAGTCACTGTGCTAAGTACTGAAGGACAATAATAATAAGACTTGTTTCCTGCTCTTGAAGAAGTCTGACAAATAGAGGGTAGAATCTATTAGCATTCCTTATACAATCTAAGAAACTGACTTGTATAGTTTAAATTAACTCTCATGACTCCTCTCTGCATTTCTGCTTGTCCATTCAGTTGCAGTGACTTAATTTTATTGTTGTATTTTATAGTCGTACATTCATTACTTTTATCTTAAGGTGAATAGGACCTTTGAATTCCTCTTTACCTACCTCCATCTTACCAGGGCCTCTGGCAAACTTAGAGACCTATCTTCTGGCCTGTAATGTAACTAAGCAAATCCAACAATGCTATCTAATCTAATATTTAACTAAGAAGCTAATGAGCTATTCAGTACCATTTTTCTACCAAATCTAATGTCATCAGTAAATATGTGTACTCCTCTTTCCTAATCTTGGTCTGTGTCAGGTCATTTGTTCAGAGTGATGAACACAAAACGGTAAAAACATTTTTATTGCTAAAACTTTCTTTTTTTCTGTCCCAAGGATTCAGAACAAATGAGTTCATATTTACCTTAAGGTTTGAGTTAAATATCACAAAGGAATATAGTTGTCTTGGATTAGATTTTGCCAAAGTCAGCCTACCCAAATTCAAGAAGTTTATACATATAGTACTTTGAGATATGAGTTGGGTATATAGTTGAAATAATTGATATTAATAGTACTAGAATAGCTATAGACAAAGGATATTTATAAGAAAAAGTGCTCTATAATATGAGTAATTAATATTAATAATAATAATTACAGCTATTATTGAATTTTTTATTATATGTCAGACTCTAAAGCAGGTACTTTATCTAACCAAAAACTTTTGGCTGGGTTTGACAGGAGACTCCAAATACCAGAGCCTTACATGGGAGCCTGAAACTTAAAAGTACCAGTCAGGGTCAGCTTCATGGTCATGGAATTTATTCAGTCACTCAACGCCCCCGTAGGTTTAATCCTCTTCGAGAACCACGTTGAAACTCTTAATAATTTAAATTTGAACTGATATTCGGTACGTGGAGTCCAATGAAAACAGGGAGCATGGTTTGAGCAGAGATACACAACTGTCATCCCTTTTGTCCCAGTTTGCATTTCACCTTTGTGATGCCCAGCGAATACAGAATCCAAGTGAATCCATGATGTATTTGAGTTTCGTGAGACTCACAGTACAATATAAGTATGTTATCTCTAAGACTGAGTAAGTTTGGGAGTGCTCACAGCCCAGAGCGCATGCTTTCTGGTAAAATCAGAACTTGCCTCAAATGCAGAAAAAAAAGGCAGTGGCATTCTAAGAAACTCAAAACTACTAAGGAACCCTGTGGTATCCTTTCTTACTCACGGTACTTCCCTGTATTTTATTTGTCCATCAATATGCTGATAAGGATGAAAAGTGAGAAAAGAGAAAGATAAGGCAACCACTATGATGGGGAGAGAGAGAGAGAGAGAGGGAGAGAGAGAGAGAGTGAGAAGATACTGCATCAGTAAGTATATATGTTAGATAAAGTAATAGAGGTTAAAATTATATTAATTATTTGAAGAGAATTATAAAAAAGGAGCCTAGACTATAGATTCACAAAGATTGAAAAAGATAAATTCCATCACTGTCTGTGTGACTTGGGCAAAGTAGTTTATTTATTTAAGTTAATTCCTAGTTCATAGCATTTCTTCTAAGGATTATCAATAATACTTCTAAGCTGCTAACAATGTCTGATATGTCTTAGACATTAATTCAATTTTCACTTTAATTAGTTTTCATTTTAAAGACAAAAAACACTATTATTTTTTATTCTGTATGTTTTATCCATGGTAAACACTTTTATTGCAATATAGCATTTTTAAGTGAAATATACATATAAATATCAATGCATCATCATAAATTAAGACATTAATTCTAATAAATATTCTGATACATTAAAAATTATAAATATCAGTATATATGTAAAAGACATTAATTTTAAAACAAAGCATTTCATTTATATCTCTGGTAGTCTTAAACTATAACAAAGAGAGACTAATAGCCTTAAGATAGTTCTTTCATATTTAAATGATAACATCTAGCAGCTTTGAAAATCCTTTTATTGTATTAAATATACCTCTGTTGCTAGCCTGCTACTATTCAGATGTTTTGAATTCATTTTATTTGAATCTTCCATGTTCGGTATGCCTATAATTGGTAGGTCATATTCTA
Source organism: Aselliscus stoliczkanus (assembly GCA_033961575.1). Taxonomy (NCBI): domain Eukaryota; kingdom Metazoa; phylum Chordata; class Mammalia; order Chiroptera; family Hipposideridae; genus Aselliscus; species Aselliscus stoliczkanus. The sequence continues at coordinate 159,474,658 of CM066728.1, forward strand.
CAAAATCATATAAATACATTTAATAAGCTGAATTTGGAGTACGTTTCATATAATTAACTTGAATAAAGCCTCTCAATATTCTGAAAAACTAAATAATTAAATAGGTCTGTATTATTATCCCCATTTTATAGATGGAATCATAGGTACAAAGATATTAAGTAATTTTCAGGAGAACATAGATTTAGTCAATAACAAGTATAAATTGGGAGTAATACTCAGAATTTGCATTAGGAGAAAAAGTTCAGCAGAAATTTCTGCTACATCTGTATTCTACATTGAAACTAAATTGAAATTATTGCTGCTCTCATTATTAATATTCATTCAGTATCAAAAATATGCTAGGTACTATAATATACATGAAATGAAATAAACCCCCTAACCCCAGCCCAACTATATATCTAATCCTCCAAACTTATTACTAGTACATCCAAATGGGTTTTTTTTATCACCTTAATTATTTTCAAGAGATGACACCAATAGCAAAGAATGTTGTAAGTTTAATTGCTAAAGATAACACATCTCACATTCACCCAAATAGTACTCAGCTTTTCTCTTAATATAAAAATGAAGGCAGTATTTGAAAATGCATGATATGTCTCAAAAAAAAAATGACTAAGAACACCATCTAAAAATTGGACAGCCCTTATTAGTCCAGTCATTAATTAGAGTTGTGGTCACACACCAAGATGAAATTTTGGTCATAATTTTAAAAAATTATTCTTATTCTATATGGATGAGGTGCTGTGCTAGCCACATTTCATTTCTATAAACAATCATCACAAACGTCTGTGAAGTATACATATGTTACCTCCAGTGTATAGGTGAGGAAGAGCTGACTCTGAAAGGTGAAGAAATATACCTAAGGACACACAGTTTGATGGTAATGGCATAGCTGGTCTTTAATCCAAGTAGTTCCAGTTCTTTCTATTACAACACAGGTACTCTCATATTGTTGTATAATTTTTGACTGATCTTAAACTAAAACATGCTTAAAATCCAAAAATATTTGCACACTGTACACTTCTAGTTTAATTATTAACATTTTTTAAATTGCTGATTTATTTAGGTGTATTTTACAATATTATTTTGTGTTTTCAACTGACATGTTTTTTTCTTTTCTCTGCCTTTTGTAGAATTATTATTCTTAAAATTCCCTTTCTTTTTCTTTCTATTGGTTTGAAAGGTATATATTTGTCACTTTTTAGTGGTTATCTCACAAATTTTGAGATACACATATTAAAGTATAAATTGAAAGCTAATCAATGTCTCTCTTTCTAATATATGAATATACCAGGATTTATTTAATAATCTTTTATTAACTTTACATTATTTCCAAGTTTTCAATATTATAAGAATTCTGCAATGAGTATCCATCTATCGATCTATTGATCTGTCTATATACTCATATTTGCATACTTGTGTGGTCTTTTTTTTAATAGTACAGACCCCTAAAATGTAATAATGTCACAAATTATTTATATTCAAATTTTTTTGTATATACCACATTTTGTTTATCCATTCATCTGTTGATGGCACTTGGTTGTTTCTGAGGCAGGACAGGTAGCTTAGGGAATCGACCCCCTCCAGAATGCTACATGAGGCACCTCACCAGTTATAGTTTTACAAGAAACTGTATCCCACACCTGCAGCTGGAGAAAAACAAGAACCAGTTTTGTTCAGCAGGGCCAGTATCTATGACCTGGACCTGACCTTTAGCTACTTATAATATCCTTTAAACTGTGGTTACTATAACTGCCATCATGCATCTGACACCATTCAGGAAGGACCAAATAAGGAAGAAAAGCCAGAAGCACAAGGCCCCACCTACTGGGAAGAGAAACAGACTAGCCAACTCAATGCCACATCCCCAAGTCCTGCTTGGGGAGGGATAAAAAGCCCTGATCTGGACTTCCTCAGGGGTGTCTCAATCTCTGAGGTTCCCTGCCCTTACAATACTGCTCAAGTGTGTGCTTTCACCTCAGTGAACTCTCTATCCTACATTTGTCTCGCCCTTGAATTCTTTCTTGAGCGGAGACAACCTGGTCATCACTGCTCCGTGTTGAGTCTTCTCTTGGACATCTCAGGTAGCCTCTGGCGACATTTTCATCTTGGCTTTTGGGAATAATGCTGCTATAAACATGGGTGTATAAATATCTCTTCAAGAACCTGCTTGCAATTCTTTGGGGGATCTATTCAGAAATAGAATTGCTGGATTATAGGGTAATTCTATATTTAACTTTTTGAGGACCTGCCATGCTGTTTCCACAGCAGCTGCACCATTTTAAATTCCCACCAGCAATGCACAAAGGTTATAGTTTTTCTATATTTTCACCAACACTTGTTATTTCTGAGTTTTGTTGTTTTTATTTTGATAATAACCATATTATTTGGTATAAAGTAGTAAATTTGATTTGTGTTTCCCTAATTATTAGTGACATTGAACATTTTTTCATGTGTTTATTAGCCCTCTATATATTTTCTTTGGAGAAATTGTGTGAAGTAGTGTACATTGTCCATTTTTAGATGTGGTTTGTCTTAAATCAATAACTTCACAAAATAAGTTCTTAATCAAATATAAGATGTTATCACAATTAAGGAAGTTTTCACAATAGAATAATAATATTAAATATAAAAACAATTACTATTTTTTTTAGTTTAGTACTTTACCATACTGAATATATCATATTATACTTGCAACTAAAACAGCTAAAATTAAAAAGACTGATAAACCAAGTGTTGGTGAGTATGCTGAGCAATTCAAACTCTCATACATTTCTGTCAGGGATACAAAATTGTAGTTACTTTGATAACTGTAAGTCTCTTATAAAATTAAAAATTTACATCCAATATATAGCCCAGAAATTCTACTCCTCGTTATTTTCCCAGGAGAAATGAAATATATGTCCATACAAATCCCTGTGTGCTGTTTTTTCATAGCTGTTTTATTCATAATAGCTCAAAACTAGAAATAACCAAACTGCCTGCTATCTAATGAATAGATGAACAAATTATGATATAATCATACAGTGGAATGCTAGTCTTTAATCAAAACAATCAAACTACTGAAACGCAGTAAAACATGTATAATGCTCAAAATCATTATCATAAGTGAAATAATGGAGACATATGAACACACAATATATGATTCCATTTATATGAAATTCAAAAAAGACAAAATAATACTTACAGAATACAGATCAGGGGATGGGGGTTGCAAGAAAAGCCTGACTAAAAAGGTACAGAAGGGAACTTTTAAGGATGATGGCAATATTATATAATAATTTTTGTGATCTATAAAAATGTGTGCATATTTGTTCAAAACTTATTGTGAAATATTCACTTAAAATGGGTGAGCTTTGGGCCGGCCAAGTGGAACAGTGGTTAAGAGCTGGCTTGGGACGCCAGCAGCCCTGGTTCAGGTCCTACATATGAGGGCCCAGTGACACTGCCCTCAAACTAAATAAATAAATAAAATGGGTGAGTTTTAACATTTGCAAATCATACCTCAGTAAAGCTGATAAACACTACCAATTCTAGAATATCTTCATACTTTTTTCCTGAAAAATAACTATTGTATATGCTGGGTAGACATGGAAATAGTGAAAAAATTAGTTATCTTTGGTATTTACCCAATATTCTGCTCCAGGTAGTATGTTAAATGTTCTAATCTTAAGCTACCCAGAAAATTCTATATTACCACTAATTGTGGAATAATTCCACAGATCTACGGTGCTACTTAAAATCAGTCTAAAGAAAGTAAATGGTAGAAGGTAACTGTTACCCTTATGAATCATTCCTTTCCAAATGCTGCAGAGATTGTTCAATACTGTTTAGCAAATAGTGTTAGATGCCTGAAAAAAGGAGATAGTCATTCTTAAGTTATGCCCAATAGCACTCTCAAACTCATGACCTAGAGACCAAACTTGTTTCATTTGGCCAACACAATTTTTAAAAATTGAGTCATTATTTTAAAAGTAGGAAACTTCAGATAAAATTTTCTTTCCCTTGAGATTGTTAGTGGGTAAAACATATTATTTAACTGATTTTATATGGGATTAGAAATACTATCATATGACTATATTGTTTCTTTTCTGAATTGTCTCATGATGTTTTTACCCAACTCTGCGGAGTCTTTTCTCATTTATGACTAAGAACTCTAGATATAGGAAACATTAGCTTCATAGCCTTTTACTCTGTGAATGTCTTTCCTAGTTTGTTCTTTAAATCTAGCCTTCATAATTCAATTGACTTTTTAATTTATATATACTCCAATTTTTTTAAAGTCTAGATTCTTAATTTTGGACCATCAATATCTTATCCTAGACTCAGGATTAATAATATATCCATTCATATTCTCCTCTTGCATTTTTGTGATTTCGTTTTTGGAGTTAATCTTTATTTAATCTCAGAATCTTTAAGGTAATGAGGGAAGTAGAAAGCTGAGTTCTCTACCCCCTTACTCATCAATATTTCTTTTCTTTTTTTATTGGCTATAGGGACATTTGTCTTAATATTTACTAAATTATTCATTTTATCCCATTGATTTGAGTTGTCTCTATTATATGCTAAATTCACAAATACGCTTGAGTTTCCTAACACTTTCTTTTATTCCTGTAATATATATGACTATCTCTATGCCAGTATCACAGTCTTTTAATTCTTATATATTCAAATTGTGTTAAATATCTACATGGCAAATACTCATTTATATGGTTCTTTCTCAAGACTTGCCATGCATTTCTCTACATGAAATGTGTCATGTTGTCAAGTTCTCCATTAAAAAGAAATTAGCAAATAATAACAAAAAATGATTAGTAGCCAACTATAACTTCAGTAAATGTATCAAATAAATTAAGACACATCAATACTTTTAAACTCTGGATACTTAATGTTTCCTAAATAGTATGATATATTTACTGCAATCCCAATTAAGACACCAAAGCTCCAAGGGAAACCAGTGCTTTGAAAAGATGGGAAATAAATCCGTTTTGTTCTTTGAAGTGTCTGAAGTTTGGAGGTGGAACGGTTTATTCTAGACTATGAGCCTAAGGTACACTAGCATACTGAAAACCACTACTCAAGATAAGAACTCTCAAAAGGAAAACCATGTTTAGTCAATATTAACAGCACCAGAAATGGATTATTTAAGCAGAATAGTGCAACTTGTAGGCTTTTTAAGAGATTTGATGGAATAATATATGCAAAATATTTAGCATGGTGTTTGGCAAATTGGTAGATGTTTAATAAATGATTGGTTCTTTGTCCTTTCTTTCTGAACACATCTCAATCCTATCACTTCTCTATAAATCATAATTCATTCAAGATATTTTACATGCAGATGATAACATCTTTCAATCAAAAGACTAAATCATGCATTCTCAAAGGAAACAGTATTGCCCCCAAAATTTGGTTCTGGATAGGTGAAAATAATCTTATGCTTTTTAAGCATAAAACATATATGTATTGCATAAATAGATATATAGTATATCTTTTTTATTATTTTATGGAAGGACAATTCATGTCTAAAATGATTCCTAAGGTAGGTTAATTATGAAAAAAAATAGGTAGAAAAGCACTGAGCTGAACTATTAGAAATCACATTCAGTGAAAGATAGAGTGATCCTAAGCAAAGCAATGTTAATTTATACACTTAACATCTAAATGCATTCTATGTGTAAAACAGTCTATTAGACATTGTAAGAAATAAACAATATGTGGTATAGTGAGACCATGAACTCAAGGCACTTAAAATTCATCACCAAATTCTGAAAGCATTAAATAGTACAAAGGATCAGGAGTTCAGAGAAGGAAGATATTTGCTTGCTGGGGTGACCAGAAAGTTTCAGAGGAAATGGTTTGCTATCTGGCCTTTGAAAAAGTATACCATAAATGATCAGGTATGGAGCTGGAACAGTCCAGGCAAAGGGAATGGCATCAGCATGGGACCAAAAGAAAGAGCAGCAAAAAATAATACTGAGGGAAGAATGAGAATGATGCCAAACTCAAGAGTCCAACTTTTATATGATAGAGAATGGGAAATCAATGCAGGATTTTAAGGAGGCGAGTGACTTGATAGGAATGACAGTGATCACCCTAATGAACTGGAAGAGAAAGACACTGGAGCTGAGAAATTATCCGAGGCTACTTCTACAGTGCATATCTAAGAATGAAATAAAAATGTCTGCTTAGTGATGATAGCAATTGAACTGGTGAAGGCTCAGTGGAACTTAGTGGTCCATTGGATGTAGAGTAAAGAGAAGAGGAATGAAAGGTAAAAATCAGGGGACTGTAATGATTCAACGGGAATGACTAGGATAATGGCAGCGCCACTCTTCTGGTTGATTCTCCGTAGCTTCTTGCTCTATCCCTGTACCAAAATAACCACCTTTATCAAAATGAAAAAGAAGAAAAAACCTTTTTTGTGAGGTAAGTGTCTTACTTTGTTCAGGCTGCTGTCACAGAATACTCTAGATTGGGTGACTTAGAAACCATAGAAATTTTCCTCTCACAGTCCTGGAGGCTGGGAAGTCCAAAACCAGGAGCTGGTCCTGATGAGGGTTTGCTTCCGGTTCATAGATGGCCATCTCACATGACAGAAGAGGCAAGGGGGCTCACTGGAGACTTTTTTATTCCCATTTATGAGGGCTCTGTGCTCATAGTCTATGCAACTCCCAAAGGTCCCACCTCCAAATACTATTACATTGAGGATTGGATTTTGACATATAAATTTTTAGGGGGTGCAAACATTGTCTATAGGAGTCAGGACAAACTCTACAGATCACGCCAATAGTCAGTAACAGTGACTATTTCTATCTACACAAGTCTATGTCTGAGACCTAAAGAAGAATTTCAGGCATCCTATAGGAATATAATGTTTTCCTTTTCTCTTACTCTTGAATGAATTTCCATAGGAATTTACTTTGTGGGTATGAACTCCTGAGATAACACACAATTTTTAAAAAGTGACTTAATTGATATAAAAAATTAATGATCAGATTTAAACAATCAAACAAAACATGATTGAGCTTCATACTACATAACCATATTATAAACACTCCCATGTATGGCAGCATACATATAATAATCCCCATTGGGCAGCATTTAGAAAATTGATGCCTTGACTTAAATTTTTTAGGATGCTTTAAATTGAATAACTGTGAACATTGACAACAATGTCATCCACTTAATTATTTTATATGGGTGCCATCTGAGCTATATGCAATAGTAAAATAACATCTTACTTGTTTCCAGATACAATAGCTAGTTGAAGGATATGGTTCATTGGACAATAAATATGGACTTAAAAAGGAAATCATTGGGAGATAGAAAATATTTCTTAGGTCCCTCAAACTGTATGAACTAATGCAAAAGATAGCTCTTCTACTGTATGGATTGTGAAATACAGCTGAAGGAACTAAATGGCTGAGTTTATTGCCTCTCAAAATACAGAATGAAGCAGCAACCTGAAATGAAAAAGTGACAGCAGATGATTCTAGATATAGAAAGAAAAATATCCCAAAACTAGTGGGGCATAAATCCCTTAAAGATGACAAAGAAAAATATAAGAATGACTTTCATTGGCTTTTTCATCTCACAAGATCATTCTATTCATGTTCTTTACTAATCTAAAATATGATATTTGAATAAAGCAATACCCAGAATGTTAAATGTATGCTTCCAACATTTTTTCTTACTCTTTGTTAAGATTCCTTGGAAAGGTAGCAAACATCACTGAAAAAAATATAGAGAAAAATTACTTCTGTACCAGCAATCATTACCTAATGGTGGATAAATCTTCTGTCTAGATCTACAATTTATTGGATGTATGGAAAAATGAAATAGGTTTACTCACAGATGTAATCATGAATATTGACACTGATCTATGGTGTGCACCTGGCATGATTCTCACAGGCTTCTCTTCTGGAATGACAAATCATAAGTTTGTCCTATAATTTATGACAGGCCAATTACTTCTAGTCCTGTCAGTACCATTAGCTCAGTGCGTGATACACTGCACACTTTGTACATTGACAATCATCTTTCTGAGCATAAGGGTTCTGTGAAATACGCTTAGCAAATAAAGCTGATTTTGAAACTCTATCAACATTTAACCAATGGCCTATCCTCAATCCCTTTTTCATTAAATATTTAACTTTTTCACAAGAAATTGTATTCACATCTGTATTCTTGACTAAGACCAAAGCTATCTATGTCTCACTACTCTGTTCAGTATGCTGAACAAAACAGAAACAGTCTGGACTGAGTCTCTCTTTCCCCAAGCCCAGTCTTTGTTGGTGGAAGAGATGTAACTACCTGCTGTGATTTAAAAGCAGTGGAGATGTTTTTCCTTCAGCAATTTGCTCCACAACAATTCAGCACTTATATTGCACATTGACCCTCCCACTTATGTGCAAAGAAATAGTAACAACTCTATCTGACAGCCTCTTGTTTTTGCATGGATGTTTGAATGGAGACACTTAGGATAATTTAAGCTCCAACTCTGTTTTTTAATAGCCCTTGGTCTGCCTATAACTTGAAAAAGTATTCTGTCCTTTTTTAATTCTCAGTTTCTTCATCAATGACCTGATAATACTGGGGAATAAATTTTTAGAAACAGCTATAAACCCAAGCTTAAATGAGAAGTTTACCTACAATAGAGAAATAGTTGGAAATTAGCAGGGAAAGAGGGATTATTAAATAAATGGAATTGACATAATTGACATTTGATAGGAAAAAGACATTTACAACAATATTAGGATAATAATAATAAGGTAGATATTTTTTGAGCAGAATAAATATTCAATAAATATTTGAGTTGGTGTTAACGATTTTCAGATACAAAAAATGAATAGTAATTTGTCATTAATAATTATCTCAGGAATGATCATGAATAAAAAATAAGACATCAAAAAGACTGGTATGGAATTAAGATTACTTATATTTATGCTGTTGCTTACTAACTGTGAGAAAAATTAATTCCATTTTCATTGAAATGAAATAGCATTTGAACAAAACTAAGTTTCTTATTGTGAAAGATTCTTATTTCTGGAGTTTTCATATGTATTCTGAATTCATATGAATGTGTTCCTTGTGGGAAAATATTGAGATATATAGTTTACCAACATTTCAAGAAAAGAAATTTACAGAGTACAATAAATACTAAATAGATCAATATACTTAAATACTGGTATTTTTCATTTTTTGTCAGGAATGTTTCAGCTCATACACTAAAAATAACTACTTATTGCAAAACTGAAATGTGTGTTATATTTTAAAAAAAATCCATGGATCAAGGTGCCATACTTCTAAATATAAGATTAAAACCCTAATAAGTGCTCAGATAGCTCCAAGGGATAATTTAATAACTTAATAATAGCATGAATTAGATCAGATCCTTCCAGCTCTATTTTGGGTGAAATATGACCAGGCCTAAAAAGCTGGCAACCTTGAACTATTGATGGAAAATATAGCAGATAGCTGACATGTTATTTCCACCACAGAGCTAATAACTTTCTCCATTCCATACCATGTCCCAAAATCAAGTCCATTGCTTTAAATAAGTACTGTCATTATGAAATTTACATATGAAGAATTATTCAAGGTGGATGACGTTCCACAGTCCATACTCAATTTGTTGAGCACAGTTTATCTATTTTTAAGTTGGTGACGTATTCCGAATTCTGTATCTAATAACATGTGTTTTATGTTATCAGCCTTACGAGTCAATGGTCTTTCTTGTTTATTTTGTTGTAGTTTCAGGCATGCATATTTTATCATGACTCACAAATTCGTAACAGTGAAAAACAATCTAGAAATTATCTACATTAATTTGAATAGTATAGGTAATGCTGTAGTAATAAATTACAGGAGAACCTCATTGCTTAACACATAGTTAAAGTTAACTTTTCAAGCAAAGTCTAGACAGTTCCTATCACAGCTGCTCCCCTTGAGGTGGTTTAGCATTTCAGGTGTCTTCAATCTTGGGGCTCTTCTGCCTCAATATATACTTCCACAATCCCTCTGGAAGGGAAAACTAGCACAGACCAAAATTGGCACATGTCACTTTAGCTGTCATATCATTACTCAAAGAAGTCTTAGGGCCACTCAACTTCAAGGGCACATGACTGTATTTTAGAACAAGACAAAAAGCAGAGATATTATCAAGTAATAGGAATGTTTACATTATCTAATCCAAAACTCATTTTTTGGCTAACAAATCTAGACTAAGATCAGAAGAATAACAAACAATAGAAATGGAATCATAATATTGTTCACTGTTAATTTCATCAAAATAGAGAGTTATGAACATTAAGGCTCTTGACCTGGTTTGTGAATGGCAGAGAATATTTTATTTATTTATTTATTTATCTATTTATTTATTTAAGACTGAGGTACTTAGAGCAGGAGTCCAAAATGAATTTTTTAGAAGTAAAGATCATCCAAGATGATGATATCCTCTGGGTAATCCCAAAATAGCCACCACCAACACAGGTAATGGCAATTACATTGAAATAAATTAATAAGTCTCCAATGCATTATATAAAGACTCTGCCCCTGTTTCTATTATAAAATATCTTCTTGATTTCCTGACAGGATCTTAGATGACTGAGTACCACTCAGCCCAACATTCTAAGACTTACCACATAGTCTCCTGAGAGTAGTAGATAAATACTACAAATCTCAGACATAATGCAGGCTTTTAAGTCTTTAGAAGATTATGGATGTTTCGTTTAATCTGGAAACAAAATCAGGTGGTTATGGTGGTACTTCCATTTTCTTTGAATAAACATCACAAAACTACTTAGATTTCAAATTAGTCTTAAGTAAGACAATCTAATCAAAGGTAAACTGAATACGCCTCACAAACAAGGAAGTATTGTTATCAGCGGCTAGAACTAAAATTTGATACTTGAATTGTGCTCTCTCATAACACGAACAGTTGGATAAAGAACTAAGAGATCCTATTTTTTTGTTGTTGTTGTTGTTGAAGGCAGTGTCATTGGCCCTCACATGTGGGATCCGAACCAGGGCCGCTGGCGTCCCAGGCCAGCTCTTAACCACCGCGCCACAGGGCCAGCCCAAGAGATCCTATTTTTTTTTAAAGTAAGTGCACTAGTTGAATGAAGCTGCTATCATAATGCTCTCAGTCTGTAAAAACAAACGTCATTAAAATGTTGCTAATCCACTTATATTTGTATGATATAATATACCAGTATCTATTGATTTTCATTCTAGAAATCAAAACACACACACACAAAAAAAATCACAAACAGTGAATTCCAGAAAGATATCTGTTTTGGGAGAATAAGACCTCTTATTCTCCAAAGTCAGTTTTTGGAATCTCCAAATCATTATAGCATACTGACAGTAGATATGTGTATAATAGCAAATCTACAGCACTATAAAAATCTATAAAGAAATTTGGACAATTATTGTGGATAACAAATATTATTGGAATATTATTGTCAGAAAAATACCATTTTTCTGTCACAGTCCCAAGTCCTGATATTTCATATAAGTCTGATGGACTTAAAATCATGTAATAGACATTAGTAAAGTTACAGAAGTAAATAAGCTATAACCCCAAATCTTAGATAAAATCTAGAAACATTGTTTTATAACTCATGATTAAAATGAAAAATAAAACACTAAGTGTCTGATTGTTACCTAATCATTTATTGTTTTATTTTAGCTAGAATAATAAACATTTTTCTATCTCTAAAAAGTGCTAAAGATGTCTATTAACTAAAAATGAAACCAGGAATTACAAATAGTCTGCCAATACTGCATTCAATTTTGTGTAGCAAATGGAATTGCTCTTTGACTCCAGGATGTATCCCTTTTTTAGTCTTGGCCAACTGAAGAGGTACAAAGTGGCTGAGACAGAAAAAAGAAAAAGGAAAAGAATTAACAGTGTTCTGCACGATAATGTGAAAATCTGACTTCATTGTCGAAGTGGCAGCCTTGTAAATTATGGAGGCAATTATACAGGAATATATTTCTCTTCCTCCTTGTGGTTTAGAATGTACTGTCTCTGAGAATAAATGCTTGTCACTTGGGAAATGTGTTTGGGTGTAATATTCAGCAGTTGCCTTGTACATACTTGAGGAATAAATAAGCATGTCTGAAACTCACTCTGGTAGTGAAAACTCTAAGAGCTGACTTGGAACACCCACAACTACCCTGGACTGTTTTCATAACATGTGCTTATGTCCCCAGACTATCCCTAGGGTGCCCAAGCCCTATGGACTGAATACTCCAATTTGGAGAAATGTACTGTCTACTAATGGTGTGTGTGGGAAGCGAGCAGGATTACTTGCTTACTAAAGGAACAACAGTCCTTGAAACTAAAGGGTGAAGTTTCCCAAAAGGAAGATAATAACCTTAAAGCTCTGGGCAACGCATAAAGAACAGAAGTTTTCGCTGTTTGTTGCTGTTGTCAATTCATTTTTGTTTTTTATTTTTTATTTTTATTTTTTTTAATTAATTTATTTATTTATTTATTTTTAATTAGTTTCAGGTGTACAACACAGTGCAATAGTTATACATTTTACCCCTCAAAGTGACAACCCCCCACCCCCAATTCGCCACCCCACTGCCCCACCATATCATTCATTTTTGTTTTTTAAATGCATACTTGAACACAGGAGAGTAAGTGAAGTATGCCTGGGAGTGGTGCTTGCTTCTATGAGATTATGAAGATACCTTTCTCTTAAATTATTGAGAAAGTCGTATTTAGGAGACAGTTTATAGTTCCTTGTCTACAATTGTGTTTCTTTTGTTTGTTGAAGTTTGGATTTTATTTAAACCCAACTTGTGTTACTTGTGCTTTTGTAGAAAAAAAAGTAGGAAAGTGTAAAAGACAAATTGCACTGGACTGGTTAAACAGGCAAGGAAGACGTTATTCAGGACTTCTAATAGGGGAGAGAGACCATTCTATGTAAAGGAGAAGAGAGATTAAATTGAAACAAGAGGTGGGAGAGTTTTGAGGTGAGCTAGTGGGAAAATGTTAGAGGACATTAGCTGGGAGGCCATCAGTGTTTGCTAATTTGTGCTTATTGAAGTTAGACTCCTACCCTCCCCTAGGGACTGGCAGACAGGGTTGCTATCTTCCTTGATAATTACATTTCAAAGGGATGGCTCCCAAGTCCTGGGTTATAACAGACTTACATCTCAAAGAGGAAAAAAAGGATTTACAATTGCAAGGTTTTCATTTGTTTGTTTGTTTTTAAGTCAATGCTCTAAGAAAAGTGAGATCAGGACCTAGGGTCAGGAAGAAGTCTTCCTAATGTTTAGTCAAACTGAGGGCAACCTTAAGGCCATCTTGGTCAGAAGTAAAGGGAGGTGAGACACACCTTCATTCACCTCTCCTTTTCCTAGGTGGCTGAATCCAGAAGGTGCAGGAGGTAACTAAGCAGCAAGGTGAACTTGTCCTAGTGAGGCTGAGAGCAACAAAGAAGCACCAGAGGATGATGAGGTAACATTTCATGTATACCCTAGAAGAAGTATAAAATTCTCTTCTTTCTGAATATTTTCTAGAAGAAAATGACTCTTGGAAAGAGTATGGCAGAAGACTAAGAGTTGGGCTATAACAGAATGTATCTCTTTTTCTGACTATGGAAATAATAGTGCTGCTCCACAGAGAAAAAGGCATCTGTCCCAACAGAGATAAATAGTTTATCATGACATTATTTACAAATATTGATGTATGGCAATAACAAAGCATAGACAGACTAGACTTTTGGTTAGTTTTATTATTGTATCAAAATTATCTGCAGACATGCAGCCCTTACTGTCTGCACCAGAGATAGATGATCCTATTCTTGGTTCTTCACTGAGAAATCATACAGGTATCCACTCAGGAAATAGTTATTGAGGGTCTAATAGCTGTTGATCCCTGGGTTGAACAGAGGACGAAAGAATGACCATGAGAAACTCTCTAAAGCTAACTGTTTGAAGGAGATTACAGAGTAGTTAATGGGTGGATACAGTAGTTTGCTAAGTGCTGTGATGAGTGTTCTGGGAGTACACGAGAAGACAGGGAAGGCATCCTGAAGAAATAATATTTATTTTCAGACACAAAAGGTAAGTAGGAAGTAGGTGGTTAGAAGAGATGACACACATTCTCCAAAAATCATACATATCTATAAAAGAAGGTAAATTAAAAACACCCACAACCAATGTCTATAGAATAAATAGAAGACAGGGAATATTACAAATGCCGTTTACATGTAAGGGAGAGAAGTCTATAAAGCAAGCAGAACCAGATTTGCAGTCTATACCTGAGCAGAGAGACAGGTAGAGATGGACCAGGTACAGGAGAAAGCATCAGAATGCAAGCATGGGTGGAACACAAACAAGGTTGTTCTCACAAAAGAATTCCTCCCCATTCCCTGTCTGGAAGCAAGAGCTGAAAAATTAAAAGTAACATATGAGGTATGATCAAACAATACAGGGAATGCTTAAATTAAAAAAAATAACTATTACAGTAAAAGACACATTGCCATTAATCCCCCTCAAAATACTTCCCCTCACTTCAAACACACTTATCCCATCATTCTTGCCACTTTCTGGAGCAGTTCTGGAAGCCCTCTTTCATGAGTGTCTTTATTTCATCCTCCATCATGACAACGCTCCGTGTCACACTTTGCACCCCGATATTGTGGATGAAAAAGAAGCCACATATGAAACCTGATAAATTCATGGGAGACAAGCATGGCAGGCCCTACAAACTCAGAGACCAAAATTAACCACATAGGATGGTCTGAGCATAAAATTTCCTAACCAAAAGTGGGTGATGGCTGGTAGTCACATCCTTGACCTGTAGCTTCCTAGTCAAAGGTCACTCTTTACCTTAAGTGAGCCTGTCTATTGTCTTTTTGAATCTAAGATAACATACCCTTGGAATGTCAAAGTAATTCCTTTTTCCAGAGCCCTCAGGGTAACCCTTTTCACCAGAGCATGAGACCACAGAACCCCTCTGTTATCTTGCTCCCCCAATATCATCTCTATGTGCTATAAAATGTTAATTGTTAACCATCCTGTGCCCTCCAGTGTAAAAGAAGTATGTGTCCCTCCATTTTACTTTTTATTCAATCCTAGAGATTTTCCCGGTTTTGCTTTCTCCCACCCCCTTAATCGACCACCAGTGGATTTTATGTAATGCTTCTTACATATCTTCAAGTATAATGTATAAAATAAGCTGCAAAACTGCCATTATCCAGAGCATTTTCTTAATCTTTGATATTTTACTTCCCGGCAATTGTCTTCAGTTTGGCTCAAACTTATTAAACTTCTCTACAGGTTTAGACATTGACATTCATTATTATAATTTAACGGAAACAAAGAAATCTCTCAATCTAATCTAGAAGTTTCAGATGCTCTAAAGCTGTTTTCTTCTTTTCTTTCCTCTTTTATTTTCTTTCTCATCATAGCAGCACAATAGTCCAGTAAAGAAAACTTGATTTGAAGTTTGAAGAAATATAATTTTAGAAGAGTAAAACTAAACCACAGAATCTTACCTAAGCAAAAAAATCTAGATAAAGACCAAATTGACGCCATTGGCCACTCTAATGAAACTTTCAGATTTCAATCATAAAATACATGATATAAATCAATAAAAAGTAAAATACACGTTGAAAACTATGATAGAGACTGAAAGAAAGCTATCTAGTAAGAAGGTGTAAAATATCAATAACTTGGCAGTTACATATGAAAGAAGATACTTACATGGTGTTGATCCTATTGCATGGAGTTTTTCGTTGACCCATCACCAGGTTCAAGCTTTAGAATTTTATTTACAGGGGAAAAAAAATCAATGTGTTTCAAAGCTTGTGATGGATATCAGTAGACAGCAGAAATAGAAACCTATTATTTCAACCCATTTGTTTTCTTCAGAATGTGTCAATATTAAACTGAATGAAAAAAAATCGTAATAAAAGTTCTAAAATTCCTCCACAAAACGTGCAAGTCTAACACAGGTAACGCCTCTCCAAGAAATAATCCCAAACAAGAAAGGCTGAGCTATCACATAAATGAATAGAGCTGCTTAAATAATGAACAGTATTAAAAGTGTAGTCCTCAGTGATAAGAAAGTATAGTAGATCATCCACAATTTGGAAGAATACTCAATTATGTCAGAGTGAGCCAGCCAGCAGATGAACATCTGTTTAATGTGAAATCTCAACTAAGTAATATAAACTATTGATCAGATGGCAAACTGATTTGAAAGAAAACCATTTCCATATCTCTTACTCCTCAGATAAATTCAGTGATGAGGAATATCAAAGCAACTGAGCCTCCAACAGATGTTTAAGTGGCAAAAGGATAAAAGAATCTGAGCCAATTTCCCAGTTTTAGGCGTTGTTCCATTTAACATTCATTCAACTCTTCAATAGCTGATCACTGTTGAAAACGGTGTAGTAACTGTTCTGTGTTGCCCAAGAATGATGCTTATGATCCAAAGAAATTTAAGCTGATATCCCAGAGTACCCTTTTAAATACCTTTTTTCTTCTGTTTCCTAAAATATTTAATACTCAAACAAGCTCAGTTTTGCCAGGTAAAGTTTATATTGGACAAATATTTAAAACCGAGCAAAGCAAAACACTCAGCATATGGAAAATGAATTTGATAGAGATGGTGACAGCTGCTGTTTGTAGATTTATCAGCAGCATATAGCACAATAAAGTACCCAAACCTGTATGCCAAATTCTCCGATATGATAAATGACAATCATTTAGTAGTTAACCTAAAGATTTTGTTTTAAACTGAGGACAGGCAATAACTTGTACTATCAGTGAAAAAAAAAATACTGTATAGCAATCTATAGTCTTAACTTGTTTCTCTTTCTCTCTCTCTCTCTCTCTCTCTCTCTCTCTCTCTCTCTCTCTCTCTCTCTCTCTCAATCTGAAATAGCAGCATGTTAAAAGCAGAATTCAGATGTTCATTTATATACACTTGTATCACTAGGGACGAATCCATCACCAAATCAACCAATTAATACAGTATTCTTCCCATATTGTATGCTAGAGTAAGAACCTGTATTATAAGATTTTAAAAGATACCAGTACAGGTCATTGAATTAAGTCACTGACAAATCAGTTAGAAACCCTTACTAGGTCCAGATGTGAATCCTATAACATTCTGTTTCCTCAGGTATAACACACTCTTTGGTGAGAAATTTTAATCTAATGTCAAATGAGTTTAACAAGACAGAATTCTCAAGACAGAGGAAGAATCCAGCGTTAAGGGAATCTGACATTCTTTTATGAACTTCTGTGGTTACGGAGGAATCTGCAAAGTATGAAAATAGATTGCAGATACCAAGAGAATATCCTATGTTTTACAGGCTCTGAAATGATCCTTGCTTTACTCCTCAGGGGATAATCCTAAATGACACCTTTATGTCATATTAGTACAGTCCCTACAGACACATTTCCTAGTAGTAATAAGTTCACAAAAATCAAACTATTGAAGATTTGCTGCAATTCAATTCAACTGTTGGTCCAAATGACAGACTAAAAACAATATGCCATTGAATTGTTGGGACAATTATTAAATAGTGCTGGATTTTAAATTTCAATACCAATTTTGATATGCAATTGATGAGGTTTTCTTTTAAATCAAACAATTTACCCTGTTTCATTGAGCATAACTTTTCCAGAAAAAGAGGGCAGAAACAAAAGAGGGAAGAGAATTAAAACATTGCTATTAAAACAAACAAATGGACTTTGGCAACACTGTGAGTCCAGAAAGCAAGAATCATGGATTCAAGAAGCCTTCTGTCACAGGAATAAAAATAACACTTACCTGGAAGAAACGAAGTATTTGCAATGCCGAAGGCATAATAGGATTTCTCCTTTGTGGAAGTGCATGGGTCTGTGGGTGATAAATGGTTGGTGCCCCCCAAATACCTATGCACTACTCTATATTTCTCACTGTCCCTGTTCCCTCCCACAGTTAGTTTCAGGCCATACAACTAGTGCAGGATAAGGATGAGTGAATGAAAATAACTTATGTGTCTTCCAGGCTGGAGCGATTCAAAACTAGTATCTCCAGCTACTTCTTTTCTTCAATAGCATGGAGAGAAGGAAGTCCATGTTTTTCATGTTTCCAGTGGTATAACTACAAGATGAAGGGATGCTCAACCACATCAGATTCTAGTCAGAGACAAGATGTATGTTTATTCTGTTAAGCCACTGAGATTGATGGGTTTATTTCTTGCCACATACAACACTAGTCTAGCCTTATGAAGGCAGCCTGAATAATTTGAAACAGCTGACATGTATCAGTTAACAAATTCAGACATTTCAGAAACATATAGCTTTATTTTCTCTAACTTGATTTTCTCTAACTTAATTTACATTCAAGCCCCCTGCCCATCATGCTAGGCATGTAAGAAACTTGACTATCATTCTTTCTTGACTTTCATCAGTTCATCCCCTCTCCACTGCCCCTTTCCATGGTTGAAAGCTATTTGGGCTTGCAGGGAGTAAAAGGTACCAAGAAGACTTTGAGTCTCCTATCACCCATGCTATGTCACAATGTCCAGTCTCAAGCCAACAAAACCTTTTAGATCCAGATTCTCCCACCCTGTTTGTTATTTGTTTGTTTGGGCCACATTTGACTCTTCCTGTTAGGTTTTCCCTAATCCTCAGTCGGGACCTGGCCCCGGACCCTCTGACAGTGATAGATTTCCTCTTTGGGATCCCGGCATGTTCCAGACACAGCTGTCAGTCTCCCGTGCATGGCATCTCTCCCTGCCTCTCCTCCTTCCTTCACTCAGCTTGGGAGGAATGTATTCTTTGCCCAGGAAAAGTTATTATCCTTTCATGACTGAATGAGACACATTATGCATTCCCCAAATCTTCTCCCTACTTCACTCTAGGACTTAAGATTTTGAAAACAGAGCCAAGTGCTTGAAAGCAAGGAATGGAAAAGGGTGGAAAAAGCGCCTGGAGAAAAACGATTTTTAAATATAGATTAGGATTTCTAAAAGTGTGATGTGGCTGCACATCTCCTGGTTTACTTCATTTTTCTTATTTCCTAGCAGAGATTTTTATGTTAAATGCATATGCGACATGCATTTGGACCTTAGTGTGTGTTTTGAGTTTTTACTCTCACTTATGCCCTTCCCCATACAAGTCAGCCAAAATAATTATTTCATCGTTTGATAGAAATGCCCTCTGAAAATCACCTCCATCTTTGCTCATGTTGTCCCTTCCTTAAGCCAAATATATCTATATTGCAAGAACCAAAGCAAAGGCCAGTACCTCCTAAGAATTTTCCCGAATACTCTCTACTAATAGAAATTGCTCCCTCTTTTGAACTGAGCACTTGTGTTTTGAATGTGTGCTACTGGGTGACACTGAGCGAATTACTTCCTAACCTCTCATTTGTAAAAGGTGGATAGTCAATGTTGACTCCATGGTATCGTTGACAGGATTAACTAAACAGGGGCTTATTTTTTGGGCATTCCCCTAGACTATGGTAGGCCCGCAGTAAATGACAGTCATTAATATAATATTGATAATACTATAGAATATGTTTTATGATATTTATCTCTTCACTTCTTATGGTAAATTTTCACAATCTGAGCTTCCTCTTGTAGAATTTGCACTATCTAGATATATATAATCCCATGACAACATAGTATTCCATAAATGTTTATTTACTGAGTAAATGAATCAATGAATGAATAAATGAAGAGGATAATTCAGTCATGGGGTTTAGCTCTGTGGTACAGTATGACTCAGAATAATGGAATTTAGGTCTCTAATCCATCACTCCTGGGAAGCAACAAATGGCCTCACTATACCTAACCCTCACAAAGAGTTTTTTCCAATAACTCCTTTATTTTTCTTTACTAATTTGTCTAACCTACCTGATCATCTCACATACTCTTCCTTTTGTTAAAATGGAAAAAAACCTGCTGACATTTCCTAATACCACTCTTTATTGTAACACTTCCTTTGCATAACATGTTGTCAGGTTTTGATTTTCTTTCTCTGTACACCCAGTTTCAATTTCTGGATCCTTCACATCTGCACCAGCTTTTAAACATTAGAACATCAATGGGCTCGTTTTTTTGTCCTCTCCTCCATCTATACACTCCTCCTAAGTGGTCTCATTCAGTCTCATGGTTTCAAATACTGCACATACACTGAGGACTTTGAAATGTTTGTTTCTAAAATTACTCCTGCCTCCAGATTCATATCCATCTCCATACATCCTATGCTTATTGCTCACTTTGCTATATAAATCTTCATTCAGCATCAATACCATTGCAAACTTAAAATAACACAAACACACTTATTGATTCATCTCACTTACCTGGTGCACAATGATATACCACTCCACTCCCAAGCCTTCTTCATTATCACCTCCCAGCCCATTACTCAGCCACAAACCTAAATTCATCTTGGTTGCTTTCTTCACACCCTACCTATATCCAACCCACCAATAATTCTATCCAGTTTATCTTCAAAATATAATTTCTCTGATTGCATCTCATTATTTCCACCATTAACTTTTGCCTGAAATATTAAGACAACCTTTTCACTGCTTGTCATCCTTAAAGCAAGTTTGACACTCTCTGTCCATCACGATGGCAGCCAGAGTGATTTCAGTAAGTGTAAATTAGACCTTTTCACTCACCAACACAAACCATGCAAGGCTTTCCTTTTGCAATTAAAAAAAAAATCCAAAAATTATTTTTTCTCATCTACCTTACTAGTTCTGTTTTCCTAAATACATTATCTGGGGTACTTTCCCCCATAAAATGGCTACATTTCTGTCAGCTTAAAAATCAAGCTCTTTCAGGGCTGGCCGAGTGGCACATTGGTTAAGAGCTGGCTTGGGACGCCAGCAGCCCTGGTTCGGATCCCACATATGAGGGCCAGTGACACTGCCCTCTACAGCTAACATGGTGAACAACAGCTCCACCTGGAGCTGGGCTGCTGTGAGTCCCTGGCATGGCAAAGCTGCAGCTCATGCTGCAGTGGGCTGCCATAGGCTAGAGTGAGTGGCCGGCAGCCAGCATGAGCGGCCGCAGGCAGCCGGTGTGAGCTGCCAAGAACCGCTGCGAACAGCCGTCCGGAGGCCAGCAACCGATCTGCCTCATCCAAGAAGAGCGCAATGATGATACCAACATGGGCCAGTGAAGCGACATCCTCCACAACTAGACTGAAGAACAAAAAGACAGTAACTTGTCTGTTCCCCTTCCCCGGTTCTCCAATAAAATCTTTAAAAAAAAAAAAAAATCAAGCTCTTTCCCTGTTCTCATTGTTCCTTCTTCTTGCACTGTTCCCGTGATATCCTTTCATAGCTGAGTATTTTTCATCATTCATGTCTCCTCACAGTTCAAATGCTAGTACCTCTCAAAGTTCCCCTTACCATCAGTTTTCTCTTGTCTCACTTTCACATTTCCTTATTTTATTTTATTTTGTTCATTGAATTCGTTAATGAGTCATTTATCATATATATTTATTTCTATGCCATTTATTGCCTATCCTCACCTCTCCAACAAAGGCAAGGAAACTTTTTCTTGTCCATTTATTTTTCTTAAATCTCCTATACCTAAAAGAATGTGTGGTACATAGTCAGTGCTTCAGAAATTGTTTTTGGTGTTAGACTTTTCTTAGCCAGCTGGGAGTGATGTTTTCAATGGAAATGTAAGATAGCTATACCCAAGATAATAACAATAACAAAAAACCCTCAACATTAAAACAAGAAAGCACATAGAGAAAGGCTTCAACTGTAAAATTATAATTTTCCTCACTTGGAGACAAATGTATAAATAGAATATTTTAAAGAGTAATAATATATAGAGATCCACGAACAAGGAACTCAGTTTCTCTAATTGTAAATTTTCTCACCTTTCAATTATTTAACAAACGTTACTAAGTACCTACTATGTGTCAGGTACTGTTTTGTTTGATAAAGACACATGCAATAATAGTTAAAACATACACAAACTCCTGCATTTGTGGAACTTCCATTCTACTTTTTTTTTTTCCAAGATTTTATTGGGGAATCGGGGAAGGGGAACAGACAACCTGCTGTCGTTTTGTTCTTCAGTCTAGTTGGGGAGGAGTCGCTTCACTGGCCTATGTTGGTATTATGATTATTGCGCTCTTCCCAGCTAAGGCAGACCTGTCACTAGTCTCTGGATGGCCGCTCATGGCGGCTCACTGCGGCTCACTGCAGCTCACAGCAACCCCACTGCAGCCTATGCAGTCGCTGGAGACTCACAGCAGCCCAGCTCCAGGTAGAGCTATTGTTCACCATCTTAGCTGTAGTGGGCCAGTATCACTGGCCCTCATGTGGGATCCAAACCAGGGCCCTGCTGCTCAGAGGTGACATTCCTAAGCCAACTCTTAATCAATGGGCCACTTGGCCGGCCCTACACTCTACTTTTGTTCGCTGTCTCTAGCTGACTGGGATGTAAGCTCCAAGAGAGCAGGAATTTCATTTATTTTGTCTAGAGCTATACCCCAGCAAATGGCACAAAGTAAGTGCTCAGTAAAACTTGTTAAAGGATAAATACACAATTGTTGTACAAAATAAGGCAGGTAGAGAACTGAATACAGTGTCTGCATATCTTACAAATTTAATGCATATTTGGATTAAGCTGAATAATGATAAAACACCCCCTACCTTCTTTTACCTCCTTAGTCACTGAATGCAAGATGCTACTCATTTGTCTTGAGACATGCGATTTCTCTTGCCCCCAAATTACATCATTGTCAGTAAAATAAATAAATTGCATCATAAACACGTGAAAAAAGTTTCAAAAAGATTTTCACAACTTGCTCTCCAGAAGTATTGTCACCTCATCCTGCCCACACTTGCCTGAATGACGCAGCATGCCACTTTTAATTAATGCCCAGGGTTAAGTGTCAGTTGCATAAACTCCCTAATCTGTTAGAACAGTTGTGACTAGTGGAACAGATGAACTCCTCCTGCCTATAGCAGCCTGTGAGAAATGCGCTCTCTGCCTCCCCATCATGGGACAGCTCAGTTCTTTGTCTCTGTAAACTGAGCCCACTGAGTGACAAATCAGAACGGAGGACTTCAAAGGTGGCGAATTCACCGGCTTTATAGCATCCAGCACCGCAGTGCACATAAAAGAAAGAATTTTTCCCAGACATTACCTACAGCAGAATTCTCTCCTAGTTCCTTCCCGGAAAGCAAGAAAGAAACACCACAAAAGATTAACCTAGTTGCAGAAAGAGCAGTCAAGGACTGCGGCGACGCGGTTGGCTCTCGCAGGTTTGTATCCCCAGGAACAGCAGGCTTACTTTACGGCTCCCGCAGGAGCACCTCGCCCATCGGGTCCACACGCTGGGAGTCCAAGAGCTGTTTCTCTGACTATATTAGGCTGACTGGTTATTTCACTTTCTTTTTGCTCTACTCATCTTATTCGGTATCCCCCTGTGAGGTGAAAACAACCCTGATAGAACTAGACGGTCTTACAGGACTCGTTATTTAATTTTCTCTTTCTGAATAATTCATAAAGAAAAATCTGATCGGCTTGCCTTTCCTGTGAGGTTGCCCGCCACAGAGTCAGGTTTCTTCTCACACGCACTGCCTTCCTGTTTAAACAGCAGAGCCCTGGATTCCAATTCACTTCTGGACACAACAGGGATGGGTGCCAGGTTTTAGAATGTTTATTACCAGAAGCCCGTACATTCAGGCTGCTCGACTCGTAGCCTTGCAATCACCCCCCACTTATTTCTCCCTCTGCACCATTGCTCTTGTTTCATTTGGGCTAGCTTTCTCTGTCCCCCTGCCCAATTGAAGTCCTATCAACTGCCTGTGTCCCCCTTGGCACTCTCGCGTTCTCATCAGTCTTTCAGGGATTCATCCTGCCCACTCTCTGCCTTAATCTCATATTACCATGCTATACTTTTTATATCCCTGGTATTAATTTTTAACTCCTCTTTAAATATCCAGATAGCTATGTGTTCCATATTTCTAATAACCTAGCACATACATTAGTCAGGGTTCTCCATCCAGAGAAACACAGTGAAGAGGATGGAAGAATATATATATATATGGAGAGAGAGAGAAAGAGATTTATTTTAAGAAATTGATACATAATTATGGATGCTTGGCAAATCCACAGTCTGGAGACTCTGGGAAGAGCTGCAGTTCAAGTTTAAAGAAGTCTACTGGCAGAATTCCTTCTTGTGGGGAGGTCAGTCTTTGTTCTATTGAGGACTTTAACTGATTGGACGAGGCCCACCCACATTTTGGAGGATAATCTGCTTTACTCAAAACTGATTTAAATGTTAATCTCATACAGAAATTACCTTCACAGAATACAAAACATACAGAATAATGTTTGGCCAAATATCGTGGTACTGCGGCCCAGCCAAGCTGACATATAAATTAACCAGCACACCTGGCAAAGCCACCTGTGTAAAATCAGAAGTCAGTGTATGAAGCTGTATGTGTGGATGGCCATTTGGGGTTAATAAACCAAATTCCTATGGGGCTGGAAACCTAGCCATCCTTTCATCTCCATCTTCTATCATTCTCTCCCTCACTTTGTGCTTTCTAGCTATTGTGTATGCCATACTTCTTCCTAAGAGGGGGCTTTTGCTGTACCTATAGTTCAGATAGTCTCATTTTTTTAAACCTAATTTCTATTCATCCTTCGTTAGTTGTAGCCTTCCCAAAGAAACTTTTCCAGACTAATTTAGTTTCACCAATATTATGTTCTCGTATTACAGGATACAATATCTTTTGTAGCACTTAGTAAAGTAGCATCTTCACATTTATGTATTTCATATTATTTGATTAATGTCTGTCTTCTACCTTTGACTGTAATTTCATGAGAATGGAGACTGTCCATTTTTGCTCGTGTTTCTATCCTCAGAGTCTAGCAGTGTCTGGATAAAAAGAAAATAATCCATACAGTTTGATTAATTTTGTTACATTTTATTAAAATTAATTAAGAGACAATGAGATTAATATCACTTCCCTTAAACTAAGGCTTCTAAAAAGGCAGATAGCAGCTACACCCTGCTACAATGACCAGACCAAAACAGGAGCCACGTCAAGCTGTAATTAATTCTGTATGCACAAAGCTAAAGCATTAGTCTACCACCTGACTGAACTGCCTGGGTGTGTTATAGGCATGGTCTCAGGATCAGAGGAGTAGCTTTATTGGCTTTCCAATATGAGATAAAGACAACACTTTCAGACCACCTTCCATTAATTAATATAAATTGAGATTATACTAGTAGGAGGGAGGGAAGGAGGGAAAGAGAGACAGAGGAAGGAGGGAGGGAGAGAGAGAGAGAGAGAGAGAGAGAGAGAGAGAGAGAGAGAGAGAAAAATATCTTAAATTTAAAGTTGTTGACCACGGATATAGTTCTCAGGCATGTGTTGCTCATTGATATATAATTAACTAATAATGCATGAACCAGTAAATATTTTCAAGTCTAAATGTTTATTACTTTTAAGGTTGGATAATCTGATTAGAATCCTCCTCCAAAATTATTTTTACTCTTTAGATACTTTGAAGTATTTGCATAAATCACCCTTATAAATTTTTGGTCTAGATAAAAATTTTACATCAGTTTCAACCTGGCTGTTAGTATCATTTTTTGCCCCTTATCAAGATTTCTGTCCCTCTCTAACCTTCACCTCCTTTGAAAATGGAAAAATTTGCCTGTTTCAAACAAACCCAGTTTTGATTATTAATATTTCATATACAAGGTAAAGTAGAATAGATAAAACATGTCAATGTCCCATTTTAATGTTTTGATAATCTCTCTCATCTCAATATTTTGATCCCTTACTCAGATTTATTTTTTAAGTATCTATTTCATTGCTATGGCTAAACTAGTCATTTAACCTCAGTGTGTTTTTTTCATTCATTTGTAAAGTAAGAATAATAAGAATACATAACCCACAAGGCTATTCTACTGTAAGAATCAAGTAAAATTCTGTACCTAAAAATCCCTTGTTAACTGAATAGTACTTTTTAAAATCAAAGCATAATTGACATATGGCATTATATTAGATTCAAGTATACAACATAATGATTCAATATTTGTACATATTGTAAAATGACCACCAAAATAAGTCTAGTTAACATTCATCACCACATATAGTTATATTTTTTTCTTGTGATGAGAAGCACAAGTAAACAGCACTTTTTTTTTTTTTTAAAGATTTTATTGGGGAATTGGTGGAGGGGAACAGCGTTGGGGAATCGGGGAAGGGGAACAGACAAGTTGCTGTCTTTTTGTTGTTCAGTTTAGTTGCAGAGGATTAAACAGCACTTTTTAAAATAGCAGTGTGATTATTATAAATTAAAATATTTAAAATGATCCACTTGATATATAATTATCCAATCAAATAACTATGGACACACCTATAAAGCAACAATTTTAAAAAATGTTATCCCTAAGTTATCAGTCTATTTATCACCATATAACCCCTATACTCTATACTTTTCTTCATCTTAAATAGTCTGCCCTGCTCCAATGACTATTTCTTTAAAACAAATTAATGTAAACTGGATCAGCATAACACACAAGTTGACTTGATCCATATGCAACCTTCCTGAGCACATTCATATTTTGCTCCAATAACAGTAACTGCAGATGAAGGCAAAGTATACTAACACGTTTGAAAATAGGAAGTTTGGCTGGAGGAACTCAATAATGCGCTGTCAATGCCCTATAACCAATAAGTTTAGCAAACATATAAGAAAGACTTACGTGGGTTTTCACTGTTGCATAGATATTGCTAACTGGAGAATTCCTTCAGATATTCCACAAATCTCACTCACCTTACCTGGGCTCTGTTATACTTTTTAGCTCCGACTCTATTTGACCAATCCCTTCAACAAACCCTGTTGGTAATTCTGCTACCTCAGTGGTAACAGCCATGCAGTTTAGTACTAAAAGCATAGACTTCACAGCAAATTCTAGTCCCACTAGCTGACCCATCTTGGGTGATTCCCTAACCTCTAGAAGCCGTCATTTGTTCATCTATACATTAAAACTATTAATATCTGTCCCTGGCTCACTGTGAGGATTAAATGACATCATTCTTGTAAAATACTATGCACCATGAACTACTGCATTTACGTTATTATTGAGACAGGGTAAATATTAACAGTGTGTGTAGTCCCTTCGCTGGTAGTCACTTGATTTCCAGTTTTTAGCTCTTTGACTTTTCCTGTATAACATAAAGTATTTGCATTTGAGATTGTGAAAATGAATGTCCTAGTCCTGTGTAAAAAGAATTCAGCACACTGATTTTCATTCTATTTTGCTGTGTTAATAAAATGTCTGGCCTCAGTTATCTGCATATTATCTGCATATTTTAAATGACAGTACTGCCTGTTAGGGATTGCCATTCTGGATAATTATCTCAGCTTTCTATTTACATTTGTGGTTAGCTTTAACGTCTCATCCTCCCCTGCTATACTATGTCCTTGATTGTGATTATATTCAGCCATTTATTACTAATATTAAAAGTGCCAAAGAGCAGATATCATTGTCTTTAAGGAGAGATTCCAAACAATGTCCCAAACCTGATACTTAGATTTAAACCACTCCAGCGTGTTTGGCAAAATACTCACAACACAGCTATCTGTTTTTGGTATAAGTGCCCCTTTCCATTCTAGTTAATTGAAAACAACTCCAAATTGCCCTCCTGAGCATTAAGAACTAGGGATTAAGATATAGTAGCGGAAAAGTATCAGGGTTTTAAAGACTTATATAAACAACACAGTTGTTTGAGCGGGTGACAAATAAATTCAAGCTCCCCAGGACACACTTGTTTAGGATTTTCCCAATTAGGCATTTTATTTGATCTTCGGGTCTGGGTGAGCCACAATTCTCTAGAATTGAAGAGGAGATTAATGGACCAGAGACAATGGCTAATTCATCTCCAGGGCTTTGTTTATTGCTTGTCTTTGCTAATTTAATACTGTTATTTCCAAACTTAAATAAATCAAAATGAGAATTGGGCTAGGGCAGCACATCTAGATGAGCTATGCAATAGCAGGGTGATTCTTCAATACCCTCACCTTTACATTAGGTATCTTTACTTGCAAATAACGCTCCCTCTTTGGAGAGAGCTGTAAATAGTAGGGGAATAATGCTTTGCATGCTATCTTGATTAAGTCTGCTCATTGATGGCAGGGAGGATGGAGAATAACAGCATATTTACAAAAAGATTGAAGACACAGACATTTCAAAATGGTTTCAGTTTGGGGACCTGATCTCTCACAGTAGCTTACAGTATGGGGCACAAATAAGAGAAAAAACAGGTTTTTCTTAGTGATGACTCTAGGATTTAAAATGAAGCACACCAGGTTGGGAAATCCTATAGAATATATATTTTTTAAAAGGTATCTCATATCTGTGGACTAACAAACTTTGTTTTTTATCCCTGCATGCCCTCATCTTTGAATCTGGGGAATTCACTTTGTAAGTGCAGTTTCAGTAGAAGAGAAATGATGTTTTTCCTATCTTGCTGAAAAAGAAATTTAGAAAACTTTTTAATCCTACCTCAGATCAAAAGATATTAGCCAATTCTTTGAACATCAGCAAATCAATTAAGCAATTCAAAGAAAATACATATTTAAGAAAAGAAAGGTGTGCATAAAAGCTGTAACTCCTAGTCCTTCACCTTTTTGGACCAGTGTGAATTCTGGGCTAAGATGTCACCAGCTGAATAGCTGACTAGTTAGTCATCTCAGGGTATGACACTTTTACATCCATTTGCATTAGTCAATTTTTTTTTCAAGCTCACTAACTCCTTGAAAAACTTCTTAGTCACCAAGTACTGTTTTTAGAGCAATATGGAAATATATAACGAAGTCCTTATACTTCTAACTCATAAACACTGTCCCTTGTCATGCACAAATAATAGAACCAAAACTAAGGTTCTTTTTTTTCTTTTAAAAATATAACAAATGACTCTATGCTTGTTCATGAAGTCTAATGGTTATGCAATAATTGAAAATAATTTTAAAGCAGTTCATCTCCAATGAAAGAAAACATAATGATGATAATTAAAGCTTATTAGGTTCATAAAGTACCTAAGAGATTATCTTGTCTAAAAGCACTTTAATTTTTTTTTTAAGTTTTTTCTAACATATGGGGAAGGGAGAAACAGCTCCCCCATAGCCATGTAGTAAATCCATATCAAGTCTAGTTTTCTTTTTATTGTTTATGAAGATTCTCATATGATCAGTGTTAAAATTTGTATTTTTTTTTTGTCCCTTCATTTTGTCTAACCACGGAGAACAGCCTGGAAATTGAATGTTTTTTGCTATATTCTATCCTGAATGCTTAGTCTGTAAGAAGTAGACAACATTTTGATGACACTGAAAGAACTGTGATTTGATTAATTGTCTCTCAGTCCTGTTTCTCTTTTATAACCTTAACTTTCAGTTAAGTTCCTGTTTTTAAAATTTCCATCCTCAGGCAACATGCACACTTCATGAAAATAGCCATGCTTTCCAAGGGCTAATCAAAGCTCTACAGCTTGCATTACATCTTTTGGCCAAATGATAACATTATTTTATTTTAGAAACAAACAATGAAGAATTTCAAAGTTATTATTTTTCCCAATTAAATAAAGTATACAAATATTCATTTAAAATATGTCCCTTCTTCTATGCATAAACATTTATTGCATACCTGAAATAAACGTTATGAATTATTCACAGTTATGAATTATTGTGATGATAGATACAAACTGTGTGGAAGATATGAATCAGATACAAAACCTCCTCTGTTTAGGATTTAGTGAAGATGATATTGTTGACCTTAAACCAACAGGCAGCCAGGTATTTCTCCAGCAAAATGTGTTTATTTGGGAAAACAAAGAATTGCTATTATAAACATGTGGTCTAATGGTAAATGACATGCAAGTCCAGAGAATAAAGGAGATGAATGTTCTTTTATAGAAGAATGGGGTAGTTCAGAGGGGCTGCTATAAACAAAGGGTCCATTTGAGGAAACTGGAAGTTCTAAATGTAGTGGACTTTCACTAAAGTTGTAACAGTCTTTCATTGGTTGAGTGGATGCTGGGCCAAGAGAAGATCCTCATTCTTCCTGATGGTGGAGTAGTAGAGTAAAAAAAAAAAACAGATAGAAAGTATGGAGATGGAAAGTATGTCTCTTCCTGTGTAGAGTAACTGACAATGATTGGCCTCCCAACTCCAATTTGAGGTTTCTGTTTATTAATCTTCACAATATGGTCTTTATAAAAATAACTTAAATAGAAAGCAGAAGTATCGATGCAATTTGAAATGTACAGAGAAATACCATGGGACTTCAGAATAAAAATATTTAACATATTTGGAGCACTCAGTGGATGCCAGGAAATATTATAACGTCTTTACTTGCATTATTATATTTTTTAATCCTCACAACATCCATATGATTAAGTGTTACTATTTTTACCCACTTTCTACTGATGAGAAAACTGAGAACCAGAAGTAAATGGTGGATCCTGTATTTAACTGAGGCCCAGCAAAACTATGTAAAGAATTAACATGACATACTGTCTTCCTTACCATAATGAAATATTACAGCTGTTCTAGTTATACGTAAAACCAAAGAAAGCTGTGTATCCACAGCTTTTGTACATATTTTGTTTTAAGATAAACTATAAAAATCACAAGGAAGTCATTTTTTGTTTTGGAGTACCTGGGAAATAAAATATAGTTACTATCATTATCTGTATTCAGCAGCAATTCTTTTCTAATTTCTACAGCATTAGAACACACATGAAACACTGTATAAAATGACCATGTTAGTGGGGGAAATTGAAAAGGAAAAACAAACTTTTACAGTTTGTAGGAAATGCAAACAATGGCAAATAACTAATGGGCTGTGGTACCAAAAATATGTGTGTATCTGGAGAAATATCAGCATCCGAGTTGTTGTTTAATAAACAAATAGAATAGGATACAAAATTTTATTCAAAGTAGGATCATATGAAGAAATATAAAACTAAGAAGGGACATTTGAAACTCTCTTTGCCAAGGTTTTGCTTTCTTTGGAAAATAAGTCATTCTTTAGCAACTAAACATGGCCCACAGGTAAGAGTTGAAAAGTACACTCCTTAAGACCAAACATAATACTTAACTAGCTAAACTCCATAAACAAAAGTACTAATGTTCAAAATTGCCCTTTTATCATCTCCTTCTTTATTTATTTGCAGATTCTTTCCAAGATATCTCTTAATAAAATCAAGGTGAAAATGTTGTCAACCATTAGTTATATTACTAGCAGTGGATCGGACTTAAACAATTTAGTAAGTTCTACCTTTCAAGGAATATTTGAAGATATATTGGGTCAGGAAGATTGTCTTTTCTCTCTAAGAGCACACAATCAGGATATGGTCTAGGAACTGACTAACGTTTATTTATATCTAAAGGAACAGATGCCTTCAGTAAGGATTTTAATACTTTGTCATTTTTCACAGAATATCAGTAGAAACTACTCTCCAACTCCTATTTTTCTATTCCTGCTGTTTCTGGAACTTAGATAGTTAAGCAGGTATCATGGTTTGTGAAACAGAATTTTGATAAAATGCATTTGTTCAACAAAAATGTAGGATTTGTGCTGGGCATTGAGAAAACAGATATGAATTCCAGAAACAACACATTCAAACTTGGCAAAATACATTTTTTTAAAGTACAACGGATAATGTAGTACCCCATAGCTAGTAACTGCAGGGCACTCTTTGCAGCCCAAGCCCCAAGGGCCACAGTATAGGGAGCCCTGAGTAGAGTGAGCCATTTTCCAGTAGCCAGGGAATCAATCCCTATCTCACTGTCTCCACCCTGTGATCTTTGCTGGTTTTCTCCCACCAGTTGAACCCAAGTAGAAGTCTCCTAGAGGACAGAGCAGAATAGAAAAGAGGGACTGGACCTGGAGAAGACAAAGAAAGATATCCAGCAAAAACAGCACAACACCTTCCTTTAAGTATAATAGGAAGAGACAGACATATAAACAAATTAAGACAGTAAAGTATTATTGGTTCTATAATAGTATTGAATAGTGTACTTGAGATTCTCTAAAGCACTCAGTCCTCACATTGCCTTTTCTCTATCAACTTATGTAACAGACATTCATGAACCAAAGATATTGAAGGTATGGGAAGAACCCAGTGAAAAGGAATGAAAGAGAAGCAATAAAAGGGAAGCATGCTAAGAACACAGGAAAATGTAATGTTTGGTTTCCACATGGAAAAACTAACAGGGTAATAAAAGCCTCCCCTGAAATTCAGAGCACATAATATTCAGTTATTGACACCTCATTCTAGGACTGAATATCCGTACTTACCCACAAAGCAATTATCATTGATTAACAGAATCCTCAACATTCAGAATGTTGGAAAGAATCTTAAGAAAAAGCATTTTTTTCTTCCTTTCTTCTTTTCTTTTATTGTTCCTTTTCTCCTTACAATGACTTTGAACATTTACTATGTAGTATGGTATTTATAAGGCATTGGGAATAAAATGTCAAGCAAAGTAGATACACTGGATGACATCATAAAACATATTCTACTGGATATAGCTGAACCGAACCAAATGAACTCAAATATAAAATTCACTGTGGTTAATCCTATAATGGAAAAGTAGGGAGCAACCTGAAAGAGTGTAAGAGAGAATAGCCAACCTAGTCTGAGGGTAGAGGAATGGGGGACATTATGAAAAACTTTCCTGAGATAGCAATGTTTGAGCTGAGAATTAATTAGGCAAAGTGTTGAGAAAGAAAAAATGAAAATCAAATATATACTTAAACCTAAAGAATTTCCAAATCTGAAATAATAATGACAATTGATATCAGAAAGACATTTAGGATAGGTATATAAAAATAATTAGAAATATATACAGGAATATACATACCTCTATACATAATTTTTCTATGGGGAAAATTTAAAACAGTATTTAATTTATAGGAATAAAGAGACTGAAATAAGAGGGTAATATGCACAGTGAGATATAATTCAAGTATATTTGTAATATTTTCTAGAGATTTCCAACCCACAATACCAAAGCAAGAGGAAGATTTTTATTTCAGCCAGAAACTGAAGCAATTAGTAAAAGTGTGAAATCCATAATCATTTGTTGAGCTGCTTTTAAAAGTGTTTATCATCACATTTAGTAAATTTCACTATCATAATTGACCATATTCTTCTCTTACACATGGCAGGAAGACGCACACATGCTCCTTATTGATGCCACGAGAAGGCATATGCAGTAAGCCCCAGGAGCAAAATTTAACTTTAATGCATGTGTAAGAAAATCACTTTACTCATAACTATGCACAAGTATAATTACTGAACAAGGATGAAATGGCATGCAATTAAGTAGAATACCCAGGGATCACCCAGGGCATAGTTACAGAATAGAAGAGACCAAAGGAATAGTTTTTTAGGGAACAGCAAAATCATCCAGTGTTCCCTTTCCTTCTCCTGTTGACTTATCAGAGGAGAATGGAAATATGTCCTCTTGGGTTTAGATGAACTACGGCCATCCCAAACAACCCTCGTCCTCTTCTCGGTAGACATTTAAGGACAAGAAAAAAAAATCATCATAACAAAAATATGGGCTGTATTTGTCATGGCATTTTCAGCTCCTGAAAGTTGTATCTTAGCCATCATAGTAATAGGATGTTAGCTCTAGTTACCTACACCTACTGACATTATGTGTGACTCGATTACATAGCTATGCTATAAGAATGTCAACCACTTGTCCCAGTTTTCCAAAGGCAGTTTTAGTTTATACCTGTTGCCTCAGTGTAATTATTAATAATACTTACTTCCATTTCCACAGGTGTACTGATTTAAATGATAAATTGAACCGTCCCTTTATCAACAAGGATAATATCAAGATAACATGCTAGGAAAGTATGCTATTAGTGTGAATCAGTGTTTTCAAGGGAATAACATTAAATTCTGATCAATGCATCTACATTTTCTCTGTGCTTGTCAGCAAATACGAATACCCAAGAAGAGATATTGGACTAATAATTTGATACAATCTTTTATAAATTATATATGATAAATAAAATTCCACTCTTTGGGACAGTAACAAAGTTTTTCTTTTAGCAGCTTGAGAGATGAGCAGCATTTCCCAAATTTCTTAATCCAGATTTTAACTTGTATCAGATGTGCAGTTTTATCGTTATACTGATCTTTAGATGCATTGGTTATTTTCTCTTCAGAGTCAATGACACTCTCATAGTATGCTAATATATGACAAGGGAGGCATATTACCTCCATTATCCCAAGGCAGTTCAGTATAGCATGCCTTAATCTTCTTCACTCCATGACACCTCAATGGACTTACTGGAATTCATGGGCATTTTAAGCAAATAACCATGGAAGAGGAAAACATCAGAGCCTACTTTAGTAATTGATTTTCTATATAAATTTTATTTGATTTTTGTCTTAAAACAGTTCTTTCAACTTTTAAATTCTGCATTGACATTTTTGTGAAGACATTGTGTTACTCATGACAAGAAAAAATAAAACAAAATAAAAATTCTGAGATGTTCTAAATTAAATTTCAGTGGCCAGGGCGTGAGAGAAAAAGATACAACAGTCTGTTAATAGCAGTGGACCAGCTAACAGAAAACTGCTCACATTCTTGTTATATCTGTTGGAACTTTGGATTAATTTCCACAGTTATCCAAAAGAGAATAGCTAGGTTCCATCGAACTCTAGGGCCTCCACTTCTTGTTTACACATAGGCTTTTCAGACTACTGTCCACAGCTAATCCACAGCAGAGGACCCTGCTCTTTGCTGACTGCGCCTCTCTCAGAACTGGCCCCACTTCACCTTTTGCCACTCCCTTTGTCTATAGCTAATGTAAATTTTTTTCAGAACAGTTTACATCTTTCTCCCCTCACTTGATGAATAGAAACACTCAACATCTCCGGTGATGGACATGTATGTCTTTTCCACCTAGCCATGATGCTACTGGTTTAGACTTCATGCCCCAAGACCAGTCTTCTTTTTAGCTAGCACCTTTGGCTCAAATAAACCTTTCTTTCAAAGAGATTTTCAGCAGTGGATGTTAAAATTTGCGTTTAATGTTCACATAAGACTTCCTCTTGAGAGTTGAAGCTATGTTAGTATATTTTTTTTGCATAAATAGAAGGGAAACACAATTTGAACAAAAAGTTACTAAGTATACTTACAAATCCATCTATTCTCTGTCTTGAAACCATCACATTTATTGCTCTTTACCAAAAACTGCTATGGAGATTTAAGGGAACCGAACACCTAACTTTCAGATAAAAGAAAATATCTGAAATACTTTCTACCTATAGCTTTAGAAATACTAGTAGCAGACATGCCTCAGGAGATCAATTCAATATGGAGATTTAAAACAAAACAAAAAAAAGCATGAAATTTATTTAAGTAATATAGTATTAAAATCTATGTTTTATTTCATCCAGAGAAATACATGGATTAGATGTAAATGAAAAGAGTAAACTAAATTTCTGCTGAAAAAATAAACCAAGAAAAGAGTAAGACAAACAAAAGTCTAGCTAAAAACTCTCATCATGGGGGGTAACATTTATTTCTAGATAAATATGCCATGCTCTTTGGACTTAACTCCAATACCTATTTATGTAGATAGAAAAAAAGAACCAACCAAATGTCCCCCTTTACCACTTCAAGGAGTAACTGCTGGGAAGAAGCAATTACAGTCAAATTGCTTACACCTTAAACCCCAGGTGCTCTAGACGGATGGACAACCCCTACAGTATGAGTCTGTAGCTCTGAGACTCAAGGGAGTGGAGGAGGCAAAGCCATGACAGATGTGTTTTGTTAAGAGAGAAAGCAGAAAGACCTTCAAAGTTAGAAGAGTAAAGGCCTGTGGGAGTGGGTGAGAGCCCGATTTCAGCAACAAAAGAACATTTTTTAAAAAGCCAAATATGCTTTTGTCAGGTAAAGTGAAAATACAAAAGAAAGAAAAGATGTGTAAGGTGAGGAATATTATATAAATGAAAAGCATGAGTCACTATACATACAGGTTTTTCAGCAGGAAAGTTAAAAATTCAGAAAATAGTTTTTGAGAAACTATGATACACGAGGCTCTATGATGAACCAAAGATGAATCCGACATATAAGGATCCTGCTTTCATGAGTGAGCTTTTTGAAGAAAAAGGTAGCTAGCTTGTAAATAAACAACATGGAAATATAAATACATTGGTTGACAACTAGCTGAAAGACAGAAAATGTCTTGAAGCAAATATACAGTGGTTTGAGAACTCTGCCATCACCCTTGCTAAGTTTGAATTCCTGATTCTACCACTAAGTATTATAGTTGTATGACTATGGGCAAGTATTTAAAACTATAAAATGAAAATAATAAGTATAATCTTCAGATGATTACAATGAGGATTAAATTAGATAGTGTATATAAAATATCTAGTGCCCTGCATGAACATTTGTATAGAAGTAGTTATATTATTTATATAAGTCTTGACTATCCCTATGGAAGTCTGCTATCCCTCAAGAGAATTGATTTTATTATATGGAAATATGAAGCTAATAATACCAACACATCTTACAGGACTCCAGTGTAGGGGAGGAAAAATAATTTTCCCTCTACCCTTCTAGGTTCTTGGCTAAGGCCCTCCTGTAATAAAAGACAGATTAACAGGAGAAAAATAAACAAAAGTTTAATAACATGCACACCTCCTGTATATATGAGAGATACTCAGGAAAACTGACTAACTCCCTAAAATGTCTCAAGCCATCACCTCAAATACCATCTGGCTCAAGCCATCACCTCAAATACCATCTCTTGCTAAAGACAAAAGAAGATGTTGCAGGGTGGGAGGAGCCAGTTATGGGAGGTGATCAAGAAAAGCACAATGAACAATGGTAAGTTGTTATGCAGATTTAGGTCTTTGCCTTCTCCTTAGATAAGTCTTTCTAGAAATTTAGTCATCCTTCTCTTGCTAGTTCAGAAAGGGAGACACCCTTATAATTGGAGATTTCCCTTATAAATGTAAATGTCTCATAAAAGAGTAACTTCTCAGTTTTCAGAGCTTCAGCTTCTTCTGTGTCTGTGGTTTCTAAAAATAACCAGCTCAAGATCATCCTTATGCCAAACAGGCATGTTTTAGGGTGGCAAATTCTGCTCCCCTTCACTAGGAAGGCAATAAGTGATGTATTACAAATAATCTTTATATTGCACATGTTCAAATTAGTTATCAATAGTAAATAAGAACAAATATACCCATTAGATGAGTTTTTTGGTACTAAAAATCTTCCAATATTATTTCGTCTTTATTGGAGAGAGGTTTTTCTCCACCAAGATGAACCCCATTCTTGGATTTTTTACAATAGGTTTCAGTTGTTTGCAAGGTTTCTATGCAAATCTCTACAGAGGAAATCCCAAACCAGCTATGAGCTGGTGTACCTTGCCCTTTAATTGATTTTCAGATAGAGAGCACTGCCCAGGGAGTCATGCAACACACACTCCTGTTGAGCCATTCTCCTTTATCTAGATTACCCTTGATGTGTTATCAGGAAACCCCACAGTGCTCTCTCTCTTCAGGGGATCATTTTTTCCTTTGGGTGGAGATGCCAGGGTTTTACAGATAACACAGTTGGAGGTTTTCATGGCCATACTTCTTAAAATCACAAACGGAGAAGCGAAACCTCTCTTTTTCAGCTAATATAAGTCACAACCAGAAATTCTAGCAATATCCTATTTGACACAATGTACTCTTTTAAATAAAACACTTATATATTTTTTTTCATTTTGTTTGTCAACACACTGTTTGATGCTCCAGATGATTTACTCAAGAGCAAACACGATCAGATCCCTGAGGCTTCTATGTACTGCCTCAGGGGGGCTTCAAAACCCACCACCTCAGATCTCAGCACTTCAAAGAATTTCCCTGAAGCTGTGTTTACAGCATAAGCTAAAAAACAAGGTCCTGCTTGCCTTCACACACCTTTTCACCACATTAAAATCCAACCTGCACCAAAATAACCACTCTCTGCATCAGTTGGTGGTGGATTTGGGGGCAGCTGCTATGCATTTTATTTAACTTAAAAATCACAAACCACAAGCCAAATAAAAAATGATCTAAGTGGACTTTTGCCAGATCTTTTATCCAATACTTTTCTCTCGATAGGATATAGCTCCACCTTATGGCAGGAAATTATTGAAAGTGGAGACAGGACATGGAAGGCATAATGGTGGCATGCATGTTCTTTTCCCCTCTAGAATCATACTTTTCCTGTCATGTCAACCATAGCTACAGCCCTACATGCAAAAGAGGCAGAAAGGCAGTTCTATTTGTCATCCTTGGGAGTCAGTCTGTTAATGCTTGGCACTAAATCTAGTTAATGACTGCTTTGAGCATAAGAATGGCTAAGGAGACAAAGGAAGGGTTAGCTACAAAGCTGTAAGAGGAAAAAAAAATTATGTATCTTGATATTCTGGTGAATAACATCGTACCAAGTTTCTCTCTGATACCTTACCACATTCTCTCTCCATCCACCTGTAATGTGTGTCTTATTCACTTTGCTTGGTACCAGTGTCTCCATGCATGCTGGAAACAAAGACTCAGCTCTGGTTGGCCTAAACAAGAAGTCAAGTTTTCTTTTAGATTCTTCAAAACTTTACCATAAATACTTACTATTCCTATATCCCATTCCTTTACGGTCCTGTCCTTAATAAGGTGACAGCTGGCTAGTATGGGTTTTTTCAAACGTTGTCATTGAGTATACTAGCTATGTTAGAAATACATTAAAATCTCATAGAGAACTCCTGAAACATTTTCACATTTATTCAAAGAGCTCTATATTTGAAATCATCAAAGAGCTCTACAATTTAGAAAAGAAAAAGGGATTAATTTTTTTGCCATCCTTTCCATGTACCTGTAACTGTTAGGCAAGAGAATATATTTTATCTGGCTTAAACCCACAGCTATCTGTTAAAATATTTACATTCCCAATTTACCTTTAACATTCTAGGGGTTTTCCCAACACCAGGCAGCTAATAAATCTTACTACAACAGTACACCTCATTTTTTCTACCATACCAATTGACTGAGCCTTTCAGAAAACAGTTTAATGGCAGGTGAACATTTAAGCATCTTTGAAATCCCACTGAAAAGATAGCTACTTTGCCTGTAAGCTTTTTCAGGACAATAAATTTAGAGGGAATCTTAAACAGAAACTCATCTGTCTTACCCTACCTAAATAGTAAACATTTACTGAGTACCTGTTAGAGGTAGAAAACTATATTAGGCATTATAAGAATATAAACAGAAAAATAGTGCTTAAAAGGATATTGCTCCTCTCCTCAATGATACTAGCGAATTAACTCATTCAACAAACATTGATGAACAGCAGTCAGGTTCCTGGCAATGGGAGAGAAGCTGAACCTACCTCTGCAGAAGGAAAATGTGTAAACAACTTCTGTTAGACTCACTAATAGCTATCACTATCACAACAGAAAGAATTCAATACTTGGGGAAACCAGTTAGCTCAGTTGGTTAGAGCGCAGGCTCATAACACCAAGGTTGCCAGTTCGATCCCCACATGGGCCTCTGAGATGTGCCCTCCACAACTAGAATGAAACAACTACTTAACTTGGAGCTAATGGGTCCTGGAGAAACACACTGTTCCCCAATTTAAAAAGAAAATCAAAAGAAAAAGAATTCAATATGTTTTAGGTGAGAGAAAGGGGGAGATGAGCTTTGGGAATGCTTCACTGGGGAAGTGCCATGGGAGCTGGATCTTAGGGTGACTTTCTCTGGTACTTTATCACACATTACCTAATATCAAATGAAACAATGTCATTCACACATGACATTGAGTGGTATAATATGTGCTTAACCTAGGTATTTTCTGTGGTCACTACCCCAGACTGTCTAGTTAGTATGGTACAAATTTTCATCTTAAAAATGAGAGAAATCCCAATAGCTTCTTGATGATTTCTGCAAATTCTCAGAGTGCTTACTACCATCATATGGTCAGCTTTGAATCTAAACTCCTGCCTCCACTCATGTGGTTCACTTTGGGGACTGTCTCACCACACTGTGCTTGTCACTCATCCAAGATGTACAAACCAGTTGTTTTCCCTTATTTATGTTGTGTGTATTACTTCCATGAGAAACCCATGAGTACTATGTACAATGCACTTCAGGAATGGAAGGTAAGTTTGGAAAAATTATAGGGAGTTGGATAGGTAGATAATGATGATAGTGATAGATAGATGATAGATCTATCTATCACAAGAATGCAGAAATTTTTTAAATTGAATACTGGATATTTTGCAGTTAAAGCTTTTCTGGGCCATTTCGAAAACATGTCCTCTAGCTTCCCACAAATTTCCTAAGACTTTCTCTTTCTTTCCACAACTTTCCTCATCACACATCAGAATTCCAAATTCTTCTTTGCCTTTTTGCAGGAAACTGTGGCAATTAAGCCAATCTCAGCACAGCCCATCTTTACAAATTCATCTCTATCAAAGATTCTCAGGAGAACAAAAGAGCCTTCATTTTGCACAAGCTGTTAGCCTTATGTGGCAGACATGGTGTTAAAGAGCAATATTTATTTTCCTCAATTACATTTAAAGAGATATGTTAAGACAACACACCCAAAATGGAGTTGCTTATACTTAGCCCCACATCACCAAACTGAGACTTAAGTTAATTACAGTTTCAGCTCTCCCAGAAATGGAATCTTAAACCAGTCAATCGGGAATCACCTGATCAGCACTATTTAAGTAATGTGTCCAACAGACCCCTGACATCCCCTAAAGGAAAGCAACCTTGCAATAACCAATCTGCTTTCTGCCTAGTGCAACTTTCTTGTTCCTGTTCCCTTCTGCCTATAAAAACCTTTCATTTTGTACAGCTCCTCAGGGCTCCTTTCTATCCACTAGATTGCATGCTGCCAGAATCATGATTCATTGAATAATGCCAATAAGATCTTTAAAATTTACTCAATTGAATTTTGGTAACAGGTCACAACAGTGTGTAACACACAGCAACCCCTTAGTAAATTGCAGATATTAATAAACTGGTAATATAATGCAATTATATAAGAATTATGATAGT
Organism: Aselliscus stoliczkanus; assembly: GCA_033961575.1. Classification (NCBI taxonomy): domain Eukaryota; kingdom Metazoa; phylum Chordata; class Mammalia; order Chiroptera; family Hipposideridae; genus Aselliscus; species Aselliscus stoliczkanus. The sequence continues at coordinate 159,515,762 of CM066728.1, forward strand.
AATCATTAAGACATACATAATCAAATGGACATGAAGAAGTTTACATTATACATTATGTCATAGACTGCCATTTTAATTTTATTCACCGGAAGGAATAATTTATCTGCTTTAAATTGTATTTTTAATACTTGACATGATATTGCATATAGCACTTCGATTATGCAGTTGAACATCTCGGCTCCAATAGTGATACATAAACTAAGAGTTATTATTATACTTGCTAGACACAATACAATAATAGCCCTTCAAAACTGTCGATAGGATAAATATTTTCATCTTGAAAAACTGACCCAATTGCTAAATTAACAGTCTATCCATTAACCACCTATATGTTTATCTACAATGTAGGGCAGGACTAAAAATAATATGGACTTTATCTTATTTAAAAAACAAAATGAACATTAGAAAGACACATTATATCTCCTATCTCTTGTCTTTTGTTTAGAACCTAGTCAACATCTTTATTTTTACCTTGCCTATGTCTTAGCTTTTTAAAAAAGATTTTTATTGAAATATACCTAACATACAATACAATTTTCAGTTGTACACAATAGTTATTCAACATTTATATACCTAAAGAAGTGATCACCACGGTAAGTCCAGCAACCATCTAACATTGTGCCACATTATCACAATATTATTGAGTATATTCCTTATGCTGTACATGACATCCCCATGACTTATTTGTTTTATACCTGGAAATTTGAACCTCTTATTCCCTTCACCTTCTCCCCATCCACTTTGTTTTCTTTTTAATTTTTCAATTACAGTTGACATTCAATATTTTTTTATATTAGTTTCAGGTGTACAGCATAGTGATTAGACATTTATATAATTTAAAACATGATCCTCCAATTAGCCTGGTACCCAACTAGTTCTATACCTAGTTATTACCATATCACTGACTATATTCCCTATGCTTTACTTTACATCCCCATGACTACTTTGTAACACCAATTTGCAATTCTTAATGCCTTCACCGTTTTACTCCTGTTCCCCAATCCCTCCCATCTATTAACCAGATAAATCTAGTACCCACCTGACACCATACATAGTTATTACAATATTATTGACTATATTCCTTATAGTCCCTACATTCCTTATAGTCCCTACATCCCTATATACATCCCTACATTCTTTATAGTCCCTACATCCACATGACTACTGTGTAACAACCAATTTATACTTCTTAATCCCTTCCTCTTTTTCACCCATGCCCAAACCTGCCTCCCCCATTTGGCAACCGTCAAATTGTTCTCTGTATTTATGAGTGTGTTTCTCTTCTGTTTTTTTTTTTTTTTTATTTTATTTAGATTCCACAAATAAGTGAAATCACATTGCATCTGTCTTTCTCTATCTGATTCCCCACTCAGCACAATACCTTTGAGGTCCATCCATGGCAAGAACCCATTCCTGCTTCCCTGATTGAGCAATATTCCATTGTATACATGTACCACCTCTTCTATCCACTCATCCATCGATGGACACCCAGGCTGCCTCCACATTTTGGCCATTGTAAACAATAATGCAATCAACATATGGATACACATGTCCCCTATAAGTAGAATTTTGGATTTCTTTGGATGAATAACCAGAAGTGGGATTATTGGGTCCTTCCTTGTCTCTTGTTATAGCTTTTGTTTTAAAGTCTATTTTGTTTGGTATAAGTATTGCTACCCTGGCTTCTTTTTTGTTTTCTATTTTCATGAAATATCTTTTTCCCATCCCTTTACTTTCAGTCTGTGTGTGTGATTTTTGGTCTGAAGTTCATCTCTTACAGGCAGCATATGTAAGGGTCTTATTTTCTTATCTATTCAGCCACGCTACCTTTTTATTGGAGCATTTAATCCCTTTAAATTTAAAGTTATTGTAGGTAGATATATAGTTATTGCAATTTCATTTTTTCTTAAAGCAGTCTCTAACGTTTTTTGTAATACTGGTTTGGAGGTGATGAACTCCTTTCGCTTTTTCTTGTCTAAAAAGTTCTTTATCCTTGGATTCTAAATGAGAGCTTTGCTGGGTAGAGTAGTCTTGGTTGTAGGTCCTGGTTTTCCATCACTTTGAATATTTTGTGCCAATCCCTTCTGTCCTGCAAAGTTTCTGTTGAGAAATCAGCTGACAGCATTATGGAAGCTCCCTTGTAGGTAACTAAGTGCTTTTCTCTTGCTGCATTAAAGATTCTCTCCTGGGTAGCCGAGTGGCATGGTGGTTAAGCGCTGGCTTGGTTGGGAAGCCAGCAGCCACGGTCCAGGTCCCACATATGAGGGCTAGTAACACTGCCCTCAAGAAAAAAAAAAAAAGATTCTCTCTTTGTCTTTAACCTTTGGCACTTAATTATGATGTGTCTTAGTGTGGGCCTTTTTGGGTTCACCTTGTTTGGGACTCTTGCACTTCCTGGGATTGCACATTTATTTTCTTTGCCAATTTAGGGAAGTTTTCCATTGTTATTTCTTCAAATAGGTTGTAATTCCTTGTTCTCTTTCTTCTCCTTCTGGTACCCCTATGATGATAGTGTTGGTATGCTTAATGTTGTCCCAGAAGCCCTTTAAACTATCTTCATTTTTTTGGATTCATTTTTCTTTTTGCTGTTCTGATTGGGGATTTTCTGCTACCTTATTTTCTAAGTCGCCGATTTGATCTGCTTTGTTTAATCTGTTGATTCCCTCGGAAGTATCTTCTATTTCAGTTATTATATCTTTTATTTATGATTGGGTTTTTTTTGTTTGTTTTATATCTCCATTGTTGTGTTTCCTATCTCTTTGTTGAAATTCTCACTGAGAATATTGAGCCTCCTTATAATCAGTATTTTGAACTCTGCATCTGGTAGATTGCTTGTCTCCATTTGTTTAGATCTGTTTCTGGAGCTTTGCTTTGTTCTTTTATTTGGGACATGTTTCTTTGTCTCCACATTTTGGCTGCCTCCCTGTGTTTGTTTCAATGTATTATGTAGGGCTGCTAGGTCCCCTGGTCTTAGTAGAATGGACTTATGTAGTAGGTGCTGTGGGGCTCAGTCTGCCTGGTCACTTCAGCCAGGTACTCTAGGTGCACCCCTCGTGTAGGTTTTGTGTGCTCTCCTGTTATAGTTGAGCCTTGGTTGCTATTGATACATCAATGAGAAGGAGTGACCCTCTGCCTGATTGGTTTTGAGGACTGGTCGTGAATACAGTGGAGGAGCTGTGGTGCAGGGGCTGATGCTACAGAGCAGAATTCACTTTAGCAGGGCTCTGGTTCCTGCCCAATCTGCTGTTCAGGTGTGCCATTTCTAGAGGCAGTTGGGTGATGATCCAGCTATATTTAAAGCTGGCCACTAGGTGTGCCAGTCCTGGGGCCTCCTAAGAGGGGCCCCACAGGAGGTCAAGTTCAGTCACAGCCTGTGACTTGCATGGGGCCACAAAGCAATCCAGAGATGGCCATCACCCACACTGTGCTTGGAGGTGCCTCAAGAGGCCAAGCCATGAACCAAAGCCAGCTGCTTCTTGTGCTGGGCTGCTCAGCATGAAATACAGGACATGCCAAAGCCAGATGCTGCTTGATTGGGTTTTGTGAACCTTTGAGAAATTTTGAAAAGTCTGTAGCATGTGCCAAGACAAGCTCTTTATATCAAAAAGCTACTGAAAGCAGCTTAGGTGGGCCCAGAATTTGGGGGTGGGAGGGGTGGCAGGGGAAGGATGAGGTCTCAGGGAATCACTAGGGTGGGGCTGATGATAGATGATAGCCAGTTTGATGAAGACTCAGATATGGCATCTGCCTGCATCAGCACACAGGGAGGAGGAAGGCTCAACAAGCAAATAATGGCTTCTGCCAACTCCTCCATCCAGGAGAAAGCTACCCCTTCAGCCCTCACTTTGAAGCCAGACAACTCAGTTCCTCCCAGTATTTTTCTAGCACCTTTTGAGAAACTGCCCCAGTGCTGGAGCTCAGAACAAGTGAATCCATCAACAAGTAAGTCCATGCTCAGCTTTTTCAGGAGTATCGCCTAGGACTGTGGCTGCCTTCTGTCTCAGCCACAATCTCTGTTGACTTTCACAGCCGGAAATTACATGGGCTTCTCTCCCCAACACCAAGACCCTAGGCTGAGGAGCCTGGTGTGGACCTGGGACCCCTCGCTCCTCCAGTGGGAGGGTCTCTGCAGCTGAGATATCCCTCCTGATTTTCTTTTTTTTAAAGATTTTATTGGGGAATTGGGGGAGGGGTACAGCATTGGGGAATCAGGAAAGGGGAACAGACAAGTTGTTGTCTTTTTGTTCTTCAGTCTAATTGTGGAGGACGTTGCTTCACTGGCCCATGTTTGTATCATCATTGCGCTTTTCCAGGATGAGGCAGATCGGTCAACGGCCTCTGGATGGTTGCTCACCGTGGCTATTGGCAGCTCACGCTGGCTGCTGGCCACTCACTGTAGTGTATGGCAGCCCACTGCAGCAGGGGCTGCAGCCTACACCACCAACGGGGCTCGTGCAGCCCAGCTCCAGATGGAGCTGTTGTTAGCTGTAGAGGTCAGTGTCACTGGCCCTCATATGTGGGATCTGAACCAGGGCCGCTGGCATCCCAAAACCAGCTCTTAACCAATGTGCCACTTGGCGGGTCCATCCCTCCTGATTTTTGATGGTCATACGTGGATGTGGAGTCGCTTATTCTGTGTCTCAATCCCTCCTACCAATCTTGAGGTGGCTTCTTCTATATGTCCTTAGTTGTAGGGAATCAATTCAGCTAGACTTCAGGTGATTCTCAATGATAGTTCTATAATTTAGTTGTAATTTTAATATGGTTGTGAAAGGAGGTAAGCACAGCATTATCTACTCTGCCATCTTGACCAATCCCTGAATTGTCTTAATTTTTATTTTATACAGGTATCATTCATGTTTTGGCATTTAAGTTCAAGGTCAACTCTACTTGCAAAGTTTTCTTTATTATTCCGTTTTCTGAAAAACTATAGTCCTAGTTTATGATGAAGTTTTGTACTAAATCAAATGCTATCCTGTAATACTCAAAAATTATCCCATGTATCTTAATTTTTTTTGTTGTTATCAATATATAAACTTCAAAAGAATATTTTACTTCTTTTATATCTACCTCCACAATACCTTGTTGTTTAGCCTTGTGATTTATATCTAAACCATACTAAGTACTATTATTTTTATGTATTTGATACATCTAATGAAAAAATCTTACAGCACAACTTTTGAAAATGTCAATTTAGAGAATAGAAGAGAGACTCTTCCTCAATAATATCTCTGTAATGTATTGAGAAAGCATGCATTATAAAATAAAATAGTCATGCATTATTACCTGTTTGTTTATTTTGAATTTATATTTAGAATTCTGTCACATCAGCCAGATAGTCCCATTATGTTCTGCCTATAAGACCTCAGTCGTCCACTTGCTGCATCTTGAGGAAATTATTCTGTGCACTCCCAGGACACAGCACTCAGATAAAATCTTTTATGTTAGAGTCACTTTTCTAATTTCAAACATGAAAACAGCATAAGTAAACAAACAAACCAAAAATAAATAAATCTGTTAAAAATTGTTAGAAAATTAAAAGAAAAACGCTTATAATTGAATAAGTTAAATAATCCATTTTCACATTTTGCTATTTTCTTAATTTAGGGAAACATTTATTTTTCAGTGTTTCAGTTAATTAAGTGGTTAGTAGAGATAAAAATTGCTGTGCCTTATTTTTAGTTTATAGCTTACACCTAAGAATATTCTTAGTCAATATACTATTTGAGTAATAGATTAGTCAATAACCTATTAGGAACTACATAGAATGTGATAAGTAATTATTCAGATTAATGGAAAGAATTAAAGACAGATCTTTAAAATCAGTTTAATTTGGTTTAAAATATATTTTGATTTATTCATGTCAGTGTTTCTCAACCATGGTACTACTGACATTTGGACTGAAATTTTTTTTTTTTTTTTTTTGGTGAGCTGTCTTGTACATTGTAGGATGTCAACAGCTCTGGCCTATACTCAATAGATGACAGTAGCACCCCCTCAGCAGTCTCCCAAAATGTCCCCACACATTGCCCAATATTCCCTGGAAGGGTAGAAAGCAATTCACCTCTGGTTAAGAACCATTACTATGTATAAATCTGGTTTTTATCTTTTTGCAAATAAAAGATTCACATTTTACTTTAAATAATAAAGTCAACCTAAACACCTGATACAACTTGACTGATGTTCATAATTTACCAATGTAACCAAATAAAACTGAAAACTTCTTCTAGGCCAGACTTAGATAGTGACATATAGATAGATGATAGATGATAGATAGATAGATACATACATACATACATACATACATACATACATACATACATAGATTTCACTCCTCACAAACCTTACAACAAAATGTAAATATTTACTGAAGTTTGCTTAATTGAAACTATTCAAAGTTTACTTTAAGGCTTTAAGAATTAAAAATAACAGTAGATGTAGATTCCAAGATATATGTCTTTTACTTGCCAGGGTTCTATTTAAAATTTTTGAGGAACCATGTAGCTCTCATAACACATGGAAAGTGATTTTCTCCCAGCTTCAAGGTCCTAAGGCAACTACATAGTGTAAGTGTAATTCCAAAGTGGTTCTAACTATAAGAGGACTAACATGGGTAGCCAATGCAAGCCCAGTAAAGTTAATTTATTTAAAATTTTTTCATAAGGTCCTGTTCTGCATTAAGTCATTTACTTCCATAAATTCCTCATTTAACAAATTCCATCTGCAAGTATGCAATATGCAGTTTTCCACATTTTAGAAAGAGTAAATCACCACTCTTGTAAGAATAAAGGCCCAGTTGTTAATTTAATATGCCTTCAAACTTTGATATCTTTGTACTTGAGCAAGTAAAGGTTTGGGCTTTCATTGTAATTCTTTATGTGAAGAGCAAGGGGATTTTAGACTTAACTCTTGAAATATTGATTATTATTGAACTCTTTTTAATCTCATTGAAAAAAAAACTGCTAAAAATAGAAGGACTTTTCAGACCTTTGATTAACTTTACATCTGCCTTTGATTCTATGGATATGTTTTTAAAGCTCTGTGTGTTTCAGATAAGTCTCCTGTTATTAATATGCTTGCAAAATCTATATCTATGGTATCATTGCCAGAATCAAGCAAGACAGCAATTTAAATGTATAAAAGAAAAATCAGTCTTGGACTTTCTTTCAAGTTAGATATTTTTATACTCTTTTTAAAGAAAGTGGATCTTGCCTACTTGCAAGAGTGAAAAGGAAAATAATTACTCATCTCTATAGTAAGGTCATGGTTTTATTATCATGAATCATGACAGACCTTAGCATAATAATGAACTTGATAGTTATCTATCAAGAAGAGAAAAGTGACATTAATTATGGTGACATAGGTACTTATTATTTTAACAAGACTAAATAATTCTCCAATATTTAATTGGTTAATATTTACTAATTCAATGCAGACCACTCTGTTCTGCTTTTGTCAATATTTTGATTTTTGTCAATGACATATTTATGAATATATTAAGAGGCCACTATCTTAATAATAATGTAACCAATAAGAATATTATAGAGGGTTTTTTAATGACTGTTTTGGAAAATTGTATCATTTTTTTTCTGATATTTGTCAACAATACTATAAGTGTTACCATTTGTTTACTTTGTTTCTGAAACAATAGCTTTGTTTTTAATTTGGAATATAGAATACTGTTAGTATTATTAATAACAACAACTAATATTTACTGAGTAATTACTACACGCCAGACCCCTTTCAATATACAAGGTATGACAATTAAGTTTGCGAACTTGTTGCAATGCTGCAGCTAACCTTTTTTAATACCAGAGGAATTATTCATTATGAATTTATACCAACTAGACAAATGGTTAACCAAGTTTACTATTTGGAAGAGCTGAAAAGGCTGTGTGAAAAAGTTAGAACTGAACTTTTTGCCAACAATTCATGGCTCTTGCATCATGACAATACACCAGTTCACATGGCACTGTCTGTGAGGGAGTTTTTAGCTAGTAAACAAATAACTGTATTGGAACACCATCCTTACTCACCTGATCTGGCCCCCAATGACTTCTTCCTTTACCCAAAGATAAAGGAAACATTGAAAGGAAGACATTTTGATGACATTCAGGACATCAAGGGTAATCTGATGACAGATCTGATGGCCATACCAGAAAAAGAGTTCCAAAATTACTTTGAAGGATGGATTAGGCACTGGTGCCAGTGAATAGCTTCCCAAGGGGAGTACTTTGATGGTGACCATAGCAACATTCAGCAATGAGGTATGTAGCACTTTTTCTAGAATAAGTTCACGAACTTAACTGTCCAACCACATATTATCTGATTTATTTTCAAGGCACTGCTTTGAGATAGGTTTATCTTTTGAGACAGAGATTATGATTTCCATAGATGAGCAAACTCGGACAACAGAATTTAAGTAACTTGCCCAAGATCATGCAGGTTGTAAGTGGCAAAGCTACTATGCAAACCTAGATAGTTGAATACAAAAACAACTGTAATTAATCATCACTACATATGTTGCCAGAGTTCCAGGATTCCAACAACAAATATAAAATTAAATCATTAAATATTCAACTCCTATCAAAAACCAGGCTTAGATACTAATTTGAAAAGATATGTGTTCACTGCAGCACTATTTAATAGATGATCGGATAAAGAAGATCTGGTACATACTCGTATATACAATGGAATATTACTCAGCCATAAAAAAGAAATGAAATCTTACCTCAGTTTTCTGATCTGCAAAAGAAATGTTATATTCAGCTGCTTAGGAGTTTTTTGAGAATACATTAGCTTTCTGTAGAAAAACAGAGCTTTTTGAAACTAGGAGAAAGGAAAAACGAAGTTCTATGAGATAATCTATTTGCCAAGGTCTTGCAAAAGAAAGGAAAGGCATTGGAAAGGGATGGCAAGGGAAAGGCACTTAGTTTTCATTTCCATTTCCTTGTGTCTTAAATCTGTGTTTCACTAACACCATAAGCATAGCATATATTTTGTTTTAAAAATAAAGCAGGTGGGCTGGCCAAGTGGCACATCGGTTAAGAGTTGGCTTGGGACACCAGCTCAGAGCAGCAGGACCCCGTTTCGGATCCCACATGAGGGCCAGTGACGCTGCGCCCTCTACAGCTAAAATGGCGAACAACAGCTCAACCTGGAGGTGGGCTTCTGTGAGTCACCAGCGACAGTGTAGGCTGCAGCCCCTGCTGCAGTGGGCTGCCATAAGCTACCCTGAGTGGCTGATAGCCAGTGTGAGCAGCCAGGAGCTGGCGTGAGCTGCCATGAGCCACCGTGAGTGGCGGTCCTATGACCGGCGAGAGACTGCCTCACTCGGGAAGAGCGCAATGATAATACCAACATCTGCCAATGAAGCAAGGTCCTCCACAACTAGATAGAAGAACAAAAGGACAGCAACTTGTCTGTTCCCCTTCCCCGATTCCCCAACGCTGTTCCCCTCCCCCAATTCCCCAATAAAAAATAAAAAACAAAGCAGGCAAAAATTTTGAATTAGGCCAGCCGAGTGGCTCAGTTGATTAAGAGTTAGCTTAAGAGTGCAAGCTTTGAGCAACATGGCTGCTGGTTCAATTCCCACGTAGGCCAGTGACGCTGCACCCAAGCTGAGGGGCCACTGAGTTCAGCTGGTGAGAACATGTGCTCCTAAGAACGAGACTGCCTATTCAATGGTGGGCTATGCCCACCTGCAACTAATGCCAAAATTGGCACCTGGAGCTGAGCTGCCGCCCAGTTGGCTCAGTGGATAGAGGAGGCACTCTTAACAACTAGGCTGCTGGTTCGACTCCTACATGGGATGGTGGCTATGCCCACCCGCATCTAAGATTGTCACATAGCACCTTGAGCTTATAGGCCACGAGCTGCTGACTGGCAGCCAGATAGCGACTGGTGTTCTCCACAACTAAGATTGAAGAACAATAACTTGTCTGTTCCCCTTCTCCAATCCCCAACACTGTTCCCCTCCACCAATTCCCCCTTTTTTTTTTTTTTTAATCTTGAATTATACAGATCTTGTGCCCATAGCCCACATGTACCCTTTTGGAAGTTACAGTATGTTTTGACTCACTGTTCCTAAATGTCCTGAGACAAGACATGTCTACTCTAAAATGCAGTGCCTTTCAGGAGAATGCCCCTTGGAAGCAAGGAGTCCATTTAAGCATCAATGTGAATGTTGTCATTGACGTTGGCAAGATCTGACCTAATGAATAGAGGTCAGATGTACACTCTGTGCCTTTCAGCAGGAGTGCCCATTGGAGCAATAACACCCAAATACAAGAAATCTGGTGATGACAAGCATGAGCATCTTCTCGTCTTTTCTGCCTGAATCCCCTGCTTCAGCTAGAAAGAGGTACTCATAAAAGTGAATGTGGGGGGCCAGCCGAGTGGTTCAGTTGGTTAAGAGGGCGAGCTCTGAGCAATAGGGTCTCCAGTTCGATTCCCACATGGGCCAGTGAACTGCGCCAAATCTGAGCTACCGCTGAGCTGCCAACAGGTAGCAGGATGGCTCAGTTGATAAGAGCACGTGCTCCTAACAAGGTTGCCAGTTCGACTCCCACATGGGATGGTAGGCTATGACCACCCACAACTAAGATTGAACCCAGCACCTTGAGCTGAGCTGCCATGAGCTGCTAACAGGCAGCCGGATGGCGAATGGACTTGGACCTGAGCTAGCTATGCCCTCCACAACTAACATAGAAGGAAAACAACTTGGCTGTTCCCCTTCTCCAATTCCCAACACTGTTTCCCTTCCCCAATTCCCCAATAAAATCTTTAAAAAAAAAATTTTTTTTTAAAGTGAATGTGGGCAATAGTGAGGTTAAATTCTTGATTAAAATGTTTTAATCATCAGACTACGTGATGCAAATGACTGTGTTCACTCCAGGAAATATGTAACATTATCACAAAAGGCCTAAGGGGAAAAGAAATGAACATGCTTGAGAGGAAGAGAAAAAAAAAATCTGCAAAACCATGAAGTGGGTGTGTGTGGAGAGGGGCTGGTGAGCAGGGAGCAGGGAACAAAATCTCAGAGCAAAAATATCTTACTGGCATTTAAACTGAAGCCAGAGGTTGAAATTCACATTCATTTTGAGTTGCCATTTTGCTGTCTTCAGGGCCCACACTGAAACATCATGCTAAAGGATTACCAAGAAGCAGTGAAAGGAAGATTTGAAGTCCAAGTTTAGGAATTTAGCCAAGTTACTTAACCTTTCTGACCCTCGGTTCCAACTTCCTGAAAATGGGTATATAACAACAATCGTGTCTTGCCTGGATTTTATGAAAGACCCCAAAAATTAAGTATGACGGTGGTTATACAATGAAAATATACACTTTTTAACCCTACAAATTTTAGTAACTCTTGTTTATTTGTATGTAACATTGAACTTTAGGATATTAGCCCTGTTAGATTCAGCACATAGTAGATTCTACAACAAAGCAGATTATTTTAATTTCCAGTTCACAGATAATTTTTAAATAAAATATTTAAGTTGTTTTTAGTATTATTACAATTTTTTACAGCAGTCTGCTTTACATAATGTATTGGCCAAAGTTCTACCACTAACCCACATATTCTTCTATCTCTTTTCCTCTAACTCCTACAGTTGGATATATCTTACAGGATTACTTTATCTCAAAAGAATACTATGGAAGATCTGTATAATAAAGTGTTTTTAAAATTCTAATTTGAAATTTAATGAATAAAGTTTTAAGATTGTCAGCTCCATGCATGTTTGTATGGGCTTCCAACTACAAATTAATACCAAAATTGATAATGGAACAATATTTATTTCTGTCACACTTATCCTCCCCCCACCTTCCCACATCCACCAAAGGCGTAACTTTCAAGTCTTTTTTCCTATTGAGTTTTGGAAAAATAAATATGGGGTTCTGCAATTTATTAAGTGAAACTTAAGAAAATGTCTTCTGATCTAACAGACCAAGGAAAAGAATCTGTGATACCAAAAGTCACCCAGTGGACGGCAGTATTACCTATGCCTAGGTGTATGTGTTAGTTATTTGGTTATAATTTTTAGAAAATAGAGAATCATATCAGGGCTATACCTCTAAAGATTAACTCCATAACCTCACCAGTTCCTCAAGGGTTCTCAAGCGAGAAAGACGCCCTTTGCCCACAATGCCTCTACACCATGCAGCTAATCTTTGACAACACAGAGTGACATTTTACCGATCTCAATAACACCTGGTAAGTGCCTCCTGTTGATAGTAGTACTGTGTTTTAATGAACAAATAAATGGCTTATCTACCCTTCTTGGCAAGAAACCCCAGCTATTGAGGCGAAGCACTAGCTCTCCCTATGTTACTTAGGCTAATTGACTCTTTGGATGAAGTTAAATCACACTTATCCCCAGTGGGCTATATGTTTGCCAGTAATCAATAGCTCAACAAGATCCACATGGCAGGTAATTAAGTGGAAAGTAATTAATACCCATCAAAGGTTTTATTAACTGTTTGTCATTCCTTCACTCAAAAGTCCCCCTGTACTGTAAATAAAGTAGGAAGAGGCAAGGGGAGAAGGAAGAGGGGGGCAGAGGGCAGAACTAGCTTTGTTTTGTAGGAAGCCAAATAACTGTAACTTTCTTCCAGAGCCAATCCCATCTGGAGGCTGGGAACTCATCTCTCAGTTATCATTTTATTGGTTTGTTCTCTATATTCTATTTTTGCAAGTACTCAAGTAAAAATAAGATCTCAAATAAATTTACTATTGTAGAAAACCTGTTTTATTCTGATATTATAAAGAAAACAGGAAAAATAAGATGTCAAAGTATTAGGGACCTGTGTGTTGAATAAATTGAATACTACTCGGCTATATTTAGGGGAAGCAATTCTACTTAAAAGGAAAGACAATGCTGTTATCTTGGTGAATGGAATGCTTTAGATGTGTTATTTTTTGTTACTATCTTAGATTCATTAGTTGAAAATTTTTTATTTTATTTTTTGTTAAGGATAAATTCTGCCTCCCAAACTGCAATTACATCACGGAGGATGTTACACTGTGGACTATACTCTTTTTTAAAAAAGTTGGCTTTTTGTGCCAACACTTTTTGGAGTATGCATTCAGAGGACAAGTGTCTTTTCCTTATGCTTTTTCTTCTTTTCCATCTTCTGATCTGGGAAAGGAATTGACTCAGTTCCCAAAGAAGTCCTGATCTTAGGGGGGACCCTTGAACAGGGTAGGAAAAGGGCTTGAGAAGGACACATAGATAAAGAGGGCACAAAACAAATTAAATACTGGGAAGGCAGTATTTCATTTACTTGAAAATTTCTCACCTGTTGACCTGGTTAAGACAGGGTTTGAAAACCTGGATCATGATACATTCAATTATTAGTTATAGTTTAAAAAATGTGGTGCATGTGTTAATGAGGGACATGGAAAAGAGATTGTTCCTGAATTAGATCTTTGTTACCAAACCTCTGTAATATCATACTAGCACCCCTTTCTTATAGTTATTGAGACCTCAAAACAATTTTCTTTGGAAGTAATAGAGGCCCACGTGTTCAGGGTGACAAAAGCTACTGAACATACGAATACTTGACATAGTGTTAGGTGCATATTTTATCTTATTAAAACTATTCCATGCATATAGTACTTTTATAGTGCCAAACCAAAAAAAAACCCTTTAAGTATGACAATTTTGTTCATGACAGTGAGTATTTTAACTGTAAGTCTAAGGACATAATTGAAAAATAAACATGCCTGTCCTTGTAAAGTTGCTCTAGAAAGGAAGCTCAACCTATAGATGCTTTGAGTATGCCTAATTTTTCTATGTATTACTTTCATGCTCAGAAAAATACATATTATTAACTTAATTTAACATTATTTACATTATTATTCAAATGTTTTCTAGATATTCATGCATTGGTTACATCTATATAATATAAACAAGGGAATAATGCGATTATAAATTTTTTTTTTTACAACAAATGTATGTTTTCCTTTTTGCTTGTTTTCTCCACTACAACTCCAAGTACTCACCTATTATCTTATTGTATGTACATGTGTGTATACAGTTACACATATAAACATGCACATATACATACATAAATTCACATAAACATACATACTGAACTTTACCTGAGTCCTCTGCTCCTGAACAGCAGCAGTGGTTTGAAAACCCCTCCAATCCTACTCTTTTGTAACTTCAAAGAACCACTCTGCCCTCCACTTCTAGGAGGCAAGACCCATCTTGACCCTTCCTTATGACTCAGTCTTCCTGTTCACCCTTCCAAATAATCTCTTATTTATTTGTCTGTGTGAAACCCAGACCCCCTTCCTTTTCCAGTCCTGTTGTTTTCAGATGTCCCTCATTAATGAATGTTCTCCATATTGCAGTTCCCTGAATAGTACAATTATCTTGCTTAATGCCCAGTGCATTTTGCCTTCCACCACACACACACACACACACACACACACACACTCACACACTCACTCACACACTCACTCACATGAAGATTTCTTTTGTATATTTTTACAAGAAATGAGTCATGTTATACATATCTGTATTAACAGTACCTCATGCAAATTCTCCCAATAAACTAGCATAGCTTTAATTTCTTATTTTGACAGTTGCATAATGTTCTATGGATTGAGTGTACTTTAATGGGTTCTGCTATTGACAGACATTCACTTTGCTTCCCAACTTGGTACCATAAACAATAGGTAATTATACGTGTGCATTTTATATTTAAAAGATGATACCATATAAATTTTTAAAATACTGTAACATTTTATATTTCCAATATTTAAGTGTACCCTTTTGCTAATATCCCCGCCAACAAAAGGTATTCATTTTGCCAGTCTGATTGGTATCAATTAACGTGACTTTACTATTTCCCTATCTTTGTTAACAACTTTGTTATACTAGGTGATTCTTAGTCAAGAAGATGAAAGTTGCAAACCACTTTATTTTTTATTCTAGGAACTTCCTGAAAGATTCATTAATTCTTCAACAGAAAGCATCAAATGCCAGTTTAAACCCCTAAGAGTCTGTGAGCATCTTGCCTCAAATTACCTTGCTGTATCCAATAATCCTAAACCTTTATTTCATGATTTCCCCCCGCCCCCAATCCTAATTAAGTGCTTAGACTAAGAGATCTACTTTAAACCAGATTTCAAAACTCTTCAATATTCGGACTTGGGTCTCCTTTCTGAGATACTGATAGGCTCTACAGAGGTGGTGCTCTCCCTTTCTGCAGAAAGCACTAACATCTCTGTCTTATCTCCAGGCTGTTTTGGTGATATTTTGCAAAGCCAGTGTTGACAGGAGAAACTTCAACACTTCTTCCCATAAGAAGTTAAGGTGACCCACTTTGCAAATAAAAAGGAGATGAATTCTGTCTAAGGACAGATTTAAGTGATTTGCCCTATATCAGGCAAATAATGAGTGATCTAAGTGAGTGAAAGGAAAGACCTTAGATTTTGTCTTTTGCCACTAATATGTTTCCAAGAATCTGGCCAATATATAGGAATGAGCATGCCATTTGAAGAAGAAAAATGGCTCTTCCTCTTAGGCATGATTTTTAAAATTAATTCTGATAAGACAGAGCTGAAATGTCTTTAGTTTGACACACACCTTATAGTTTTTCAGGTGTAGTCTGTACTTTGTCAACAAGGGAAAACAAGTTTAGGGGACTTCCTTATAGTTGAAATATTAAAAACATATCATAGGAAAAGGGAAGATATCTGCCTGTTTCTTTGTATGCATTTTCTCATTTACTTCTTACCAAAAAAATACCTAAGAAGTAGCTTTGATAGCAGTCATTGCATAAATGGAAGCTCCAAGAGCTAAATAACTGGTCACTGCTCACACAGCTAAGAAATGACAAACTAGAATTGGGATCCAGATATATCTACTCTTCTAGAGTTTGTCATTGTCCCCAAAACTGTACATTTCAGAGGAGAAATCAGCTGCCCCTGTTGGAATTGTAAAAACCCTGTTAAATGGAGGCTGTAATGCAGAACTTGTTAATACTGGTGATGGTGTTAAAAATAAAGTGAAGTTACAGGATACAAAATCAATGTACAAAAATCCATTGTGTTCCTATATACTTACAATGAAATTTCAGAAAAAGAAATGAAAAAAAAATTCCTTTTGCAATTGTACTAAAAGAATAAAATGCATAGGAATAAACTTAACAAAGGATGTGAAAGACCTATACATTGAAAACTATAGGACATTATTAAAAGAAATTGAAGAAGATACAAAGAAATGGAAAGATAATCCATGTTCATGGATTGAAAGAATGAACATACTTAAAATGCCCATATTACCCAAAGCAATATACAGATTTGATGCAATTCCCATCAAAATTCCAATGCCATTTTTTAAAGAAATAGAACAAAAGATGATCAGATTTGTGTGGAATCACAAAAGACCCCAAATAACCAAAGCAACCCTGAGAAAAAAGAATAAGTCCAGAGGTATCACACTCCCTGACTTGGCTTTATACTACAAAGCAGCAATAATCAAAACAGCATGGTATTGGCAGAAAAGGAAAGACCAATGGAGTAAAATTGAGATCCCAGAAATAAACCACATTATATGGGCAGATAATTTTTGACAAAGGAGCCAAAATCATAAAATGGAGGAAAGAAAGCCTCTTCAATAAATGGTGCTGGGAAAATTGGAAAGCCACATGCAAAAGGATGAAACTAGACTGATATCTGTCACCACATACCAAAATTAAATCAAAATGGATCAAAGACCTACACATAAGACCTAAAACAATAAATTGCATAGTAGAAAGCATAGGTAATAAATTTATGGACCATGGATTCAGAGAGGATTTTTATGAATTGGACCTCAACGGCAAGGAAAGTAAAAGCAAAAATAAATGAATGGGACTATATCAAATAAACAGCTTCTGCACAGCAAAAGAAACCATTGACAAAATTAAGAAGCAACCAACCAAATGGGAGAAGATATTTGCAAACAATACCTCCAATAAGGGGCTAATATCCAAATTATATAAAGAATTCATGCAACTCAGCAACTAAAGAAACAAACAATCCAATTAAAAAATAGGCAGAGGACACAAACAGACACTTCTTCCAAGAAGACAAACAAACAGCCAGCAGATATATGAAAAAATGCTCAACTTCACTATTAGGGAAATGCAAGTCAAAACCATAATTAGATATTACCTCATACTTGTTAGAATGGCTATTATCAACAAGACAAATAATAACAAATGTTGGAAAGGCTGTGGAGAAAAAGGAACCCTCATGCACTGCTGGTACAGCCACAATGGAAAACAGCATAGAAGTTCCTCAAAAAATTAAGAATATACTTATCATATGACCCAGCACTCCCTCTTCTGGCTATCTACCCCAAAAATCTGAAAACATTTATCCATAAAGATATATGTACCGCTATGTTCATTGCAACATTATCCATGGTGGCCCAAACATGGAAACAACCAAAATGTCCTTTGATTGATGATTGGTTAAAGAAGATGTGGTATATAAATATATACAATGGAATATTATTCAGCCATAAAAAATGATAAAATACCACTATTCGTAACAACATGGATGGATCTTGACATTATCATGTTCAGTGAAGTTAAGTCAGGCAGAAAAAAATTGATAACCATATGATTTCACTCATGTGGGATATAAAACTGAAAGCCACAAAGGAATGACACAAACAAATAAACAAAAAATCATAGACATAGACAACAGTTTAGAGGTTACCAGAACGTAAGAAGGGAGGGGGGTGTAGAAGAGGGTAAAGAGGGTCAACTATATGGTGATGGAAGGAGAACTGACTGGATAGTGAACACACAATGTGATATATAGGTGATGTATTACAGAATTGAATCTATATAATTTTACAAATCAATATCATCCCGATGCATTTAATAAAAATTAAAATACATCAAAAAAAAGAAAAAAGCTCCCTACCTTAATTCCAGATCTAGAATTTCTGTGAGAAGCGGGAGGAAACAATTCAGCAGTGTAAGGCCTGGAGCAGTCCACCGAAAGTTCATTCACTCTTACCCTCTGCATTTTCCTAGAGGAAGGCTGTGAGCAGGCCAGCTGTTGACTGGCCAAGGTTCTGAAGCTGTACGGCTTCTGTATCCAAATTTGCTTTTAGCAGCATTAATTTCAAGCAACTTGACAAACCAATAGGAAACCCAATCACAGAGAAAGGAAATTCAGCTGAATGGAGAGGGTTTTAAAAACATACAGCGGGTAAACTCAGACAAGAGGATTTTAAAACATCTTTAGGAAAATAAAACACTAACTTACTTGCTGAATTTTATTAATACTGCTTTAAACATATTAGTAGATGTTTAAGTCAGCAGTGAGACAGTAACATAATGAAAAATAATTTAGACTCTGGATGATTGATTCATGTGTCATAATCATCATGACATCATTTTAGCAACTCTTTTTTATATACGTATTTTGTGGCATCCAGAATTTATTCCTTTGACAAAATTCAAAGGGTTGCTGTTATTAACTGTACTTTTCAGCTAAAACCAAAAAACCAAAAAGTGAGGCTTGGAAAGATGAAGAAATATCCCTAAAATTCTCAAAGCTAGTAAGTGGCAAAGCCTGGATTCAAAGGCAGGACTTTAACAATTAGGTCAACATCTAAAAAGAAGTAAATCCTAATATATGGATTTCTGCAATTAAATAATTTTAAGGATTGCAAGTATACCTAATGCCCAATATCCCAACAGCAGACTCATGGTCTAATTGTCAGTAATTACCAGCACAAAGAGAATATTTTGCTGAGCTACTGGTATCACATGCTACACAGTGTTAAAGAGGAATGTGGCTCCTAATACACCCCAGCACGGGTGCCACTCTATAATTACACTGCTAGCAGCCCTGTGATGAGGACTCTTTTTCTTTCCCCTCCAATCAATATAAATGCCTATCAGTGTAAAATAGCCACACAGCTTTACACAGCCTGAGGAGTAAAAAAGCAATCCCAGGCTGACATATTACCTATAATATATCCAAGTACATTGCTTTACTTAAATATGCATCACTGGTATTATTTAACATGCATTTTGGATGGCCAGTATGCAAGATAATTAGAACAATGGACACCTCAAAGGGACCCAGAGATGTCCTCCTGTACCAATAATGAATGGTGCTATCAGAGGCAAATCACACCCAATTAAGACATAAAAAGGAGATATTATTAATGCTTAATTCTGACTGTGTCAAGAATCTCTGTTTGCCTTCCTTTTTTGCTGATAATAGCGTTGTCTTGACCTTACTGCAAAATTAAATGGTAGGCATTACACAGTGTTTTTATTCACTATAACCTATTAGAAACTTGTGTGTATGTGTGTATTTATGTATGTGCTTTGTTATTTGTGTCTTTATACTGACATATCAGTTAGCATTAACTTTGTTCATAATTCTTTTAAAAATGCAAAGCCTCAGAGCAAAACCAGAAAAAAATCTTCTGACAACATTCACAACTATTCAAGATCAGCTTAATTTAAGTCTGTGTAAGCTTAATAGAATCCCAAGATGGGTCTTCATTTGGTTTCGTGTTTTTCAAACTATATATATACTTTACTGCACATATCTAAAGACAGTACATTAGGAGGCATACAGTAAGTTTTTATTTTTGTTTTTGTTTTAATTATTACTCCTCTCCTCACTAGAAATTGATGGTAACCCTTACGCAGTGTGGCTGGGTGGTCTTTGTCTTAATTTTCCCTGGCAGCTGTTCTGGGCCCTCTGCCTGGTCCCGCACCATCTCTTCTGTGCCTAGATAGATGGTTCCTGCCACAGGATGCTTACACAGTGTTAGTTCTTGCTTGACAACTCCCTGAAAGGACAATCTTTCAATTTTGATCTGATCTTTTTTAATGTTGGGAATGTCCGGGTAATGATGCAGAATTTGTATTCTCTGTAGTGAGTTGCATTGTTTTTGTTTTCCTTCTGTATATAAGAGAGGTCCTCATAACCTTTGCAGACAGCAAAACTCTGCCTGCTTAAAATCCAAAATAAAAACTGGCCTTCCATTATAGTTGTGTCATTACATGTCCTGTGTAATGCCATTCATGTCCTCCAGGCAAGAGGAGCTTGGTGTACTGCTTAATATGTTATGGGTAACATATGTATGAAAGTATAAAGGGTACATTAAATTCAATTCATCGAATATATGTTGAGTATTGAGTATGAGCCAAGCAAAACAACATCAAAACAATTCCTAAATTGACCCATTGAGGACTCATATCCACGATGACTCATGCTATACGAAAATTCTGAAAACAGTATTGATGCAACATGAGAGTGCACAAGGATCCTCCCACACATGTTCTAAGAGAAGAGAGAGAGGCATGTTGCTCTTCTCATAATAATTTTTACCTCTTCAAGTGTTGCACCTTTCACAGTCAGGATATTAGAACGGACAAAATCTAATCAACTTTTTTTTTTTATCTCTACTGAGTTATCTTTACTATTCAGTAGCGTGGTACTTCACTGCTCTCTGCCAATGCTACTACATAAAAATTATCAGCTGATGCTAAAAGCTGGAGAGTCATGAGTGGCCAGTAAAGGGCCTTACAAGGGCTGAGCCTTCTATGATGCCAGAATGAAGTGAAGAAATAGTGCCTTTCATTTTGCCTCAGTGTTCACTCAACCTCCTAAATAAGCACTCGTCACTGAGAGCATGAGAAGGATATAAGTACAGATGGAACAAAAAGACCTTATCGAGGGCCACCTACATCTCTGGGTTCACTGGCAGACTCTGTAAGCTGGAATCTCACCAGTTCCTACACCCCTCACCACCCAGTGGAAGAGTTTAGTGCCCACTTCAATTACTCATGAAAATAATCGGACTTAAATATATTTGAAATTGCCTAACTCTATGACAGACCAATTTCTAAATTCATAAAGACAATGAGATTGTTACCATGAAGTATACCTTCTACTTTGAATATTGACTATGGCATTCTTTTCTGGTCATAATAGAATACATTGTTTCCTCAAAATTAGTCATTTTTAATATGCAGGATGAGGCATATGGATGCTAATTACTTCTTTTAAAAAAGCTTTCCTTTTCATCTGGAAATTCTTCCTTCATATATTCCCAAATCAGGAATGACAGATACTTTGTGTGTATGCTGATTATCTGCCTTCCCCAACCATGACAGACTTAATTAATTATTGTATACATTCTCATTGAGTCTCAGAATCCTTCTCAACACAGCTCCACTTCAATACTACAGTCCATTAAAGTTGGCCTGGGAAATTAAAACATCTTTGCTGTCCTTGTGCTAGATAATCACAGAAACTATATTTTGAGGTCCATCCCTAACATCCTTGTCTGCATTGTGTACTCACTGGCTTGTGGTTACATCTGTGTGAAATACTTTTTTTCTTTCATTATGCTTTTCTGATTTTGACCATATGTCTTCTGTTACTTTTTAATAGTTTATTTTATTCTGACTTTAATGAGAATATGAATGAAATGCATCTCAGTATTAATAACTGCCCATTGATTTGCTCTCACTCATTTCAAAACATGTCTTTACTTCTGCCATTATGACACAAAGAAGTAGTCATTTCCATTTTCATTGTGACCTAAGAGTATGGGCCCTGGAGTTAGTCAGCGTTCCTGTATTATGTGACCTTTCATTGGTGTCCTTATCTGAAAATGTGGATACTTAGAATATCGACCACCTACAGCTGCTATGAAGAATAAATGAGTTAACACATGCAAAGCACTTAGAGCAGAGCCTGCCGCATAATATGTCCAATGGATGTTAGCTGCTAGCAGTACTTGTCATACGAGCTGTTCTTGTTGACTCAGGCTAAGTGGATTTACCCTTTTTTATCTGCACGTTCCTTATATGTAAGATCTGATCTATTTAATCAACCTTTATTCATGGACCCTGAGGCTCACCATTATATAATTTGGGGCACATTAACAACAGTAGCAACGACAGAAATTTTATTGTCTTTCTCACCTTCCTCGAGGCCATATTTCTTTGAAAGTGCTTTCAAGTGGTCCTGAGGTTCTTCAAGTGGTATGTTTTCAGGCTTTCCTGCTGCACTGTCCTGTCCATCTGCCTTTCAATGTCCCACCAATCACCACAGTCCTTGTTAACAGGGACTTTGCTCATCCCCACAGTCAAATTAAATTGCCATCCAGTAAAACTTCCTGTGATTATGAGACCCCCTCCAGTATAGTAGCCATTAGCTGCAAGTGGCTACTGAGCACAAATTTGGCTAATACAACTAAGGACCCACAATTTTTATATTATGTATTTTAAATTTAAATAGCCACATATTGTTGATGGCTACTAAATAGGACAGCAACAGAACTTGCTACCACCAGAGCTATGCCATGTTCTGTGTGGATATAAGGAGGACTTCCATGTTCCTATTATGTGTGATCATTTCATTTCTTGGATCTTTAAAAGGCCCTATGGGTGCTCTTTGCCCCACAGAGGGCTCCTGGAGAAGATCGTTAGTCTCCAGTTCCTCCTTCTCTTGGTCACAAATACTCGTCAGGTTGCAGAAGGACACAAAGAAGACATTTAAAGTATGTTTCTCGGCCCACTCCTCTACCTTCCCACCTCCAACCCAGTGTCCTCTTACTAATTTCTTTCCTTCTGCATTGCCTTTTTAAAATCAGTTCATGCACATTGACTTCCCTGAGAGCACACAATTTGATAGTTATTGTACACATGAATTAATCCAGACATTGTGCATATGGCATAAAAACAAATATTGGCTGTGTTCAAAGCTATCAACATCAAGAAGTAGAACTTCCCTATTTATTCTCCCCTCTTCTTTAATCTCATCTCCATTGCCTACAAACCTCCAGGACAGTCTTCCAATGTGCAAGGATTCAGTCCATGGTGCACATCTTTATCTTTACACTGCCAACTGTCCCTAGTATCTGAAATACTTGAAAAGTGCACGTGTATAACCGTATAATACCATTGCTACACAGTTCCTCAATGTTAACAAACTTATTTGCATTCCTCTTTTGTATGGAGAGGTGTGACCATATCAAGCCTCCTGCATAATTTGGATCTCACCACCTACAAGATCACAGAACCAGAAAACCGCTTTCCTGAGGAGCTGTTATCCTTCCACTCCCCTCAATGTGTTTTATGACATCCAAGGTAACTTTATTTATTATCTTCTTTAACATATTGTCAGTTTCTTGAGAGAAAAAAGTCATGTGTTTTCTCCTTACATGCAATGTCTTATGCACAGGAAATGGCATTTTAATGTATGTGGAACAAGTCACCATGTTGGATGATTATATAAAGATACATCTTTTTATATCCCTTGAATGCTGTCCTGGGGCTTATTTGCCTGATCTGTCCCTAACAAAACATCTGTACCTAGTTTCCATAACATAAATCTATGCCATTTGATCACAGACCTGCACTTTCCCAGTGGTATGTTTTGCAGGAAAGGTATTTAATTTCTTAGAGCTTCATTTCACATTTATATAGAAAAGGGAACCTTTCCAGTATTGTTGTGAAGTGATAATAATGAAAAGCACCTCGTACAGAGGTACAGCTGTTGTTCTACCTATCCCTCGTTGGTACATGATGTCCATCTCAAAAATCTGAATACAGTGAATACACTTTAACATGAGAGATTACTTTTCTCCTCACATATTGGATAAGAGTAAACATTTTTTGTTAATGCCTGGTTTTTATAAGGATACTATAAGGAAACAGGTATATGCTTCTAAGTGCTGGTGTGAGTTTGAGGTAGAGTAAACTTTTGGAAAAGCCATCCGGCAATGAGAGAAAGGAAGGGAAGAAAAAGGGAAAGACGAGAGGGGAGAGTTGGAAAAGGAAATGAGAATAAAGGAAAGGACAGAGGTCAAAAATGGTGGAAGGAAAAGAGGAAAAGGGAAAAGAAAAGGCAAAAGGACTACAGAGAGAGAAAAGAGAGATGGGCAAATAGACTTAATGCCCTAGATGAGCATAAGGCTTCTGGATGGAGAAGTAGGAGCCGAGTCCTACACCCTGCGCCACACTCACCAGTCATTTCTCCCTTCCCCAGCACCGCCGGGTGTTCCTGTGCTGCTCTTTGCCCTGCAGTTACCATCTAGCCCTAATGGTGAAAAGGGCAGAACATGCAGCCACTCTGTAACAAAGCCGTCTGTCCTGGACTTTGTTTTCCCTGGCCACGTTTAATGTTTTTTATATTCTTTTGATGGTTACATGTGAATGTAGGATCGATAGAAATTGCATAGCCAATGTCATGGACATCAGAAAGTAAAACAGAAATAATCTATGCTGTTTTGTCATTCATTCCACATGGCAGCTCTCTGAGTATTGGTCAGTGCTGGCCGGCCCCATTTCTGCCACAACCTGTTAAGTGTGGCTTTGGCTCATTTTGCCTCTCTGGATCTCAGTTTTCTTTCTTTCTAAAACTGAATCACTAGTATTAGTTTGAAATTCAAGTTTCCCAAAACCTGAAGAGCCACAATCCAGTGGTCTTCATTACCTTTGTGAGAGTCTCTGACTTCAGTCTCTAAATGAAGACCACTGGATTGTGGCTCTTCATTTAAAGACTGTAGTCAGAGACTCTCACAAAGGTAATGAAGAATCTAGTCGGCAGGGCTTAAGAAAGTGGCTCTGCTTTTGTTAAATTCCATGTATGATTTCCACTGAGGAAGAGTTTGCATTCTCTAAACTCTGCTATACTGAGCCATCGTGATGTGTCCTATTGGGCAGACGACACATTCATTATCCTGCTTGTCTCCTCTCATCAGCCAGTTTTCCCAGCTTTCTTCAGCCTGTAGGTACTAATAGGGTCACACTGACTAAAAAATTGCAGGCCTCATTGGTAGAAAAAAAAAAAAAAAAAAATATATATATATATATATATATATATATATCTCAAAAAAAATGTATACACATTTTAAGAGATGTTCTCTATGCTCAAGCAGTAGTTGACTGTAATCAGAAGTGTCTGGATGCTGATAGTAACCACTTTGAGCACCTCTTGTAATTGCAGAAGTCAAATGTGACCTGTATTCATCTTTTGTTTTTGGCATATATTATTACAACTTTAATACAGTCTCCTTTCTTAAAATGTGTATACATTTTTTGGCACCCTCTGTGTACATATGGCACGTATTCTCATAAGAATGAACCTCTAGCCCTTACAATTCCTCTTCCTCAAATTTCTCTTTGCATTCTCCCTCATTATGTCCTTGGGTTTTTCTACTCAGGCTGCTCTCCACCTTTCATATCAGCTCCTCTAAAGCCATCCCAGGTCAGCATCAGCCCTGCCTGAGAGAATGTGGAACTTTTTCTGGGGTCCAGAAGCTAACCCTTGAGGAGCCAAAGTAGCATCACATCCCCCACAACCCTGAGCGCTTGGAGTCACAAGGTATTTCATGCAGAAGGGAAGTTACCACTCTGCCCCAAATCTGCAATGCACTTTTGTCCTTTGTGATGAAAACTGTGTTTCTTGTACTTCCTAGGCCTTTCTTTCCTGGAACAGTTTCCTTCTATTTCTACCTGCATCCTTTCTCTCCACAGGACTTGGGTTCAAGTCATGTGATGATGATGGCCAAGCACCAACTTATGACCTAGACAGCAGGCAGTTTCTCCCAACTGCTTCACAGTTCATCATGAGAGCAGTGTAATCCTTCACTCTTCAAGCCCTTTGTTCCCCGGGATTAATCACATGAAAATAGTGGCTTGAGCAAGATAGTTTATCAAAACCTTCTGGTATTTCCAGGCCCCTGGGAATCCCAGAAATGCCTAAATCTGAACTGTATACTGGGAATGAACTCACAGATTCTCATTCCTTTTAGATCATGGTCTTTCTAAGTTAGTGAAGGGCAAGTTTGATTGTGCTTTTCTCCCATGATTAAATACATATATGTACTTTAAAACCTTTTACAGTCCTTTATGGGGGGAAAAAATGGACAAAGTGAATATGGGCTGGTGAGGTAGACAAGGAGTGCAAGAGTTTGGGAGTGTTTGGAAATACTATATTCTTTCTCTCTCTCTCTCTCTCTCTCTCTCTCTATATATATATATATATATATATATATATATATATATATATATATATATATAACTTATGTGAATATTTCTATTTACTGCTCTACCATGAGAATGAATTTGTAATACTAATATAAGAAAGTATAAGAAAGCAAGAGCTTACTGTAATAGGAAAGTAAGTTTGAACAGTCTGAACAAAGATCACCAAAGAATCCTAAGAAAGAAAAATAAGAAATTAATCATGTCTCTAGTTTCCTATTAACTGTTAAAAAGGCTTTAGACCCACTTTTGTTATTTCCTTGAAGCAAATGTACAGATGTACACCACACACCTGTGCATATTAAACCAGTTCCAGCATTTATCATCTCTCCTAGGATAACTTCATTTTTAACATTATATGTTTTTTAAAAATATTTTTATTAAAATATAACTAAAATACAATATTATATTAGTTTCAGTGGTACACCACAGTTAATCAACATTTCTATACCTAAAGAAGTGATCACCGTAAGCCCAGCAACCATCTGATGCCATGTCACAATATCACTGACTATATTTCCTATGCTATATATTACATCTCCATGACTTACTTGTTTCATACCTGGAAATTTGAACATCTTATTCCCCTTCACTTCCCCCTTTTTAAATTTCAGTTACAGTTGACATTCAGTATTATTTTATATTAATTTCAGGTGTAAAACATAGTGGTTAGACATTTATATAATTTAAGAAGTGATCTCGCTGACTTGTCTAGTACCCATCTTGTACTACCCATAGTAATTACCATATTATTGACTATATTCCCTATGCTTTACTTTACATTCCATAACTCTTTTGTAACTACCAATTTGTAATTCTTAATTTCTTCACCTTTTCACCCAACCTCCCTCCCACCTATCACCCCAATAAATCTAGTACCTCTGACACCATACACAGTTATTACAATATTATTGACTATATTCCTTATGCTATACCCTACATACCCATGATTACCATGTAACAACCAATTTGTTCTTTTTATTCCCTTCTCTCTTTTTCACCCATATCCCAAATCCCTCCCATCTGGCAAATATCAAAATGCTTTTTGTATCTATGAATTTTATTCGTCTATTATTATTTATTTTGGTCTTTAGATTCCACATATAAGTGAAATCGCATTGCATCTGTATTTCTCTGTCTGACACTCCACTCAGCACAATGGCCTTAATGTCCATCCATACCACTGCAGATGGCAAAAACTTGTTCCCTTCTATGGCTGAGCAATATTCCATTGTATATGTACCACCTACTCTTTATCCATTCATCCATCGATGGACTTGCAGGTTTCCTCCACATCTTGGCCATTGTAAACAGTGCTGCAATGAACATATGGATGCACACATCCCCTCGAAGTAGCATTTTGGGTTTCTTCGGATAAATACCAGTAAATGGGATTACTAAGTCCTTCTTTGTCTCTTGTTATAGCCTTCATTTTAAAGTCTATTTTGTCTTCTATAAGTATTGCTATCCCATCTATTTTTGTTTTGATTTCCATGAAATAACTTTTTCCATCCTTTTACTTGCCATCTGTGTGTGTCGTTCAATCTCAAGTGATTGTCTTATAGGCAGCATGTGTAAAGGTTTTGTTTTTTATTCATTTAGCCCTCCTATGTCTTTTGATTGGCGCATTTAATTTATTTGCATTAAAAGTAATTGTTTATAAATTTGTAGCTATTGCCATTTTATTATTCATAATTTTAACCTTTCCCAACCACACACACACACACACACACACACACACACACACACACACACACACTTAAGCCCCTCTAGCATTCTTTGTAATATTGGTATGATGGTGATAAACTCCTTTAGCTTTAGCTTTTTCTTGTCTGGGAAGCTCTTTATCTGTACTTCAATTTTCAATGATAGCCTAGTTGGGTAAAGTACCCTTGGTTGTAGATCCTTGGTTTTTATCACATTGAATATTTCCTGCTAATCTCTTCTTGTCTACAAAGTTTCTGCTGAGAAATCAGCTGACAATCTTATGGGGGCTTGCTTATAAATTACTAGTTGCCTTTCTCTTGCTGTTTTTAGGATTCTCTCTTTGTCTTTCACCTTTGCCATTCTAATTATAATGTATCTTGGTGTGGGCCTTTTTGGGTTCATTATTTGGGACTCTGTGCTTCTAGACTTGTATGTCTATTTCCTTCACCAGGTTAGGAAAGTTTTCAATCATTATTTCTTCAAATAGGTTCTCAATCCCTTGCTCTCTCTCTTCTCCTTCTGGCACCCCTGTGATGTAAATGTTATGCTTGATGTTGTCCCAAAGGTCTCTTAAACTATCCTCATATGGTGGGGAGGGGGAGATTTTTTTTTCTTTTCTTTTCTGTTCCAATTGGGTGTTTTCTGCTTGTCTTCTAAATCACTGGTTTGGTCCTCTGCTTCATCTAGTCTGCTGGCAATTTTTTCTACTACATTCTTCATGTCAGTTATTGGCTTCTTCACTCTGACTGGTTCTTTTTTATGTTTTCTGTGTTCATTTTCATGCTTGCTATCTCTTTTGAAGTTTCTTACTAAGTTCCTTGAGCATCCTTATAATCATTGTTTTTAACTCTGGTTGTTTGTCTGTCTCTGGTGGGTTGCTTGCCTCCATTTCATTTAGTTCTTTTTCTGGAGTTTTCTCTGTTCTTTCATTTGGGTTGTATTTCTTTGTTTCCTCATTTTGGCAGCCTCTCTGTGTTCGTTTCTATGTATTAGGTAGGATTTCTATGTCTTCCAGTCTTGATCGGGTGGCCTTATGTAGTAGGTGCCCTGTGGGTCCCTGTTACCTTCTCCCTGATCACCTGCTTCAGTTCTTCAAGAGTGCCCCTTGTATGGGTTGTGTGTGCTTCCTGTTATAATTGAGTCTTCATTGCTATTGGCATGTCAGTGGGTGGCCTTGGTGTTCAGGCTGATTGGTTGTGGGGTTTGCCCACATCCACAGCTTATGGGCTACTGTGCAGGAGGGCTTACCCTACTGAGTGGGATTCTCCCCAGCAGGCTGTGGTGCCTACTGAGATCATCCTTTCTGTGTGCCACTTGTGGGGTTTATTGGGTGGTGCTATGCTGTGGTCTGAAGCCGATCTCCAAGTAAGCTGGTTCTGGCTCCTTTTGGGAGGGGCTCTGGTGAAGATCCAAGTCGCCCACTGCTTGTGACCAGCCAGGTACTGCCTGGTAGGAGCTACAAAGCAATCTGCAGTTGTTGACTGCCTGTGCTAAAGCTATTGGCACATGGGAGAGGCCACGCTGTAAACCAAGGAATGCTGCCACCAATACTTGGCCTGCAGTAGCTCCACAAAAAGCCAGGACATCCCAAGGCCCACTGCCACCTGCTTTCTCCCTTAAAGCTCAGCCACTTATAAAGCCTTGTGCATTATGCAGGTTGGGTAAGGCAGGGTTTCAGGAAGTCACTAGAGTGGGAAAAGTTGTGGTAACCACATTAATGTAGACTCTGGTTTGGTGCGAGTGTTGAGTCTGGAGCTACTTAGCAAAAGTCTCAGAGCATACCAAGGCCAATCACCATCCACCTGGGACCCATGGACTCAGGTAGTTTTCCAAGAAAGTGTGCAATGTGGGCAGAACTGGCTGCTTGTGAGAAAGTTCCTCCAGCATTGGGGAAGTTGGGGGGTTGTGTCCCAGCGGAGCTCACCAGGCCAATCTGATTCAATTTTGACTATGGTGGAGGAGGGCTCAACACAAGAAAGATGACACCTGCCAGCCAGTTGCATGGGAAGAGGACCCCACACAGGACAAATGGCAACTGTCCTCCACTCTTACTCCCAGGCCACACAACCTCAGTCAGCTCCCTGTATGCCCCTGAAACTCCTACCCTCAAGTCATCATCCCTCTGCTGGAGCTCAGGGTGAGTGCCTAGGAGTGAGTGAGTCTTTGTGCAGACTGTTTAAGAGGTCGTCTGGGTTTCCAACAGCCTACTGTCCCACCTGGATGGTCAGAATCCCCAGATATTGTGGGGGCTCCTCTTTCCAGCACCTGTACTCCAGGCTGGTGAGCCTGGTGTAGGGCTGGGGTCCCTCACTCCTTCAAGGGGGGTAACCTCTGCAGCCAAGATATTCCTCCTGATTCTCAGCTGCCATATGGAGGTTTGGGACCAGCCCATTCTGCATCTCTGTCCTCTTACTGGTCTTGAGATGGTTTCTTCTGTGTGTCCTTAGAGGTAGTATGGCTTTGGTCCTGCTTGACTTCAGGCAATTCTCAATGATGGGTGTTCTGTAGCTATAATTTTGATGTGGTCATGAGAGGACATAAGCACAGCATTTACCTACTCTATCATCTTGACTAAAAATTATATGTGGTTTTAAAAACTGGATTGATTATTTTGTTTAGTTGTTAAATTGTCATTGTGAGATATGTAATAAACACAAATATATACATATACACATAATGCATGTGCGTGGATATTCATACAGATCCAAACTTTTAAATACTTTTTAGGATTAGGTAAATAGATAGAGCATGTTAACTTAGCAGAAGAATATATATCAAAGTCAAATAAGCTTTGTTGAATGCTTATGATTATAAAATTGTCTAGGTGCTTAGAATTCTGCTTGTAAAATACTGAAATGATTTCACATCATCTGAAAATGAAAAGTATATGTTAAGAAATGAAATCCATATGAGAAGATATGAGAATGAAGAAATGAAAAATAAAAGAAATAAGTCACAATTCTATAAACATTGATGCTTAACAAACTCACAAGTAAATTTATTATTGTTTATGTATGCAAGTACAAGAACTCAGAGAACTTCAATTTCAATCTAAGTAACATTGGCTAAACAATTTTTATGCAGTGTTCTGGAGGGAAGTCCGGTCAGCATACCTACATCAATGTTTTGGAAAATATGAGTTAAAGCCCTCCTTGATTCATTAAATTAATGTAATATATTAGAAGGATTGTTAATGGAATAAAATAGAATAGAACAAAATGAAATAGAAAATAATTGAAACACAGGAAAGATAATGTCAGGGCTGGCCGAGTGGCGTATTGGTTAAGAGGTGGTTTTGGGATGCCAGCGGCCCCTGTTTGGATCCCACGTATGAGAGCCAGTGACACTGCCCTCTACAGCTAACAACAGCTCCACTTGGAGCTGGGCTGTGCAAGCCCCGGCGACAGTGTAGGCTGCAGCCCCTGCTGCAGTGGGCTGCCATAGGCTACAGTGAGTAACCGGCAGCCAGCGTGAGCGGCTGGCAACCAGCGTGAGCTGCCAATAGCCGCGGTGAGCAATCATCCAGAGGCCGGTGACCAATCTACCTCACCTGGGAAGAGCTCAGTGACGATACCAACATGGGCCAGTGAAGCAACGTCCTCCACAGCTAGACTGAAGAACAAAAAAAGGACAGCAACTTGTCTGTTCCCCTTCCCCGATTCCCCAACGCTGTTCTCCTCCCCCAATTCCCCAATTTAAAAAAAATCTTAAAAAAAAAACAGAAAGAAAAGATAATGTCAGCGTATTATCCAAGACAAAGGTGCTATTTCAAGAAACTTTATTTCAGAAATATGCATGCATGGAGATAGATATAAAATGCATTGTCTTCTGTGGCTACTTGCCAAATGTTTTGATAGTGCTTACATTTTACAGTATGAGTGAAAAACAATTTGCATGATACCAATAAGGGTATGTTCTACTTTGGAAGTGTTGCAAAGGGTGACCTTTCTACTAGTACAAATGACAGCACTTCACAAATAAAACCCTGCAGCCAGAATCATCAACATGAAGTGATGATGTGGGAGAAGAAAAGGAAGGCAGGCAAGAGCAGTGGGGAGTGGTTGACAGTGATAAAGAGCCACTTCAATCTATCAAAGAAAAAAAATGTAGCTATTAGATTAGCTACTGTCCACAACTAGTGATTTCTTCTCCACTTCCACATCCCATACACTCTTTTTTTTCAAGTGCGTGAGTTCTTGGACAATACCGATTTTGACATTTTCCATAATATAGAATGACTCAAAAATCATTACAATCAACAATCATTACAATCAACTGGGTGAAATGGCTAGAAGATGCTTAAATGCCTTTAGTGCCAGCTTCTCACTCACTGAAGCAGACCTCAGACCATCTCTTGCTGCTGATTAGAGTCCATCACTTAATGCATTGTGGCTGGGACTCTGATTTACTAGAAAAAGGGGAAAAGGGAAAAGTTGAATGTTTTAATGTGAACTGAAAGATTTTCCTCCATCTTTCTGCATTCTATAACTTCACAGCACCAATATTTTCATTCTAATTATGCAGGTAAGATATTTTTTTGGATTCCACATCAGGACCAGTTTCTATAGGCATCACGTTTGACTTCTGAATCGTGAGGAGAGCTACATGTGAGGTTTCCCACACATGTATATGATTTAAGCATTTATTTTGGAAATGAGATATATGTTCATGTCAAAGAACATCTGGAGAGCCCATTCTGTATAATGGAGGGAATCCTAGACTGTGACTCAGTTCACCCAGGATTCTCACCCAGTCACTAAAAAGCAGCATAAAATGGACACATTTCTACACATCGCTGGGTTTAGTTTCTTCATCAGTAAAACAGGTAAAAAACTTGGCTAAATGTTATCAGAGATTCCGTTCATTTTAAAACTCCTATAATCTTTCCCTAAAACCTTGAAAAAAATACTCACCAAGAAATCCATGTGTTTTTACAAATTTCCCAGCCTCCTTTGGACTGGGATTAGGACCACATACTAGTTCTAGCCAATGGGTTGTATGCAGAAAAGAGGTATCTCACTTCTAGGCTTAGATATCGAAAAGCAAATTTGATGTAGGAGCCTCAGATTTAGCCAATAAAAATGCAGGACACCAGTTAAATTTTAATTTTAGATAAAACAACAAACATTTTTAGATGAGTATGTACCTTGCAATATTTGGGGTAAACTGATACTAAAAAATTATTCATTGTTATTCTGAAATTCAAAATTAACTGGATGTTGTATTTTATCTAGTAACTCTAGTTTGAATTTTCAAAATCTCGCATCCCCTGCTGAAGCTACCTTAGAAGACACTTGTTGAACTGGAAGCATCACTAGTTGTAGGAAAATGGGATTCCTGAAAAGCTAAGTGGAATATAACTGCTTTGGAGAATCTTAAAAATAGCATTAGAGGGCCGGCCGAGTGGCGCATTGGTTAAGCGCTGGTTTTGGGATGCCAGCAGCCCCGGTTCGGATCCCACATGAGGGCCAGTGACACTGCCCTCTACAGCTAACAACAGCTCCACCTGGAGCTGGGCTGTGCGAGCCCCGGTAATGGTGTGGGCTGCAGCCCCTGCTGCAGTGGGCTGCCATAGGCTACAGTGAGTGGCCCGCAGCCAGCGTGAGCGGCTGGCAGCCAAGCGTGAGCTGCCAATAGCCACGGTGAGCGATCATCCAGAGGCCAGCGACTGATCTGCCTCATCCGGGAAGAGAGCAATGATGATACCAACAGCGAAGCAACATCCTCCGCAACTAAACTGAAGAACAAAAAGACAGCAACTTGTCTGTTCCCCTTCCCCGATTCCCCAACGCTGTTCCCCTCCACCAATTCCCCAATAAAATCTTAAAAAAAAAAAAAAGCATTAGAATTCATGAGAAAAAAAAATAAGTCTTTGTTAAGTTCCTGCAATTTCAAGATATATTTTTTCCAGATTTATTGAGATATAATTAATATATATCATTGTATTCGTTTTAGGTATATAACATGTTGATTTGATACACTAATAGATTGCAAAATTAGTACCACTGAGGCATTAATTAACACCTCCATCACATTACATAATTATTATTTCTTTTTTATGGTGTTCATAACATCTCCACATTTCCTCCCCCTCCCCCTTCCAGTCCGTGGTAACCACCAATCTACTCTCTGTTTCTATGTGTTCAGTTTTTTAGATTCTACATATAAGTGATGTCATACAGTATTTGTCTTTCTCTGTCTGGCTTATTTTACTTGGCCTAATGCCCTCAAGATCTATTTATGTTGCTGCAAATGGCAGGATTTCCTTCTTTCTCATTTCTCTATCACATATTCTTTATCCATTAATCCAGTTCATGGATATTTAGATAGTTTCCATATCTTAGTTATTGCAAATAATGTCTCAAACACCGTGGGAGTACATATATCTCTTTGAGATCCTGATTTCATTTCCTTTGGGTACATACACAGAAGTTGGATTACTAGATTCATAAGGTCGTTCTATCTTTCATTTCTTGAGAAACCTTTATACAGTTTTCCACAGCATCTGCACCAATTCCCTTTCTCCACATCCTCGCCAAAACTATTATGTCTTTTTGATAGTAATCATTCTAACTGGTGAGAGGTGATATCTCATTGTGATGCCAACACTACAAGAGACTGTTTTCCCCCAGACAATTTTCTCCACCAATAAGGTTTTCAGTGCTCAAAACAATTCAAATTAACTCACCATGTTTACCCTGAGGGTGGACAGCCATAGGATGTTCTAGTAAATTAAATGAGAGATGTATATGTTCATCTACTCAATATATCTAGAATAGAGTTAGAAAACTCAAATGTCTTCAGGAGATTATAGGTCTAATGTAAATCAGCAAGATGTTCCAGGAGTTAGAGATAATAGGAAAGAGCAGGACTGGAGTGGTATACTCAGAACAAAGGGTAGACATGTGATTCAATTCCTACCAATTGGCCAATGGAAATATCAGCCCAGCACTGCCAGAGAGTCCCCATTATTTAAAGGAAGCCAGAAATTCAAGAGTAATATTATATGAAATTAGCTGATATCCTGTATTTAGAATTGTTTGTTTCTCTAAGCACCAAGCAATGGTCCTAGCAATTAAATAAAATATGCCTATAGACTGCCAGGTAGTTGCAACCTCTTGTTTGTTGTTAGTTGTTAAAAACTAGAATAATTGTAGGCAAACTACTCAAGAGACAAAAGAAATATAAAATCTACTTAAGGCACTATCAAGGATGCAATATCTAAAGATATGCCTTTAAGGAGAAGTCATAATAGTACAAAACGATATTCAGTTTCTACCCTGACTGATATAATCAACAAGGCATTACTTGAACAGTGAACCCACCATACTTCTACTTGAAAGAGTAAGGAAGCTTGTGAAGAAAAACTGATCCTAATGGAAGAAAAAGTTTGTTTGCCTATTTGGTCTTGGACTTTTATCTTAAAAGCCTCCTGCAAATACATGGCCATGTTGTCTGCCTGCTTATATTTAAACTTGAGGATCTAGAAAACATAATTGGATTCTCTGCCTTCCCATACTTAACTTGTGTCCTTGTGGGATTCCTTGTTGGTAATCTGACTGTTCAGTTTTACTCTAGACAGCCCATTTGTTGATATGCTCTGTTTCCCACTAAGGATTCCAATCCCCTGCCTGGGAAGCACAAGCCTAGCTGCCGGGCTCTGAGTCAAACATGGGGAGACTGGTGGCCAGTGATTCACCATGCAGTAGGCAGCTCTTTTTTTCATCCCCTTTTTTTCAGTTCTGCTTTCCCAGGCTTCTTCTGTGATTGGGGTAAGATGGTAGGCCAAACCAGTTACTCAACCATAGAAAAGTGGGCAGACATGTGAGTCGAGTCTTACTCAGGCTCTCATCCAGTTGTTGTATTCTACACCCACCTTTACCAGGATTCAATTCCTAAGCCTGTCTGGGGTTTTACATCACAGATCAGCTTGATCCTTGGCTTCCTCTTTTATTAACTTATGTTTCATGTGTGTGTGTGTGTGTGTGTGTGTGTGTGTGTG
The DNA here is from genome assembly GCA_033961575.1 of Aselliscus stoliczkanus. NCBI lineage: Eukaryota > Metazoa > Chordata > Mammalia > Chiroptera > Hipposideridae > Aselliscus > Aselliscus stoliczkanus. The sequence goes on from CM066728.1 coordinate 159,551,520, forward strand.
TGTGTGTGTGTTCTACCAGATCAGTTTCCGTTCATCCCTTTCCTCACAACTCATCTGCTCAGTATTTTGTTTTTACAGCTTAGTTTGTTATTCTTTTAATGGCTTTCTACTTTTTTATTGAAATTTTGAGACACTGAGATTTGAACCTAGGCCTGTAAAACCTAATAGCCCATCTACTTTACCATGAGAAGCTGTTGCCCAACACGGACTTTAGTGGCAAAAAATGGGACCTGTAAAGAAGTGTTGACCAAAAGAATAATAACTTTGGCTCAAAGAACAATAGCATCTTACTGGGTTAAGATATGACTTCAACGAGGCAAGAAAGTGTCAATATATCAGTTGCAGATTTACACTGATATGGAACACTGTTAGTCACATGGGAGAAATTGTTTCTAGGGAAAGAGAGGGAAGATCATTTATCCTGCAGGACATACCTCTCAAGAGAGGCTAGTAGAGAAAGCAGCTATGATGGTGATAGGGTGTTCAGAGAGAGTCTTTTGTAACGATTATCACAAAGGACAGTAGAGACATGAAGGAAAGCAAGAATCCAGGGTTAATTTCCTTAGAATGTTGAAAAAAGCCCTGAGACTGCACGAGACTACAGGGTATAGAAATAACTGAACAGGCAGTTGGGAGATCTGAGTTCTGGAATAAGCTCTTATTTTAACTTGTTTTCCAAATGAGATTGTGGGGTGGGATGAAGAACTGCATAGAATAAGGAGGCTAGCTATTATTTTGTTTGCTAGTTTAAGCCCACACATTTCACAGTGAGTTAAAGTTGTGATGCAAATGATATTGATACAGAGTTGAATACTGTTTTATTTTAATAGTGATATATTTAATGTCTATAGCTTGTATATATAAATGTAGGGATTTTAAAGATATTGTTGCTTAGAATCTTGAAAGAAAATAAGTAATTAATTTTTAAAATACACAGTAAACAATAATATTTGTGGTATGCAGATATAGCAAACATCTTAAAGGTGACCGATGAATGGGCAAGGTGTAAGAAACACTTGACTTTCTAGCTTCCCGAACATATGTTTAGATTCCTTGCATGCTTTCATTTCTGTTTTTGAGGGCATTTTGAGAAGACACATTTTTAAAGCTGAAGAATCAACTCAAAATGCTAACATTATCTTCCCATTTGTTTTAAGGCAGACTTTTTACCCCCATTAGAAAAAGTCAAAATAAGGCTACGTATAGTTCATTAAGACCAGGAATCATAGCAGAAATGGTTTGCTGTCGGCACTATTGAAACAGATTGGTTAGAGGACTGTGTCTAATAATACCAAGGAAAGCAAAACCATGACAGGTGTCCAACTTGGCAGTAGTTCTCCAGTAAGACCATTTAGATTTTGGCAACCAAAAAATAAAGCTTCATCAGATATACATAAAAAATGATTCACAGCAACTAATCTCCAGACAATACTTTCCCCTCCCAGGGAGACAGGAAAGCCAAAGCTCTTACCTGTAGAGACACCACGCATTTTCTAAGGAGTCTTCAGCATCACTAACTCCTATAGATTGAAGAATTGTCTTGTTTTTCCAATGAAAATGAATAGCAATGTTAAGACAGATAAATGTTCTCCCAACCGTGTCACATAAAGATCAAGTCTTTGACCCTCATGTGATTTTATGTGAAAAATGTACATTCTTTTTTTTTTTTTTTAAGATTTTATTGGGGAATCAGGGAAAGGGAACAGAGAAGTTGCTGTCTTTTTGTTCTTCAGTTTAGTTGCGGAGGATGTTGCTTCACTGGCCCATGTTGGTATCGTCATTGCTCACTTCCCGGATGAGGCAGATCTGTCACCAGCCTCTGGACTGCAGCTCACCGCGGCTATTGGCAGCTCACGCTGTCTCCCAGCCACTCACTGTAGCTTATGGCAGCCCACTGCAGCAAAGGCTGCAGCCTACACCATCGCCGGGACTCGCACAGCCCAGCTCCAAGTGGAGCTGTTGTTAGCTGTAGAGGGCAGTGTCACTGGCCCTCATATGTGGGATCTGAACCAGGGCCGCTGGCATCCCAAGCCAGCTCTTAACCAATGTGCCGCTCAGCAGGCCCGAAAAATGTACATTCTTAAGTATTCTACTATCATAGTGACTAATCGGTTGATAGGGCTAAGGAAATTACTACAGACACTAAACATGTTCTTTTCCTTTTCATTGAAAAAATTGCCAGTTTTGAAAGGGACACTCTGCTGCCTCAGAGCTCCTACAGAGAGCACTGATCTGGAGGTGACATCTAACCTCAGCCAGTTAGCCCTTCAACCCTAGGACTGATAGTAAACTTCTCTAGGCTTCAGCTTACCTATCTGTAAGATGAAATAATAAGAGAACCCAAATAAAAAGGTATGTGTAAATAGTAAATGATATAGTAAGTGCTCAGAAAAGCGACCAGCACATTTAAGATTAAAGGCATTATTATTATTGCATTAATCTCATACATACACATTCCAAGATCAATTTGGTTCCTATAGTTAAATCCTGGCAATGTCAGATTTTCCCACACAGCAATGCTTCTTTAATTTCGCTCATTAAATTTTCACATTTTTCTGTTTTTGCTGTTTCATTCTCTATTATCTTCTCTTAAGGCCCTGTAGGTGCTTGCATATTGTTTCTCTGCATAGTAGAAGATGTTGGCGACTTAACTTTTTGTTGTATTTTGTTTGCAAAGATGTGTTCTCAGACCCTTGAGTGTGGCACTGCATCTCTTTTTTGTATTGTCAACTCTATAAAAAGCTTCATTCATTTAACTGTGCACAAGCACGTTGTCAGAAGGAGGCTCTCACAATCCACTTGGGAGAACAAACAAAATCTCCCAGCCTCTGGTGATGCATAATCAATAAGGACCTGGCTGCCTGAGATTTTACTTATCTCACAGCTAGCTACCTCTGCAACATAAATGGAGATTAGGACATGCAAGGATTCTGGGGGATATTCATAAACTTTGCTGAGGGATTTTGGTTTCAGACTTAAGGGACCCACCTTGAATGCTTTTATCATTTTTCACCTCCAAGAGATAAATTATCAATCTAAATTCCCTCAAGACATCCAGTGTTAGCATCCTGATTTATTCTTAAATTAGTAGGTTCAAATCCTTATCTCATCCGTTTCCCAGAAGTATTCCTGAGAGTGTATGAAATCACGGAAGTGTCCTGATTTGACAGTTGATGAAGGATACTGCACACTTCTCACTATTATTTTACCTTTTTCATTTAACCAAATAGGTAACTCAAATACTAACTGTATTAGTTTCTTTGTTTTTGTTTTTGTTTTTGTTTTTTGTTTTTTTTGAGGGCAGTGTCACTGGCCCTCATATGTGGGACCCGAACCGGGGCCGCTGACTTCCCAAGCCAGCTCTTAACCACCGCACCACTCGGCCGGCCCCTGTATTAGTTTCTTAAGGCTGGCATAACAATGTATCACAAACTAAGTGCCTTAAACAACAAAAATTTATTTCTGGAAATTCTGGAGACAGGAGGCTGGGATCAATGTGTTCACAGGGTCATCCATGTTCCCTTGAAAAGCTCTAGGAAAGTATCTGTTCCTGGCCTCTTCTAACTTCTGATAGTTCCCTGTCTGTGGCAGCATGACTCCAATCTTTCCTTAATTTTCTCCTGTTTGAGTGTCTGTCTCTGTGTCCAAATTTCTCCTTTTCATAAGGATACCAGTCATATTGGATTAGGGGCCCATCCAATTATAGCACGACTTCATCTTAACTAATTATATCTGCAAAGACCCTACTTCCTAATAAGGTCACATGCAGAAGTACTGGGGATTAGGATTTCAGCATATGAATTTAAGGGGGACACAATTCTACTTATAACACAACTGAATGCATAACTTCATTTATCAATCAATTACTTTATTCCAAGATCTAGACCATAATAAAAGCTTGTTTTGCAGATTGGTCCCTGATAGATGAATGCATAGGGTAGTACTCCCCAGGATTTCATTCAGGATGCTGAGTGATAGAAACAGCTGAAGGAAAAGGGATGATATTTGTTAACTATGAGCTGACTATACAGATAGAAATAGCATTTATCTTTCCAGTGTTCTAGCTGAGGTTTATATTGTATGATATCTTGGTGATTCCAAAACACACACAAGTGAAGCATGTGAGATTCTTAGATATAATACTGGTTCACAAAACAATAGCATATTTATTTGAGTCTGTATAAAATGTGTAGCTAGGGCCTGCAGGTGGCTCGTTGATAAAGAGTTGGCTTGGGAGCGCAAGCTCTGAGCCTCAGGGCTGCCAGTTCGGATCCCACATGGGCCAGTGACAGTGCCCTCTACAGCTAAGATGGTGAACAAGGGCCCAACATGGAGCTGGGCTGCCTTGAGTGGCCATCAACGGCATAGGCTGCAATGGGGCTAGTGGGTTGCTGTAAGCTACCGTGAGTGGCCGGCAGCCAGTGTGAGCTGCTGTGAGCGCCCTGAGAGGGCATCCAATGGCCGGTGAGCGACTGCCTCACCCGGGAAGAGCGCAGTGATCACTATACCACATGGGCCAGTAAAGCAACATCCTCCACAACTAGACTGAAGAACAAAAGGACAGCAACTTGTCAGTTCCTCTTCCCCAATTCCCCAATAAAATCTTAAAAAAAAAAAATGTGTAGCTAACCTACTTCATTAGTGAAGACCTCAATTGAGGTAAGACTGAGAATATGTTAACGCCAATTCAGATAAATTAATCAATTGTTAAATCCTCTGATCTGTATTTCATGAAAAACAGAATTTGTTATACATTTCCATCTCTTCATCCAGCCACTCTAAAAACATTCAATATACAGGGGTGGGTCCTCACCATTCACATAAGCATACAGAATTTAGTGAAAAGTATGGATTATGGATTTTTGGTTTGCATTTTCCTCCAATAACAAAGCTTTACTTGGAAGACTGTTGTTTCAGTAATTCCTTTTAAGGACTATGGCTTACTGAAAAGCATGTTTATTCGAAATGGAGTGTTTAGCACACACAACTGTTGCTGAAAAAAAAGTACTTGTTGAACGAATAAAAATGATTTACCAAGAAATTAGTACTTACCCTGCTTTAAATCTTTTCCATAAGCAGGCGTTCACTGTGGACAAAGTTTGAACTAGAGACTAAGAAAAAAGAGTAGGACAGAGAGAAAAGGATGAAAACAGAAGGGTAAGGAAAATGACATAGAAAAGGGTGCAGTTTTAAAGTCTTCTAATGTCATGCCACTTTACTGTCTAGGGAACAACAGGATGTTAGTTGGAGGTTTTGCATATTGTCCTTTTTGTCTGATCTGTACTAAAGCAATAATATTAAGACAGCCTAGGAAAAACAGGAATTTCCTACAGTTAGAAATAGGAATGGTTCATAAAATCCTGCGACTCTATCCTGATGCTGGATGGTACTTATCTCGTCCTAAACTGGTTAGTGTAAAATCGTTCCTCCCCTTCAATGTCACCACCACTGCAGAGGTAGCACACGCTACAGTTGCCTTTCAGACTGGATGCGTGTGCATTATGTAACTTTACCCTACGTGCCTAGTGCAACTTTTTTTTCTCCAATTTCACATCCAGGGATCCAATGTATAAATCAAAAATTGCATGTCTTGTGCAGTGTTCTAAAGAATCTTATTTTATGTACTAAATGTATCAGTATACTGGAATATAATGTAAAAAGAAAAGTCTACATATAAATAATGCAGCCAACTATCCAAGTGTCATAACTTGAACAGTGAAAAAGAAGAAGCCAGAGAAAGACATGAAAAGAGATTAAGAGCCTGCAATTCCTCTGTTCTGTGCATTATACCATGTTACTCTTTGAGAGGTCATTCTTATTAAAGTATACTTCTACCTTCAAACAGAACTTGGAATTTGAAATGGTTTTCAAAATTTCAACACTCATTTAATGCAAATAAAAAAATGATTTACTAAATTTTTTTTTTTTTTAATTCCAGAGGCTGAGTCATGGCAAGAAGCCTTAAATCCTATTGGCTTATTTTGATTGCATTTGCAAGTACCTGATGGAAATGCACAAACCAGCCCATCTCAGCATTTCAGGCTTCCTGTTGATTGTGTGGCAGAGTTGCCAGGCACATAACACATTTGTTTTACAGCACTGCATGATGAACTCACAGTGTTTTACCTCCAGAACTGAAAGTCCTTAATTTGTTCTTTGAGGAACAGTCTGTTTTCATCAAGAGACACGCTTTCGTTGATCAAGCAATTCTACGGTAACATTAAAGAAAAAGAATCAGGATAAGGGTTAGCCAGGAAGTTTCTTTCTACCCATGAAAACACAGCCATTCTTATTTTCCAATTAAACACATTTATTAATTTTTAAATGAAGTTTCCAGAATACGCCTACATCCAGCACAACAGCAATCTCCAGAGCAAACAAAAAGTGAAACAAAAGCAATGGAAAAAAAAAAAAAAATCAGTGAATTTGTAGGGAGTGCTCTGTTTAAGGGAAGTAATATAAGTGTCAAAGAGCATATAAGCATTTAAAATATGATTTTGGTAAAACATTACTGTCTGCTTAAGAATCTATTACCATTTTTGTAAATCCATTTTAAATATGTCTTGGGTGAGAAAAATATTTTTACAATAGATATTGCTTTTCCAGTTGGTATTAGAACTCCTTTTAGGGAATACCTTCATGTAGTAATTCATCAAGTAATGATATATTTATTATCATTAATATATTAAATGGCATATATTGTTATCAAATGATAATATATTTATGATTTATCTCCTACATGTTTGCCACCCACCCCACAATTCTACCCCCTTCAGACATGGTATACAGAGATGAAATGACAGACATTTTCCTTCCCCATGTGGAGCCTACATTGTAGTTTAAGCTCATCTTAACAAGCCACTGTGGGTGAAGGTGAGGCTCTGGGAGGTGTAGATGAGGAAAAAATAAAGATGTATAATGTGCTCAGGGTAGGAAAGGAGCAGTAATTTAGAGATGGGACAGGCACAAAATCAAGGAGAAGGTAAAGGTTTAGGAGTGAATAGAGGACCAAGAAATAAGGTGGAAAGCTTAAGCCTGAGGTAGTGAAAGTAATTGGAAAGCACTGAAAAAAACAGATTGTTTAATATTCAATTAAAAAATATCTGTCGAGCAGTAGTATGTGTAAAGACCTTTGTCATTACAGGTGAATAACCAGACTATCCACTGCAAACCTGGAGCAGTCACCAGACATAGAGTAGAGAAGTGGAATTCAGAAACTGGAGCAGAGATGTCTGGAAAACATTAGCCACAGGGTAATCCAGGGAACTCTTAGGAAGCTCAGAATTTGAGATGAAAATCTGAGCTGATCCTTAAAGGCACAATGGGGTCCCAAATAAAATCTCTCTCTCTCTCTCCTTTTCTCTCTCTCTGTCTCTGTCTCTCTGTCTGTCTCTCTCTCTCTCCCTCCCCCCACCCTAATATGTGTGTGTGCATAGGCACATGGGTATTTACTTTTCATATACAAATAATTAACTTTAAATGAGAATTTAAATTTGAATCCCAAATTCAGCAACCAGCCATTTCTATTGAGTTTCTTACGTTGTTAAGTTGGTCATGCCTGGCACTTACCTGATTCACAGAGCCTCAGTGTTCTCATCTGTATTATAGGTGGTTTCTCTTTTTAGTCTACAGGACATTTCTGAAAAACAATTCAGCAATATACATTACAGCAATTTGTGGATTGATGCCTGCTAAACCAGTAATGATAGTAATAACTCCGTATCTGTACAACTCTGAGCTGCTTATAAAGCTCTCTACCATACATCATCTTCTTTTCTATTCACAACCACCCTGCAAGATAAAGCTTATTGATCCCACTGAAAGACAATAAAAACAGAGCTCTGAGAGGCTGAAAATCTCAGTCATACAGCAAGGCAAGTAAATGGCAGAGAGGCCACTTCCTACTCTGAGCGCAGCACTTTTCCGTTTCCTTTTAGCCATTTAATAAGACATCAGATAATCTGCAGTAGCTGCAGCTTCACCTAACCCATCATGCCTTCTGATCACAGTGGAGCCAGCTCTGTACAAATAATCCAGTCAGAGATACTGAACTATCCAATCTTCCTATTTAGTTAAAAGCAAATACCCAGAGGTATGGAGAAGGTAGTCTAAAAAGAAAGAAACTAGGGAAGACATTGAAGTTTAAAACAGAGCTCTTATCATTCTGGGTAATTGCATTTCATAGTTTTCTGGGTTTTTTTAAAGCAGAAATTATAGATCCATAATATGCTAATGAACATTTATATTCACAACATGCACTGGTGGGGAAGCCCAGCTTCCATTCAGTTTTGAACAGACTGACAAATGATAATTTGTCAAGCCATCCTATTTTCAAGCAATCATGGATTAAATAATATCAGTAGCTTACTTTGAAACATACACACACCACCACCACCACCACCACATAAAATAATATTTTAAATTACAATAAATGTAATTTAGAAAGGAAAAATATAATCAGAGAGGAAAAATATCTTTAGAGAAAATTGTGAAATTGACCAAAATATTAAACATTTTTTAAAGGCTAAACAAAACAAAATAAATTAGGGATCCGGTGGAAATCTCATTCTCATCCAAGTTTGTTGTCAGTCACAATTCTTAGAAATGCCAGTATGTAGGAGACATAACGTCAATTTAAAAAAAAAATGTTGTAGTAATATTAAGCACTAAACAATCTTCTTAACACTTTCCCTAGACTAATACAGCTCCTCTCTGCCTTTCTATGGATGGGTTGGAATGTGGGTGTGTTTTACAGACGTATGAATTGATTACCCAGTCCCACCTCTGCCACCCATCCCCCCACAGTAATATAGCTGCCAATATTTCAGATCTGAGCACATCAGAGTTAAATAATTTAGTAATTGTCTCCCCACATCATTCTGCCAGCTGACGGGAGAAAAATCTATCAGTAAGTAGTCGATTATTTTTATCACTCCTCTCTCTTTCTGGTGTGTGACTGACTACATTATGGTGCAGCCATGATTTTGTGCAATGTGGTTTCACCTCTTCCTACCTCTGCTTTCTCTACTTAGGACGAAAATGGATTTGACTACCTGTCATTATTCGAGTCTATATTGTTAGTGCCCTTCCTGAAGATTAAGTTCATTTTACTCTCTTATCCCCATTCCCATGAACGTATATTATGCAAGGCCGAGACATTTTCAGTCCCAGGTACATGCATCTCATTTATTTCCCCAGTTTAAAGCAGTCTTATATTTAAGACTGCAAGTGAATGCACTGATGTGTCTTAGTTAATTAATGGTCTCCAGAAGCCAACCCTGAAATAAGGATTTGGGTACAAATAGTTTATTTGAAACATTTCAGCAAACAGTGGATGGGGATAATAATAGGTTGTGCTAATTCTCCTGTGCTTGCAGACTGCTGTGCAAGAGGGCAGACCTGAGTCCAGCTATCAAAACAGTCAATGGGCACAAAGAAGCAGAACGTAGCATTAAGAAGTCAGCACTCCATGCGTCACCTGGTAAGGCTCTAAGGAATATAATGGGGCACCAGCAGCACCTTCTACAGGGTGAAAGCAACTTAAACGAGGTAAGAATAGAACCTACGTCATAGGGTGCTGTTAGGATGAAATGGGTATATACATATACTCCACATAGGGTCTATGTGTGATAACTATTTGATAGGTATTATTATGTTATGTCTATGATTATTATGATTAAGATATATATTATCAGTTTGTTATATATGCATTTTTTCACTTAGAAATCATTCATCTCTGTGCTTTTAAATGTATTCTTTGCCTATTACAGAAGTTATTTTAGTGACTTATAATAGTATATAAAATGTAAATAATTAAAACTGTTGAAAATAGAGGCACAGTTGTAATTATAGAATGGAGCAATGAATGAGACCAATAACAAATACCACAATGACCTGTGCAGTTGTCAGGACAGTCTATGTCTATAAGCTGTTGAAAAGATAGTGTAAAACCAACAAGATTTCACACCAGTATTAGCTTCTTGTTTATTCTGAGCAAAGATGCCAAGGGACGAGTGGGAACCTTTTTTGAAGTTAAAGGCCTTGGTTGTTTCAAGGTCAGTATAAGAAGTAAGACAATATAAGGAAAATTTTGGTGACATTTTTCATAAGAATTATATTCTGTTATCAGAAAAACACATTGATGTGTTTGCCATTTGTACAAAAATGCAGTGTGTGCAGAGAGACATGTGAGATTTCTCCTGTTTCTGAGATTCCAAATAAATTTACTCTGCAGAAGGTAGGTCTGCTCTTATAAACTTATACTGTCCACAGACATCCCCCATGAAAAGCCTGTTCTCATCAGTTCACACACAAATTGTAAAAGAAGAGGTATGTTAGTGGTTCTCAAAGTTTCGTGATTCAAGGTACCCTTAATGTTTAATAATACTTCTATGGCAATTAGACCAAAATTAATACCTCACTGTTCCATTCATTAGGCAGATAGCTCCAAGATATTGAAAACATGCTTATATTCCAACAGCATAGTAAACATGTAAAACACTAATGCACACAAATTTAAAGAAAAAAACATTCCTTCCTTAAATTATACATATAATGAGATGTGCTTTCTGTTGCACTCTGCGTGCTAACGCTACTTCTATAATAACTTCCAATACTTGCAATCCTTAAATTGACAATTACTTCTTGCCTTGGAGCCATGTTTTACCGTGCAGGTGAGAAGAATCAGGAGAACTCCCAACTGACCAGTAGTAGGAGTTGGTGAATAAATACTCCAGCGCTTTCCCATTGGGGGGCATAACTCTGAGGTGTTTGTTCTAGTCTGTCTCCCAGAGTTCCCTATACGATTAAACTCCAGTTACTCTCAGTGGGAATTTGCTTGATAATATACCCTTTTATGGGCTTCCTTCCCTTTCTATCTAACTTTCCTTCTAGTGTTTCTTAGAATTACCTCCAAATCAATATACTACTCTACTTGAACCCTTGTCTCAGGATATTCTCCTAAAGGAAATCAAACTAAGGTAAATGGATTAATGGTTCATTAGCTTTATACCATGTGCTAGAAATGCTTTCCTTGTAGTTTCTCTCTTGTTTCCTTTGCTTTTTATCATAGATGCTAACCTGAAGTGTTATTTATATGATAAGCACTGAGTTAATCATTATGTTCTTACAGTGCCTAACCACACTGCTATTCATTCAACTGAAATACATCTATCCCCCATGGTTTATACACTGTGCTCAGTGCTGGAAATACCAATATAAATAAATATAAATAAGACATGCAATTCCTACATTCAAAAGTCCCTAGTCTCCAGAGGAGAAAGACTTATAAACTGATGACTTCTAATATACAGTAAATGCTTAAAAGCCAACAATAAATAGTTCCTGAATACCTGTATAAATAGACATCCTCCTTGTCCCCATAATCTTCTTTACTTCTTTTGTTGTGGTCTTTTTATCTTGTTTACAACATTATCAGAAAAGAGCAAAAGCAGTGGGCACAGGTCATAAGTCACATGTTAGGACATCTCCCCTTTCTCACCTCTGCAGTGAAAATAGGGATTGGTTGGTCCATTTGATTATAATAACGCATTGTGAGACCAAGATTATAAGCGTCACCAGGACAAACATGGAAAAGAAATCATGAAAGAATTAACACAAAGCTATCACCACTGCTAAGGCAACGGCTTAAAATGTTCACCCCTAGTGGGTGAAAAGCATCATGCTTATTAGTAAAAGAGATTGATTCATGAGAGGAATCATGTGTACATCTTCTGCCCTTCCCAACTTATCTCTACTCATTAGTAATAAAGGTCCCCGGGGAAACACCTCTTCAGTGATCAGAGAGCAGGAAAGAAAATATATCTCTTCCACATTAGCCATGATCCCTCATGTAGAATTAAGTAAAATAATTAGTAGATAGATAGGTATATATAGAGAGATATATATTGAAAGATATAACAAATTCATAATTCCTGGACCACTATCAACAACAAAAATAAAGTAAGAATTACATTATACATCATTAGTAGTTATTTCCAATGTAACTATATGTTTACCAAAGTTCGATGGTAGGTCTTCCTAAGGGAGTAGAAGAAAAATAATTCTACTGTTATATATAATGTCACGAGTCAATTTATAATGTGACCATAATTACAATGAGTGATCACAGTTTGAAGGCATCAAATATTGGGACCTAGGTGAAAGGTAGCAGACAAAGTAACTCCCATTATGACAGCTTAACATGAATGCCATATTTCCCTTGAACAATGGAGTACTTCACTCGTCAGAATACAGCCTACGTTTTGTGCCCTTGGGGTTGGGGTTAAACACTCAAGGAGAGGAGCCTTAAAATAAAATTCAACGAGGGGGTTCCTCAAATGAGTCATTGATAAGGACACGTTTTGTTTATATTGGTTATGGTTGCTATGTTATTATGGCAGCGTTCTCTAGATGAGTAACATGGAAAATAGGAAACTTCATTGCCTTCCCATCTCATTCAGCTTCACACAGCAAGAAAATTGAGTTATATACACCCGTGCTCACATTTGCACACGCCATGTACACACACACACACACACACACACACACACACACACACATATAGGCAAGAACATTTTAAACCTGTGTACAAAGCCAGACATGTTCCCTATGTCCCTGACAATTTTCAAAGTCAGCCACTTACTAAATACAGGGTATTGATGAGTGAAGATGAAATGTGTATTACAATATATTCAACTCATATGCATCATTACCAGTGACAAAAATTAGAGGAGTTATTCTAGAAAAGTACACTTTAATTTTTTTATTATTATTAATGATGATCTTCTAGAAAAAAAGTAATAAAGTAACTGTCTCTTTCACCCTTTTGTTACACCCAATATACCAAACTCATAAACTCTATGTATTTTCTATTTTGCAGTATCTTCTGGTAATATTTCTAAAAGGAAAAAGGTTTAAGGTTTTATACATTTGTATACTTTGGGGGATTTTAAATATGCTTGTTGAAGCAGGGGGAAATAAATAGTAGGGTTAGCCAAACTCCCCCGTTTTGAACTGACTAAAAGGGAAACAGCCTGAATTAATGATTATGTTGGTTAGTGTTACCTTGTTCTCTCCTGAGTATGTTCAGTACCTCATGCTAGGCTAATAAAATGTCGCCTAGAAGCAATCGTTAGAGAAATTGCTTTACTAAAATAAGAATGTGAATAAGAATGAGTCACAATTTGTAGTGTGCATCAATTGTTTTAAGGGAATATTCCCAAGTACAATTTACATGAACCAATTAAAGACAGCCCAAACGAACCTGTTTACATGATAAAATCAAGCAATGAGTTCCTATAACTAGAGAACTAACAGTCTAAAAGTTTGCAGACATTTCTATAGCAAGCCTAATACAAATATTTCATTGCAATAAACATGCATCTGTGATTCTGATACTACACCCGTTTTAGCGATATTGGACAAAGAAAAGAAACATTGACAATTCCCCATACACAAATATTCTCACACACCCCTCCTTTGTTGATATTTAGGAAAGAAGAAATGAAAATCTCATGTATACATTTGCTCCTGCTCTCTAGGGCCTGTAAGATTATTCTAAAGGGTGAAAAATAGACCATTTAGAAAAACAAAATCAACATATTGGTCACAAATAAATGACCCCTCTAGAGACAAAACAAAGCAAAATGTAAACAGCAAAAATAATCTTTTTCTCTCTCATGGATTAATTTTAAAATACATTTTTGTTTTTAAGATGTAAAAATTATGATATTAGAGACTAAGCAAGTAAATAAAAACTGTTGCAATGATATTGGGTTGTCAGAAAAGTCATAATATATTTTTTTCTATGTTTTTCATTGCAAAAATGTGTCATGACTTTTCCGACAACCCAATAGTTATGATCAAATGCCAATGAATCAATTCAAGGTAAGGTACAAAGAGAAGAGAATTAAGACAGCACCTTTAAAAACATGATTCAGCTAATCAAACTAGGAGACCATACAGAGGCAAATGCCAAGAAATGAGGGTCGGATGTCTGCCCTTTCCAGGATATTTGTGTTAAAAAGAAACATAATTTTTTAAATGTGGGAGATAACAGTGCCTAATCAAAGAAAACAGCATGTGTAAAGTATGTAATGAAGAATTTTCCTTGACAGCCAGGGTCAGCAAACACTGTTACTGGATCAATTGATTACCACAAATTCTATGAAACAGTAATTTTCAAAATCATACAAAAATATAGGTGTGTTTTTTTTGTTTTAGTTAACCACTATTCATCAGTTATCAATAAGGAAAACCTGTGAATTATTTTTGTTATTTAAAAACTTAAATTGGACTGGCCGAATGGCTCAGTTGGCTGAGAACGCAAGATCTAAGCAACAGGGTCGTCAGTTCGATTCCCACATGGGCCAGTGAGCTGCGCCTGAGCTGAGCTGCCACTCAGCTGCCAACATGTGACAGGATGGCTCAGCTGGTGAGAGTATGTGTTCCTAATAACAAGGTTGCTGATTCTACTCCCTCATGGGATGGTGGGCTACGCCAACCTGCAACTAAGATTGAAAACTGCACCTTGAGCTTAGCTGCCCTGAGCTGTAGATGGGCAGCCATATGGTGACTGGACTTGGAGCTGAGCTAGCTGTGCCCTCCACAACTAAGACTGAAGGACAACAACTTGTCTGTTCCCCTTCCCAATTCGCCAACACTGTTCCCCTTCCCCAAATTCCCAATAAACTCTTTAAAAACAAACAAAAAACTTAAATTTCCTCCACTTTGATCACTCTACCATTTTAATTTGAATTTCAGAGGCTTTTAAGCAATATCCAAGCCAACATCAAAGATGCAAGAGGTGAAATGATTTGCTCAGTCCCATAAATATTTGGAAGCCTGACTTCACCTGGAATGGGCTATCCTGATTGCATCTTTAAGAGAACTCACTAGAGTGAATATTTTTTTGGTGCAGACATAGGACAATAGCTGACAGACACACTAGCAGCTCACATTATGTTTATTTTCTCTTCTCATCAGTGTCACAAATCATCAACAATTAAGTGTCCTAGTATAAATTACATTACAATAATCAGCAAGCCAAAAAAAAATCTATTACTAAAATGGAGAAAGTCTGAAAAATGTATTTTGAGACTTCCAGTATAGTTAGTCCTTGGCTTCTCTGCTAGGATTGTAAGGGAGGGAGTCAGGCTAAATTAATGTCAATGCTGATAAAATTGCCAGGGACATTGGGACTTCAATTGTTGAGAGGTGGACTGAGTCTACCAATTCTTTTTAAACTAACTTTTAACAAAGCCTTCTGAAAATATTACATGTGGCATGTATCAACCTATGACATGTGGCCAATAACAACAGATATAAATTTAACTTGGGAAATTAGATATGAAAGGCATACTAACCCATTAATAATATGTTATTCAACTTTAGCCACAATACACAAATAATTAGGTATGACACAGTCAGTGGACAGTTTTGACCACAGGATCTGTCATGATCAGTGGTGCAATGCAGGAATTTATAGTGGGAGAGATGGAAATGTACTTTTTTGAGCTGTTGGAGAAGGATTTTCCAAGAAACTTGATATTGAAAGGAGCCTTCTTACATATATGTCAAGATTGAGGAATGAAGGTAATGGTAGAAAAGGAGAAATAGAGCTGTATTCCTGCTGAGAGATGATTTTCATTGCAAAAGCAAGTCAATAGCAGACGAATAACATTGTTGGAGCAATAATGTTGTCATCTACTAGAACTGGTTACCATCAGCGAGCAACAGCCCAACAGTGAATAGCAGAGGGAATGCTGAGAAGTAACAATTATTGTCCTTTGACAATCAAGAATCATATTCAATTTGAGATATCAACAAACAAAAGAGTCCTTAAGAATGCAGACCAGTATGCATAATAGAGTTACCCAAAAAAGTACTAAGATAATTATCATTATTGTTTAGAGAAAAAGTTTAACATAAATGAGTCAAGATGGGTCTTCCAATCATGAACATGACGTATTACTCCATTTATTTAGGTTTTTAAATTTTTAAATGCCTCTCAAAAGGTTTTATAAACTCATAACAGCATAGTTCATAACAGCATAGTTCATAATAATAAACATATGGAAACAACCCAAATGTTCATCAAAAACATATTGTATAAGTCAAATACAATGGAATATTCTATTAAAAGGAAAATTAAGGAATTATAGCTACGTGCAACATTATGAATAATATTAGATAAATGAAGTAAAACACAAAATAATGCACATAGTATTCCTCCATTCCAAAAAAGATATAATAACAGGAGAAACAAAATTATATCATTTATATACATAGTAAAATCATTTAGAAAAGCAAAGAAATTATTTACTGTAAAAGTCAAGATAATGATACCCTGTACAAAGAAGGGATGAGGTGGCAACACTGGGGGTTCTAGGGTTATTATAAACCCACTTATTTTTTTATCTCAGTGGTTGTACTATAAGCATTCACTTTATAATTATTCATTGAAGTGTAAATATATGTTTTATGTACATCCTAATATGTAGGTCACAATAACCAAAGAAATAGAAGATTAAACAAAATTTAAAAAGAAGTAAAAACAAAATTGATATTATCAAAATGAAGCAGAGATGATAGTTTACAAAAAAACACAGCCAAAAATTCTTTGTAGCTCTTTCCATTGAAGAGGTAGGTAGGACTCCTTTCCTACTCGTAGAATCTAGGCTGGCCTGGTGACTAAGTATGGCCATTAAGACAATAGCAAATGCGATGCAAGAAAAGGCTTGAAGAGTGCTTGCACATTGGGCTTGTTGTTTTTGGTACCCAACTGCCATTTGAGGAGGTCCTGGCTGGCCTACTAAACGCTGGAGACCCACGCACTGACTGCAACTATACAAAGGAGCTGAGGGGAGACAAGTGTAGGACCTGCCCAGTAGAACAGAGATCAAATTGCCAAACCACTGAATCATGAGTTAAAAATCATTCTTTAAAGCACTAAGTTTCAATGAGGGTTGTTTTCAGCAAAAGCTAGTTATCAAACGAACAGAATATTTAGACATCCCTAGGTATCAAAACAGAGTATCTTAGTACAATTGGGCAGAGATCCTGAATCACAATATTCTTACAGTAAACAGAAAAGATAAAATACAGTGAAGTAGACAGTTTTCATTTTCTGATCAACTTATACCAACAAAAGGTGAAGAATACAATGTTCCTTATGACCAACCTCAGGCATAAAATTATCACACCAATTCTTTAAAAAAAACAGTGGGGAAAGAATCGAAAATATAAATAACCACAATTTTGCAAGGCATAGAAAAGTTATTCGAGTCAACTACTTTTGAATCACTCATCTGCAAAGACAGAAAGGATTATAGTAAATAGTAATGCAAGGAGGGCATTTCAGGAAAGGGAGGAGAAATACGGCCCAGATAATTTGCTTTCTGATCGTGTACATTATTAGGAGGGTAAAAATATAGTACTTTTAAAAAATGAATACTTCTATGTCCATTGGAATATCACTTTCAAATATCAATGCCTTAAAGCAATCTTTTGAAGTTTCTGTGCTATAGGCAATTCATGAGTAAATCTTCTAGAAAGTACTTCAGATAGTTAAATAAACTGAGAGCTGTTTCTTTTAGGTACAAGAGTTGAGAAGCACAAATTGTTTTACTGAGATGCCCTCAAAATCCTGTGCCTGATTATTTTTATTTCTTTATACTTCTTCTACTAGGTAATCTCACTATCATAGCTTTTAATTTTAATTTTTTTGAAAATAAATTTCATATCTATAGCTCTACTCTCAATTTTCTATGTTCAAATCAATTTGCAATTATGTTTTCAATCCCGCTACCTGGATACCCTACTAAGATCTTAGGCATTGCATGTACTCAACTAAAAATCAAAATATCCCTCTACACACATTCCCACTCACTCGTTTGGCAACTATTTCCAAAATTTTCTTACAGGACTTTTTTTCTTGATTGCTTTGCCTGTGGAAATACTTCTAATATTTCAACCACCACCACCACCACCACCACTATCTCTTTGAAGATGTGCCTGAATATTATTCTTACTCTCCTTTATAGAAATTTAAAAATATATTTTCCTTTACTCTGTTTTAGTCATTGTATAGTTTGCTTCATTCCTCTGAACTCATCTGGGCAAAAGCTGTGCCTTACTGTTTGGATTCTCCACAATAGTTAGCTTATGTTTCACCCATGAAAGGTGATCAATAGATATTTGTCAATTTTAAAATTTAAGATCCAGTCTCTATTTTCACCCAGGCAGAATGTAAACCGATTCTAACATGAGCATGTGTCTGCAGGTAGATGTGAGATTAACATTTGGTGAAAATATTCTGAATACTGTTGGGAATGTGGGGGTTAAGCTTCAAAAGTTATTCATGCAAAAGAGCTCATTCTCCGACCTACAGAATCTATATACAGTTTGAGTAAATTGAGCTAAGTCGGTGGCCAAAGACTAAATCTGGGGAAAGATTTTCAGTTAAAGGGAAAGGAAAGAAAGTGAGCAAAAACAGTTGGAAGTAAAGAAGAAAAATCTAAAGAAATTTAAAAGGGAAGAGAACGTTTTAAAAACTGAGATTCAACCAAGGTTGTCAAATCTTGCAGAGGAACTGAAGAGAACAAGGGCTGAGGAACAGGGATGCATCTTAGAATTTACAGTGCTTTTAAGTATTAACAAATATACTGCTCTTATTCTTTCACTTAAATACATTGTGTAATTATCAAATGCATTTAACTTAACACGTAAGATTTGTGCATTTTATTGTATGGACACCATATTTTAAAATCTGCTGTGTATAGTTGCTCAGCTAATATTTATTTGACTTGATTTTCACTAATTTCTATATTTTCCTATAAGCAAGTATAGTAAGACTTATTTGGGCAAAGTGCATATTATTTAAAATAAACGAAACCAAGAAAAGCTGACTTCAATATATATCAATGGAGAAATAATTTCCAATTTTTTAAGGGATCTAAAGGAAAGAGAAAAAGAACAAATATGAAGAAAAGCCAATTATTCCTAAACAATAGCAATATGATTGTGGTGTTCTTTGTTATTAATAATAGTGCTATATCAAGCAATAAGTATACGTATTCTAGAGAATCACCAGAAAACAATTCCACTGTACCATATGAAAGGGAATAAGAATTTACCTTGTTTGTATGGACAAATACCAATGTGAACCTACTTTTTATACAACATTCAGAAGTTTAATTGGTTGGTGTTATAGGGCAATTTTATTGTTATATTTAAGGATGACTAAAGACATAGTAGCCATACAAATAAAGTTATTATATTACAACCCAAAACAAACATTGCTCAAATGTTTTGTTATTACAATCCACAAAATTTCTCTGCTATGTAAACTCATCAGTTTTCTTTAATATTATTACCTACAGTGGTATCAAATGCTATAAATATTTTGTTTATATATTAAAAATCATAGGGTTTAAGAGAATTTGCTGCACATTGGATATAATTTGTCCCACTTGACAGTCTTTCAGTATCATATTTCACACTTGTATAATTTCATATTGATGATAAATCTATTCATTGGCTATATTAAAATTTCCAATATTGATAAGATTCTGAAATTCAGTGATTTGCTACAGCAAAAAGTAATGATAATTGTGGAATTGTGGAATACCTGACTATTGATTAATAAAAGAAACAACTCACTTCCCCCATCCCCAAAAACACAGAAATAAGACTTCAAAATAAGTATACATTTTTTTTAAATGCTAACTTAAATCAGTGTCCAGAGTTCCTTGTATTTTATATATTTTTAAAGAATATCATCCGTATGAAACTAACACTGACATATGTCACCTAAATGGTTTAGGAAATAGTATAGCAAATAAAGGAGAGATTTGTATTTCTAAAGGTAATAGAATTTGAATACAATGATCTCAGGGGCAGGTAGCGGCTTTAGAAGAGAAATCTTGGCTGCACCGTTTTAAATTTTCCTATATTTGTTATTTAGTCACTCCCTGATTCCTTTGAGTGATTTTCAGTGAAAGAATTAAAAGAGAAGACTAGGGGGTTGTCTGGGGAGTAATGGGGGGGGGGGCAGCTGCAACATCTCGGGAGTAAGGAAGGGATCCTGAGGGAATCGGAAGAGGGCAATTAGTACCAGTTATGGAAAGAAATTGAAAACATTCTGAATATTGGAGGCCTGAGCAAATGAAAGCTTGGGGAGCTTTTCTGGACCTGAAAAGGGAATGTGGGGGCTGAGAAGCCAAAAGCCTTGTGTGAAATTTCCTGACATGTAAGAAAACTGCAATGAGTGCCCTCAAAATAACTAATCCTAAATGCTGAGAAATAGGTATCAGTACACATTTAAAATATTTAACTCCTTTCTGTCTATATAGATATGAACATGTTATACACATCTTTGTATAGGTCAAAAAAAAAAACCCAAAAAACCTTATCTTTATTTCAAATGATGTTTCCACAAGAATCCACATTGTCCCTTAATTAACTTCCCTATCACCATTAAGAAAGGAAACTTATAAGGACTTGGTGGTATAGAATTCGGGCACAAGAATGGTGTAGATGGGCCCCTTTTGAGAGCTCTTCCTTTTTGTTGTCTCCACGAATGGATTTAACATCATTAAATGGCAAAAGGCAGGACAGAAAGGTGATTTTTAACAAAATGATCTTGGCTGTTTGGAAGCAGCCCCAGAAGCAGTCGCTCTGAATTGGGGGGCCTTGTGGGTGTCTCCATAATGCAGATAAAACTTCATGATATATTTAAATCCTTTTCCGCAAACATTTCCCTGATTTGTTGCCAAGCCATCACTGAATTTAGTAATCCAGACAGATTACCACAGGGGTTCTATTTTTAGGGCCCTTCTGTTACTGTGGCAGTTGCAGGCTGATCGGATTACAGCTCTATCCTACCCATGTAAAATGCATTGATGCTCCAGGAGAAACCTGCACTTCCCTCCTGTAATTACAATGTCAGACTCATCGCTGGATATTTCTCTCTGAATTTATTTTGTAGCTCCACTGTGGCCAATCCATTATTAACTCATGAGGCGGCTTGTTGTCTTTTAGTTTTGCTCTGTGCCTTTCAACTAGCTCACTATTGTGTGTATGTGTGTGTTTGGGGGGAGGGTGGATGATGGAAAATGCATGCTGTGGGTCACAGAGGACATATATAATTTCTCTGATTCTGAGGGCAGGAAAACATGTAACCTAGACATTGCTCTCCTATAAATGACAATATCTCCATCTAGTGGTGAAAATGAGCCTCATCATCATATTCCCTTCATTAGCAGATGCGCACAGAGGCATTTACAAATTTGTCTCAGAATGTGATTTGTATTTTATCTTCAGAAATTAAAAATGTACCCAAGAAGAATAGATGTTTGTTTACTCAACCAAAGTGGACCCCTTCCTTTAGTCTTTACAAGAAAAAAAAAAAATTCCATTTACTTCAGAGAATGTTTGGCCTCCAGAAATGACTTCCTCAATATCCAAGAACACAGTTTGTCAATAATCTCTTCCATGATTTTTTGCAAGGCATTGGAAGGGAAACAGTTATAAAGTGTAATCAAATAACAAATTGAGTTAATTTCATATGAATTGTTGTATTTGAAGTAAATTACCCAACAAAGAAGTAAATTATCCAACAAGTTTCTAATTTCTCATCAACTATCTTTCATCAACCTCAGAGTAATTACATCCCAGTAAACTAATATATAATACAAATATAAGCAAGTCAATTACATTTTTTTCCTTGAAGAAATATAGGCTGAAGAAGCATGTTAAGATATTCCCATTTCATAAGTTATTGCAACCTCAATCAAAAAGTTCTTGGAATATGAAGCCAATAATTTCAGGCTATCTTTTACAAGTGTTCTTGATGACGTTATTGTTATTTGTTCATGGAAACTCAGCATTGTTTTAATTCATCTTCCAATTCATATCAAGTTATACAGCTTATAGTAACAAAGTTATTTACATATATACAAATTATATGTACATATATACATATTATATGTACATTATTTACATATATACATATATACAAATTTATTTACATATTACATAAATACAGAGTCATCAGAGAACCTATATGGCAGTGAAGGCGACCACTGAGCTTACACTAGAGGCCCACCAGGTGGCAGCACCCAAACCTTCATTGGTGTGCTACTGGAATTTGGTCTCTCCAGGACTGAGTCCTGTTACCTAATGCAAAAGAGTCAGATCTTTGAAGTCAGAATGCAGATTGATTCATATGAAATTGTGGATATTCGTTTTCTGGGGCTGTAATGTCAGAATGCCCAGAGAGATCAGAGAAAGACAGGTACAGAAGTAAAGAGAGATATGTGGGCATAGACACACATTTATTTCCTAGCTCTATGGGCTGAGCAGTCTGAAAAGTAGCCACACTGCAGTAGGTATGCACACCTTCTGACCAGATCTGGGTTCCTAAAATCAGTCTTCCTAAAACCAGGACTCTTTGGAGAAATGAGTGATGCTAGAGCTTGTATTGGAAAGTATAAGATGAGCGAACCTAGTGAATATTTTGAAGCCAGAATATCTGGAAGTTCTTAAAGAATGCTACAGACATGTCTAAATGACAGAGGAGCCAGCCCCAAAAGGCTGCCACTGGTCAGTTTCAGGCAATATACACATCAAAATAAATTATGATATTAATGGATCATAAGTTGTTAAGGTTATGAACATCAGTGATAATCTTAGGAATTATTCTAGAGTAAAGAAGACTAAATAGACATGACAACTAAATGCAAAGTAATCCTGGATAGGATTTTGAACCAGATATTTTTGGAGAAGTGGGAGTGGAGGGTGATGGGTGGCTATAAAAGATAATATTGGGACAACTGCAAAATATAACGTAGGAATGCAAATTAGATAGGAGAATTTTATCAGTGTTAAGTTACTGCTTTTGATAATTATACTATGGTTTTGTAAGAAAATATTTTTGTTTTCAGGAAATGCATGCTGAGACTTTTAGTGGTAAAAGTGAAAAGTTACCTTCAAATGAGTCAGAAAAAATTGTGTGTGTGTGTGTGTGTGTGTGTGTGTGTGTGTGTGGAGAGAGTGAGAGAGAGAGAGAGAGAGAGAGAGAGAGAGAGAGAGAAGAAAAGAGGAAAATATTAAAATTGGGGGATCTGAGTTAAAGATATATGAAAATTCTTTGTACTATTCTCACAACTTTACTGTATGTCTGAAATTTTTCAAAATAAGAAAATTAGAAATTTAATGTTTAGAAAATAATATTAACACTATTTCTAGCACATACAACCTTCATAAATGTCAAGCTTAATATGTATGATTTTTATGGAACATTGTGAATTAGTCATTTGATATGATGTCTCTGCCGTTCAACATTTAATAATTTACAAGGTGAAAAATAAAATACCTGTGTGTTATGTTTAGGTTGGAGGAGTCTTGAAATTGATGCTGACACACTTTTGGTTCAAAAAACTGAAATGAGCACAAGATTTTTCCTTCCTTTGTTTTCGTGACTTCCCTGAAATAATAGTAGATATACACAGGAAGAATAAATTACTTACAGTGGTAAAAGTAAAAATAGATACCATCGAACAATCACATAAATGTTGCATTCCTTTAATTTAGAAAGCTGGTAAAATCCTATTGATGGATAAATTGGAATAGATCAACAACTTAAACATGTGCAGGAGAAGGCTGGGGAAAAAAAGGAACAATTTCTTTCTATGGAACCCCAAAATGACCAACCTCAACATTGGCAAATATGAGGTGTGGGGGACAGGGGGAAGGGATTGTTGTCAGAGTAATTAAGTAAAAGGCTGACTATAGAATGACCAAGCCCCTATTGTTACAGCTGTTTGTGCTATATAACCCCAAATAATAGCACAAAAGGAGACGGAAATCTTGTGGACACACACTTCTCCAGCTCCTTCTTGGGGTACAAATGAGTGAGGATGTCACACATAGAGGAGAAAGCCAAGAGGTTGCAGAGCTGCTGTCCATTTGGTCCCTGGGTGAAGCCAAGAGACACACACCTCTAGACTTCTTACTATCAGCAGGAAATAAAACCTTACTTGTTTAAGCCATAATTATCAGATTTTCTTTTAACCGAAGCCAAAATCATCCCAAAATGGATCCAACATTCAAATGTGCACATGCAATCATAAGAAAAACTCAAAATAATGATATAATTAAACACTTGTAGGAGTATGTGGGGCTGGGGTGGTTGATTAGAAGAATATTTTCATCTTTTGCAGGAAAGATGTTAATGGATACTCCTAAGGTTTATAAATTAAGAAGTTGATATATAGGTTTTTAATAAGCATTACTGAGTTAAGCCATCAAAAGTAGTAAAAATATAAACTTTGAAATGGTTTATCCATAGAGTGGTGCTTTCTTAGATAATACAAGAATAAATTAGGAAAAAGGACTTAAATGACACCATTTTAAATAAAAATAATACAAAATGATATATAGAGGGTGCCAAAAAAGTGTATACACATTTTAAGAAAGGAAAAACTATATTAAAATTGTACTACTCAAAATATACCGATAACGGGCCAGCCAAAGTGACGCGTTGGTTGGGAGCTCGCTTGGGACACCAGCGGACCCGGTTCGGATCCCACATGTGAGGGCCGGTGACACTACCCTCAAAAAAAAAAAAAAAAATACCGATAACAAAAGATGAATACAAGTCATGTGTATACATTTTTCTGACACTCCGGTATGTTAAGAATATGAGATGAGGGCCAGCTGAGTGGCGCGGTGGTTAAGCGCTGGCTTGGGAAGCCAGCAGCCCCGGTTCGGGTCCCACATATGAGGGCCAGTAACACTGCCCTCAAAAAAGAAAAAAAAAAGAATATGAGATGAAATAGGTTTTTATATAAGGTGATATATCATTTTCTTAATTTAATAACAGTGGACAGTTATTTGCACAAATACAAAAGTACATAAAGAAGTACTTACAATGATTTGAGGTATTTCCTAGGTCTGTTGCCAAAATACTCTTTTTTTCCTCTGCACAACTGAAAAAGAATAAAATGTTGCTTGTGTAAATAAAATAATTTACTTAGTCTTTAGAAATAGATTTTAAAGATCATTTGAAAGAAGTAATTGAATAACACCTGATATCATATGAAGATAATGGGTGCTTTTTTTTCCTCCTTTACATTTCTATTTTCAATATTCTCTTATATTTCTTCTCACTCTGCTAGGTACATACCCTCATTCTGACAGTAATGGTCATCCAACATTTGAAAATCTCCCTTTAGAGGGCAACCTGACTTTGGAGCAATCTGCAGTAAATCCAAGTCTATTGACACAGCACTGGGGACAGGGAGCAAAGAGTACTGAAAAGTGAATCATTTGTCCAAGAACAGGGATGCTTTCTGCCAGACTTCTGTTCTCAAATTACTGAATTCTAAAAGGAGTTATTAATTCTTATTGATAGTTTATAATGTTAATAGCCAGCAAAGTGCTTCTGCTAGTAAATACTACTGTTTTCTTTTGTTTGTTTGTTTCCAATGTAGTGATTAGCACTGGCAGCAATCAGTGCCTCACTACATTTCTATTTCCTACCAATGTAGCCATGATGACTCTGGGAAGAGGGTGCCATATTTATGCCATTTCTCCCACATCTATTCACTCCTTCCACAGGACCAAGATTCACTTTCAGATTGAAAGTTAAGACAGAGTGAGCTTTAGTTCCCCTGGGTGTCTAAGTGTTCAACAGGTCACTAGATATATTGGCTAAAGCTCTGGGAAATCAGTACTTACATGTCAGATTTCAAGGTCATCAAAATACCAGTGGAAGATAAAAACATACATGTGAATATCATGTGACCATTAGTGAGCCAAGTATGCCACCTTGGGGAAACCGATGCTATGGACTGAGTTTGTGTCCCTCCCGAATTCATATGTTGAAACCAATGTCCCAGTGTGATGGTATAGGAGGTGGGGCCTTTGGGATGTGTTTATGTCATGAAAGCAGAGCCCCCATGAATGGGATTTAGTGATTTTATAAAAGAGGCCCCAGAGAAACCCTTTTTCCCTTCTACTATGTGAAGTTATAGTGAAACTTTGGCTGTCTATGAACTAGGAAGAGAGCTTTCACCAAACACTGAATCTATACTTTTCCAGGCTCCACAATTGTGAGAAATAACTCTCTGTTGTGTATAAGCCACCTAGCCTGTGGTATTTTGTTATAGTAGCCCAAACGGACTCAGACAAGCAATATCACTTAAAGATTAAGTGCAGGCAGAGGAATCCATGAAAAAGGAGGAAGGGACAGAGAAGCATGGGAACCAGAGAACCATGGGTGGTAGTGCGGGGACAAAAAAGCATATGTCAAATGATGCAAATGAGCCCAGGAAAATAAATGTTAAGGTTGGTTATTATATTTATTGATAAAGTCACTGCTGATTGGCCAGGGTCATTTCAGCAGAGTAGTGCAGAATAACTAGGAGTGAAGAAGCAGAACTATAGCCAATGATGCGAACTCTTTTAGGAGGTATAGACAAGAAGGAGGACAAGAATGATTTCTAAAATTCTACGCTCCAGTAATCTCATTTTGTCATACATTGACTAAATTAGGGAAAATGGATAAACTAGCTTTCTAATGCCTCATTCCAAATACAAATAATAAATATAATGATATATGAAAGCATTACGTTTTATACATATAGTGTAGACATATAGCTTTCCCCATCTTTGATAATTTTTGTTCTTTCTGATTCTTTTAAAAATGCTTTCCCATATTTTTCATGCCTACAGCTCATGTCCCCTGGGTTAGCCATAAACTATATGAGGAAATTGAACATGCTTTCTAGATCTTTCACATTTTCTTATATGTGCTTTGTATATACTTAGGAGGACGTTTTTAAAATTTATCACTAGATGGCAGTAAAGACCAAACGTTGGATGAAACCAGGGCAGAAAACTCCCATGAGTATTAATTTTGAAATACATTATGAATTTGCACATTTAAAATCCATATAAACCCATACTGCAATACAATAGCTAATATATGTCTAAAAAAGGATGCTGACATATTGTTCTTGGAAAGCAGATTCTAGTGGGGAAAACAATGGAAATTTTGAAGCCAAGCAGTTACAAAACACAACCAAGCAATCATGTTCCTGTTTGTATGACAACTATTCCCTCCACAACTTCCTAAAGACAAACTTACAAGCTTTTACACTATATGACAATTATGCCAAAAACATTAAAGTCCAATTCTGTGCTTTCTGTCAAAAGTCATTCACTTCCCCACAAGTAGAGAAGCTTTTTCATTTAGTATTTTAGCATTTTTCACTGTAACATTTTCTTCATTTTCCTGGAACAATTGGCTAATACAACATATATAAATCCATATATATATTACAATGGTGAATAATAATTCTCACTGTATTTAATGGTATCTTTATAATTTTTTAAAATAATTTCACAGTTCTTAATTTTTTGCAAGCATTTTATTTTAGGAAAGTTAGAGTGTTCTTTGCTATCTTTAAATTAAGCACATTTACCATTTTGCTTCTTTGCATGTGAACAGTTATGATAAAGCCTTTGCACTCTAAACAGCATCCTTTGCCCTCTTTGGACAAAGATTAAGGGAACTTCTAACACCTACATGGACATATTCACCTCCAAGAAAGAATCACAAAAGTAGGATGGTTTAGTGAATAGCCCTGTGGTGCAGAGTTCCTCCTCTTGACTCTGTTTTAATGTCCTTTTCCACTAAGCAGTCCCAGTGATGATGATGATCCATTACTTAATTGAAGTGGGTCACTTAAGGCTTATAGTGCCACCAGGTGCCAGGGGCATATACTGGATCTCACACTATTTTTTGTGTTTATTTTGTTTTGTCTTTTAAGATGGAAAATTCTTTTTTTTTTTTTTTTTTTTTTTTTTTTGAGGGCAGTGTCACTGTCCCTCACATGTGGGACCGAACCGGGGCCGCTGGCTTCCCAAGCCAGCACTTAACCACTGTGCCACTCGGCCGGCCCAAGATGGAAAATTCTTGAATATTTTAGATAAAGATGGGAAAGAACCAGTAAAGGAAAATGATTTAAATAAAAATATTTTAATAACAAGAAATAAGCAATAATGAGCCCCATGAGGTATAAATGCTTCCCAATTGGATGCATTTATATATCTTTTCCTTGGAATTCATTGAAACAAGGAGAAACAATAAACTAACTGTATTCTTTTTTTGAAAAACTTTATTTAATAAGTGATTTTTCTGCAGCGTTCCTTTAAATAAGTCAAATTTGTGATTTTATATATACGTGGGTTTTTTGTTTGATTTCCTTGTTTCAGAAAAAGACATAAAACTTATCCAAAACATATGTTAGTGTTTCCTTATAAATTACAAAAAAACAATCTTAGAAAAACTATCATACATGACTACCTCATAAACTCACACATCGTAGTTTAGATGTAGAGAAAATGTAAAACCCTTTATTTTGTCTTTAGTTAATCTGGCCTTTCTCCCAAATTCCCAAACAATGGATGGAAAAAATAACTTGGAATGTTATCTTGTTTAAAATCTAATACTGACAGTTCCTCTGGGAACAAATAACCAGTTTCTCATGTTCCAAGTTAACCTCCAATGTTAAGTTCCCCCCAGGTAGACAAGAGATGTTAGTCAGCAAACAATAGGACCAGAGGACACTGAGCCAGAGACCTCAATCCTTCCTTCTATAATGACACCCTTCCTCTCAATACACTGTACACTCCAGAAATTCTTAGAATAGTCACAAGGAAAAGTGGAAGAGAAACTGAGAAATTAAGAAACTAAGCTTTTTCCCCCTAGACAGAGGAGTATCCAAAAGTAGATTATTAAATCAGACAAAAATTCACACCAGATGGCACTAAAAGTTCATTTTTCCCATCCTTAAACTGAGTATGAGGGTTTATGAAGATGAATAGATTATTTTCAGACAACGTAAAGGAGTTCCACCCAGGGTCAGCTTCATAGGTATGCAACCTGTGCAGTAGCGTAGGGGCCCCTGTTCAGAAGAGCTCCATGGTTTCACAGTCTGCTCTCGCCATTTTGAAATTCTGCATAATTTTTGAACAATGATCCCACCTTTATATTTTGCCATGCAGCCATCTTTGGCCATATTTTCTCTGCTCCTTCAAATTATGATGTGACTTCAAATATTTATACCACTAGAAATAAGCCAGTAAGTTTTTTAAATTTTCTTTCTTCTCCTTTATTTTTTTATTTTTATTTTATTAAAATTTTTATGATTTATTTTGTATTATTATTATTTTTATTATTAATAGTAACAGATGTACAAAACTATGCAATAGTTATCTTTTTCACCCCTTACAAAGTGACTACCCCCTCCCCTTCCCCTGTCCTCCCACCCCCGATATCATACATATCTATTACAATTCCATTGACTCCATTCCCACACTATATTCCACATCCCATGACTATATATGTGTTAAATTATAGTCAACATCTAATAGTATTCAGTGGCAGCTTCAGATGTACAGTGCAGTAGTCAGGCCACTACACCGTGGATGAAGTGGTCTCCCTGACAAGACATGAGTCCATCTAGTCCCCTAAAAAACTATTTACATTATTGATTATATTCCCTAAACTGTCTCTTCTGTCTCTGCAGTAGTATTGTAATTATCAGTTTATGTTGCCTCATCCCTTCCCCTTCTCCCTCGTGCCCACCCTTATACCATCTAGCCCTCATCAGATTTCCTTTGTATCTCTAAGGCTATTTCTGTTTATTTTGCTCATTTATTCAGTTCTTTAGATTCCACATATAAGTGAGATCATATGTTATTCATCTTTCTCTGACTGACTTATTTCACTTAGCATAATATTCTCTAGGTCCATCCATATGGTTGCAAATGGTATGATTTTTTTCTTCTTTATAGTGGAGTAATACTCCATGGTGTAAATGTACTAGTTTCTTAATCCAGTCATCTACCGATGGGCATTTCGATTGTTTCCAAGTCTTGGCTATTGTAAATAGCGCTGCAATGAACATAGGGGTGCATATATTTTTTCGAATTAGTGTCTTGGGTTTTTCAGGATAAATACCTAGGAGTGGAATTGCTGGGTCAAAAGGTAGTTCCATTTCCAGTTTTTTGAGATACCTCCATACTGACTTCCATAGTGGCTGCACCAATCTGCAATCCCACCAACAGTGCAGCAGGGTCGCCTTTTCCCCACGCCCGCCAGCACTTGTTGTTTGTTGATTTATTGATGATAGCCATTCTGACCGGAGTGAGATGGTATCTCATTGTGGTTTTTATTTGTATTTCCCTAATGACCAGTGAGGTTGAACATTTTTTCATATGCTTGTTGGCCATTTGTATGTCCTCTTTAGAGAAATGTCTCTTCATTTCCTCTGCCCATTTTTTTATTGGGTTGTTTGTTTTTTTGGTGTTGAGTTGCATGAGTATTTTATAAATTGTGGATATTAACCCCTTATCAGATATATCATTGACAAATATATTCTCCCATTCAGTAGGCTTCCTTTTTGTTTTATTGATGGTTTCCTTTGTTGTGAAAAAACTTTTAAGTTTGATATAATCCCATACGTTCATTTTTTCTTTTACTTCCCTTGCCCTTGGGGATGTATCAGTAAAAATATTGCTCTGGGTAATGTCTGCAAATGTACTCCCTATATTTTCTTTTTGGAGTTTTATGGTTTCAGGTCTTACATTTAAGTCTTTAATCCATTTTGCATTTGTTCTTGTATATGGCGTAAGGAGGAGGTCCAGTTTCATTTTTAAGCATGTATCAGTCCACTTTTCCCAGCACCACTTATTAAATAGACTATCTTTACTACAATGTAAATTCTTGCTTCCATTGTCATAGATTAACTGTCTGTAAATGCCTAGATTTATTTCTGGGCTCTCTGTTCTGTTCCACTGATCTATGTGCCTGTTTTTATGCCAATACCATACTATTTTGAGTACTGTAGCCTTGTAGTATGTTTTGATGTCTGGTAGTGTGATAACCCCGACTTTGTTCTTATTTCTCAGGATTGCCGAGGCTATTTGGGGTCTTTCATGGTTCCATATAAATTTTAGGATTATATTTTCTATTTCTGTGAAAAATGCCCTTGGTAGTTTGATAGGAATTGCATTGAATGTATCTATTGCTTTAGGCAGTATGGACATTTTAACTACATTAATTCTTCCTATCCATGAATATGGTAGGTGTTTCCATTTATTTGTATCTTCTTTTCTTTCTTTCTTCAGTGTGTTATAATCTTCTGAGTACAGATTTTTTACTTCTTTGGGTAAATTTATTCCTAGGTATTTTATAGTTCTTGAAGCAATGGTAAATTGGACAGTTTTCTTAATTTCTCCTTCTGTTAGTTTATTATTGGCATATGCAAATGCAACTAATTTCTGAACATTGATTTTGTATCCTGCTACCTTAATGAATTCGTCTATCAGCTCCAATAGTTTTTTGATGGAGTCTTTGGGGTTCTCTCTATATAGTATCATGTCATCTGCATATAATAAAAATTTTACTTCTTCCTTGCTGATTTGGATGCCTTTTGCTTCTTTTTCTTGTCTGATTGCTGTGGCTAGAACTTCCAGCACTATGTTGAATAAAAGAGAAAGTGGACAGCCTTGTCTTGTTTCTGATCTTAAAGGAAATGATTTTAGCTTTTCCCCATTGAGTATGATGTTAGCTGTAGGTTTATCATATATGGCCTTTATTATGTTGAGATATGATCCTTGTATTCCTACTTTGCTAAAGTTTTTTAACATAAATGGCTATTGGATTTTGTCAAATGTTTTTTCTGCATCTATTGATATGACCATGTGACTTTTATTCTTCATTTTGTTGATATGGTGTATCACATTAATTGATTTACAGATGTTGAACCAGCCTTGCATATTAGGGATGAAACCCATTTGATCATGATGTATGATCTTCTTAATATATTGCTGAATTCTGTTTGCTAATATTTTATTGAGAATTTTTGCATCTATATTCATCAGGGATATTGGCCTGTAGTTTTCCTTGTTTGTGCTGTCTTTATCTGGTTTTGGAATCAGGGTGATAGTGGCTTCATAAAAAGAATTTGGGAGCCTTCCCTCCTTCCCAAAGTTTGAGAAGAATAGGTGATAGTTCTTTTTTGAATGTTTGATAAAATTCACTTGTGAGGGCCGGCCGAGTGGTGCATTGGTTAAGCGCTGGTTTTGGGATGCCAGCGGCCCCGGTTCGGATCTTACATAAGGGCCAGTGACACTGCCCTCTACAGCTAACAACAGCTCCACCTGGAGCTGGGCTGTGCAAGCCCCGGTGATGGTGTGGGCTGCAGCCCCTGCTGCAGTGGGCTGCCATAGGCTGCAGTGAGTGGCCCGCAGCCAGCATGAGCGGCTGGCAGCCAAGCATGAGCTGCCAATAGCCGCGATGAGCGACATCCAGAGGCCAGCGACCGATCTGCCTCATCCGGGAAGAGCGCAATGACGATACCAACAGTGAAGCAACATCCTCCGCAACTAAACTGAAGAACAAAAAGACAGTAACTTGTC
Source organism: Aselliscus stoliczkanus (assembly GCA_033961575.1). NCBI lineage: Eukaryota > Metazoa > Chordata > Mammalia > Chiroptera > Hipposideridae > Aselliscus > Aselliscus stoliczkanus. The sequence goes on from CM066728.1 coordinate 159,584,016, forward strand.
TGTTCCCCTTCCCCGATTCCCCAACGCTGTTCCCCTCCGCCAATTCCCCAATAAAATCTTAAAAAAAAAAAAATTCACTTGTGAAGCCATCTGGTCCAGGGCTTTTGTTTGTTGGAAGCTTGTCAAATACTGATTCAATTTCCTTGGTAGTAATCAGGCTATTTAGATTTTCCGTTTCTTCTTGAGTTAGCTTTGGAAGGTTGTATGCTTCTAGAAAATTATTTATTTCTTCAGATTGTCAAATTTGTTGGCATATAGTTTCTCATAGTAATTTCTTAATTTTTTTTGCATTTCTGTGACGTCTGTAGTCATTTCCCCTCTTTCATTTCTGATTTTACTAATTTGAGTCCTCTCTCTCTTTTTTTTTTTTTTTTTTTTTTGATGAGCCTGGCTAGAGGTTTGTCAATTTTGTTTATCTTCTCAAAAAACCAACTCTTGGTTTCATTGATCTTTTGTATTGGTTTTCTGTTCCCTATATCGTTTATTTCTGCTTTGGTCTTTATTATCTTCTTTTTTGTACTCCCCTTGGACTTCTATTGCTGTTCTTTTTCCAGTTCCCTGAGGTGTAAGGATAACCTGTTGATTTGAGACTTTTCTTCCTTTTTTAGGTAGGCCTGCACTGCTATGAACTTCCTCTTAGGACTGCTTTCGCTGCATCCCAGAGATTTTGGGTCATGGTGTTTTCATTTTCGTTTGTCTCGAGGTATCTTTTGATTTCCTTCTTGATCTCATTTGTGACCCACTCGCTATTTAGTAGCATGTTATTTAGCCTACATTTATTTGACAGCTTTCTGGGTTTCTTCTTATAATTGATTTCTAGTTTCATAACATTGTAGTCAGAGAAGACACTTGAAATGTGCGGGGGGGCGGGGGGACGGCCGAGTGGCGCATTGGTTAAGCGCTGGTTTTGGGATGCCAGCGGCCCCGGTTCGGATCCCACATGAGGGCCAGTGACACTTCCCTCTACAGCTAACAATAGCTCCACCTGGAGCTGGGCTGTGCAAGCCCCGGTGATGGTGTGGCCTGCAGCCCCTGCTGCAGTGGGCTGCCATAGGCTACAGTGAGTGGCCCGCAGCCAGCGTGAGCGGCTGGCAGCCAAGCGTGAGCTGCCAATAGCCGCGATGAGCGACATCCAGAGGCCAGCGACCGATCTGCCTCATCCGGGAAGAGCGCAATGACGATACCAACAGTGAAGCAACATCCTCCGCAACTAAACTGAAGAACAAAAAGACAGCAACTTGTCTGTTCCCCTTCCCCGATTCCCCAACGTTGTTCCCCTCCGCCAATTCCCCAATAAAAAATCTTTAGAAAAAAAAAAAAAAGAAATGTGCGGGGGACCAGCCTCCTCGAGTCCAGGGGTTCCCTCAGGTGGAGATGGCGAGGGGAAAGAAGGGAGTGGAGATACTGGGGGAGTTTCAGAGTAGTGTCACCCTTTATTGTTACAGCATGTCCCCTTTTATAGGGACTCTTGACCATTACCTCAATCACAAGTTATGTTTCACATGAGTTTGATGTTTTTTCTTTCTCAGGACTTTTGCAGCCTTTACTTTCTTGTAATTGTTCTTTCCAAGGTAAACTGTGACCTATTCTATGTTTAAGGATTATCTTATCTGTTATTGTGATGTTCTCTTTGTGACCCAGACTCAATTTCTACATATTACCTAAAGATTGGTTACCATGACTACCTTGACTATCTAGTAATTATCCTAAATTCCAGCAGCTAAACACAATTGTAAGACTCACAGGGCACATACTGAGCTATTACTAAGAGACTAGCAGTGGCTGTGTCTAAAGTCTATTCCTATGAGATTACTTAGAAGCCCAAAGGGGGTTTCAAACATTTCTTATCCTACGGAGGGCTATAGTTATTATAATAGTGGGTAGCATCTGTTTCTCAGTCAAAGCTTCAGTATCTGTTGTTACAATAATGTACAAGGCAAATAATTCAAATAAGGCTATTGATTAACATAGCTCATGGTCAATAAGTCTTCTCTTATTGGAACTCTCATGGCCTGGAGACCTTAGTCTCCAAGGAGACTTTTCACTGTGATTATCTTAGGCAAGCGAGCTCAACGGACTGATGTTATCATCAGTTTCTCACAGGCTGTTGGCCTATGTGGCCAGAAGTCTGAGCCTCTCTTTCCAAGATGCTTGAGTCTCTTCTTTCTCAGTCCTGGGGTCCTCATAGGGGATGCAGCCTGGCTTGGGTTGTCTCCTTCTCTTTAGGAGATCGTGCTCATCACTGACTTGCATAGCCATCTCTCATTGGGGTACCACAGGAACTTGCCATAAGTAGTGAATGTACTGTCTCCTACAAGAACCGATGTCGAGGAAAGGCACATGGGCTCACAGGAGTGGAGACTATGACCAACCATGAAACCTTGTCACACATTGGGGTGCTGACGGCTCCCAGTAGAAATGATTTCAATCTTCTTAAATATATTGAGACTTGTTTTGTGGCCTAACATGTGGTCTATCTTAGAAAATGTTCCATGTGCACTTGAGAAGAATGTTTATTCTGTAGCTTCAGGGTGAAATGCTCTGAAAAGGTCTGTTAAATCCACCTGGTCTAATGTATCATTTAAGGTCACTGTTTACGCCTTGATTTTCTGTCTGGAGGATCTGTCCATTGGTGACAGCGGGGTGTTGAAGTCCCCTACTATGACAGTGTTAATGTTGATCTCCGTTTTTATGTCTTACAATATCTGTTTTATATACTTAGAAGCTCCTATGTTAGGTGCATAGATGTTTACTAGGGTTATGTCCTCTTGTTGGATCAATCCCTTTATTATTATGAAGTATCCTTCTTTGTCCTTCATTATATTCTTCAATTTAAAGTTCATTTTATCTGATATAAGTATCGCTACTCCAGCTTTTTTCTCAGTTCCATTTGCATGAAATACTTTACTCCATCCATTTACTTTCAGCCTGTATGTGTCTTTTGATCTGAGGTGTGTCTCTTGTATACAGCATATGCCAGGGTCTTGCTTTCTTATCCATTCAGCCACCCTATGTCTTTTGATTGGAGCATTTACTCCATTTACATTTAACTTTGCTGGATATAGCAATCTGGGTTGTAGGCCTTTATTTTTCATCACTTTGAAAACCTCCTGCCACTCCCTTCTGGCCTGCAAAGTTCCTGTAGAAAAGTCACTGATAATCTTATGGGGGTGACCTTGTAAGTAACTTGCTGCCTTTCTCTTGCTGCTTTAAGGATCCTGTCTTTGTCCTTAACCCTTGCCATTTTCACTATAATGTGTCTTGGTGTGGACCTGTTTGGGATCATCCAGGTTGGAACTCTCTGCACTTCTTGGGCTTGTATTGCAATGTCCTTTGTCAGGTTAGGGAAGTTTTCAGACATTATTACTTCAAATATGTTCTCAATCCCTTGTTCCCTCTCTTCTCCTTCTGGTATTCCAATGATCTAGAGGTTGTTGCGTTGATGTTGTCGCGTTTGATGTTGTCTCCCAGCTCTTTTAAACTATTTTCAATGTTTTTCATTCTTTTCTCTTTTTGTTGTTCCACTTAGGTGATCTCTGCTATCTTGTCTTCTAAGTCACTGATTTGATTTTCTGCTTTGTCCAATCTGCTACTCATTCCATCGAATTTGTTATTTAATTCAGTAATTGCATTCTTCAGTTCTAGCTGGTTGCTTTTCATGATTTCTCTATTCTTCTTTATATTTTCGTTAATTTGCTTGAACATTCTAATAATCAGTGTTCTGAACTCTGTCTCCGATAGGTTGTTTACCTCTATTTCCTCTAGTTCCACTGACTCAGGAGGTTTCTTCTATTCTTTTATTTGGGTTGTATTTCTTTGTCTCCCCATTCTGGTTTACTCTTTGTGCTTGCTGCTATATAGCAGATAGATCCGCTAGGTCTCTCAGTCTTTTCTGGGTAAACTTACATGGTGTGTGTCCTATATACTTGAATTACTCAGTCTCCCTATTCTCTTGTGCATGTATATCTGAGGTGTTCCTTGTGTTGTGTGTCTTCACCTGTTGAAGTTTAGCTTTGATTGCTTTTGGCTTGTCAGTAGGTGGGATTGACTCCCATACTGATTAGCTGTGAGGATCAGCAGTGTCCGCAGTTTATGAGCTGCTGTGTGAGTGTTGATGCCTCTGATGAGGCTTGGACTCTTTGGGCCCTTGCACCTGTAGTGACTTCCTTTTGGGTGTGACTCTTATATGTGAAACCCAGAAATGCTCTGGTTTTATATAAAGTTGGCCTCTGGGTATGATGATTCTTGTGTCTCTTTGTGTGGGCCCAGTTGCGGAGCAAAACAGATCAACAAGTACAACCACGGCAGCCACCAAAGGAAACCAAATGCTCTCACATGTAAAATAAAGCCAACAACCTACAGTCAACTTGTACAGAAATATAAAACATACAAAAGAAGAAAACAAACAAAAACAAAACAACAACCACACACACAAAAGAACAGAAGAGGAAACAAAATACAATATAATATCATTAAAATAAAAAATAGAATAAACATGAGAACCAAAATAGCTATACTAAAGAAAAAATAAATAAAAATTAAAAAAAAAAATTTGCAGAAAAAAGGAAAGGAGGAAAAGTATAGTGGTGAGAAGAATGAACAAAAGAAGGGACAAAGTGAGGGTGGGAAAGAAAGAAAAAGAATGAATATATATATTTGTCTACATACCCGTATATGTGGACATATATTCACCTATATACACCCATATATATGTCTATATTAAAAATTATAAAATGATAGTAATGAAATAGAAATAAAAACCAAAAACAACCAAAACAGGCAACCAATAAAGGGGAAAAGGAAAAAAAAAAAAAAAAGAAAAAAGAAAACCAGTACCAGTCTTGGCTAAAGTGCACCAAGCTCTCTTCAGGTTGTCCTCTGCTGCACAAATATTCCTCTGCATCTTGTGGGAACAAAGACGGCCACCTGATGCCTAGTGTGATCCTGGCACTGCAGGTTTGCTATACATGAGTGTGGTTGTGATGTGTGATTGGTAATTTTTACAAAGTCACTGCCGTTCCTGCTTCTGCCTGTCCCAAGGTAGGCTGCACCCCCAAAGGCTCAATGAGTGTCTGTGGGCATCCTTTCCATTGACAGCTGTGGAGAATGAAAGAGTTCCTCACTGCCAAAAGCCAGCTGCCAGGAATCTGTTAATTAGTGCCTCAGCAGGTGACCCTGTCCTGCCTCTCAGGCCTGGCGGAAAGGTGGGGGTGGGGTAGGTAGTCTCACTCTGCATCCTCTTCTGGGGTGGAAATTGTCAACACCCTGCAGGTAGGAATACCTCTGTAGTCTGCCTCTACTGCTCCATTCAGGAGTCAGTTTAAGACTCTGGCTTAGCGAGGGCCAAAGTTTCTGAAGGAGGGTGGGGGTGGGTTTTTATTTCTGTAGTTGTGGGGGGGTTTTTTGCTTTCTGTCCAAGAGAGGAGGAAAAATAAACAAACAAAACAAAACAACAAAAAAAAAAACACAGTCCCAACACTGTTTTGAGCTAAGGCCTTTGCCTCATAGGCTCCAGAGGAGTTCCTGCTGCGATCCCAAAGAGACTGCCGGGGGGGCGTTTAGGAGGCTGTGCGCACCCTGCAGTGGCTCAAATCTCCGGTCTGTCTCCCGGGGACCTGCGTCTCCCCCCGAGTATTCTTTTTTCCCCTGCTTGCCCAGTTTCAGGCTTCTGCCTCAGAGCCTGTGCTCCGCGGGACCCGGTGGAAGCAGAGACTGATCCCTGAACCAGGCGGATGCAGGGATTGATCTTGCCTTGTCACTGCTGCGCTCTGTACCCTGCTTCCTGGGGACCCGGGGAGCCTTTCTTCTCTTTTTGAAAATTAACATAGAGGGCCGGCCGAGTGGCGCATTGGTTAAGCGCTGGTTTGGGGATGCCAGTGGCCCCGGTTCGGATCCCACATGAGGGCCAGTGACACTGCCCTCTACAGCTAACAACAGCTCCACCTGGATCTGGGCTGTGCGAGCCCCGGTGATGGTGTGGGCTGCAGCACCTGCTGCAGTGGGCTGCCATAGGCTGCAGTGAGTGGCCCGCAGCCAGCATGAGCGGCTGGCAGCCAAGCATGAGCTGCCAATAGCCGCGATGAGCGACATCCAGAGGCCAGCGACCGATCTGCCTCATCCGGGAAGAGCGCAATGACGATACCAACAGTGAAGCAACATCCTCCGCAACTAAACTGAAGAACAAGAAGACGGCAACTTGTCTGTTCCCCTTCCCCGATTCCCCAACGCTGTTCCCCTCCACCAATTCCCCAGTAAAATCTTTAAAAAAACAAAAAACAAACAAACAAAAAAACTCTTCTTTAAAAAAAAAAAAAAAAAAGAAAGAAAATTAACATAGAGGGCCGGCCAAGTGGCGCATTGGTTAAGCGCTGGTTTTGGGATGCCAGCGGCCCCGGTTCGGATCTCACATGAGGGCCAGTGACACTTCCCTCTACAGCTGGCAACAGCTCCACCTGGAGCTGGGCTGTGCGAGCCCCGGTGATGGTGTGGGCTGCAGCCCCTGCTGCAGTGGGCTGCCATAGGCTACAGTGAGTGGCCCGCAGCCAGCGTGAGCGGCTGGCAGCCAAGCGTGACCTGCCAATAGCCGCGGTGAGTGACATCCAGAGGCCAGCGACCGATCTGCCTCATCCAGGAAGAGCGCAATGACGATACCAACAGTGAAGCAACATCCTCCGCAACTAAACTGAAGAACAAAAAGACAGCAACTTGTCTGTTCCCCTTCCCCAATTCCCCAACGCTGTTCCCCTCCGCCAATTCCCCAATAAAATCTTTAAAAAAAAAAAAATTAACATAGAAGTTGGTTTTGCTATATGACAACATAGAGAAGTTTTATGTGCGTTTCTCTGATATTTTTTCCTATAGTAATAGATTTAGTAATAGAAAGACTAGAGAAACAAACTGAATTAAAAAGAAAATGCAGGGCTGGCTGAGTGGCGCAGTGATTAAGTGCTGGCTTGGGAAGCCAGCAGCCCCAGTTCGGTCCCACATATGAGGGCCAGTGACACTGCCCTCAAAAAAAAAAAAAAATGCACAGATGCTAGATAAACCAGGATAAAATACTTAAAGTGTAAAAGTTGAGGCATTTGAAACAAACATTCCAGTGGTCACAATCTTCATGAAAATGGAATGACAATAATTGTTTCCAGTTAGCAGCAAGGGACTAGACATTTGTTTCCATTAGATTGGCCAAAAAATGCAGTCCTCTTTCCAGATGGGTTGTTTGGTAGATGACTCAGCTTGGGACTAAGCCTGAATTTCTATGGACCCCTGTGGTGAGATCTGACAAAGGAAAAATTCTGAGATGTTCTAAATTAAATTACAGTGGGCAGGTGAATGAGAGAAAGAGATAAGAGTATTTAACCAGTTAATGGCTGTGGGGAAATTAACAATAGACTGCTCATATTCCGGAACGTATGTTGGAGCTTTGAATCAACTTCTGTAGTGACCACCAAACACCACAGTATCCTCATATATAGAAACTTTCACGACTGTTGCCTGTAACCAATCAAAAGTAGTACATGTTTCTTACAGACTGTGCACCTATCATACAACTGGCCCTACTTTACCACCCCTGCCCCTTATATGTAGCCAATTTAAAGTCTTTCAAAGCAACTGGCATCTTTCTTTCCCAAAACATAATGTATAAAAGCACTCATCTACTCCAGGACAGCAGACAAGTTTGTCTTTTCCACCTAGCCTTGCTGCTGGTGGTTTAGACTTCATGCCCCAGGACCTGGTCTCAATAAACCCTTTCTTTTAGAAAAGCTTTCGGCCATGATAGCTTTTTTTAACAGGCCTAAAACACACACACATACACACACACACACACACACACACACACGCACGCACGCACGCACGCGCGTTCGCACATACACACGAGAAATTCTTAATGTGCTGATATATTTGTCGTTTTCATTTCTTTTTCTTTATCTCAAATCTAATTTTTTTGCATTCTGCTATGCTCCTTTTCACAGGTACTGTTCCCACTTTTTACATCAGATTCCTTTGTACTTCCATATTCACAGAAAAAGAGTCAATAAATAAGCTATCCACTACTTAAAAGACTGACACAGTGAATATAATAATCTGCAGTGAGACAAAAATCTAAAAACTATAATCCATAATTTAGGTTCCTATATGTAAGAAATCCCACTCCATTTATCTTTGCCATAGCTAGAAATGATGTGGTACTTCTGATATTATAGGACATTTTATAATCATTATCATATCAAAGAAAGGTTTCTTTGGTAGAAATGCATTTCAGGCTCCTCATAATAGCAGCAGCTACTATGAATTAATATTTATTGAGTTCTTTATGCATGCTAGACACTGATGTGGAGGCTAAAAAAATATAATTACTTTTCCTCCCACCTTCTAAATTCTTCTAGCTGGGCTAATAATCAAATTAACAGAGACAGATTAACAGAAGACAATCAGATGTTTAATATATGCACATGAGGATTTCACATAGGCATAAAAATTCCAAAGACTGTAAGGTAATAGTGGATACATAAGACATTTGGACAAGGGAGAGAAGGGGGCGAAAGAGTATTTTGGGGTTGTAGGAAAAGTCATGATGTATTTTTTCTGTTTTTCGTTGCACAAATGCATCATGACTTTTCTGACAACGCAATAGATTTCAGAAGTGAAAGGGGGCAATTTACAGGTAGTTAATGAAGAGCAGAACACGTGGCAGGAAAGCTCTTGCTGGGTAACTCAGAAACAATGGGACATGAGGTATCTAGCTAATGGGTGCTGGTCTGATGTACTCATATTTACCACACTTAACTCAAATTAGGGTTAAGGCTGCATTCTAAGATTTCCTTCCTGAAGCAGGTTTCTCTGTCTGAATCTGTTGAACAGGAAAGGGGGAGGATCAAAGATTCTTTCCAAGTCTTTTTTCTTAATAAACAGCTTAAAATAAATAGTCCAAAAACCAGCTTCAGGATGACAAAATTTTGCTTCCCTTCACTGAGTATCCCATTTAGTTTTTAATCACAACATGGAGGAGAGGAAAATTTCCCCTTTTCCTTTTAGTTCGTCTGGCTGCTGTAATCATCCAATTGGCATTAGACAGATTTACAGAAGAAAATAACAAAATTTATTTACATATATACATATGGGGTTTCATAAGAGTGTGGGGCCCAAGGACAAATCAGGCTGTTGAGGCTCACATACTATCTTGAGCTAATGAGAAGCGGGTAATGGTTTGGCCTTCAAAGAGGAGGTAGATAATGCACAGGTGGATGAGAAAGCAAACATTTGGTAAAGAAATTCTTGCCAGGCCACCCCGAAGCAGTAAAATACAGAGGAGGGTCTAACAGACTTGCTGGGTTCCTCCCTGTCTGCCACACTTAGTTCATACTGAATTGTAGTTATCTGTGACACTGGCTCCTATCCTGTCCCTATCCTATTTAGAATTTCTATCTAAATTCTTTTAGGCAGTTTCAGAGAAGGTCACAAGTTCATCCTGAGTCTTGGTTTTTTTGTTTGTTTGTTTTTTGGGTTTTTTTTGTTTGTTTTTTTAATAACCAGCTTAAAATAATATCCTCAAAGAAGGCATATTTGGGAGTGGCAAACTCTGCTTCCCTCACAGCCATTAGTATTCTCATTTTATAATGAGCAAACTGAGGCACAGAGAATGTGAGAGGACCACATCCCCATCAGTGAGTGGTGGGGCTGAGGTTTGAATCAAGCAGCCTGACTAATTGTGAATTATGGTTGTGAAGGCACTTTCCTCCTCTGAATCATTCTTCAAAGACAAAAAGTAAACAGTGGTAATAATTGGAAGAAAGTGCAGTGTTTACACATCAAAGCTAAAGAAAGGATATGGAAGGTGGGTCACTTTGGCTAAGAAAAGGATCCTTTCCACATGACTGCATTTTGAGTTTCCAGATACTCAAAGCCCTTTCTCTTACTGTATCGCTGGCTCAGCCTGAAGCACATACACAAATGCCAGTACTACAAGGTTGTTGTTTTTTTCATACCATTCAATTTTTTTTAAGTCATTTTAGTTTGGAGCTAAGAATTAGCTTAATCTAAGCTTAATCACCACCAGATCTGTGGCATCTATAGCAAAAGAGATGGATAAAAATAAAAATTCACCCAATCATAGGACTGATTGGCCTATCATTGCCAATTATCTTAGTGTTTGGAAACATTTTTTTTTTTACTTTCTCTTGGGTGTTTTAATGTCAGCAGTCCCTGCAATTTCTTATGCACTTATTAAGTGTCAGTCATTTTAACTCCATTATGTCTAATCTTTATAGCAACTCGGTAAGGCAGGTAGTAATAGTATTCTACTGATGAAAAACTATAGTTTAGAAAAGGTAATTAGTATCTTCACAGTCAATTAATTAATAAGTGCTAAAGGCTTGGTTAAAACAGATGGCTTTGGCTCCCAAGTCTCTACCCTCTGTACCACTTTGCTCCCATATTATAATGAACGCTTAGCAAATATTCATGTCTTCTTTGCTAGCAATGTTCCATGACTTTCACAGAGAAAAATAATAATAAATCTCAACCCTCATTTACTGAGTGTGATCTTTTGAACTACAAAGTAGATATGCTAATAAATTAAACATGCATTTTCAGCACCCCTATAAAAATATTTCCCAAGATGGTTATCTATTTCTTGTTTTAAAATAATTAGGAGACTTATGACTTTTTTTTAAAACAATGGCAATTTATGAACTTGCATAGACATCCCGTGAAAGATATTGCAAACAATGTTACAAGTTATGTAACGACATGCTATCATCGTACACATGGCACATTACCTTTTGCAAAAATGGCTGTCACAATATCTCTATTCTTCCCCAAATCATCTAAGACCTTGCCACTTTCCCTTTAAGAAATGAAATGTAATTATCCTCCCCTTAAATTTGAGCACTCTGTGACTTGCTTGTAACCAAACTAATGTGGCAGAAGAAATGATGAACCAATATCAATACATTATTATTAACTAAAATTCATAGTTTATATAGGGTTCCCTCTCTGAATTGTACAGTTCTGTAGATTAGACAGATGCATGTATCCACCAGAACAATATTTACAGAATAGTTTAATTATTCCAAAAATGTGCTGTGCTTCACCTTTTTATCTCTTTCTATCTCTCCCAACTCCTGGCAATTACTCATTTTTTTACTGTCTCCATAGTTTTGCCTTTTTCAGAATGTCACATAGTTGGAATCATATAGTATGCAGCCTCTCCACATTGGCTTCTTTCATTCAGAAATATGCGTCTAAGATCTTTCATGTCTTTTCCTCCATGTACTGATGGCTTATTTCTTTGCATTGTTGAATAATATCCCATTGTGTGGAAATACCACAGTTTTGTTTATTTTTTGCAAGACATCTTGGTTGCTTCCAAATTGTGGGTATGAATAAAACTGCTATAATCATTTGTGTGCAAGTTTTTGTATGGACGTAACTTTTCAACTAATTTGGTTAAATGCCTAGTAGTGTGATTACTAAATTGTACAATGATACTTTAACTTTGTAAGAAACTGCCAAACTGTCTTCCAAAATGGGTGTGCCATTTTATATTTTTGTAAGTAACAAATGAGGGTTCCTGTTGCTCCACATGAAATGGATTTTTGCCAAATAGATGTGTAGGAGTATCTCATTGTTTTAATTAGCAATTTCCTAATGACATATGCTGTTGAGTATCTTTTCATATGCTTATTTGCCATCTGAATATCTTTGGTGAGGTGCCTGTTCAGACGTTTCACTCATTTTTTAAATTAGGTTGTTTTCTTACTGTTGAATTCTACGTGTTCTTTGTATATTTTAGATACCAGTCCTTTATCAAGTAATGTTTGCAAAGATCTTTCTTCCAATTTGTGACTTGTCTACTTATTCTCTTAACAATATCTTTTACAGAACAAGTTTTGTTGTTGTTCTTTAATGAAGTCTAACAATTTTTTCAAGGATTGTGGAGAGCTCTCTATCTTTATCTTGTAAATTTTTTCTTTCTATCACTATTTATTACTTTCCTATTCAGTTGTGTATCCACTTATCTATCCTAATGTCTGAAATTTAATCAAGAGCCTTTCAAGTAGTTTTTTTATGGAATAAGTTGTTTAGCACCTTTGGAAAGTATTATCAGACAGGGTCCTAGTAATAAATGGCTGGTACACCAAGCTGGGAGTTTTGATGACAGTTTTAATTAAAGGACTACTTACAGAGATGTGAACAGGTTAAAAGAACCAACGGGGAAAGCTGCAGCACCCTAGGAGCAACAGCAGTAGGAATCCCAGGGCCCAAGGAACAAGAATAGAAAAATGTTTAGAGCTGGAGCCATTGAGGAGAAATTGTAATTGCATAACACAAATGCTAATAAATCTGTATAGAATCAAGGAGGAGGTAGAAGGAATACCTCCTCCTGATTGCCCATCTCCTACCAGGTTCTCTTATGGGCTGAACTCAGCCAGATTTTAGAAGGCAAGAGAGCCTGCATGATGAACTCTTCCAACGGTGCCTTCCAAAGAAGAGCAGAAAAGAACCAAGAATGGGGATGGAAAGGAGGACAGAGAGAGAATAACTCCCTTGTGCAGTTTCTTTAAATTTATTTTGGAAAAGGAAGAGGTGTGAAGGCAATATTGACTGACAGAAATATTTGTACCACCATGACTCTATTTTTAGAATAGTAATGATAAAAATCCATCCTGCCTCAATGTTCCTTCCCAGAATCCCTCTGGTTTCCCACTAGGTGCTTCTGTTTCTCAAACAAGCACACAAGGGAGGTATATTTTATAATACTAAAATAACTAAAAAAAAATTCAAGGACTGTAATAAGCAGCATATCTGCCAGCATCAGTTTGACCGATATATTATGGACTAAGTCATCATAATTTTTCAATAGAATATATGGGACAGATGTACATGGAAGAAATTAAAGGACAGCAATCAAAGCAAATTTCTAACTATTAAGTGAATGCAGCTGAAGATAGTCAGAAATTCAAATACCCAATTTAATTCTTTTGGGGATGAATAAACAAATACCACCTATATGGTAAGAATACTGTCAGAAGAAGATAATTGATTTTTGACAAAAGTACAAAAGCAATTCAATGGAAAAAATATAACCTGCTCAACAAATGGTATGGGAGCAATTGGGCTTCCATAAGCTAAAAAACCAAACAAAAATAACCTTGACTTAAGTCTCACACCTTACATAAAAAAATTGTTTCAAAATGGATTACAAACTAAAAAGTAAAATGGAAAACTACGAAACTTTTAGGAAGAAAACAGGAGAAAACTTCCAGGAGTTAAGGTTAAGTAAAGAATCTAGAAGTGACACCAAAAGCAAAATCAATAAGAAAAAATTTAAAACTTGGACCCCATTAAAATTTAATATATCAGTTCTGAGGAAGGTTCTATTTAGAGGATAAAACGACAAGCAACACACAGAGAAAATACTGACAAACCACGTTTGACAAAACACTAATATATAGAATATATAAAGAATTCTCAAAACTCAACAATAAAAAATAAATAATGCCAAAATACAAAATAGCAACAGTACCAAATGCTGGCAAAATTATGGAGAAATCAGATCATGCATATATTTATTGTGAAAAAGTAAAATAGTACAGCCACTCTGGAAAAAATTGAGTTTTTTATAAAAACTAAACATGAACTACCATTTTTTAAAAGTGAGAAATTTTTATTGCTGTTGCCATTTCATCTTTATACTGATGCATGAAATATTGCAGAATGTTCAGTTGTTATAGTGCTGATGCAATAAATCAATTAGTATACAGACACCCTCTCTCAATAACCTGTACTAAGATGATAAAATATAAGGAGTCCATTTAACTCTGTGAATATTTAAATTTACTATGTCATATCTATTCCATTAAATGATTATAATTTAGGATTGAGGCTCCTGTTCTCTGATATCAAACTAAATCACTGCATTACACACAGAAGAAAATCAAAATAGAAATACCAGAGACACACCCATTGTCATGTAAAATCATTTTATTTTCTGTTATGTAGACATCTTTCTCAGGTAATGTTACTAGAACAACCTGTTTACAGGGTTTTATAGTTGGGGTAAATATATTTTTTTAAAACTTTTGTTTGTTTGTTTGTTTTTGTTTTGTTCTGTTTTGTTTTTGAGGGCAGTGTCACTGGCCCTCGTATGTGGGACCGAACCGGGGCCACTGGCTTCCAAAGCCAGCGCTTAACCACCACGCCACTCGGCCGGCCCAAAAAAAAAAAAAACTTACTTTTATTATATAGAGTTGTGATATAAAAATGATTTATAGGCTATAGTTTTCAGAAGGCAGTTAGCTAGACTAATCCTGCTGAAGAAACTTTCCTATTTAAGTTTATAATATGGAATGAAAAGATATAATTAAAAAAATCTTCTGATCAAAAAGCTTGAGACCATCACAGGAATGTTTACTGTCCTCCACAGAGAGCCACTAGGATTTTCTCATAATCTCCTTTGGTTTCATCCTGTTAATTAAAAAATAGAGTATACTTAATGCTACCTGAAACTATGATCAGTATAAGATACAGGTATTTTTAAATTATAGTATAATTATTGTATTAGTAGACTTAAAAGTTGTAGAACATATACCACAATATATCGATTATCTAGGATCTTTAATAAGAATATTATATATTTTATTAAATAATATAATTCTTATAGCAGAAAACTGATACTTATTAATTGATTATTATATTAAAGCAATAGCTTTCAAGATTCAAATTATAAACTTCTCTGAATGATCATGTTGTACATTAGAGCTATTATTTTCCAAGAATAAAATATCACAGAATTATGTAAATATAACACAATATCATTTCAGGTCACCTTGAGGAATATCTGACTCACTCACCAGAGAGAAAGTTATAAACTTGTAATCGTCTCACTTTTTCTTGGTAGATTTTAGTTATTCATTATAAGCAATGAATTTAAATAAGTCACCTATCTTTCAATAACTTCAAAACCCTTGACTTGTCTTTATTTTTATTTATTAATATTATAATAAGACCACATGAACATGCATTTTATACATTTTATATAAGACAAATTAAGGAAAAACTTAGAATAAGTTTCTAACTCTCTGATCAGTATTTTTTTTTGCAATGTAAATAATTATATCTCCCTACTAAAATGTTTTGGTTGCTAAACTTATGTATGGGAAACTAAATATTTCTGTGATTGCTGAAAAATCTGCATATGTTTTCAGTACAGAATTCACTAGTAGATTTTACCAGTGAAAGTTAAATTTACAGGAGGTGGCCGGTTAGTTCAACAAAGTTAAATTTACTTGTAAGTTATATATCCTAATATAACAAATTAATCTTACATATGAAATTTACAGATACAGTAAGTCAGCCTTTCTCTCTGAAGAAGTTGCAAAAAGCCTGATCATTTGTAAGGGTAGCATAATGAAATTCTCAACATACCAGGATGGCTTGGCAGAGAGAGATACCATACAGCTTCTGGTAGCATGCTTTGATATCATTCATGTCAATTTCAGAACGGGAAACCATAATTCTGATCAGTGCCTTATGACGTGTTCCAGCACCCTGTCCAAAACAAATGATGGTTAAATATTTCTCATATGCAGAGCGTACTCTCTTAATAAATCAGAATATGGGTATGCACATGCAGCTCTTTTGTTCACCTATATAGTTTCTATGGAGAAACTATCTCTACATTAACACACACACACACACACACACACACACACACACACACACACACACACGTGCCCTACCACAGTGGTGATAAAATGACAAGAACCCAACTGGTACAGCAGCATATTAAGAGCTTTTACAACCTCCTAATTGGTCTTCCACCATCCAGCCTTTCCTTTGTCTGAACTAGTCAATGATTACAAAGTGAACTATCTAAATTGCAAATCTGATCATCTAATTCATCTATTTGAAACCCTTCAATGATCTTCTGTTTCTTCTAGGATGAAAACCACTCATTTTACCTGGGCTTCCAATGCCCTGCCTAATTGTACAACCTTTTCTTCCACTATGCGCCATCATTCTAATTGTATTTATTATCTTGAAAGGATAATGCTATGTCATCCTCCTGGACCAACCTTATTTTATCCCTCCATCTCTTCCACCCCTGTTCTCATTTGGCTACTTCCTGTTCACTTTCAGTTTTAGTTTAGCTGACAGCAAGGCTATACTGATTTCGAAAACCTGGGGTACAGGTCTCTCTTCTACTCTTCACAATACTAGGCATTCATCATTTCCCACTAAATTACCCCACTAGATAAAAGATTACATAGGGTCAGGGATTGTACTGCCAACTACGTAATGGCACATTGCCTATCAGTTCACAGGGACTCTTTCCTATTAATTGAATGGTTAGATCTCCCTTGGAGTTGCTAAAGAAAAAAAAAGACAACTTCTTTGCAAGATACAAGTATACAGGTAGCAGCCTATATAATATGATGAATGCTAAAGAATAAAGTTACAGTAGTTGAAGTGTGTTTCAATACATCTTAATAACACCTTTTCAGTAATCTTAGGATAAGATTTTAAAATCTTAGAATGACATACTAATCCATGACATGGAAGACAGAATCATAAAAAATGCAAATGAAACTTAAAATGAGGAGGATTGTAAAACTTAGAAGGGGGAAGATTGCAAATAAAACTTAGCAGAAATAGGTATGTAAAATCACACATTAAAGAGAAAGTGTATCACCCTTCCTGTGCTCAGGTTTTATGCAAATCATGAGTAACCCACAAATTACCTACAAGCTCACCTTACCACCTTACCTATTAAAAAAAATACAACAAATCTAACAATTTTATTCTAATAAGGAAGTGTATTACCTCTTGCATCGGATGGAGCAGTGATTCTTTTTAACGGAGAGATATTAAAATAAGCGTAATTTTCAAACCATAAGAGGTTTTACATTCTCTCCATCAACAATAATTTTTCCCCTCATCAAGTCACAGAAGTAGAATCTTACCTTCATGGCCTGATGAAGCTTCTCAGCAAAGAACATTGGCTTGTTTGTGGCACACTTCACTGCAAAAGAGGCACATTTTAAGTGACAAAAGAAGAAAGAGTCATATGCTAGAAACGGAAGTATAGAGTTTTGCAAACCAGATTCTATTATCCACCCATTTGTTACCTCTCTTCCCAATATGGCATATTTGGTTCATAAAAGCTATTCTCTAGATAATGGTTTTGAAGAATATACTTCCCCCGGACTCCATCTCCTATTTCCTATTATCCTAAATCCAAACAACAGCAGCTTCTATAGTTCATGCTATCCTGAGTAAACTCTTCTTGGAAATAGGGAAACCAGTAGGTATTAAAGACCACAATGGCATACAGTGCATACTTTTTTTCATGTTGGAATAAGGATTTTTTTTTTAAGTGGAATAGGACAGGCTTTAAAAGGCAGCTGCCAATTAAACACTCACAGATGTGTCAATCAGTACAGTTCTCTAGCTTGGTACTCAAAGTATGATCCATGGAACAAAAGACTGGCATCCATGGGGAGCTTGTTAGAAACGCAGAGTCCTAGGCCCCACCCCAGATCTGCTTTTTAACAAGATTTTTAATCAGAATCTGCTTTTTAACAAGATTTGCAAGGGCTTCATGTGCATAGGTTTCCAGTCCTGACTGGTTATCTGACTAACATAGGAGACCTTTAATATCTTTTTATTCTAAAGATGTTTTCAAAAGACACCAGAGAACTACTGAATCAAACCCTCTGGACTTGCCCAAGATTATTCACTTGGCAAGAGACAGACCAGGACTTGAATCTGTATTTATCTCATTCCAAACTCCATGCCGTTAATGACCATTCTGACTTCCCACTGTGCTATGTCAGACTGGTGCATCGCTTGGCATAAGGAGTTGCCCAGTAAGTATTTTCCACCTATCTCTTTGAAAAAGGGAATAATGTATGTTATTATTAAGAAGGACATTGTATACCATTAGCTAAATATTCTTTGCCATTATCTTACATGTTTCCTGTACCTAAACATAGATAAACTATATATGAGTTGTTTTGTTTTTTTGTAGTTGCTGCTGTTCTGTTATATTTTGGTTTTTAATTATGGGACAGCATTGACAATGCAAGCTCCATTTAGAAAATTCTTCCCCCTCCAGGACTACATACCGATTGTTGTGAGGCATTTCTCGATGTCACCTTTCAGCTCCAGATCCAGAACTTTGTTCATGTCATGCTGACTGTACTTGGTGTACTTCTGAAACACTGAATATTACATTTATACTAAGAGATGTGCAAACATCTTATTCTTTATCCAATTGTAGTAAAACCAGGGTAACTAACTCAAAGCATGCCTTGGGATTATGGAACTTCAAAATACATATTTTAAAGCTAAAAACTCAAGCATATTTGGATACTTCATCTTCTCCTAGGAATGTAACTCACATGGCTATTTTGATGCTCCTGTTGACATAACTGTTGACATTTATCAGAAATGGCATGTGATTGACAATCACAACATTTAAGGCCTCAGAGCTAAGTGCCATAGCAAATGGATCTTCCCTATAAGAATGTCTGCATAGTAAATTTCTCTTAATATTACCATTAGAAATCAGTGTGCTATTATAAGATAATGAACTTTAACCACCATGGCTTTCCCTTTGCCTTGGCTTCAGGAGACTCAGAACTAAATCTTGTGCTCAAAGGCAAGAACTATTTTTGGGTTTTGGTTCTGGAACATCTATGGACTCTTTTCTTCACTTAGCCCGAGATTTTTTGTTTTTCTTTATTGTAATCTCATTTCTTCTGTTGTATTATATATTTTGTCACATCTATTCCAAATATTTTGGGAGAACAGAAATAGTGAAAGTAATGAAATAAGGTTCTACATGCCAAAGTCACAAAATGTGTTTTAAATACTAGAAAATGGTGACTCTACAAAATTAAACAAATGCACGAATATCAATAAGGGTCAGGAGCACTATATTCATTTGGTTTAGGAGTGATGCTGATTAAGGCTTTTTCTCTTTCCTTTCTCTTATTTGTCCTCAAAAAAGTGTCATCTCTATAAACAGGAAACATTTTGTTTTTCTTCTTACCTCTGCGAAGATGGGGATAGCTTCTGGTGGTAAGAATGTTATTGAACACATTCACATCGGTCCCTTTTCTCTTTTCTCCTGCTTCATATAATGCCTGTCAAGAAACAAAAAATAAACACTTGACTATCTGCTGACTTGATATCTGCACAGATCGCTTCAAAGATTTTCTAGGTAGCTGTTTTGTATCCAATACAATCAGAGTAGGCAATACTACGATTGCAAGTTCCTTAAAGATAGGGACCATATTTTGTCTGTTGAGTATCTTTCACAGTATCTCTCAAAGTGCCTTGCAAATACTAGAGATTGAATATAGGTTTGCAGAAGAAATGTTTGTTGAATAATTTCTTTAAGATTATACTCTATATTAAGACAACTCTAAGGGCATCTCTAATTTTTTCTTTTTACTCTTAATTGTTCAAAGTAAATGTCAGCAAACAATTCTAATAAATCCATAATTCAACTATAACCTAGATTTGAATTTTGATATTAGAATTTCTTGATTCAGATTTTGACTCTGCAACTTAATAATTCTGTAATCTTAGATAAATAATTCAGCCTTATTAAACTGTAGATTTTCCCCTTTTGTAAATGAAAATGATCATCCCTACCTTATTGTCACAAATTGCTCTGTTAACTTCAAAATATTAATTACAATCATCTTCCTAGGTCACACTAATCCATTTAGCTGCCATAAATACACATCTAAGAGCCCCGATAGTCTTAAAATGGAGAGCAAATTCAGGAATGTCTCAAGCAAATAAGAATAATTTTTTATTATGAGTAATTATTCAAATACTATCATTTGTTCTTTCATATGTTTGCATAATTTCTATTAAAATGGTCACACTTCTAACAGACATAAGAAGTTACTTTGGACTTTTCAAGCAAACTGATCTGCTATGTATGTATTTATTCAAAAAAAAGTTAATGAATGCCTATTATGTGTAAGATAATGTGCTACTTCAGTGAAGAGAGTAGGGGTGGAGAAATAAGTTTCTGTCTTTACTGACTCACTGTGATGACTTTACTGACTCACTGTGATGAATTCATAGAGAGAATGTTAGCCCATAGGGAAGGCATATGCAAATAATAGTATATTTTTTCAATGGAAATTCCAGGCCCTAAAAATGGCACAATTTTTCTAATGTTGCCAATGGATTCGTGTGTACATAACCAACAACCTCACTGCAACTATATGTAATAATATAGTTGAAAGTATATCAATGTTATTATAATTGTTTTAAAATTATAATATCATTACTACAATATTTTTACAATATAAACTTACATCTATAAACCATTCCAATGTTCACTGTTAGAAGAATGTGAGATGTGCTCAGTTTTTCCACTTCATAAAAATTACTTTTCCCTTTCTTAGACCTAATAAACTAAAAAAAGTCAGAGTTTTCTTAACATAACATTTCTTGGGAATGACAAATCAAATTCTCATTGCTCTCTTTCAGTCCTCTCCAGCTTTATGAGTAACGAAGACTACTGAAAATATAAAGACCACATTTTTCTTTCTTAGACTGCTCAAGTACAGAGCGGTGTCACTGAGGAAATGAACGTGAAGTGCCCTGAGCCTCTTGGAGGACCTTAGACTTGCTTTCATGTGGAGATCATCTAGTGGTACCCTCAGCTAAGGCAGGTCCTGTTTCAGATAGGAGGGACTCCAGGGTTACTTAGGAGCACTTGCTTACCCTGGCGTCTGAATCAGCCAAGTCTTCGCTTACGCCCAGATCCTCAGATCGGTCTCCCTGAAAAATAAAAATCCCATTCTCTTGTAAGTTGTTTTCTAGCATGTAATTGCATGATTTACTTAATTCCCTTAAAATTCTATAAGTACTATTTTTTGAGAAAGAAAGTCAATTGCTCATTTCTGGAGAGAGATGAAATCCAAAATTTTACTCTTCATAAAAGAAGAGTTATCTCCTGAACACTCTGATGTACCTTAACAAGAGAAAGCAAAGCCTTCTGATAATCTCCAGATGTGTCAGAGGCGATGTCTTTAGCCAGGTCTCTCTTCAATTCTGAAAAAATAAGAAAAATTTATTTTGCAATAAATTAAATAATGGTGATAATACTATGTGACATTTCTATAGTGGCTTACAATTTCAAATGTTCAATGACTCATGGAATGCATTTCAAAATATTATCTTTTTTTACATAAAAATAGAAATGGTGAAGCAGGTAAAATTTTGGATCATGAAATGTATTTCCTATAAGGCAATGAAAGCAATTTTACATCATACTATGAATGAGAACCTACAGTTAGAAAGCTTTTGCTAATATGAATAAATTTCATAGGTATTAAATCATTAATTCTATAATAAACATGCCAGAATTTAAGCAATGTGGTAAATAGAACAGTTGTTTAAAAGAATAAACCAGACGTACTTGCTTGAACACAGATTATTTGTTTACTGAAAATTATAAGTATACATGTATGTAATATAGTTTCATTATGTATATATGTATGAATACATAGATATAGACTTAAAATTTTTATTTGTGTAAAGACCTTTACTCAACTATGCAAAATAATGCTGTATTAGGGAAAAAAAGACCTGAATTTATAATTAACTAGAAGATGGGGCAATTTTAGAAGCTACCATTGGACTATATCTTGGATATAATGGAGAAATATGGGTATTCATCTTTGTAAACTATGTTTTATTGAACAACAACAAAAAAAAACACTAAAAATAATGCCCTCTTGATTATTATCACTGGTAAACAGATCTAAGATAAATATTGATAGTGAGATAAGAATTGCAGAAAATGAGGATAAAAGCTTCCTCATTCTAATTCTTTTATTAAATTGCTCTGAAAATAATATTCAAGGGCTGTTGTATTCTCTGTGCATGGGATGAAAATCAAGCAGAAAGGTCCTCTATGGTCCACATATTGGTTTGGGAAACTACAAAAGGAAAATAGTGAAACTCAGCACTGCCCAGAATCCAGTTGCAGCTACCTGCTGTACAGTGTTGAGTGTATCATTTAAATGATGTTTCACTGAATAAAGAGTAATCATTTATGTTCAGAATAATGTTAAAATTTCCATTGAGGACTATAAGCGCCTAGCTCTTTACTGTTTCAAGGACAAGGGGAATATTTTCTTTGCCGATTTTAATTCTTTTTTTGTCTTTTCAAAACAAAAGACAACAGGATATTTTAATGAAATAAATCTCAGAATAATAGGAAACATTTTCAGAAAATTTTTTTAATTCAGTGCTATGAATTGAATTTTCCATTACAATAATATGGGGCCATTTGTCTTAGAGGGACATTTTTGATTAAATTGCGAACTTGATGAGGGTTGGGACATAGTCTCCTTTATCAGCACCCTTGCAAATTGAATACTGTCCAGTGACAGTGTGTGTGTACAGTAGACATGTGCCAAACAATGAAGAAATATTTTAGTATGTGGAGTTTCCCAAGCCCCCATAATTAAAATCCACATTTAATTTTAAGAAAAGTATATCAGATTTCCTTTCCAACTAAGGTACGTGGATGGTTGGACATTAAAACTTACCTTCTCTATAGACTCTGTTAATTTCTCTGATTTCTCTGTTAGTTCTTGATGCCAAAATTTCATTCAGAGTGTCTTCATCAGTTCCAAGGCCCTGAATTAAAAGAGAAAAGAGGAAATATAGTAATGTCTTCATTGGAGAGCGTCAAGTTTTTGTGTCCCAAAATTTGTTTGAATCTGGCATTTAGTAAATTTCCCAATATTTAATAATTATAATAAGCTCTATTATGTTGCTCTAAACACAAAATGGGTTTAAAGCCTATTTGGGGCAAAGATATAAAGAGTGAGATATATGACTCATACAGTGACATCATGAGGATGGTGGAAATAACACAGTTGTTAATGCCAACATCCATTCATTCACTCATTCATTCATTTTATTCCCACTAATTGAAAGGCCCTATATTAGATGTTGAGGATACAAGAAGAGGCATAAGTGCACTTGACCTACACGTCCTTTTCAGGAAAGGAGTTTTGCTTAAATTAGGTGATTTACCTTCATGGCAGCACGGAGTTCATCAGCATCTAATTGGGCTGGAGTTTTTAATAGAGCCAAAACAACTTCCTCAAGGTGACCTGTAAGGGCTTTCTTCAGAGCTTCATCCAGGGGCTATAACAACGAGATTAGAATCAAGGCTTCCGATAAGTAACATGCTAGGTTATAGAGCAATGTAGGGTTACCTGGCTTTTAGGTAATCTTTTTGCTGATTTCTAAACCCAACTAGCTTTAGAGCTCCTTCCCTTTGCATACAAAAGATATTTAGAATGTTATCTTAATCTTTTAGTTTAATTCGAATGAAATTTTGCTGAATTCACTGATAACTTGTTAAAGAACAGTGTTCTCAATCTTTTATACAAGGAAGAAACCACAAAGCTCAAAACATAGGGTTATGTATTAACAGAAATAGTAGTAAGAACGCTTAATAAAATACATAATGTATTAATAATTTTTCCAAACTCTGAGGTTTGCACTTCTCAAATAAACACTATAATCAGATATTGACATTATACAGTTTTTAATTGCATTCCTTAAAAGTGCTACCCATATTGGGTATAAAAAATATAAAGCTTACTTTTAAAATGGTGTGGACAAATAAGGGCCACATTCTAAGCCTGACAAGCTATGAGGAGACCTGCATGGTGAACCCTACAAACTCAGAGGCCAAAATAACCACACAGGTGGTCTGAACATAAAAATTTCTAACTGTGAAAGCCGGTCACGGTGGTAGTCACGTCCTAGGCCTGTAGCTTCCTTGACAAAGGTCAGCCTTTACCTTAAGGGAGCCTGCCCAGATGTCTTTGTGCATCTAAAATAACATACCTTTGAAATGTCAGAGTAATCTCCTTTTTCAGATCCTTGAGGGCACAACCACTGCACCAGAGCATGAGCCCACAGAACCCCTCATTGTTACCTTGTTCCCCGAATACCATCTCCATGTGCTGTAAATGTTAATAAACTATCCTATACTCAACCAGTGTAAAAGAAGAATGTGTCTTTCCATTTTACTTTTTTATCTAATCCCAGAGACTTCCTCACTTTGCTTTCTTGCCTCCACCTCCCTTAAGCTACCAATGGATTTCAGTAACCCTCCTTACATCTCCTCCTTTGATTCTAATGTAGAAAATAAGCTGCAAAACTGCCCTTCTCAGTAGTATTTTCTCAATCTGTTGAGATTTTGCTTCCTGGCAATTGTCAATTTACTCAAAGAAACAAAAACTCTTTACAGGTTTGGAGGTTTCTTATGTCAACAGTGGAATTATATGTATAAACTTTACATTTTCACATTAAATGGCTCAGTTTATATTTTGGCAGAAGGCACATTTCAGTCGGAACATATTCCTTACTGCCAACAGTAATCTTGATGTTTGTTATATTCAAATTAAAGACTTGTCTCCGATGTGGAACGCCACACCTGCATAGAACTTACACCAAGATGACCAATGTATGAAACCAGGAAATTTGATTGCAATCAAGTGGATAAACACTGCAATCCAAGTCTTAGTGGTAATGGGTAAACCGTGCTGGAGACTAAAAGAAATAGGTAGCCATGCTTCAAAATCCATGTTTAATACAAATGTAACTGAAATTAAATATCTAAATTTACCATTCCAACCCACCTTTCCTTTTTCCTGGAGATAGGCGGCTTTGATCTGTTGACGCTGTGCATTGTTTCTCCTAGTGAGAATGTCAATGATGGTTGCTTCATCCACACCTGCAAATAAAGGGCCGCTTAGCTTTTAAAATCAATTTTCTTCCTCATTAATAATTGACATTAAATGATTCATTATCAAGATGCTCCAAATGAAGTTTTTAACACACTAAGAAGTGTGACTTCTATAAATGTGACACTAAATATCAAAGAGGAACACATCAGATGACATTCTACTCATTTGAATGAGAAAGAAAGGGGAAATTGTCCCTGGCCTTCGGTGTGGCAGTGTTTGATCTTAATTCAAACCCTAATATGTGTTGGTTTCAGCATTGAGATTCTGCTAGAAGTGAGCTGGTAAGGAGATCTACTGTAGCAGAGATTCTACTGATTTAACCAAAATGTTTTAAGTGATAAGAAAGTAAATATATCTTTGTTTGATAAAGAAATCTTTTTTAGGGACGGCCAGGTGGCTCAGTAGGTTAGAGCACATGCTCTGAACAACAAGATTGACAGTTCGATCCCTGCATGGGCCACTTTGAGCTGCACCCTCCTTAAAAAAAAAAAAAATCAAGAAATCTTTTATCGTTAAAATGAAACCGACTGTTATCACTGCACATGACTGTTTTCCAGTAGTCATTCAAATGGCCATTGTGAAATATCCAGGAGGAGAATGTTTGGGGAAGACATACTTACCTTTAACTGTTATGGCTTTATGCAAAGCAGCAACATCTGAGGTTGGATTGAAGCTAGGATAGGGGCTCACTGCTGACCCGGGACCACCCTTGGATCCTTTCACAGTTTTCTGTGAATGAGAGAGAAGAAATTATGTATGTCCATTCACTCATATTAGTTCCTCTTTTAATATTTAACTAAGTTATTTTACTGTCCCTTGACTTACAATGTATTCCTGCTCTTCATTGTCAATAAACCAGGCCTGCTTGAGGAATTCTGATACCATTGCCATCTTTAAAGAAGTTTCTGGAAAAAAATCAGATAGATGCTTTTACAAACCACAAACCCACCACACATAGGCACTATTTCATTTCTTTTACATACACAAGACATAGAGTAGCCTTGACCTTACTTTTCAGAATTACTTTTAGGAGCATAATAAAATACAAGATGTAAGGGGTTTTTTTTGGTTTTTTGTTTGTTTGTTTTTAAGGAGAGTCTTACCATTGAACAGAAAACCATAGACTCCAATCAGAAACTTGGCTCTTTCTTGGCATATTCAGCCCTATCTTTTAGGTACCAGATGACTACTAGTACAAACAAGCATTTAGGGTGAAAAGAGAAGCTGGTGATTTACTTCATCATTCTAAGTTTACAGATCACTCACTATATGCTAAGCACTCAGGATGCAAAAACATCAAAACATCATCCCTTGCCTCAATGAACTCAGAGTTACTGTGTGTGCTCTGTGAGAAAACACAAAAGCTAAGGAAACTTCAGAGGAGGTGCTGGCTGATCTGAGCCTCTCTAGAAATGAGTTGAGACTAACCTGGCAAAAAAGTTAAAGAGAACAAATAAGAAGCTGGGAAGCTGAAAGAAGTTCACCGGAAAAAGAAACATCGATAGAAGCTCCAACAAAGAAGTTTAAATGTATCCCTAAAGCTTTGGGTAGTATTAATGGATTTTTAAAAAGAAAGCGGTATGATTCCATTTATATTTCAGAAAGATTACTCATCCTGTATCATACAGAATGACTAAGAGATGGGCAAGATGGAAGATTAGAGACCATTTAGTAGGCCATTAGAGAATCTGTAGGATTCATGACGGCCTGAACAAAAAGTAATGGCTATAGAAAGAGCATAACTTTTACATGTATAAAGTAAAATCATCTATGACAATCTGCAGGACTGGATTTAGACTTAAAAAAATCTCTCCATAAAAAGATACTCAGGTGCTATTTCTCCCCCAAATAATTCAGTATCTTTTTCTATTCCTTGGTATAAAATTATTTCAGCACTTGCAGTGCTTCGATTTCTTTCTATTTGAGCTGTCCTAAATATTAGTCCTCATATTTTTTCCCCACCCAACACAAAGAACCCAGGAAAGGATTCTTTTATACCAGGTTCTTTGCTCTAACAGGAAGCATTAGGGTGAAATTGCAACATGGATGCCTTTTTTATGATAAACTCTATTTTAAAGGCAAATTCTTGAATTGCTATCATGGTTCAACAATGTTTTTATGTAATCAATCATGTATATTTTTAAAACCTGAAGTACATTAAAGACTAATGTGTTCTCTATTTTGTTTTCATCCACAAAGGAAGCCACGACTGTTCCTTTTTGTATGGGGATGCATTTTTAGGAGTTCATGCTCAAAGTCTACACAGATATGGCTTCATACCCTCTTGTTTCTCTCTCTCAAGACTACTCTCATGAATGCGTGTGAAAAAGATTGGAAGGATAATCTAGGCAGTTTTAAATTCTTGATATGAAGCTAAATGAGTCATGAGGAGTAAAGCCCATAATCTAATTCCTTAACAGCATGTTCAGACAAAGTATTTCAATCCATATCTGCTGAAAAATAACTAGTTCCAAGTAATGAGATTAAACACATAAGGGAAACAATATCCAAAACAGAAACTGTCTCCATTTAATAATCATGGGGATTGTTCAAATTACTATCCTATCACAGAAAAACAAATATATTGTGTATTTATTTAATTTGTCCCCGACCCCCACCAGCAATTGATAAATTTGAAGTTGTTTCCTAAGGTAATCAGGCATAAGGTTTTAGTTCCCATTACAGATATAATCTGGTGCAATTGCTGTTGGCATGTGGAGTTTCATTTTCCTATTGCTCAACTGGCACATCCAAAACATCTAGCAAGTTCTGGCAAAATTTCAGGTATTTGAAATTTTCATTTTTATCACCTCACCCATGCCCTTCATGAAGTAGAATCCTCAAAATGAGTGATATAGTCAGTCACTTAGCAAAATCCTTTTCCCAAGCTGTAGAAATACATGTTCCAATATTTCCAATCTTTTCGATTAGAAAACAAAAACTTAAAAAGAAAATCAAAGAGACTAAAGATGTTGTCCAATATCATTTTTAAAATGTCACAACTTCAAAATAAATTTTATTAAAACTTTTCTGTACTTCACTCATTTTTTTTTCACTGCTAAAAAATGCTTAAATAATGTATCACTTTCTTAAAAAGTAAACTTGAGAAAGCCTAGGAAAATAATATCCCTAACACAAAATATAAATACAAAATATAAATACAAAAAATAAATAAAAAGGTTGAATAATTTATTTGACACAACAGAGTCCATAGAGCTGACAGCTTTGTGACACATCCTGAGTTCTTAGATTTTAATATGAAGTAATTTGGATGGTCTGACAGCATGGTCTAGTAGACAAGAAAAGCAGCCTGAAGAGAACATATTGCAAGAAAGTGATTAGAAGAAAATGGAATCTCAATTCAGCCAAATTAGATCCACTGGCTCTTAGAAAAGCTTAAAGACACAAGAATTTTGGCAGGATGTCTGAAATTGCTCTAAAGGAATTTTAGGACTTGTCATGTACTGCTAGTTAAGTGCTCAGAGTCAACTGTATGTTTTAACAGAAACTCTTAGCAGTTACAACACACCTTGTAAATTCCACAGCAAAAATATTTTGGCTAAAAATTCTTGCCAAATCATTCTGTCTGTTCAATATCCACCCTCTGCATGAAAAGCAGTATTTTGTACTTGAAAAAAAACCCATTCAATCACTTGAAGGTAATACTTGCTTAATGGTAAATAATAATGCATGCAAAAGTGTTTTATGGACTGCCACATGTTATGCAAATATCAGATATTATTACTATTCAGAGAATGATCTGGCCTAGAAAATAGACTTGTACAATTAAAAAAAATAACTTACATAATCCTATGTGTTCACAAATGATTTTCTGTTTTCTTTTTAGTTGCAATGTTTAGAGCTTGTACTAGGTATTTAAGAGATTATTTTATTAATTTACCTTGGCTCACTATGTATTTAATCTGACTACCAGTGAACTCTGAAACCAAGTTTACCTCAGTCCTTAACATCATCTAATTTGAAGATGAAGTCGGCCACGTCCACACAGGCTAACCTAGTTGGAAATTAACAGTATTTCATAGTTCTTCTGGTTAACAGCCTGTTTGTGAACAGGCACTGCCTACCAATTTCATTTATCTGTGGATAATTGTGTAGCTCTTAGAGATTAGCATTTTTTGTATATTTATGTGTCATAAAAGAGCTGTCTTCGTTTCATTCAGTAAGGAATTAAAGAAGGTAAGTATGCATAATAATTATGCCTAAGATGTTGGACAGAAAGGGATCCATGCTTACTAAATTTAAGAAAAAGGTACGCCAGAAATGGTACCTTTTTCAGAAATGGCAACTGCCCCACTCAACAATTTGAGACCACTAGGTTTATTGCATCAAAGTTAATTTCCTGATTTTTAAAAAACTGTACTATGGATGTGTCCTTATTTTTTAATTTACACAGGCAGAAGTATTTAGAGGTATATCTTCAGTGTTTTCTGAAATGTTGCATTAAAAAATAACTACATAGAGGGCCGGCCGAGTGGCACATTGGTTGAGCGCTGGTTTTGGGATGCCAGCAGCCCCAGTTCGGATCCCACATGAGGGCCAGTGACACTGCCCTCTACAGCTGACGACAGCTCCACCTGGAGCTGGGCTGTGCGAGCCCCGGTGATGGTGTGGGCTGCAGCCCCTGCTGCAGTGGGCTGCCATAGGCTACAGTGAGTGGCCCGCAGGCAGCGTGAGCGGCTGGCAGCCAAGCGTGACCTGCCAATAGCCGCGGTGAGTGACATCCAGAGGCCAGCGACCGATCTGCCTCATCCAGGAAGAGCGCAATGACGATACCAACAGTGAAGCAACATCCTCCGCAACTAAACTGAGGAGCAAAGGGACAGCAACTTGTCTGTTCCCCTTCCCCGATTCCCCAACGCTGTTCCCCTCCACCAATTCCCCAATAAAATCTTTAAAAAAAAAAATAACTACATAGAGAGGATAGAAGGGGGAAACGAATTAATAACAAAGCAAACGTGGTGAAATGTTACCAGTTAGGGAATCTGGGTATAAAGTATGTGGTATTTCTTTGCAATATTCCTGCAACTTTTCTGAAGGTTTGAAATTATTATGAAAGAAAAGCTGATTTTTTTTTTAAATTGCTATTTCTATCTGCCAGCCTCATGAAAGGCTACTTCCAGAACTGATGACAGGAAACCATGTTTTGTGGTATATCATGCCTTCCCAGTGATGCGCTAGATGATCAGAGTTCTACAATGATAGCAGCAGCACTTAATCTTTGCGTAGGGTAACATCATTATTCCCATTTTCCACCCAGGAAAACGGTGTAGCTTTCTGGCAGTTTTCTCAATAATAGTGGCAAACATCAAGACATACATAAATTCATACCTTTTGATTTTAAAGGTATTGACTAGTCTTTTCAACTAGTAAGCAAAATGACAATGACAAAATCAATGCTATTTCTAATAGTTCACACTCGAGAATCAAATTCATTTAACAGTTAACCGATGGAGACTGGCAGGTTTTACCTCAGCCCTAGGGAGTTTATATTTCAGTCCTTTGGTTTGTGCACAGTTTTTTCCTCGAATATATATTTCATAAGTCCTTTTCACACCTACCCGTGTGAGAGAAGGAAATTAGACTGTACAATGGCAAGGCTTGTGAAAAACCACTTTATGAAAAGCAATCTTAGCCTTTGCTTCTAGGCCTTTGGATAGGGTGTTCCCTTTGCCTGGAATGCTGTTTTCTCCTCCACGCCCACTTCCCGTTGTCTGACTATTGCTTCTAAGTGGGGACACAGCACAGACACATCACTTAAGAAAGCCTTAATTAGTTCAACTCTGGGCTGGGTGACCTGTTCTCTCCCAAAACATCCTGCCTTTACCCCTATAGTAGCACCTATCATTCTGCTTTATCACTTTCTATTTATGTATCTATATTTACAGCAACATTCCATGAGGGCAACGTTAACCTATTCATTATGTACCTCCAATCCCTGGCAAAATGCCTGGTATATAGTATGTTAATAAGTATTATTGAGTGAATAAGTAGTGTATGAGTGCTAATCATTCATATCTATGCTAATTTAACAAATGTTTTCTACCCATAACTATGAGACATAAAACTAAGAATTGAGTTCTCAGTCTTATTTTGATTTCTTTAACTGACTGTATGATGACCTCAAGAAAACATTTAACTTTTCTAGGGGGTCTTCATTTGTAACAATAAGAGTATTGGAATAAATAGTATCTAAAATGCATGATAGGTCCCGCCAAGTGGCGCAGTGGTTAAGCGCTGGCTTGGGAAGCCAGCGGCACCGGTTTGGGTCCCACATATGAAGGCCAGTGATACTGCCCTCAAAAAATAAATAAATAAAAAATAAATAAAATGCATGATAGCTCTGAAGTGTCAAATTTCACCTCAAGTGGATGGAGGTGGGGAAAATTAGCCTAATGAAAGGGGTTATTATATAAATTATATCTGTTCTTATCTTTCTGATAAAAATTTACCCTGTTTTATAGAAAGAAGAACTTGTTTACTCCAAAACTGCTTGGGCTAATCACTGACAAGTAATAATAGGCCCATTGCTTTAGCTCTGATTTCTAAAATAAATCACAAATTAATGGTGTAGAGAGGATTAAGAACAACCAGCTCAGCAAGATAACATAATACAGAAATAACTTTTGCAGATCTTTTGATTGAAAAAGTTTTTAATAAGCATGAGACTCTAGTTTGTTCCTTAATAATGGTATAATTATCTATTTTCACAACATCAGTCAAATGTTGTATATCTGCCAGATGTGGTTGTGCCTGGGGCTAGGGTGGTAACATGACTTGTGGAGAAGAGGCCATTTCAGAATTATGAAACCAGCATTTCACCACATTTGAATCATTTTGCAAATGTGTCCTGTCCTCTGGCTACCAAATACATTCCTGCAGGCGGAGGGGAAAACTACTTTTTCAAAGCCCATGCAAAAATTTAGACATAAACAAGGCAAGAAAAAAAGCACACCTTTTTTAATTAGCTAGCATTGAAAAATAGATATCAGGGTGTTTAATGTAACATTCAAAATGGGCTAAGAGGAAGATTCTTGAAGGAACATTTGTAATGAACAATAGCCAGATATACGGTTATGATTCAAAATCTTTTACTTTTGCAAACGTAATTCAACGCCAGTGAAAAACTGTAGATTTGCTTTATGCTTTTCCAACAAGTTTTATAGCCATTAGCTCATTCAGCAATCAAGATGCTACTAAATAGCATAATTTTTAGATGACCCAACTGGCATTCCCAAGGGATAACGTATCAGCCACCACCTGGAAAGTTCGCCCTTTCCTCTTAGGTTTTGGGATCCGCACTGGAAAAGCCTGTCTGGAACACAGAGGCTGCAGGAGTAAGAATGCGGCCGCACCCTTTTTAAATGAAGTGATTAATAAGTAGATCCTCTTATTTATTTACACTGCATGAGTCAAATAACATTAATTTCAAAGTGTTAATTACAAAGGGCATGAAACCACTATGAGGTCTGAATATATTTAGTTTTCCTTACAAAAGAAGAAAATAAAGTATGTAAATCCTGCTATTTCAAACCAGTTCCCTGAAGCCCAGCCTGGCCTGGCTCCCCACAAGCACCCACCCTTCGTCGTGATTTCCATGTGGGGCACACAGAGTTCTTGGAAACTTCTAACTTGTAGTAGGAAAACACATTCTTTCCTTTTTTTCCATGGCAACTCACCAACAGCATGCTAAGCCAGTACTCAGCAAACTTTCCATATTTTTAAAATTATATTCCTTAGTGAAGTAAAGCAAAACATGACAATTTGTGATACCCAAAATAGAAATGCCCAATGTAATGTTACAGAAAGATCTATCTAAATATATTAAATGCAATTAGCCATAAGTTCTACAGAAGTAGTAACATGTAACATTGTGAATGGAAAAGTTTTCAAAACAACCAAAACTAACTAAAAGGAAAACCAAGACTTACCTTTTTATCCACCTTCTTTCAAAGAACTAACGAGAGACTCTCCTCGGATCCTTTCACCCTAGAAGTGAAGCCCTGGGCTTCTATTTTATAGAGTTGGAAAGGAGACCACACCCAGCAACCAGAAGTTAGTAATCGGCTGCCTTTTGTTTGAAACACTGGGCTCAGCGTTGTCGAGAACAAAGTGAAACATGTCTTGCAAAACTACTCACTAAACCAACTCATAGCTGACAGCACAAAGAAAAAGAACCGGAAGGACAGATTAATTTTCCCTCTCCTTGGTTTGAACTGTTTTATTCCAGAGGGTGTAAAATGAAATGGAGTTTTCAAATATGCAGCACTGTCTGCTCCAATCCTAATACCAATGATTGACTCTTTTCTTTCTTTTTTTAGTTAAACAGGTTTGAAGTGGAAAATGTTTAAGCTTCAAAACAAAACAAAAATTAGAAAGTAAAACCTTTGGTTTGAATCCCAGCTCCATCACTTATTAGTATGTGACTTTGGGGAAATATTTAAATTCCCTGAACATATTTCTACTTTTGTTAAATGGAGATAATATCATCTAGGCTGCCTACCCACTACAACTCTTGTGACATTTGAGAAGTAATGTACATTTGTAAATTCTAATGTTATATAGTGCTGGACAATATTCTATTTATATTTCACCAGCATTTTTTCTGTCTTCAAAATAAAAGATTTTTGGGGGAGGAGTCGGGGGGGGGAGAATTGGGGGAGGGGGTTGTCACTTTGAGGGGTAAAAAGTATAACTATTGCACTGTGTTGTACACCGGAAGCTAATTAAAAAAATAAATTAATTAAATAAAATAAAATAAAAGACTTTTTGTGCTTGCACATAGCTTGTTGATATATAATAAATAAGAATTATAAAGGAAAGGTCTAGATTGTCCCAAATGTTTAAAAAAAGTAATTACTAGAAACATGATTCTTATGACATTCAAAGTAAATATTGGCATTAAAAGAAGGCCTATTTACAGTAATTTGTATAGAAACAATTATATAAAAATTTTGATATAAGTAGATCCTTGACATAGTAGAGTACTTGAACAATAAACCAGAACTATAAATTGAAAGGATTAATGAAGCATCAACTATAATGGAGCAGGTACCATAAGGAATTTCCCACCTGATGCAAAGAAAGGCAATTTGTTCCGGTAGCCTCAATGGTGATTCATTTTTATTCTTTGTGAAATCTTACAAAATATTATATGTCTCCATTAAACTATGCACAAATATGAACTCTCCCACAGCATTATAGTTCAGTCTATACTACATTTTAGTGGTTTGTTATTTTTCCTCTTTTTCGCATAGATATTTCTGATATATATATATATTTGTCAGGTTTACAAAATCCAGTGAAAATTCTTTGAAAGATTGTCAGTTTTTATAACACATTCTAAATTCTCGATGCTAATTACAGTGAAATCAACATAACCTGAAGTAGAATGATCATATAATCTAAATATTTGAGAACATGCCAATCTATATTTTTGGCAACTACTGTAAGTATGTGTTGAACTAATTAACTAGCTACTAACTAATTAATTGATATTATTGCAAATCAGTCTTAACAGATGTAGACCAGCTTTCTAATACCACATTTATTTTGTCAGGTGAGAAGGGAAAAGATAATTACACAAAATTTGTTTTTCTTTTTGTATGTGTATTCCTAACTTTGGTAATGGAAATGGAGCATTTCTGCACAGTGAAAATCTTGTCAAATAATAATTAAAAAAAAGTCCATGTACCTTCTATAAAATGTAACTACCTAAAAGAAACATACTCTCATTTTGTCTTGTTTTTATTGTTACCAGTAGCACAAATCCAGAAAAATTGCTTTATAAATTTGAATTTATAATACATTGGCAAACCTATAATAGTAGCAATAAAAGTGGTACTTGTGGATGAATTAAGGAAAAAAACACTTTTTTCAAAATTAACTTCTAGTTGTAACTCTAAAGATAAGTGAAACTCCCAAATATAAAAAGAAAAGAAAGTCACTAATCTAACGCATGAATATTGCTGTGAATAATCTGCTGGAAACTTTTTAGCCCCATGCACTATAATGTCAAATGGATTTGTGGCAATAAAAGAAAACATAACATGTTTTCATTAACAGCTAAGTGATAATCTAGGGTTAAATGCTTTATGTACTTGAAACGCCTCCTATTATAACTCTGAAGAAGTGACTCATTACTCTTGCTGTTTCTAGAAGAGGATGACTCATAAGTTCCATTTACTTTACAGAGAAAGCACAGAAAGTAAAGGAAGAGAAGGATGGAAAAAAAGATAGTTAAAAGCAACCACTGTATATTACATTTTTACAGCATATTTATTTCTATTCCTTTAATGTAGACCTAATAGTGAAGAGAAAACAAAACAATATGGCAACATACGGAGTCTCTCACACATTTTGTATTTTAATAGAGCAAAAGTATTGGCACAAAGCTCTAGCAAAACATCTGATTTTAGTAAGGTGTTCTTTCCCCTCACCCACCCCTTTATGTTAGGCTTTATTTAAGCATTGCTTTTCCTGTGGAGGAAGAAGTGATATATTCAGACTCATCAAAACCAGCATTTCACTGAACTCCAAAAATCTCTCCATAACTTCTTTTTCTTTTTTTAAAGAAATTTTATTGGGAACATTGTGTTTTTCCAGGACCCATCAGCTCCAAGTCAAGCAGTTGTCTAGTTGTGGAGGGCGCAACTCCTTGGCCCATGTGGGAATTGAACCAGTAATCTTGGTGTTATGAGCACCAATGAGCATTGTATTTCTAATGCATTCTCAAGTTAACGCATTTTGAGAAATAGTATTCTAAATGGTTTTCCCTTTATTCCTAGAGATGTCAAATAATTACCTCACACACACATGCACATGCATATACACACTGAATTATTGGGATTATTATTATTACTCAGTTATTCCCAACATTACATGAAATAGAGAAATATTTTTTCAAATTGATGAAGTTAATTAAATGGTCAAATGGATAGCGAAGGTGAAAGAAATACATCTTTGTTGGACTTCATTTAAGGAAAAAGAGACAAAATTATCTGTGTAGCAAATTGAAGGAAGGAACTTCCTCTTCTTAACACAATATCATAGGGAGATCATTGAGAATGTGACAGATTTGCATTTTGATAAA
Source organism: Aselliscus stoliczkanus (assembly GCA_033961575.1). Lineage (NCBI taxonomy): Eukaryota > Metazoa > Chordata > Mammalia > Chiroptera > Hipposideridae > Aselliscus > Aselliscus stoliczkanus. Next base: position 159,619,944 of record CM066728.1, read on the forward strand.
TTATCTTGCTTCTTTGATATAGATTCAACAAGAAAGAATAAAAAGTATCACACTATCCACTGAAGCAATAAACCATGATTAGAATTCCCCGAGATTGGAATTTCCTTATTCCCATGGATTTTGGAAGGAAAATAGAAGTTTCCCATTAGGTTAGGTCCCAGTAAGACAAATTTTTGGCTTTGAAGGTCCAGACACATCTGGAGCAATGTGTTTCAACCTTCAGGTCAGAAGTATTAGTGAATTATGGAGTCAATTTACTATGTTCTGACCAATGTTTAACAGAATAAAATAGAAAGAAATGGAATAAAATGGAACAACATGGAAATTATCATAGTATTTCACATATTATGAGGTAAGTACTATTTTGTGAAACCTTGGCTTATAGTGTCTCATGTGTGCATATGTGTGTGTGAGTGTTTGTATCCCATCTGAATGTCGTGCTTAAAAAAGTTTGGAAAAGACTGAAGGTGACTACTAAAGTAGATATATCCAAGAAAAGTGGAAACTATTGTATCTCCCTAATTATAAAATCTAGAGAATGCAATTATATTATAAGGAGTCATGTATACATATGCTTGTGTTATTGCTTATATAATAAAAATTTGAAAACAACCCAATTATCTATCAATAGAGGACTGGAAAAAAAGTGATACAGTATGGATTAACTAGGTATATAAACATGATTACATGCTAAAAACATAATGTTGACCCCAAAAAAAGCAGTGGTAAAGGACAAGTATGGTACCACTTTAAAAAAATTCTTTAATGTCAAAACAGTATATATATATTAGAAATGTTTACATATGCAATAGTATTATAACAACATGATTGAGAAGGATACTTACTCACTCCGGATAAAGGTTAACCCTGAGGAGAAACAAAGGTGAATGGCATAGTGTATGCATTTTTCACCATACCTACATCTTTTTCTTTTTAAAAAGGCATTCTGAAAAAAGTAACATTTTTTAACTTAGATGCAAAGATGTTTATTATTCCCCTGTTTGTTACTTTCTATGTTTTCAAAAATGTCAATATTGTATGTGATAACGGAATAAGACCTTGTGTCTGACTTTTTCACTCAATGTCATATTTATGAGATTGATCCATATTATCATGTACATTATTATTGTGTATATTGTCTTTTCATTATGCACATTGCTCGGTGGTATTCCATTGTGTAACAGTATCATAATTTTTAAATCAGTTTTTCTCTAATCAAATATTGGAATGTCTCTAATTTCTGGCTGTTACAGACTATGCTGCTATAAACTTTCTTATACATATCTATCTTCTGGTACTTGGGCTAGTTTCATGGGACATGCATACATTCAACTTGAGTCAATACCACCACATAGTTTTCCAAAGTTGTACCAAGTTATACTCTTAAAGAGCAGTGAATGAGGAATCCAGTTATTCTTATCCTTCTCAATATTTGGTGTCTTTTTCATTTTAGCAATTCTGGTGTTGTGAAGTAGAATTTCCATGGAGTTGTAATTTGTCTTTCTCCAGTGACTAATGAAGTTAAGTGCCTTTTTTTTACATATATATCGGCCATTGGATTTTGTTTTTCTTAAGCTGCCAGTTCAAGTTTTTAGCCCATTTTTCTAATGGGTCCTCTGCCTTATTTATTTATTATTTTTGGAGTTATTTTCTTTGTTCAGTCTTTAGAAACAGGCAAAACATCAAATTTTTTTATTATTAAGTAAATTTACTTACACACATGCATGCATGCACACACAGTATATGGTTGGTCTACTTGAATCTGCTCAAATGCCTCCATGTTAGCATTGTCAGAGAAGGAGCTGCCTTTCTGGGGCTGACTTCACGGGACATGAGAGAAGTCAGCACCAACTGCCATGGTCCAGGGCCCTTCATGCAGGTCTCTGCTATTGAACTCATCATCACCATTGAGATCATTGGAATTAAGAACAAGTTGCTGCCCTTTCCTGTCTCACTAGATTTTCTAATATCTTATGCGACCTAAAGCTAAGAGGAAAATTGCTGAAGACTCACTCATACTGAAATTATTACTATTCTCAGGCAATGAGTTTTGAAGTAAATATTAATTTGACTTAAAACTTAAAGAAATGTTATATTTCTTCCATCATAGTGTTATAGTCCCAATAGCTACCAAACAAAAACAGCTAACATACTTAAGCTAAGATCTTATCTCTCTACTTCTCTACATTTTCTTTTGGAAGTAAGAAATCTTAAACAAGATATAAAGTCAGATTAAATGATGGCTCTCTACTCCTGTGTAACTCAGGAAAAGTCAGTGAATGATATGGTGAGTCAATTTTTAACATTCCTACCAAGAGGATTATGCTAGGATTAATAATTTTATGTTTCACAAGTCTTTTTTATCCTTGAATATGGTATCACCATTCCTCTATATTATCCTAAAAAAAAAAAAAAAAGAATAAGACTGTCACATTGGCTATCGCAACTAATTTTATCCCAATAAATTTCCAAGAAGTCTTGGGGAAGGCAAATTAAGATATTTGCTAAGGTCAAGAGGTTATGCTCTGCTTTCTTGGTCTAGGGAGAGCAAAGGAGCTATTTAAATCTAAAGTTGTGAAATTTCCTGTTTCCTATTGCCTATCTAACTACCATATATTTTGTACACAAATTCTTCTAGAACCCTTACTAATCTGTGCTATCATAGTGATTTTTCCTTCTATGTCAACCCCACTTACAGCAGAACTTTTTGATGAGAAAAAAAAATATTTATGAACTCATTACATGACAACATTTATTTGAGTAACAGATATTATTTATTCAAAAGCCCAATTGACAGAAACACTCATTCACTGCTGATAGGAATACAAATTGGTATAGCCCTTAACAGATAGCTTGGCAGTTTCTTACAACATTAAACACAGTGTCATGATACAATCCAGCGATTGCACTCCTAGATACTTATTCAAATGAGTTGGCAAGCTTATGTCCATGCAAAAGTCTGCACACAAATGATTTACAGCTGTTTTATTTACAACTGACCAAATTGGATGCAACCAAGAAGTCCTACAAGAAGTGAATTGATAAACAAAACATTGTGTATCCATACAATGGAATTTTATTCAGCAATATGGTGAAATGTGTTTTCAAACCAGAAAAAGGCACAGAAGAATCTTAAATGAGTATTCCTAAGTGAAATAAAGCAGGACGGAAAGGCAATATACTGTATGATTTCAACTATATGACATTCAGGAAAAGGCAAACTCTAGAGAAAGAAAAAGATCAATGGCTGCCAGGGGGTTGGGGGAGAGGAGAGAGAAAAAAATAGATAAATAGATGGAGCACAGGGGCTTTTTAGGACAGGACACTATAATGTTACATACATTATAGTATGCATTTGGCAAAATGAAGAGTGAGTTCTAATGTAGGCTATGGCATTAATCATGGGGTATCAATACTCGCTCACCAATTATAATAAATGTATCACACCAATGCAAGATATTAATAATAGGTGAAACTGAGGCCGGAGGAAGGGGAACTCTCTGTATTTCCTACTCAATTTTTCTGTAAAACTTGAACTGCTCTAAAAATATCTATTAATAATAATTTTAAAAAGCCCAGTTGGAGGGCCGGCCGAGTGGCTCAGTTGGTTAAGAGCTCGCTCAAGAGTGCGAGCTGAGCTCTGAGCAACGGCGGTTTGATGCCAGCCCGAGCTGAGTTGCTGTTGAGCTGCCAACAGGTGGCAGGATGGCTCAGCTAAAAAAAAACAAAAAAAAAAAAAAAAAAAAAAACAAAAGCCCAGTTGGCTCCAATTCCTAAGATTTATGGACTAATTCAAAAAGCATTATATAATCCAGACCAAAAAAAGTCATATGAGTATTTTAAAATACAGCAAGTCTTTGCATTAGCATTTTTAACCCCCAAGGGTTTATGGCCTGAACAAGAGATTCACATCCTTAAAATTAGTAATGATGTTATTTTCAACTTCAATTTGAATTAATAGATTAAATAAGTAATTTTAAACAGTTTTTAAAACAGTGACAATTAGAAAAGCTGGATCTCCATTTTACACCATATGAAAAAAATATGTCCAGATGGATCTAAGATTTAAATGGAAGTTAATATATAAAGCAAGAAAAACTTTTCAAGATGTCCTGGAAATAAGATATAATCTTTGGGTTGGGAGACTGCTATCCATGGATGGAAACCTGATATAGTTAAAGGAGAAATTTTTTTAATATATACTGATAAAAATCCACATGTGAAAACAATATAAAGTCAGTAGGTTCTAACTAAAAAATTCAAAACTTATTTTCATGCATTAACAAAGGGCTGATATCTACATTATACCAGGAGTTTTATAAATTGTTGAGGGAAAAAAGCAAGTAATCTAAACAACATCAACAAAAATGGGCAAAAAAATATGAAGATTCAGAGAAGCAAATCCAAATGGCCAAACAAAAGGAAAAGTTCAAATTTACAGGAATGAGGAGTGTTTAAAGAAATAATGAATATCTCTATATGCCCATCAGACTGGTGAATAACCTTCTGTGAGTAACAGAATAACCCTTTGACTTTCTGTGACATCTTAATTGGTAAGACTATTAGAAAAGAATACTCTCATACATTGCCTATTTGTTTGGAAAGCAATTTTGCAACAACTATGAAATGAAATTAGATACAAAAGAGGATAATTCAGAGGGGCAGGAAGCAAACCATAAGAAAGTAATCCTGAAGAAGCAACAGGAGAAATTCTCCGGAGGAAGATGGGAATAGTAGTGTATTGCCAAGGCTACAGAATGGTTATTTAGAATGAGGATTAAAAATGGGTCTTGAACTTAGACATTGAAAGGGAGATGATGGCCTTGAGGATAAGAGTTTCAGAAGGAGAGTGGAGAGAACGTGGTTTGAGAAGATCGTGGGAGCTGAGAATGTCGAGTTAAGGGTAGGCAACTCTTAGACAAACACACACTTTATCATAAAATGGTGGGGAAATGGAGAGCAATAAGGTATTCATTGTGAGGTAAGATTGAAAAATCTGAATATATTTTCAAGTGGGAAATATATCAAGCTATTAACAATGGAGAGTTGAAGGCAGAAAAAAAAACAACAGGATAAAAGTTGATTGAACAAGCTTCTGGAAGATTTGGTAAGACAGAAGAATCAGTACAGAGAAAGAGTTAGGGATGAGAAATATCCCATCCACTGAGGATCTCCTCATATCCTTTTTTGCGAGTTGAAGATTTGATGTGTGGAATGAGAAGAACACCTAGTCCTCAGGTGGGAAGTAACTCCAAGGAGCAGAGACAGAAAAGCTCTCCAAGAAACCTCAACTATGTTCAAAGGGAAGACAATGAGAAGACACAGGGAAAAGACGGCCATTTACAAGCCAAAGTGACAGCCCCAAACAGATCCTTCCCTCATGGTCCTTAGAAGAAACCAACCCTGCTGACATCTTGATTTCAGATTTCTAGCCTCTGAAACTGTGAGAAATTAAATTTCTGTGGGTTAAGCTACCCAGTCTATGGTACTTCATCATGATAGCCCTAGCAAACTAACGCAGATTGATTATTTATCTAAGGACACTCTTGGTTAAATGCCCTTTTACAGACTTAAAGCACAGTTAACACTCCCTATATAATTATTTATTTTTTCTCGCAGAGATTTAAATGAATTAGCAAACTGGGCGTTGGCTATTGTTTTTTGTAACTCCTAATAAATCCATGGCCCCAGTTTCCAGAGATAAAAATATGCATATATTATAATGGAGAGACGATGTCATGTATGAGTATGATAGATTTGTGTGAAAAACCTCTCTTTGTTTAAATGGCATTCCTATTTGCCTCCTACTTCTCTCTCCATTGACCCTCCCTTCGTGATGTAAGGGTTGGGACTATATGTCCCATGGACTTTGGAGAGGCAATGGAGGGGTCACGATACCTTCCCCATGAAGCAATTGCACTATCATGCCTACAGAACATCAACAAATCCTTCGGTGTGCAGGTCCAGAACTGCTTGCAGCTAAAAAAAGTTTGTCTTACCAGTGGAGAGTAAAGTCAAACTTGGTTTGCACTATTTTGGATAAAGAATGAGTAAACAGCAGAAAAGCCCTTTGACTAATCTTAGGCTTTTGATGTCCTGAAGTATTTGTTGTTATGAAGGATTTTAAAAATATTTTGTCTAGAGCATATGGTTATCTCTGATTCTGACAAGGTCCTAAACCAACCTATTTCACTTTCTTATTGCAAGACAGATGAAACTGCAGTTTAAGGGCAAAAGATACAGTTTTGCAACCACATACCACATTTTTTCTACATGCATAAAGACCGTGTGGGATTTAAGACTAATTTTAATAATGGACTGATTTGAAACATCATGCAAAGCCATTATTGTGACTGCTATGTAGCTATCTAGTACATAAAAAATTGTTTTGATAATTTTTTAGATATTTTATATGTTTTATACATTTATACAAATATGGAAGATCATGAAACTCATAAAATAAACATAAAAATATAAGATTAAAAAGGGGGGGGGAAGCTGCACACTTTTTATAACCAAAGCATCTTTAAGCTCAAAGCCAAACATGCAAATTCTAACATTTTCTCTAAATCTGCTACATAACCACGAGTCTTTTGGAGAGACTAAAAATAAGCAAAATGTGAAAGAAAACAATCTAAATTCTATATGTGATAGCTCGGTTCAGAAGAATCTCAAGTAATTTAAATTTAGCTAATGAATTTACAGTAGGCAATCCAGAAAATTAAAGATTCTCAGACTTCATCAGCAGCTCTTCTTCATATTTAAAACAATATCCTGTTGCCTGGTTAAAGTTAAACATTTTTAAGAGGCTGTGGCAGGTGCTTGCAATATGCACATTTCAGTTTAATTTCCATCTGGGTGAACAAGAAGTCAGCTGCCTGGATCTGAGGTTTATTTGCTGTGCACACAGGTAAATTTGCTTAAAGCATTCTAAGTATAAAGAGAATACAGGCTTAGTTGGGTGAAGAGGGAGCACACAAAAACTCACTGGGATTAGAAATGATGGGTTAGTCAAATATTCTTTAGAGCATCTGCTATTTGCAATATGGAAATGAAATGCAGATCAGAAGAGCTGTCTCATGGACTCCTTAAAACGCGGAGTCTCTGCAACTTCCTTTAAACTGAAACATCTAAGTTACATTTCTATGTAGATTGAGTAGACTAAGTTTAATATCACTGTGAGATATTTTTAAAAACTCTATAGATGGGGTTGTGTGAAAACGAGTACTGCATTGAAGAGAACTATTGTATAGTGAATGTTACTACCATGATAGGGGCTTTCTGAGAAAATTAATGAAGAATCCATTTTGTGAACAATCTTGTTTTGCAGAAGGAGTTACCCAAGTTCAGGATGTCTAACTGTGGTTTGATGAGTCATGACTTTAAAATTTGCTGCAGAGTGGGGAAGAGGAAATAGGAGCTTTCAGGGGATTGCCCAGTCCTGTCTGAACCTAAGTAATGGGAGGATAATACCATTCCTTCCCTTGAAATACCTGTCATTCTTTCATGGGCAGCTTAATTTTAACACAGGCAGATACAACTGGAATGTGAACTCAAAAACAAACAAACAAACAAAAAAAACCCAGGAAGCTGTTTTAAAAGTTACTCATTTCACTTTAAGAAGTGGTAGAAATGCCAGTTTTCCTCAGGGGAAGACACTCAGGACCGCTTAAAGTACTTGTATGTTGAAGACTCTGTAGTTCTTAATAAGGTACAGTAAAGTTATTTCTGTTATCAAAACATATTATTCTTTATTTCTGCTCGTCTCATGGAGGCTTAGAAAAGACTTTAAGACTGATTTCTAGGGCAAAGTATTCTCTGATTTTGAGTTTCTCTTGGTTGAAATCCAATTAGTATTTTACAACCTAGCTCAAAAGCCAGTTCTCTACAGCATAACTTCAAGTCTCTATAGAAAGGCGTGTTGCTTCTCTGGAAAGCAAACAGCACATTGGTTAGATCTTGAATACAGAAAAATTTCACTCAAGCTTTAATGTACCTATTTTTATATTTCTCTTTTCTACTAGACTAAGTTTCTTCAGGATGCATTCTGAGACTGTCCACAGGGCTTCACACATTGTAAGGGCACACGCATACACGCAATGAAATATTTATTAATTATTTAGCAAAATGATTCAGCTTTACTCAGTCTCTATGTGTTAGCTTTCCTAAAAATGCTAGCAATCCAATGTACTAGGTACCATTCCAGGTACTGTGGAACTTGGTGAAAAGACAAAAAAATCCACCACCTTCACAGAATTTATATTCTAATGATGCTAGTAATTGTGATATGTCAGAGAATCTACTCTGAAAAGAAAGCTATTCTTTTTCTCCCTATGGGAATTCCAAATATTCTACTCATAAATAGTAGACTTTAGAATTGTACTTTTGCCTTAGGAGGTGATTGCAGCCAACAAATCATAAAAGAAAGATGGTTTGATAGTTTAGGTCATTCTCTTATAAGCTAGCCAATACCTTCAATTAAAAAAAAAAAAGAGTAGGTTGACAACATAAAGTTATAATAGTTAAACCTTCGAAGGCATCTAAATTCAATTCTCTGCCCCTTGTGGACATGCTGTAAAGAAATCACATCTACTCCTCCATAGTGTGGGTCCAAAAAGGGCTGTGAGAATAGGGGGCGTTGAAAAAGCAGTATGTCCAAGGGTGAATGTCAAGTTTGGGAGGAATGGACCAATAAAAACAGGAGCACACAAGAGGAGGATCAGAAGACAAATCAACTAAAGTTGAATGGCAAAAGGCCAGAACTGTTCAAATTCTAGGCAAAGAGCCAGTACAAGGTGGATGGTAATAAGAAGTTACTAATACTGACCTCTCGCAGTGGGCCGGGTAATGGCAAGTAGGGAGGAGAGTAGAAGAATAAAGACAAAGAGGGAAGATCTTGGCAAAATTAACACTGCAGATCCTTAGCAACTCACCAGGGGAAAACAACATTGGGAACAAAGGAAGCTTTTCAACTAGCTTGTCATCATTTTACAAGTTAATTAACCCCTCCTTGATATAAATAATATCTATAGTATTGTTGATTCGTGTTTTCATACATAAATCCCTTGGATTAGTCAGGATTGCCAATGTAAAAGTTGAACTCCAACAAGATTATTCAGAAAAGGGGAAATGTACAAGAAAGATACTGGGGTGTCTTTTATAACTCAACCATAGATCTGGCCCTCAGACTCTTAGAACTAGACATTTGAAGGTCATTAGAAGAGTCTTTCTCTATTTCTGTATTAATCAATCTAGTTTTTCTCGAAGTAATAGCAAGCATGACAGCCAGCTTGCTTGTCCTCCACTCTTCTCACAACTCCTCTACTAGAGAAGCATTATTTTTTTCTCCTGTTGTGGGGGGCAGTGCTCCTGGAAAAGTGTTCTAATTGGTTTAGTTTAGCCTTTATGCCTAAAATAATCCCCTGTAGAAAGAGAGTTGATGTACCGTGATTGGAAAACCTGACCTGAACCAATTGGTTGGTTTTACTCAATAGAAGATAGGGGTCTTCTCAGCATCAGGAAGAATGTTTCTTAGACAATATAACAAATGTCCACAACAGTTTTGAAGGAACAGAATCCACTGTCTTCCTCAGTACCTCCACTATTATTGTCCACAAAGGTTTAAAAGTCTTAAGACTCTAAAAGTTGATGATTGCCTTTATTTTCCACTTCATATAGCTGAAAGAAAGTCTCCCATAGTCTTACAATGATTTATGGGTAATATGGAATTTTAAAAGTATGTAAAATTTTGTACATTGCTCCTATCACATAACAATAATAGGTTTGGAGTAAATTCTTCCTTTGATAGTGACTTAACTGGAAAAAAAATCTAACTTTCAGTATAAATATCATCTCATTATTATCCTAGCATCAAAGTTAATTGGTTTAAAGCCTTATGCATTTGATGTTTTCATAAAAGTGGTTTAAATTCTGTAACTACTTGTCATGAACAGCTATCACATTACAAAATTTGAAAATTTATATAAATAAGGCCTATTTTCTTTCTAAATTGTCATAGAGCTTCATTTTATTTATTCTTTATTTTGGTGAAATATTATGAAGATGGGGCTATATTGATAAAATTCATATCAATACACAACCACCAACATGATCTTTTTGTTGTTCTTTAATTTTTGTTATTCTGATCACAAGTTTTTTTAAATTATAGTGAAATCACTATTTGCAAAGTCCCATTATATAATTCTCTCATTTTATCATGACTGACTGCCATGTACTTTTTGAACTCAGCTCAATCCAGCATAATGTATAACAGCCTTAAGACTAGAGGTTGATTGACTTGAATAAGGTATATGTTGTTGTATAGGTACAGGCAGAAATAATATGAAGATTAGAACTGAATTTTCCTGACCTTCCATAAGATGTACATTCAACCTAAGAGCCCCCAAAGGTAGCACATTTGAGATGATGAGAGCTTATTAAAAGCATGCACTTTCTTAGAAATTTCATAACTGGTTAGAAATGTCCCCCGTCTCTGCCAGTTTACTGTTTAGCTTGGAAGTCCATTAGTCATCAGAGGAGATGAGGGGTATCCAATTAAGGTTTACAATCTACTCCAAATTCTAGAAGATCCATCCTGAAGATAGAGACATAGAGTACTTAAGAATGTCCATCATTTTACACTTAAGAAAAACACCACTTTTCATATGGAATCTGAAATTTATGTTCAGTTGAGTTCTTAGAATCCACACCTAAGTCAATGCAATTGTGTATTTACCAAAGGTATTAATTCAAATCACTTTATAGTTATAACTCTAAATAATGTATATATCAGTAATGGATCCAGAAGAAGGTTTGATCCAAATCCTGGAGAATAGAAAGCAGTTGCCCAAAGCCTTGGATGCTTGGTGTTCAATGTTATAGCTAGATTTTTTTTAAAGTCTAAATCTAAACATTTATCTTGTTTTAAGAAATAAAGAAGATATTGTAATTTTTTTGTGAAGATTGGCACCTTGATTTTCTTTTTATGTATCACTGAGAAAATCAACCAACATCCCTCATTTTAAAATCTTTTTTTTCCCCTTAAAGATTAATCTTTTCATGTTGTTTTTGATCTCTGAAGTAGTTACTCTGTTTCACACACTTTCATAGATGGTAATTGTACTCTTATAAAGAAAAATGATAGTTTTAGGTAAAAACCCTGTGGAAGAAAATAGATATGTGTATGTGTGTATGTATGGTCTTAGAAACTCCTTTTAGAGCATCCGCAGTGTTTTTAATGCCTCTTTAAATTAAACCTTAAAAAATCCTATTATAAATTATTACCACGTCCATTTTTCTGTGATAAAAATGAAATGAGGCTCACAGAACTTCAGACTTTTTTTTTACTGAAAATGAAAAGTGAATTAAGTGTCAATATTTGAACTCAGGTCAGTTTATTTAGGACTACCTACTACCTAGGACTGAGCTTAATATGTAGTATAGATGTTTAGAGTACTTGTTATTCCCACATTCTTATCCATAATCAAATAAAAATTAGAAAACTATAATTAATACTTATGAGGAAGATTGCACTGAATTCCTCTTTAATGAATTGGGTACTTTTTAATGAATATATAGTTGCTTATGTGGTTATCTATGTATTATGTATTTGACATCCATCTACCTCAACAAACTGTTAGCACCTTGATTTATTTCTTATTAATTCCATTTCCTAACACAGTGCCTGGCACATAGAAGGTACTTAATACTTATTAAATGAATAATAAATGATGAGATATGTGTCTATTAGAATGAGCTCATTTGTCCGAGGAACCCTTTAATAGGTAATCAGACAGGAAAATCTGGTTTATTCTTCACCATTGGGAAGCTGATCATGTTCTCTTAAAATAATACAGAGGAAATCTACTAGGAGTGCTTGGATAGGATAAAGGTGAGCCGATACTGACCTGTTACACAATACAACATAGGTCCTGTGATTGAGCAACAGACATTGAAAATTTATACCTGTGAAATCAGTTCTAGTTTCAGTTTCTGCATTCATTTTTCTCCCTTTCTTCGTCTTAAAATGAAATCCTTCACTGTTAATGATATGACGACAATAATGAATGGCTTTCTTGTTTAATAATCAACCCATTGTATACATGTTATTAACTAACAAAATTTGGAGTGACCAGAATTGGATTTAGAATGATCCTATTGCAAGGAAAAAAAGTATTATTTGACTATAATTTTAAAATACAGCACTGGGAGGTGGGGTGGGATGGGTGTAGAGAAACATAGTAAAGATTAAGGGAAGAAAATCAAAGATAAAAGAAGCACGGTTAACATTGCCTAACTTAGATAGTTCCTGAGTAAATAAATACTTTGCATGGGACTAGTGCAGAGCTATTTGAAATCAAATGAGTAAGGAGGGAATTCAATCCATCATGGTAAACCTGATTTAACACTCTCTGTTTCTTTAATACTCTGGCCACTGCTGATGTAATGTACATCTCTAACCAATTAACAGTTTTTATCCACTGATGACTCTGAAACTGTGAAACATAAAGCTTTGCAGGGCACTGTGCCTAGGTGGGCCTGTGGCAAGGTAATGATGGGATTGTGCTTATTTATGGTTGACCAGTTGACTCCTTGTGGTTTAAGACTGAAACTCAACAGATCCCACCCTCCAGTGTACTCAGGAACATAATAAGATCCTGAGACAAGCTTGAACTTCCCTCTAACAGGCAAATAGAAACCAAGGAGGGTAGAGAGGAATGTCAGCAGCCCCATGCCCATCCCTGGGAAATTTCAGAGTATAAGTAGCTGTCATTCTCTAAGAGTTTTACATTGAATGATCCACTTGCTGCAGTAGAAATGTTTTACCTCCTAGACAAAGTTTAATAATTTAAGTTATAAAACTGAATTGGTTCTGTTCTGTTGTAGTACGAACTAGTGTGTGTGTGTGTGTGTGTGTGTGTGTGTGTGTGTGTGTGTGTGAAGTTGTGTGTGTTCAACATTCACTCAGTGTCAAGGTTCCTAGATAGCGGTAACACATTTTCTCAATTTTTTTGACCAAATAATAATTGGCAGCATTTCATTTGGAAAAGTTTATACACGTTGGAGTAGAGGATTGTGCTACTGGATCTGAATCAAAGGGGACCACAGTTATGACCTTATGTTCATTTTAGTCCAATTTCTGCATAGAAGCTTTTTTGGCACTTTGCTGAACAATGCTGTATACATGTTTTCAAGATTAATAAAGCAATATTGATTTAGAAAGGTAGGTCTAATCATGGTCACTATTCAATTTAAGGCCATTTTATTTTGGAAAATACAACAATAGAACTGTACTTACTAAAACTAGAACCAGTTATTTTTTAATAATTCACTATATTTAGAAGACATCTCAAAGTGTGCTTCAAACTACTGATATTACATATATAAATGTAGGCTTATTTTTGAGTATAGATGATAAAGTTGTCTTCATGCCAAGAATTATGTCACTGTGTCAATGAAGTACATCATTGATCATCTGGAACTTTATCTTCTGACTGCCTATTTGTTGAGCTCAGAAAAAACTAACCTGAAGGCAGGGACATTCAAAAGTGCTTAGCATTTTCTTCTCAAACATGTAACTATAAAGTCCTTTAAGTCAAGCTTAAATATTTGGAGGTATAAAGTTATGTAAAATTCTAAATTATGGATTGACAAAACATAGAAAACAAAATTATAGATTGACAATAAAATACAAAAATGAGAGCAGAATATGACAACTTTGGTGACTATGAACTTATGTATGTACAGCTACATTTTAATACGGAAAAGTCATCCAGTAAACTGGATCTATAGTCCTACTCTCAGAATATATAGAACCACAGACATCCACTTTGTTTCCTCTCTTTGGGAAGGTGTGGGAATCTCAGAAAGCACTACGTTTCTAATTACTACATCGTTATTCGATTTCCTGTACATTTCTTGAAAAACCAGCTCTTCTGGGATTAACACTCCTGGTGTGTTCATACTTTTCAAAGTTTTCTTTTTTCTTTTTTTTTTTGAAAATAGTAATTTTTCATACTTGACAGCTGAAACAAAGCTTGGTGATGAATTAGTGAGACAGTTTGGTTTATTCATTTTCTTTATAATGAAAGGAATGTAATGCTAAGTCATTGTGCACACCTAGTTTTTGTCCATTGAAAATCTTTTCTCCGGGTTGACTGTTCTTGAACTCTACTGTTTTTCATAATTTTCTTTGACTTCATCACTGAAATTCTTTCATCCCTGAATTACCTTTTCCCTTCAGTTCCTATTTTGAAATCTTCTTCATTTTCTTTCCTTCTATTCTCTGAAATCATTGACTATAAATAAATGCTTAGGTTCCAATTTTCTAACAGTTCTTCAGAAAAATAAATAAGTTGACTCTCCAACTTTCTTTATATTTTTGGTTTCAAATAAGTCATAATCCCTACAGACTTGCCAAGAATAAATTCTATTGATTGAAGAAAATGTAATACAAAATGTCATTATTCCATCTTCAAAACAAACCAACCAGAAAAATACTAAAGCATGAACTCAATCAGATAGATGGATACACTTTACTCTGATTTCACATGTATTGGAGAGTAATCCAATTAAATGAACTTCTAAATACTCTGCCACTCTATCTGAAATGTATTTAAATAATTGATGATACTATTGATTGGAATTCATGTCTTATTCATCTTTCTAGAAATTCACAAAATTTTATAATGTAAAATACTTTGCTTGCATCAATAACATGAATGATATAATTAAGAAGAAGTAATAAAAATTCCATCTTAAAGACCTTGCTAATTGTTGAAGAACAAAAATTAATTATTTGATCTTCATATTTCTCAAGCTGCTAATCTAATATATTTTTTAAAATTATCAAGATGATGACTCCAAAAGAAAGTAAACCTTACAATTTCTACAGATTCTGGGCTTAAAATATAGGAATAATTTTAAAGAAACCAGCAAAATTAGGAAACCCCATATTTCTTCTTAAAGAAATAAATTAGGGAAAGAAAAAGAAACATCAACCAATCTGTCATGAGTCCATAATTCTCAAGCAAGAGAAGATTTGGTAACTTCTGATAGTCATCGATACCTTTTTTTCCCTGCAAAATGTGGTCACTGGTTTATATTCAGCACAATTTTCAGGAAAGGAGCAATGCAATTAAGAAATGTTCCAGGAATTTTCCTGTGCTGCTTCACATGATGCATGGTTGATGCCAGGATGACATAAGTCCTCTCTGAGCATATGGCGGGACATGTGTGGAAACACTGGGAGTGTCAGTCTGAAGTATGTTTTGATAGTATCTGGATGGTAGATGGTTTTCTCAGGTGTCACGTACACAGAAAGCTGCTTGGTGAGCAAGAGACAGAACGTATTCTGACTGCCAATTATGGGGCTTGCTACAACTGGCTCATCAGGGTGGGGCCATAGTCAACCAAGGAAAAAACTCTGTCACACACAAAATGCAAACATCAAGGCAGTTATTGGCCAGATTCCTGAACATATGCCTCAGTTTCCTGTTTTGAAATATCTGTGATATTTCATATTCAATATAGTTTTGTTAGTGGGATATTTAAGAAAGTCCATGTAGAAAGTGTAGCACAATATCTGGTACATAGACATTTCTTAATAAAGATTCATTTTTGTTTCCTCACAACAAATGAACTAAAAACTAGACTGACTAATAAGAATGAAACTTGTCCCTGATTAGACCATATTAAGAAAAATGAATTTCTAAGATAAAAGTGAATTTTAAGTGGTTATTTTATCATTTTGCTTTTTTTCCACAATGAAAATGAAGTTATTTAGGGTAATGCATTCAGTTTTTGTACTTTTTTAAAATGATGTTCTTTGAACTTCTTTCTGCATTTCCAAACACACATGATCCAATTTCCCTATGAATTTTGCTCTTAAGGAAAATAGATTGAAAGAGATCTTAAGAAGCTGAAAGAAAACAAGTGAATTATTCATTATTGCATTTCTTCTAATTGTGTTTATGAGCTGCTCTTGAAAACAAGCAAAATAATTATAGTTTTATTATCAAAAGCCTATATGTCATTCTGATATGTCAAACAGGAACAAGGGGAATGTTATAAGTGATCCAGTGAAAAGCACTGGAGAAAAAGAAGTAGAGTGTTAGAAAAAATGATGAGCGATACTGTAAGATCAGAAATATTACTAATTCTGTGATAGAAACCAAGGAGAGAAGGACAGCTGTTTAATAGCAGAAACTCTAGGAGATACAAAGCCCTAATGGCCGAGCTCAGCCTGTCACAGCACGTTGTTGTGTTTTTTATTTGAGTCTGTGTACTGTCAAGGCACTTCCTCTACTGGTTGATATAGAAATAATTATACTACAGAACTGAGACTCCAAAGCAGACAGATGTTAAAGTGGAAGTGCTGTGATCTTTGTGTGTTCTAATATCCTCAGGATTAGAAAGGAGATAAAATTAAAAACAAAAGTCATAACTATTTAAATTGAAAAATTAGAAAGATGTTTCACAGTTTAACCAAGTATTCCATTTTCAGTATAACCAGTTAAGTGAGGACTATTCGCTGAAGCCCTCAGAGTTATCAGCAAATGCTAAAGGAAACAGGAAGTAAGGGCCCCTGGCAAGTAGAAGACTGCTTTTAATCAACTGAGGATAAGTATATCTTTGAAGGGAGTGATAGCATCCTTAAATGATCTCTTTTTAAATTTGCAGTATATACTGGGATACCACTACCTTGAAAAAAAAAATGTTAAACAAGATCAAAGCCATTTTTTTGCTAATACCATATTCACTTTATTTTTTCTTTTTAAGTTTTTTCTTGTGAGATTTATCATAAAGACGTTAAAAGCCATATATATATATATATTATGTGCATGCATGTGTATTTTTGTGTGTTCGTATATAAATAGATACCTTCCTATTTTTTTGTATTCTGTTCCATCTCTTAACAATACCACAGTATCATCATTTCTAAAGTTGCATAATATATTTTGATATTGGGTAGGGCCATCCCAACATCTTCAAGACTCTCTGGGCTAAGACACTGATAATTTTCAGTAATTATCCCATTTTGACATGATAATTTGTGGAAGGATCCTATGATAGCAATTGTGGCTTTTTAGTTGTTATGAAGTAATAGATGACAGAGTTACTAAAGGGCCTAAATCATAAGATGGTGCATCTGTTCTACAGTGGCTGTTAATTTTCCTTTGACTCATATGGTGTTTGATTCCAGCTTTAAAATAATAATAATAATAAGTTTAATCTACATGTATACCCAAGTTAAGCATTACGTATTAATACTGCTACATTTATCTCAAAGATTTCAAGTAATTCTGCCAATTAAGAACTTAAGATAAACATATGAGTGCAATTATTTTTGCATTTTTATAAACAGTGATACATAGGTTCATCCCTTGTTCAAAGAATGCAAGATATTAAAATGCTACGTGGAAAATTCTCATTAAGAATTTGTTAAACGTAGAGCATTATAATAAATTCTGTGGTGTAAGATTAATCCTGCTTACAAGGATCTAAGACTTGAGTTGGAAAAATGGACTTTGCTGTATATATAAAAATTTCACGCAAACAAATCAAGGCTGAATACAGTAAATGTTAAGTGAACATGATAGCTGTGTAGAGCAAGGGGTCACCATCAAGAGATGGAGGCCCCTGGAAGAGACTTTATTGAAGTCTTAAAACAGAATAGCACTCAGAGGGAGAAGGTGCAAAAGTGTCTTCCGAAAATGAGAAGTATCATTAGCCAATATAAAAAGACTAGAATGTGTGTAGTGTGCTTGCTGATTGTAACTTCAAAGTAAAAGTGGATTATATGCAAGATATGTAAAATTATATTACAGAAATCTCTACAGTATATACTTGAGGCATTGTAGGATCCTTCTGTGAGTATGAGGACTAGCTTAGGTTTTTAAACTAAATAAGAAAGAATATTCCATGGGCACTAATGGTATCAGGCTTCTGCTCATCTGATTTTAATAATTTTTATTGTTTATATCAAGCCATGCTCTCCTCAGATGTCCATATATTTCTCCTTTAGAAGCACCTTGGTGTATTAGCCATCAACGTAGATCCCTTGTTGAATATTGCCACTAGACCTCTGCTATGCTGGAATCCTGTTATTTCCACTGACAACAGGAGCCCAGTTCTCTGACAATATTGCTTATCGTCAACCCTGATGCAGCCACCACTAATCTCAAATTTGCCAGTACCTCCATCACTAGTACATTTCTTATAAGCTTAGTGATGACAGTGTTCTCTGGGCCTTCCAAAAACATAGCCAGCTGGTTGGATCTCAGGTGTTATACAATAGAATCATTCTATCATGCTCAATTCTCTTAGCCTTTTGATCCCTTCCTTAAAACCATGCCAAGACAGTTCTGTCATTTCTATTTAATTTAATCTGAGCCTTTTGTCCTCCACAGCTTCTAGCAACCATCCTGACAGTATATTAAGACCATTTTTAGGCACTCCTGCCAGGGAGTTTTCAGTCATGGGAGAATGATTCCTTATTGGCCAATTCACTTTTATTGAACTTATTTTTCACCACCCCACCCTCCACTACAGTCCAACACTATCAAGATCTACTTCTTGATAAGCTTTCCTCCCAATTTCTTTTGCTACAATTAATCTTGAAGTTCCTTTGGTGAATAATTCCTTTTTATAATATCTCAAGGGAGAAGCACTTCCCTAGTCGGCCCATGCTGAGACTTGACCCTAATTATAGAACTAGAAGACAGGTAAGGAAGTGGGGTCAGATCTTGAAGAGGAAAAATATTGTCCTCCAAGACATCTATCTCAGTTGAGGTTTTGGCATGATCTTCTGGCAAGAGAAGTCTGCTACACTCCAGCAAAACCAAGTCAGCCACACCTGTAGGCCCAGGGGTTCAAAGGAACTTGGGGATCCTACGTTCTTGAGCATATCCACCCATATGTCCTCATTCACTATGGCCCCACTCTTTCCATATCAGGGTTCTGATTTTAACATACAAGACTAGTCAAGATGATGAATTCTGCCATTATTGTAGTTCTACTAATATTTTTACAATTGGCATCAGCCAATCTGCAGTTCAGTCTGCCTTCTAGCTACAGAACTTTTGGAATCTCTTTACATACTTCTCTGGAGGCTTTCTAACTTTCACACAGTGCCCCAGGTTGGTAATTGACAAATTTAAGCTTGTCACTTTTCTTGTTCAATGCAACGGTGCTACTTAGCAACAACAAGCCAACTCAGTCCTTACAATTACAAATCCCTCCATATCATGGAAATACTCCATAGATCATGCAATTTGGTGCATCTCCTATTGCCTGTATCCCATCCCAGCTCACCACTGGTGAAAGTTACAGCAGTAGTAATGCTACAGTGAGCAGGGAGTTTTTAATAGTTTATCTCCAACCATAAGATCTCTACTGCTATCCAGCTGGCAAGTTATTTAATTCCAGACTCACATCCTCGGACCACTTATTACATTCCCTATTTTCAGTGGGGTTTCTACATTAGCTTCTTAAGGCTGCCATTGCAAAGTATCACAAAGTTGGTAGCATAAAACAACAGAAATTTATTGTCTCACATTTTGGCAGTCTAGAGGTCCAAAATCAAAATGTTAGCAGAGTTGGTTCCTTGTGGGCACTTCAAGAGAGAATCTATTCCATGCCTCTCTCTCCAGCCTCTAACTGGCAACCAGTGGCATTCCTTGGCTTATAGATACATTGTTCTAATCTCTGCCT
The DNA here is from genome assembly GCA_033961575.1 of Aselliscus stoliczkanus. Classification (NCBI taxonomy): domain Eukaryota; kingdom Metazoa; phylum Chordata; class Mammalia; order Chiroptera; family Hipposideridae; genus Aselliscus; species Aselliscus stoliczkanus. The sequence continues at coordinate 159,639,657 of CM066728.1, forward strand.
CTGTCTTCACATGACATTCTCCCCCTCTCTATCCTTACTCTATCTCTTACTCTCTATCCAAGTTTCCCTCTTCTTCTAAGCTTACCAGTCATATTGGGTTTAGAGCCCAGTCTAATGTAGTTAAAACCTTGTCTTAATTTGAGTGCACCTGCAAAGACCCTATTCCCAAATAAAGTCGCATTTAGGCATTAGGATTTCAACATATCCTTTTGGAAGACACAATTCAACCCACAAGTGTTTTGCAAAGACAGATAAAGTCAAATCCTGTTTTTGGAATTTGTGTGTTAAGTGATTTATTAAGATATAATGCGAAGAAAAATGTAGTAGAATAGCGGAGAAATAAGAATGGTAAGGGAAAGAAGAACAACCAAGATTGCATTATTAAACAGTGTCCAACTGAGGATAACTTTGGTCAACCCAGGCATGGAGTTCTGAGGACAGGTCAGTCACAAATCTGAGCTGGACACCAAACTTACTAACCTCTTCATTTTAGACTTCTAGCCTCCTGAACTGTGAGAAAATAAATTTTTGGTTTTTAAGCTGCCCAGTCTGTGGCATTTAATTTTTGTTTGTTTGTTTTTAAAAGTTTTTCAGCATTCTTTCTTTCTTTCTTTTTAAATGATTTTATTGGGAATTGGGGAAGGGAAACAGCCAAGTTGTTGTCCTTCAATCTTAGTTGTAGAGGGCACAGCTAGCTCAGCTCCAAGTCCAGTCGCCATCTGGCCACCTGTCCACAGCTCGCGGCCACTCAGCTCAAGGTGCCATGTTCAATCTTAGTTGTGGGGGAGCCGGCGGGGGGGATGCATAGCCCACCATTCCATGTGGGAGTTGAACCGGCAACCTTGTGGTTAGGAGCATGTGCTTTCACCAGCTGAGCCATCCTGCCACCTGTTGGCAGCTCAGCTGAGGTGTAGCTCACTGGCCCATGTGGGAATCAAACAGGTGACCCTGTTGCTCAGAGCTTGTGCTCTTAACCAACTGAGCCATTCTGCCAGCCCTATGGCATTTAGTTTTGGCAACCCTATCACACTAATACAGCAGCCATTGACAAGCATACAGCTGCTCACTTGTAAAAGTGAGAGCATACTGGAGGCAGGTGTGCAAACAGTAGAAGAATCTGAGGGGATTCAGGAAGAGCACTGATGATTTTTTTTTTTGCTCTGGACTGAATTAACCCCTCATTCACAGTGAACCGTTTCTAAAATGTGTGCTTCTTGTCTCCACAACTTCAGCTTTTGCTCCATTAGACATTCTACTTTCCAGAAAAGACATAATAAGGCTTATACTAGAATCCAAAACTGTGACTCATACTTTGTCAATGTGGGCTCTGAAACATTTACCATGGCTTGCTTTTATATAATGGAGGTAGAAACAAATATGTCTGGACCTTGGGAGATTCATTTGGTTACACTTTGATGTTTCCACCCATGGTGATAACGAAAAATGTGTAAATGCAATTGCAGTAGGATGAGGGCAAGGTTCCAAGAACACAAACCTTTCACGACTGGGTAAATGGGTCACTTTACAAAGCTATCAACCTAGGTCAGGTACAATGTTAGCCAAGTGTGGGGAAAATCTGCAATAGTTAATGGAGGCATGAGAGGAGCCCTTAGTTGACTGGTTGCTGTTGAAAACTCTTTGCTTAGTTCAGTGTATCTTAAATTCTATTGTCATATCTGCACATACAAAGGATTTACATCACAGTACTAAAAAAAAATGAAGTTCATAGCCAAGTTTGAGGAATTGTTGTGTATAGATGGGAAAAATACACTGAACAATCACAACTGGCAGAACCCCTTTGCTTCTCTGAAGGACTAATTATGAGACTCACATCATAGTCTATTAGGTTAAATCTGACTTTACATGCTTTTATGTTTCCAAATCTAATTAGTATAACATGTCATTGCACTGACATCCTGCTATATAACGCAGAGTTCAAGTTGATCTTACTTTACTCACTCCTTATCATAACTCTATTGTTGGTACAGTTTTTATGTTTACTGAGGGCTATAACCTATATTTGCATTGCCTAAAGAGAAGATTTACTGTAGATCTGTAACTCACAACTTAGTAGATCAAATATCTTTCTTATTATACACTTAAAGAAAAATGTCACAATGATAATTCAACTTTCAAACTTTTAATAAAATGTAGAGATGCAGGACGGAGAGGAGTGCTACAGAACCACAAAATGGTGAAGCAGATAAACTCAAGTGTACATTGCACAGCTGTAGCCGTGAGAGGGGATGCGCTGGCCTGGGAGGCACTGCAGCCCCAGGACGCTTGGCAACCTTTGTCAACAGACACGTTAGATATCACTAACTGTAGCACAGCACATAACTATGCTCTTTGCTTTAAGAAATTCCTGAAGGCCAATTTAATTTGATCAAGAAATTAATGACTCTTCTGAGCAAATAAGGCTTCATCTCAGAATCATAGATTGCTTATCTGGGCATAAAAATCAGTTATCAAACAACTATTTACTTTATCAGACTGTGACAAGATCCTTACCTCTCTGTGCCCACCAATCTTAAATACTGTGCTGAGACCTGGCTGCCTGCCACGTGAAAAAGTTAAAAATCGAGAGACAAGGTTGGTAGGAAGAAAAGCAGGTTTATTCAGAATGGCGGCATTCTGGGAGGATGGCAGACTCCTGTCTGAAGGCTATCTCCATGGTCCTAGAAAGAAGAGAAGGCTTTATAGGTACAGAAGAAGAACAAAGGAAAGGGGGGTCCGGCAGGTCTGAGGGTTGACATGCTTCCTGGGCTCTGGTCTGTTTTAAGATAATATCTGGAGACTGTAGACTTGGCCATCGCAGCCTGGGGCTTTATGTGTCACCAGTAAAAACTGCAAGGGAATTGCAAAGTGGATTTCAGTGTCTGAGGGCCTGAATATTAAGAAATCGCTCTTTTCAGGTTCGGATTCTGTTGATTAAATGGATTAACAAAGTATGTGTAGTCTTGGGAAAGGAAACAAAACAGACTTCTTAAGTTAATCAGTGAGGGGAGAAACAAAGAAAAAAGCTGAATATCAGAGTAAATCTAAAAAAAAAAACACACCAAAAAACAGAGATACAGTTCTTATTTTAGAAAAAAGAGCAAAATGATAAATGTGATATTATATTTTTAAAATAGAGGATATTGATGGTTGCTGGCTGGGAGGGAGTGGGGAAGAGGGAGAGGGGGAAGGTTTTGGACAGTGTATGTGGGACTACAATGTTGCCGCACGGATATGGGGGCAGTTCTGGGAATGTAATTGATAATGTTGTGAAGAGACTATGATGTTGCGAGAAATAAGTCAGTCGAAGAAGGACAGGTACCATGTGATCTCACTTGTGTGTGGAGTCTGAAGAGCTGAGTGAACGATCAAAGTAAACAGACTCGTAGATGTAGTGGAAAAACTGAGGGTTGCTAGTTGGGAAGGGGGTGGGGAAGAGGGGGAAGGGGAAGGGATTAGACAGCATAAATAGACAACTACAATATTGCCACAGTGATATGAAACACAGTTCGGGGAATATAATAATGTTGTAAAAATTTTGTGGCGTGTCAGATAGTCACATGTCTTGTTAGGGAGACCACTTCATGGATGGAGTAGAGGCTTGATCACTGCACTGTACACTGCACTGAAGCTGATGTTGTATAGTATTGTATGCCAACTGCAACTGAATATGGGGATGGTCACGGGATGTGGAGTATACTGTGGAGGGGAGTCAGGGGAGTTGTGATGGATATGTATGATATGGGGGGGAGTGGGGTGGCGAACTGGGGGAGTGGGGTTTTCACTTTGGGGGGTAAAGAGTATAACTATTGCATTGTGTTGTACACCTGAAACTAATAAAATAAAATAAAATTTTTAAAAAATAAATAAATAAATAAATAAAATAGAGGATACTTTGTGTAAATATATACAAAAATCAAAGTGTTATATTTTTGATTCTGTCAAATATGACAATGAATGTGAAATCACTTAACACTATTTTTAAAAATGGAAATTGAAATTTTTGTGTGTGACTCTATAAGTGATAAAAGGACATTATAGATTATCTACAGGAATGAATCCATTTGGAGGCGTTATTTATAGCTATAGGATGCAAAATACTCCAAAAACAACTCAACATATGATAGAATAATCTTCAACATTTTCAGAGTTAATAATCTCAATAAATCTTACATTTTGTTCTGTATGAAAAAATTATTTTGACATTAGTTTCACAAATGTTTTATTCACACTCAGTGTTAATTAACTTTAAAATATATTCATTAAAACAGCTGAATCTCCTGTTGTAATACAATGAAGAGACCATTTCTTTTTCACAGGGAGCAAAACTAAGTTAGTATTCAGAGCCTATAAACAGATTATACACAGAAGTATTAACCTCCCAATTTAGCTAACCTCTAATGAATGCATACAGGAAAAAGTAGATTAAACAAACTTCTTAAAGCTGAATAACTTCATGCTTATAAATCATTAGTGCATGGTGAAAGATGGAATAAAAATTGCACAACTTGCATAATTGGATAAATTATGAACTGATGGTGGAAATATTTTGTGAAATCATATCAATATACATTGTTATATTATTTCATTTAAACCTACTCTTACTCATGTATCTACCATCCTCCTCATTTTCTCTGACCTGCATAATCTCTTCCTCATTCCTCAGCCCTCAATATCTCTGAGTGTCTCCAGGGAAGCAGCAGAGTGTACTGGCTGAGACTAGCTACTCAATGGATGACCTACCTGTCTTCTCATCCAGGCAGCCAGTATCAATGAACCCAGGCAGTATTTTAGGCACTGACGATATAGGAGTAAACAAAAGTCCACAAACCCATCTTCATCAAGGTTATGCATTTATTGGTGTGAAAGATATAAATAAATAAATAAATAAATAAATAAATAAATAAATAAATAAATAAAAATCTTAAACTCCTGAATCTTTTTACTATTCAACCTTGAGTAAGGTATTTAATCTACTAAACCTCAGATTATTTTTTAACCTGTCTAATGAAGATGATACCATTGCTTACAGATGTGAGTGTATGTGAAGATAGTAAAGTGCAATATATTGAATCGTTTGACAAAAGTGACTATCATTTTGTGTTAACTGCAAAACTTATAAATCATAATTTTTTTTATAAAAAAGAGTCTTAAAATCATAACTGTATCTACTGCGTGAAACGATGTTAGCTCGTAGATTTTCACTTTTATTAGTCACATGGCTTGTGAATAAACTCAGAGTTATTTTCTTCTTTTCCTTTCTTTGATCTTCCAGCCAATCTGAAACCCCTTACAGGAGAGAATGCAGTTGTCTCAACAGCTGCTTGTCTCAGGCTGGTATTTAAAGTTGACTTTTGTCTGCTTGCTGACTCTAAACTCAACACAAAGGTTTGCTTCATTCACATTACCGCCTAAGCTTGCTGTGAAGTTAAAAAGGGATAATCCATGCAATACTTTTTGCACACCACCTAGTATATAGTAAATGCTCATAAATGTTAGCTACTATTATTATCTTTATTCTCATTGGGCTTACATAGCGTAGAATCTTTTTTTGTTTGTTTGTTTAAAGATTTTTTATTGGGGAATTGGGGGAGGGGAACCACGTTGGGGAATCCGGGAAGGGGAACAGACAAGTTGCTGTCCTTTTGTTCTTCAGTCTAGTTGTGGAGGACGTTGCTTCACTGGCCCATGTTGGTATCGTCATTGCGCTCTTCCCGGATGAGGCAGATCAGTCGCCGGCCTCTGGATGGTCGCTCACCGTGGCTCTTGGCCGCTCACGCTGGCTGCCAGCCACTCACTGTAGCCTATGGCAGCCCACTGCAGCAGGGGCTGCAGCCCACACCGTTGTCGCCGGGGCTGGCACAGCCCAGCTCCAGGTGGAGCTGTTGTTAGCTGTAGAGGGCAGTGTCACTGGCCCTCATATGTGGGATCTCAACCGGGGCCGCTGGCATCCCCAAACCAGCTCTTAACCAATGCGCCACTCGGCTGGCCCTAGCTTAGAATCTTAATATCTTTTGCATTGTTATATTTGCAATAGCCTCCCCAGCTAATATGACCTCCCCCCCCCCACTTTCATACATATTATGTACTGTCACCAGATTAAATGTCCCGATTTACAACTGTGGACCATTCATGTTTCTGATCAAACACCTTTATATGTTCATACCTTAGTGAGGATTTAAGACCTACCACTGCCTAGATCCTCTTTCCTTTACTAATTTTAGTTCCTCTTATGGTCCATAATGAATACTATATTCTGTCTAAAATAATTCCTTTACTGTTCTTGTAAGTAACTCAAGATATCCTTTCTACCTGGAACACCTTGCTCACTGCCTTACCCCAGGACCCATATCCACACCCCCCATCCCCTAAGTGTTTTTTCCTCATAATGCTCTCAGCTGAGAGGATGTTTTCTCCCTCCTCTGACTTTTCTCATAGTCCTCGCCACTTTCTACCTTCTGCCTTATAGAGTTGTTATTTGTGTGCTTATCTGTCTTATCTCTCCTAGTAGAGTGTGGATCCTTAAGAGAAGAATCCATATCTGGTTCATATTTTTATTCCAAAGTCGCCATACTGAATAGATATTTGTAGACTGAATGAATGAATGAACTTTTCAAACACTGCAGACCAAAAAAGTGAGAAAGCAAGTATCAAATATTTTACTACAAGGCTGGTTTCTTAACCAGAAAGGTGCTGGCTTAATTTATGATATTATCTCTAGAGAGCAAGAGAGATAAATCTACCCCCAAATATCTTTCAACCCCTAATATCTTACCAGTAGAAAGCCACTAGAAGTTGATTTTCTTAGTCTTTCTAATGCCTTTAGGTCAGTAGAAGTTCCAAGAGACATTCTCTTGCTAAATAAAGTTGCTTGTTGGCTTCCAGAACACGAAAGAGACAAGGAATGGTGTGATGACACTGAAGGTGGGTACAGAATAGAGCAGAAGACACACTTTTCATGCATTGCATTTATGGATGATCCTGTTGTAGTATTTGTCGGCAATCTAATTTCTCAGTGGAATATGTCATAATTTATCCATCATGAAGCAGACTACCGCAAGTTCCAAGAACCTACAAGGTGGCAGAATTGGAGGGTGTAGCTGAACCTGGAGATAATTTGAGGGAGGACAAAGGCAGGCAAGAGTCAATTTGAAGCTGGGAATGGCAAGGCCAGGGAATAGAGAATGGAGCTCCAGCAATTCATGCCGCTTCACTCATGCAAATTCAGAAGGCACTGTTGAGTCAAACCAGGCATGAACAGTCACATGATACCCTGGGAAAATCCAGAATAGACAAGGAAACAATTATGCTAAATTGGGAAGAGAGAGTCACTAAACAAAGCAGGTTTAAAAGGGAAACAAATGGTAAATCAGGAGAAATATTGGGAGTTACAGCATCAATGGAAAGGAAAGATTTGCACCCACATGATCTTGTATTGGACATTGCATTGCTCCATCCCCTCTGTAGTCTTCTTTATTCCATACATAAAGATCTTCAGCATACCTTCAGGAATTTTTATGACATATTATTCATGCTGCCCAGATATCTCAGATTTCACTGACCTGGGACTATTGGGAAAAGAATTAAGCAGTACTTTCTTTTTACTCCAAAATCTTGATGGCAACAGTCCCTACATTTGATTGGTAGAAAGTAATGACCATGAAAGTGTAAAGTCACCTAAGGTGTTTCACATGGCCCCAGTCAGATTTCAGCTACAAATAGGTTCAATCTCACAAAGACTATCTCTGGGTTCAGCAACATTCATGTGAAAATCGGTGGTGAAATTTGGTTTAATGTAGGGAAGTGTTAGAAAATTCACTCAGAAGTTAGCAAAATGTTGAGTTTCACATTATTTGGTTGAGTAGGTTCCAGAAAAATGTTTTCCTACTGATTTGCTCTCTGAAAACCAACAATTGGAATCATTCAAATAGGAATCATTAACCAGGATGTAGTTAGGCTGTCTAACTGTCTACCCCCAGGCCATCCTGAGTCAGTCGTCAAGCTCCTGCTCCAAAGCTAAAGTAGTCTCCAGAGTGAGAAAGACAGGGCACCCTAGTCCTGACCTCCCATTAGAGACTAGAGGAAAGGTTATGTGACCTGACTCACCCTTGTGAAAATGTGGGAAGGAAGTATTGTTTCATTTTATTGTATCCTGCTTAGTAGTAGTTTGCACAACCTGTGTATTCAACTGAATAAGGGTTATGTGAGTTTAAAATTTCCTATCCTTATGATACAGTTTCTACTTATTTTACTTAATGGCTCTAAAGAATGTGATCTTGTAAATCTATGTTTGAATCTAGTTAAAAAATAATGTGATAAAAATGAAAAGCAAAACAAATACAAATTAAAAAGATAAATAAAAAGAAAAACATATTTAAAAAATCATAATGCGAGTTCATGAAGGGAAAGACTTAAGTTATTACCTTACCCACCCCAGCTCGCAAAGGGCCTAACGTAATGATTTGAACGTATTAAGACCTCAATACCTATTGAATTTAAAGCAAATATACAAAATAAAGTTAAAATCAGACGCTTTCTGAAGAAATTCTAAGCTTAAGCATTTGGTTGTCTACTCATAATCGAAAAATTAATCTGCTTGAAGAATCTTGGCAACTCCAAGAAATCCAATGTCTCAGGGATCTGAAGATTACCTAAAAAGGATTGTCATCAGAGCCATGACACAGGTAGTCATTGTCCTTGATGCTCCCTTGCCGGGAATTGTTCCTGATGAAATGCAAGCTTATCCACCCTGTGTGACTAAAGGTATTAAAAACAATGAAGAATATGGACGGGATAAGTCATGAATAATTCCTTTAGTCTGCTGAAACTGACCAAAATGTACATGAAGCCTAGTATTTAATGCTCGTTATAAAAAAGGGATCTCTGATGTTTTAACACGCCCTCAAAACCAAGGACTCAAATATATTTTTTATAACCTTCCTAAAAATTCCCACTCATGAACTCTCAACTCAATAAGAGCAGTAATTCTAGAGAAATTAAACAATCCAAATTAATCAGGTATTAACTTTCCCACATGGTCGTATTTATCTAGCATGAACAGTTTTGATGAGATCTCATCATACTGCTGTTTATTTAGAGATTCTGATAGGTCAATAGTTTAAACTAACTTCTTCCTTCTCTTCAGCAAACAGGAGAAAAGGTTCCCACATGTAAGTCAAAACACCAAAAAGAATCTGAACTGAGAAGTGCCAGGACAAAGCTAAGAATTGGGACAGAGCCAAGGTTGTCACAATAGTGTCTGGCAAAACTGAAGGGTGATTCGATGATAGAAATGGTAGAATTTGTAGACAAATTGGTGATCTGGATCAGCAAAGCAAGACAGGAGACATCTTTAATCTAATTGTATTATTCAGAATAGGATAGGCAATTTTGTAGTAACAAAATGATCCCTTCAATCTCACCAGCTTAATATATAAACGTTTATATCTTGGGCCGGCCGAGTGGCGCATTGGTTAAGCGCTGGTTTTGGGATGCCAGCGGCCCCGGTTCGGATCCCACATGAGGGCCAGTGACACTGCCCTCTACAGCTAACAACACCTCCACCTGGAGCTGGGCTGTGCGAGCCCCGGTGATGGTGTGGGCTGCAGCCCCTGCTGCAGTGGGCTGCCATAGGCTGCAGTGAGTGGCCCGCAGCCAGCGTGAGCGGCTGGCAGCCAAGCGTGAGCTGCCAATAGCCGCGGTGAGCGACATCCAGAGGCCAGCGACCGATCTGCCTCATCCGGGAAGACCGCAATGACGATACCAACAGTGAAGCAACATCCTCGGCAACTAAACTGAAGAACAAAAAGACAGCAACTTGTCTGTTCCCCTTCCCCGATTCCCTAACGCTGTTCCCCTCCACCAATTCCCCAATAAAATCTTTAAAAAAAAAAATTTATATCTTGTTTGCCCAAAGTTGGCTGTCATATTGGTAGCTTCCTAGAGCAGTGCCCTTTCACAGTGGTACCAGAAATATTCAGGCTCTTTCTGTCTTGTAGCTCCACCATCAGAAATTCTTGGTTTTCAACATGGCTGTGTCAGGGAGGGGGGTGAGGGAGTGGGGAAGTGGGGGAGAAGAGCTGGGGATTGTGCCTGGACTTTTCACTGCTGAGGCTCAAACAAGGCATGTGTACTTAGGCAAAGACCGTAGAACTAACTCATCAAATAGTCCATGTGCTTTCCTGCATTCCCCAGTCTCCATGTAGTTAGTTTGGGGTAGTAAGACTACTTCTGGTCAGCAGTGGCATGTCACCTCTGGGATGAGGCATTTCGCTGCCAATGTAAGTTTAAGTTTCCTCTCTACCTGCTATGTGACTCCAGTTCCAAATAGTAGACCTATAAGATTTTTTAAAAAGGAACCTGATCCCCAAGTCACTGTTTGGAAGGGAGCGACCCTAGAGAGCTACTGGACCCACGAATGGCTTTGTGTGAGTAAGAGAGCAGCAGAGTTGTATGTGCTGAGCCTTGAGATTTGGAGTTCATTTCCATAACATGAACCAGTCTGTGTTTTCTGATCCTTCAGCCCCAGTGAAGATGAGTGCTGCAAGTGGAGGATGCTCTAAAGAACTCGGTTTCCTAGAATCCTATTATTACTGAAAAATGGGGATTGCAACTCAAAGTAGCAGCATTGCAGGAACAGGAAGAAGGCTAGGTGGCTAGAAATGAGTCGATCCAGTTCAGAAGCAGTGATACATTTTATCTACTATTTATTTATTTATTTATTTATTTATTTATTTATTTATTTTTAGATTTTTTAAATTGGGGAATTGGGGAAGGGGAACAGCCAAGTTGTTGTCCTTCATTCTTAGTTGTGGAAGGCACAGCTAGCTCAGCTCCAAGTCCAGTCGCCATTCAGCCACCCATCAGTAGCTCGGGGCCGCTCAGCTCAAGATGACACGTTCAATCTTAGTTGCGGGGTGGGGGGGATGGCATACCATCCCATGAGGGAGTGGAACCAGCAACCTTGTTGTTAGGAGCATGTACTCTCATCAGCTGAGCCATTCTGCCCCGTTGGCAGCTCAGCTCAGGTGTAGCTTGCTGGCCCATGTGGGAATCGAACCAGCGAGCCTGTTACTCAGAGCTTGCGCTCTTAACCAACTGAGCCACTAGGCCAGCCTAGTGATGCATTTTAAATATAACATCCAATTCTCCCAAGAACAGGTTTTATCTTAGTGCTAATCTTTTTTTTTTTTTTATTCACATTTCCTTCGGGATTTATAAAAACACAGCTAAATTTGTTTTTAACTGATGGCTGACAGATGTTTTCATAATGGACCCGAGTGGCCATTTCCTCACAGTAAAGAATAATAAACTTTCATTCACTCCATTCTTTTATTAAAACAGATCTTCCCAACTGCCTGTGCTGACATATCAAAAATAATTTCAAGTATATTTTCAATTGGACGTGATGTAGATTATAGAATTGTTGACTCATCATCTTACTCCCTATATAAAAGACACTGTTCATATTTTTTAATATGTTGGCTTCAAATGTGTTTTTAAATATTAGAAGAATAAAGGGTCTGACCCTCTCTAAAACTGGAAACAATTCATATAGATTTTCCTAGCACAAGCAAGGTTATAAAACTATTTTGTATAACCCTGCAGATTTTAGTTTAAATATACGTTGTACATAGTTTGAAATTACTTAATGAGGGACAGACATCCTTACCTCTGGGAGGGCCAAACCTCATGACTCAAAAATGTGCAGTCAGAGAAACTATGAAAGCGCGTTTATAATTTTGCTTTGAGTTTTGAATCCTTTAGTTTCAGTTAGGATATATGAAGTCAGATTTATGACTAAGAAAGCCACTTTTCTCTCTCATGCAATGAATCAGAGGTAATGGGAAGTTAGCAAGAGCTCAGCATAGATTAACAGAGGGAATTGCTCAACTGTCAAGTACTCTCCTTTAAGGCCCATGACAGGAAACAAAATGTCCAAGTGCTACTTTAAATTTATGACTGTTACAAACCTAGGAATTTTTAACACCCAAAGCAACGTAAGAGAGAAGTCTTAGAGTCACCTATTATAGGGCCAGCTGAGTGGCGCGGTGGTTAGGCACTGGCTTGGGAAGCCAGTGGCCACGGTTTGGGTCCCACATATGAGGGCCAGTGACACTGCCCTCAAAAAAAAAAAAAAGATACCTCTTATAGAAGAAGATGAAAAAAATCAGCCATGTTATGAAGTGATTGATAATAATGAAGTATTTCCCCCCTTATTTATATTTCTTTAATTATTGCTTTTAAATACATTTTTTAAACATGTCACCCTTTGTTATGTTACAGGAGAATAAAAAGGACAGATGAATATTCAGTACCTCTAACGTCTGTCACATATCAGGAGAACTTTTTCCCCTTTTGTCCCCCTGATTTGGAGCTTGGATGTGCAGCCTGGAGTAATGAGAAGGAAACACCAAGAACAGTGAGTGGAAGTCCATCTGACTGATTTTCACTGCTCAGGGGCAGGAGTTATTTGTTGAAAAGAAAGTTTGAAGGGCAGGAACAGGAGAGCAAAGAGATTGAGCTGGGTTCAAGGAAGAGGTTTAAGAAAATTTTAGAAGCTGAGGTGTGGGAAGCTGACAGCCCCCCAGTGTCTGACAAGGTCACATTGCCCTGCTCAGCACTGGATATTAGGGGTGCTGCCTTATGGTTGGTCATGTAATGTCTCCTGCCTCTATGAACCCATGTGCCTTTCCTCCTATAGGAGACAATATATTCACTACACTTGTGACATGTTCCTGTGGTACCCCAAAGAGCTAACTATGCAGCCAAAGACGGGTAAGATCTTCTAAAAGAGGGGAGACAACCTAAGCCAGGCGATAGTTCCGTGGGGAACCCCTGAACTGAGATATTGGGGACTCAAGCCCCTTGGAAACTGAGGCACAGACCTCTGACAAACTCAGGCCAGAAAACTCAGGCCTGGGCCGGCCGAGTGGCGCATTGGTTAAGCGCTGGTTTTGGGATGCCAGCGGCCCTGGTTCAGATCCCACATGAGGGCCAGTGACACTGCCCTCTACAGCTAACAACAGCTCCACCTGGAGCTGGGCTGTGCGAGCCCCGGTGATGGTGTGGGCTGCAGCCCCTGCTGCAGTGGGCTGCCATAGGCTACAGTGAGTGGCCCGCAGGCAGCGTGAGCGGCTGGCAGCCAAGCGTGACCTGCCAATAGCCGCGATGAGCGACATCCAGAGGCCGGCGACCGATCTGCCTCATCCGGGAAGAGCACAATGACGATACCAACAGTGAAGCAACATCCTCGGCAACTAAAACTGAAGAACAAGAAGACGGCAACTTGTCTGTTCCCCTTCCCTGATTCCCCAACCTGTTCCCCTCCACCAATTCCCCAATAAAATCTTTAAAAAAAAGAAAAAAGAAAACTCAGGCCTGTGAGAAGCTGATATACTTGCCTAAGGGCCCTGCTGTGAAAAGTCTCCTCAGAGGCCAAAGGTCTCCAGGCCATGAGAGTTCCAGACAGCTTGCTGACCATGAGTTATGTTAACAGCCTTGTGTGAATTCCTTCGTTTAGTGCCTTGTTGCAGCAACAGATACTGAAGCTTTGACTAAGAAACAGATGCAGCCCTCTGTAGGGTAGAGTGGTGTGAGACCCCTTTAGTTGCTAGGTATTGTATTTACATAGGAATAAAACTTAGATGCTTTTACCCTAAACAGGGTCAAAGCTAGTCTTTCAGTAATAATTCAAGTATACTCCCTGTGAGTCTAGCTGCTGGAATTTGGGATAATGGCTAGGTAGTCATGGTAACCACTCTTTAGGAGATATATAGAAATAAGTCTATCCTTAACATAAGATAGTCATGATAAACATTCTTTGGATGATAGGCAGAGACTGGGTCTGAGTCTCAGAGGTTATCACAGTGTAAAACAAGATAAATCCTTTAATGGAAGAGTAAGTCACAGTGCACCCTGGAGAGAGCACTTACATGGGAGTAGAAGACTGTGTAAATCCTGAGAACTACAAACCACCAAATGCTTTGTGGTTGAGGTAATGGTCAAGAGTCCCTATAAAACGGACTTGTTACTACATTAAAGTGTGACACTCCTGTGAAACTCTTTCGGGTGTCTCCGCTCTCTTTCTCTCTCTCTTTCCTTTCTTTTCTTTTTTCCTTGCCGACTCCATCCCACCTGAGGGAATCCCTGGTCCTTGCGGGGATCGCCCCCCCTACCCCACTGAGGGAGAAGATTGGAACTAAGTTGTGGTGAGTGGGTCTTGAAGCCTTCTTTCAGGGAAGATGCAGTAAACATTAAAGAATCTCTCCCTCTCCCTCTCTCTCTTTCAATATGAGATGATTTTTCTAAAAGCAATAAAATGCTAAAATGGGCCAAAGGTTGACCATCTTTATAGCTTGTTCTGATTTTTAACAAGATGTTTTAATTTTCTAGGAAAACACAGTCCACCAGACATCATTTTGCTATACTATACCAACAGGAAAAAACAAGTGATAGATCAACTTGGTCAATGACTTAATGAAAATTCTCAAAATGACAGGCTGGAATCAGGACATATATTAACACCAAAAATGCTTTCACTTGGAAGTAAAAGGAAATAGGTCTAACAGGAGCTTAATAAAAGAGAGATGCTTTCTTACATAACAAGAAATCTCAAAATAGGCCTCTGTTGGCATTTGTTCAGAAGTTCAATAGTGGCACGCCTAGCATCTCTGTGACTTTCTTTACCCTTCTCTCATGATTGAGAGGCATCTGCCACTTCTTTACAGTGGCAGGCCCTTGACATGAGAGAAAAACTAGGTGGATCCTTATAGCTCTTGACAAAGGGAGAGGATGACATAGAAAGTGGAGAGGCCCTGAGAAGGAGGCTTGGGGAAGGAAGCAGAAAGGCTTTTGTGTAATCCACTATTACCTACAGCAAGTTTGATTTCTAGGGTTATCCCACAGAGAGCAATATTTTTGGCTTTTTATGATTTTCCTGTGAGTATCCTCACTCTTCAGATATTACCAATTAGCCTGGTTCAGATCAGGTTGAAACCAGAGTCAGGAAATAAAGATGTGCCTGGAACCTGAGCACAACTTGCCCCTTCCATCCATTATCTTCCCCAAATAAAAATCGTTTCACAAAACATTATCAATATAAGCAATTTGGAATATCTTTGTATCACTAAAAGAATTTGGCTCTTTATTCTCAAAATGAGCTGCCTCTTGGATAATAACAGAGGAGAAAGCTGTGTTATCAAGGACTTTATTGGCAACATGAAGCAGCTGATAAATTTTATAACCCTAAAATCTCTTAACAAAACGAAAACTTAAAAAAATGGAAGTTGTATAGGCACAGATTGAGCTTAGTTTTGGTCATGCCTCAAACCTTTTGTATTTGCACCTGGATGGTCAAGATCTGAAAACTTGGGAGGTTTCCAACCAAACAATACAGTCAACATTACCTATGCCGACTACACACTAAATGCGCCTGCAGGCACATTAGAAATAACACAATAGATTACTGCTTCCAGCATCCTTCATTTTATGCAGCAGCGCTTTTTTCTGTGTGCTGGTGTGAGAGAGTTGCTCTAGTCTGCCTCTGGATATGGTTATGGGCATCTTTCATATGAGACATAACAATCCTGGGCCATAATGAGGAAATGTTCATTAGAGGAGCATTTTATTTTTCCTACTGTGTGGGATTTGTTACCACATCTGTCATGTAGGGTTGGTTTGAAGTTAGACCCTGGTCACTCCTAGATACATTCCCATGAATGTGTTTCACCTGAGTTTCCGTGTCTCTTTTGAAGTTGAAGAACTGGGAGTGACCTGGATCAACAGAAAGCTGAGTTTTTTCAGGTGGCTTATGGGATGGAAGAAAATGTAACTGTGAAAAAAAAAGTGTATCTTATGACATAGCATACAAATATTTGTATTACCTTGTAGAACAAGTTTGATAAAACACACCCAAACCAAGATACATAACATACAATTAGCTTATTCTTCCTACTAATTCTAGCACAATAAAGAATGTATGTCAATTTCCTTATCATTACACCGGGTATTCAGAAAACAGTTTTTGGTGCTATATTGATAAAAGTAAAAGGTGGCAAGAATTGAAATAAAAGGTGGTAAGAATAGGAATAAATCATATACAGGCATTTATTGATATATTAAACCAACAAAATATAAACTGTTTTACAAAAAATGTACATATTCTTTTACCTATTATTGATCACAATGAAGATGATAATAATAGCTGCTTTTTATTGAATGGCTTAATAAATATCCGGTGACAAATGGATTTTATTTATTTTGTAAAGTCATTTTATTAAGGGGTGATTGACACACAAAAAGCTGTGCATAGTTAATGAGCACCACATGATGAGTTTGGGGATTAGTATGCACTTGTAAGAGCATCATCACAATCTATGCCATAAACATGTCCATCACCACCAAAAGTTTCCTTATATATACTTTAATTTTACTTTAGCCCATATAATCCCCACACCAACACTAAGCAGTAGGTATTGCTTTCACCGATTTGCAAATAAGGAAAATGTGCCCTAATAGATGCTATCATTTGCCTAAGATCAAACTGATTGGATGTTGTAGAATGAGGAATGGAACTCAGGTGTTTAATACTTCAAAGCCTATTTATTTAACTACTATTATTTTTTCTTCTCAACCTTTAGAATGTATCCAAAGAAAATAGTGAAAAAGAATGAAAATGTATATATATGTATGTGCTTATTGCGGTATTATTTATAATAGAAAAACGGTTGAAGTTATTAAAATTTGTGATGAATGTATCAATAAGTAAAAATACATACAGTAAGATGGTAAATGGAAAAAAATTTGAATTCCACAAAAGATAGCTGATCCATAGCAATAAGCAATAATTTTACTTCTATGGACAAAGATTTAGAGATACATAAATAGAAGGAAAAATAAAGACACCCCCCCCACTTTGCTCCTAACTTTTGGTGGCTCCCAGCAATTGTTGGCATTCCTTGGCCTAAAATTGCAGCACTCTAATCTCTACCTCTGTATGAATTTTGCAGTGATGTATTCTAATTCTAATTCATATATATATAAGTCAAACTAATAAGTACAAAGAATATTGAATTCTTTGAAGGATCCTTAACCTGTATTTAGAATAATTCTTCAGTGTCATCATGGACATAGTTATGCATATAAGTGTATTCACGGATGATTCATTAATGAGTGCATCATTTATCAAATGTAGATATTATTTATTTGAGCCATAGCTGATAAAATTCTGAATTAGTAAAAAAGACACTAGGGGCTGGCTGAGTGGCGCGGTGGTTAAGTGCTGGCTTGGGAAGTCAGCGGCCCCAGTTCGGGTCCCACATATGAGGGCCAGTGACACTGCCCTCAAAAAATAAAATAAAATAAAAAATAAAGGTTAAAATGGCAAAAATAAAAATTAAAAAATACACTAGAATAGAAAATGCTAATGTGATTTGTGAATGTCTAAAAATTTATAGGTATATTTGTTATTTATTTACTTATGTTCCTCAGAAACCCAAGAAATATAATGTATAAGAATTTTTTATTATGTTTATTTTAATCTAATTTATATCCATAGTGGCAGTGAAAACAATTTGGAGGTAACTAATAAAGATAACTAGAGGCTAGTTGAGCTGAAAGTCTTCCAAAGAAAGCAGCCCCATATTCTATCTGTTTTAGCTATTTCTTACAATACCAAGGTAAATAAATTTTCTACAAAAGGAAAAGGTCCAGCCAGGTATTTTGTTTTATTTTTGTTGATTTGTATAGAAGCAAATGCACATAAATGTATACAGATAATATAGGAATATAAGTAATTCTTTAACATTCACCTATTGTATTAACTAACATCTATCTATGCAATGTTATAAAATTAATCAAAGAAACTCATGAAAATACTATCAATAAGAGTTTGTCCTTACAAATATTTGGTAAATATATAAAAACAGGCTCAATAATAGAGGTGCACTCAAGTGTTTCTTTGAGGGATTTGGTACAGCCTTATGATACTCTAAATATTTTTAGAATAGCAGTTCAATGACACTTGGGTGAAAAATGACACCTTTCTTTCTGATCCGCTAAATCCCTCCTCTAAAAGAAAAGGTAATTTTTATTCCTTCAAAGATTTTGAATATATTCTAAAATAGTGTCACTTGTCTAGAATTTTTTTTTAAATTTCATAATTGATAAGCAAGAATGCCTCTGCAAATTATTGAATAATGAGAGGTTGGGATATTTTCCATCGTGACTCCTTACTCATATTCTTTAATGATTTATTACTTTCCCTTCTCAGTATGATCTTCATAACTGAGCTACTTGCAGTGAGATATTAACAACGTAATATCTCACATTGGAAGCATAAAGTCCGAGATTCAGTTGTAATGTAATCCATTTTCTCCAGGACAGCTGTGGACCAAGTCAGCCGAGTCTGTGCTGCCTCGTTGCTAGGCAGTATTGCCAAGTAACTTGGTGTTACTCACAAATAGTGATAAATATACCTTTTGGTGATTGATGTGGGAGTCTTTCTTATGAAAATAAAAGTAGTAGTAGTCTCATGAGTCGAGTTGTTTTATCACCTTCCAGAATTCTCTAGAATGCATACATTAACTTTTGGTTTATAAGGAAAAATGCGGAACCAATATTCATAAGAATATGCCCAAGAAGTCAACTGAGCTAGTTAAATAGCCAAAAAATGTGTTTGATATACTACACCAACTTTGTAACCCTTAATTACAGATTATAGACATTTGGATTCACTGGGAAAAATTAATACTTTAAATAGAATGTCCATATTAAAATGTATATATACATGCAACCAAATAGGTTTTTTTTTATAATTTAGTTCAATTCAATTAAAAATTTCCCAATTACTTTAAATGTTTTCATTCATTATATATTAAGAGACTTGGCCAAAAATATTATAAGATTAATATTTTGTTAATTATTGCATTGAAGGACTCTGATTGTAGATAACAACAAATCCTTTGCTTTGTATTATATTGTGAGAGATTTTATTTAAGCCAAGTTGATGATATAATCTTTAATAATAAAAAATAGTAATCCTATTTTCTCTGTACCAAAGTGCCTCTTCACTTTCACATTTTAACTCTTTTGAAATTGGGATGCACCTTGTAATTGATGTAAATATTTAATGTAGATCATGAGACAATCAATTTTTTTCTAACAGGAAACATGGCATTAACTAAGCATTTGGTACGTGTTAGGCACTGTACTTGACTTAAAAATATACGAAGTGAGGCAGAGAGCATTAGGTGTAGAGGTGTAAACAATTTCTGCAACTAGACACATCAGTAACTAAGACTAAACAAAAACCTTCACTAGCAAATAACTTTTTCATAAACTGGAATATTGGGGAAGCAATAGTTATAGCATATTGGTATGAGTAAAAGTTGAAGGCAGGAATTCTTGTCTGTTTTGTTCATAGATATAGGCCTCAAATCTAGTGTGGCCCCTAGCATATCAGAGAGGTTCAAAGAATAAATGTCAGATGACTCACGTAGCTCCTCAGAATTTTAAAAAGCTCTAAATATTTGTGTCAAATTAGAGAATAACAGCAGGTATAAATACAGCTCTTATTTTAGGGCAGGCAAAGTTAAAAACTCATTTAAACTTATCAACCCTATGAAGTAGGTGCTGTTTTTATTTCCATTTCATAGGGGAGAAAACAGATGCTTTAAGCAACCTGCCCAAGGTCACACAGCTAATAAGTGTTGGAGCTCGGATTTGACCTCAAGTTAAACAGCTCTGAACTCCATGCTGTTCAACAGTGCAATGCACTACCTCTGTGGGATCTTAGGACTTATCTAATCTAAATTCAAACCTCACCTGAGATCTCAAACCATTACTGACAGAATTTGTTAGATTAGATCTTCATTCTTTCAATTCCCAGCCTCACATTCCTGCCCACTCTGTAATATACTCTCAGTCAAAGGAGGCTGACAATTCAATCGTGGGAGTGCGGTGTGGTGGCTGTTAGAGATTAAGGATTTTGGCATATTTCAATAAATAATAACGTTAATATAATACTATTTAATTATCCTTAAGGACCAGCCCATTCAGCCTGTTGGACATGATATGGGTTAGGTTAAGCAAGTTGTTGAACAAAATAAAAATGTTATTAATTTGGAGATTATATGTCAAAATTAGGACAAGAATCCACCTAGAATAAACAAAATCAAAGTGCAAGAGGTGCCAATATAGATAGTAGTATCTTTAAGATAAGTTTGTTATGAAATAATGAGTCTTTGGCAAATAATTATATAAATATACACACAAAATTTCATAAGTACTGACTCCATTTAAACAGCTTATACTTTTGTTTCATATTTCTTATTAAAATGCATTTTGTGTGCAATTTCTAAGAATTAAGTGAAATCATTTGATAACTAATTTTCCATTTTGATAGCAGAGTGTTGATAAATAAGACCTGACTTAGCTTTTAAATAACATACACTGGTGATAATCTTGGTTAATAAAAGGTTTGGTTAGCATACATCTTTCCTTATATCTCAAAATGCAATTATAAGGTGCTTTGAAAATTGTGTTAGGCATTGTAGTAAATGCAGAGTTAACATCATTAATAAAACTACAGTGGAGATATGTGGGTGGATTTTGTTTATTGTTCCCTAGTCAACTTCTTGATGACTCAACTTCTTAGCCTCTGTCAGTTTCCCAATATTCTAGACAGGTGACAAACCACTGACCACCTCAGATTCCCAGGACATTCTGCCGTAGGCCAGGCCAGACCAGATCAGAGCAGAACAGCTGGCTTTCCTTAGATAAAGATAACAGATTCTTTGAGTGACATCAGCGGCTTTAGCACCTGGTGAAATTGAGCAAGACTTTGTTCTTAAGTACAGACTATGAGAAAGGAAGAGGAAATTTATCTCTGAGTATAGAATGATCCCATATACTTGGCATGTATCAGAGACTGGGTGAACAGCTGAATGGAGGAGTAATGTAGGAGAAAAGTTAAACACATGATAATTACAATCAAAAGGCTAAGGTTCAAATGTCACATTAACCACTTATTAATAGGGGGGGCCTGAAGAAATACCTTACCTTCTCTAAGTACTGATTCCCCAGCCTGTAAAATTTGATTAATAAGACCAATCTGTGAAGATAATTTTTGAGAATGAAATAGGATAATGTCTGATAAGTGTTTAATATCAAGTCTCTATATAGTAGATGATCAAAATTTGGGGGATGAATCCTGAAAATACTGTATAAAAATTTAAAAGTTGGTTTCTATGTCATATGGGCTTTTCTCTTTTTACTTCTTAATTTTTCTATTTTTTTCTCTGAATTTTTGCAGGTGACAAAGGATACACACCAAATGCAATATAAGCACAAACAAACAACCAGGTAAATGGAGTTTATGAGAAAAGGGACAAGGGTGAAGGATGATAAATATTTTCTGTGATAAGCAATGTTGACCTAATTGATATTATATATCATTATAACTGACTTTCTGTTAAGAAATTATAATATACAATTATGTCTTATGTTACTCCTTCCTAGATCTTAATTTGTCTGATCGGACTATTGACATATTTGCCAATCAAAATCTATAGTTTTTATTTAAGTAAAAGGTGCCACTGAGGTACAAAGTCCTCACAGAATGATTTTGCACCTACAGGCATGCTGCAGAGGCAGACGACAGCTCCCCCTACTGACCACCAGTGTACAGAACAGTACTCATATCTGATCCGACCTGTAAAAGCATTACGAACTTATATTGTGGATCTATGCGCAGGATGATATCTAGACAAACACACACATGCATGCATGCTCACACACACACAGAATGCTACTTGTCCACGTTTTCACTCTTGCCCCACATATATAGGCTTGACAAATGCTGAGCATATGGAAGGCAAGTTGATACAATTGAAAGGCACCTTTTTTGTGTGTATATCAGGAGTACAACCCAGGTGGACTGATGTGGGCATTTAACAATAATCACATACATCTGCATCCCAGCAACCAAGACTCCATTTTAATTTTATCCAGGTATGAAGTACTCAGGAATCAATAATGTTTGCATTAAGTTTAAGTACAACTATTTCCATAGTGTTTATTAGTTTTTAACTGTTTCAGACTGTTTAAAATTTATGGAGCTTTTCAACTAATATTTACTAGATGTCTCTCTACTCTGGGCCAGGAAGTATACAAAGTAGAGGGGATGTAGTAATGGGACAACGAGGCAAAATATGTCCCTTCATGGGAATTACATTCTCATGGGGAGAAATCAATGTCCCCATTAATCCACTCTCAGTTTTTGAAATCTTCAATGTACAAAACATTTCAAATAAGTAACAGTAAGTTTTAATCATTCCCTTAATGAAGTTTGGAAGACTCTGGAGTTGACCTGTTGTTTAGTAAATTTGTGGCTCTATTTCTAGTTTCCTGCTGATGTTTTTAAATGAGTCCAAAATTGCCAAATTGATAGAGATATTATGAAAATCAGATACTATGATATGAAAAATGTGAAAACCTGTGGTGCTTGTGACATGGAATTCAGTGGGCCGTATGCCTATGCAAGAAAGCTTACCACTATGTCTTTAAGATCTTGATTTTTTTTCCAGTCTCCCAAAATATGAGCCATCTCTATGATTAAATTTATCATTCTTTTCATTTACAGGGAGTTACAGAGAAATACTAAATAAAGCATGCTTTGCAAAATCCCCATAAGCTTTGAAAGAGCAGGAAAGATCGTCAAAACAAAAAGGCCTGTATGCAGACCCTATTTGGGGGTTGTGTTTAAGGTTACCTTCTGTTCCAGCTCTGTTTTTAAGCTACGCAGATTAGATTTTTTTGAAGCCAAAGGGTAACCTTTCCAAGACTGATATGTGAGCATATTTATTAAATCAAGAACTGGCCAAAGAACACTGTTGTGTTACCATTTAGTTTGAGGCTGGTTGATTACCATTGGGCTGAAAAGGGACTCACTACCCATGCTCAAGTATAAGGGAGGCATGAGTTTCAGAGTTCCCAGCTGCTCTCCTAGTTCCTAATAACAGCACAATAAGAAACGAGTGACCTTACAGTTACTGTCTCTCTCAACATAAGGAGTTTGGAGTGCGAGCTGAGCTCTGAGCAACAGCGGTTCGAGGCCAGCCCGAGCTGAGTTGCTGCTGAGCTGCCAACAGGTGGCAGGATGGCTCAGCTTAAAAAAAAACAAAACAAAAAAAACAACAAAAAAAAAACAACAAAAAAAAAACCAATAAGGAGTTTGTTGAGGACTCATCCTGTTGATTGTGCCCAAGTAGTAAGAATCAGAGATTTATGTTCCGTTAATGCTGTTTTAAGGATATTTTCTCATCCCTCAGTAGAATGACCATGACAGGAAAATACAGATGTCGAAGAGAATATTTGAAGTACAGAGGGTGCCAAAAAAATGTATACACATTTTTAAGAAAGGAAAAAACTGTATTAAAATTGTAATAATATATACTGATAGCAAAAGATGAATATAAGTCACGTGTATACATTTTTTTGGCACCCCGGTAGGTATATCATGATCAAGTAGTACAGAAGAACAAACACTGGCAAGGTATAGTGAAGGTAATATCAGAATATAAACTGTCTCTTCCAAAGGTAATTCTATATAAAATACTAAGTAGAACCATGGAGATAATTATAACCAGTACTGGAAAATAAACAACTCCTATTTAATATTAAACTTCACTGCCATATCATCCACACATTTTTTTTTTTCCCTTTGGAATTCCCTCTGCTATTTTCATTCTCAGTTGGTGGAAAGGAAATGGTTCAAAACTATTTGCAGGACCTTTCTTTAGGTAAGGTACTATATGCAATAGATAAACGCTCATTCTTTATCAGCCTTCAAGATTCTTATCCTAGTGCTAAAGAATGTTTTATATGCGTTCCATGCAGTTATTCCAACTTTTTTTTCTTATTTGCTGAAAACTATGTTTCAATAATGTATTTATATTTTTAAAAGTCTGAATATATTTGATAGGCTGTAGGTCATTTATAGAAATCTATGTCTTTTTAAGTGTCAACACTGAAAACCAGTCTACTGAAAAAGGAAACAAAGGGCTCTCATAACCGCAACTCACTTTTGAAACTTATTTACACTCGGAGGCAGTCCCTTGTTTTAAGAAGGCTGTAATCAATTTCTACTGCAGTTACAACAGATTACGACCAATTTAGTGGTGTAAAACAATGCAAAATAATTATTTTAGAGGTCTGCAGGCCACAAGTCCAAAACATGGCCCACTAGGCTAAAATCAAGGTGTCAGCAAGGTGGCATTCCTTTTCGAAGCTTCAAGGGAGAATTCATTTCTGCCTTTTCCAGCTTCTAAAGCTGTCCGTATTCCTTGGTTTGTAGCTCTCTTCCCCTAACTTTGAAGCCAGCAGTTTAACATCTCTCTGATGTGTTTCTGTCATCTCATTTTTGTCTCCGCCTCTCCTCTTCTGCCTCCCTCTTCCACTTTATTATTATTATTATTATTATTATTATTATTATTAGTTACAGATGTACAAAACAGTGCAATAGTTATTTTTTTCACCCCTTACAAAGTGACTCCCCCTCCCTCTCTCCTGCCCCCCCATACCTGATATCATACATATCTATTACAATTCCATTGACTCCATCCCTACACTATATTCCACATCCCATGACTATATATGTGTTAAATTATAGTTGGCATATGATATTGTTCAGCGGCAGCTTCAGATGTACAGTGCAGTGGTGAGGCCACTACACCGTCCATGAGGTGGTCTCCCTAAAAGGACATGAGTCCTTCTGATCCCCTAAAAAAAAATATTTACAACCTTATTGATTATATTCCCTAAACTGCGGGCCGGCCGAGTAGCGCGGTGATTAAGCGCTGGCTTTGGAAGCCAGCGGCCCCGATTCGGTCCCACATGTGAGGGCCAGTGACACTGCCCTCAAAAAAAAAAAAATACAGTTTACAAATATATTCCCCAAACTGTCTCTTCTGTCTCTGTAGTAGTATTGTAGTTATCAGTTTATGTTGCCTCATCCCTTCCCCTTCTCTCATCCCCATCCCATCTAGCCCTCATCAGTTTTTCCTTTGTGTCTCTAAGACTATTTCTGTTTACATTGCTCATTTATTCAGTTCTTTAGATTCCACATATAAGTGAGATCATATGGTATTTGTCTTTCTCTGACTGACTTATTTCACTTAGCATAATGTTCTTCTCTAGGTCCATCCATATCATTGCAAATGGTACAATTTCTTTCTTCTTTATAGCTGCGTAATATTCCATTATGTAAATGTACCACAGTTTCTTAATCCAGTCATCTACCGATGGGCATTTCCAAGTCTTGGCTATTGTAAATAGCACTGCAATGAAGATAGGGGTGCATATATTTTTTTTGAATTAGTGTCATGGGTTTTTAAGGATAAATGCCTAGGAGTGGAATTGCTGGGTCAAAATGTAGTTCCATTTCCAGTGTTTTGAGATACCTCCATACTGACTTCCATAGTGGCTGCACCAATCTACAATCCCACCAACAGTGCAGCAGAGTTCCCTTTTCCCCACAGCCCCGCCAGCACTTGTTTGTTGATTTATTGATGATAGCCATTCTGACGGGAGTGAGGTGGTATCTCATTGTGGTTTTTATTTGCATTTCCCTAATGATCAGTGAGGTTGAACATTTTTTCATATGCCTGTTGGCCATCTGTATGTCCTCTTTAGAGAAATGTCTCTTCATTTCCTCTGCCCATTTTTTAATTGGGTTGTTTGTTTTTTTAGTGTTGAGTTGCATGAGTATTTTATAAATTGTGGATATTAACCCCTTATCAGATATATCATTGACAAATATATTCTCCCATTCAGTAGGCTTCCTTTTTGTTTTATTGATGGTTTCCTTTGTTGTGAAAAAACTTTTAAGTCTGATATAATCCCATATGTTCATTTT
The DNA here is from genome assembly GCA_033961575.1 of Aselliscus stoliczkanus. Lineage (NCBI taxonomy): Eukaryota > Metazoa > Chordata > Mammalia > Chiroptera > Hipposideridae > Aselliscus > Aselliscus stoliczkanus. The sequence continues at coordinate 159,665,569 of CM066728.1, forward strand.
TTCTTTTACTTCCCTTGCCCTTGGGGATGTATCAGTAAAAATATTGCTCTGGGTAATGTCTGCAAATGTACTCCCTATATTTTCTTCTAGGAGTTTTATGGTTTCAGGTCTTACATTTAAGTCTTTAATCAATTTTGAATTTGTTCTTGTATATGGCGTAAGGACGTGGTCCAGTTTCATTTTTTTGCATGTGTCAGTCAAATTTAACCAAAGAAGTAAAGGATCTGTACTCAGAAAATTATAAGACACTGAAGAAATAAATACAAGAAGATACAAATAAATGGAAACACCTACCATGCTCATGGATAGGAAGAATTAATATAGTTAAAATGTCCATAGTGCCTAAAGCAATATATAGATTCAATGTAATTCCCATCAAACTACCAAGGGCAGTTTTCACAGAAATAGAAAATATAATCCTAAAATTTATATGGAACCATAAAAGACCCCGAATAGCCTCAGCAATCCTGAGAAATAAGAACAAAGTCGGGGGTATCATGCTACCAGACATCAAAACATACTACAAGGCTACAGTAATCAAAACAGTATGGTACTGGCATAAAAATAGGCATATAGACCAGTGGAACAGAACAGAGAGCCCAGAAATAAATCCAGGAATATACGGACAGTTAATCTATGACAATGGAAGCAAGAATTTACATGGGTAAAGATAGCCTCTTCCACTTTTAAGAACACTTGTGGTTACATTAAGCCCACCCAAATTATCCAGTGGAATCTCCTTCACTTAAGGTCAGTGGATTGGCAGCCTTAATTCTATCTTCAGCTTTAGTTCTCCTTTGCCTGAGGTATTCACAAATTTTGGAGGTTAAGACATCCAATGGGAAGACCTTTGGGATGCCACTATTCTGCTTACCGTGGAGACAATGGGTGAGAAGTACTCAGTAAATTTGATAATATGAGGTCAGATTCTAAATCCACATAGCAAAACTTGAAGCCTTCATCCTCACCTCCAGATTATGAGGCGATTTCACAGCTCATTTTGGTCACCTACTAATTTGACCAAATGCTACGGCTGATCATCTCTGTATTAATAACTGATTATCTATGTTAATAATTCACTCAATTTACATTCTAGAATGCAGACATGATTACAATAATATTCCCTAGAAAACAACTTTTAAATATTTGAGACCGTCATTGATTTTAAAATATCTTTTTCTACCTCCAAACAAGCATATATAAAGTTAACAACGTTTAAATAATGAAAATTTATTTGTCTATCCTTTTCCCTTCACCTCCCTCCAATGTATATAGTCTTTGATAAAGAAAAAATAATGAATTTATAAAAGAAAAGAAAAATCTCCTTCACCTAGGCAAACAAAAACAAAAAGAGAAAGATGGAAGAGAGAAAGTGTAAGGTAAAAATATGTACTTTACTACTCATAGTTTAGGTCTGCTGGAGTACTTGCTAACAGCTTTTCTCATCTCCTTACTATGTCCCGGCTCCATCTGCAGTTTTTTTTGTGAATAATAACCTCTCAGTTTCTCAATCACAATTTATGAAGTAAAGTGCTAGATTTTAGGATTATAGAAAGGAATGAGACAATGTGAAAGCATACGAACATATAATCTCGGTGCAATAAAGGAAGTGTGTTGAAAGATATTTATGGATTATTATGGGAGCACCAAGAAAGGGTATCTTATACATCCTGGAGGAGAAAAATAAAACTTCCTAGCAGATCAATGCCTGGGCTGATTACTAAAGCATAAGAAAGTGTAAGTGAGGTTGAGGGGTAGGAGTGGCGCAGAGGTGCCAGGCCGAGAAAAACTATGAACCAAGGAACAGAAATATGAAAGAGCCCATTGTGGGTTATAAACTCCAACCTTCTCATCTCAGCATGCTCGACTTCTTTTCATCCATCAAGGCTCATTTCAAAAGCCACCTCCTCTGAGAAACCTTCCCTAACTAGCCTTACCTAATCAGGCCTTCCCAATAATTCATTACCATAGCATCCTATTTACTTCTTTACTGGTGTTTATCACAATCTTTAGTTATGTTGCTATGTGTTCAGTTTTTTGCTTCTCTTCTCCCTCATAAAATGTAAAGCCTATCAGACACTCTCATCATTGCATTTTGGAGCCTATACGAAGTGTTCTTCATGTAGTAAATATTCAATAAATATTGAATGAATGAGTTGAACAACAAACAAACAAAGGAATAAAATATACATTTGATCAATGCTATGGGTGCACTAAATTCTAGAATATTTCATTAATGAACCATCTTCAGTGATTTTTAATAGTAATTTTTGTAAGGTTCTTCCCTATTCTTCCTCTTATTTCAGCTGTCCATAAACTGCAGGAAATCATAGTGAAGCTAAGAAAAAAATCCAGAAAGATTAGAAACTTTCCATATGGCTCTCAAAATACAAGAGTGTCCCCGGGGAAAATGATATCTTGGGATTTGGATGTGGAAGCAGAACAAGACAGTGTAAACAATCTTGGAAATATTCTTTCTCAACACTTTAGAAAAATGAAAATAACTTTTAACGTTAATCTAGTTGCCTTTCAAGTAAATATCCTTCTCATATTTGAATCTGTAATACAAGACAGTGTATTAAAAAATTGAAACCATCATGTTACTTGACATCCATAAAGAACATACTGGAAGGTACTTTATATCATGGAATCCAAATGCATATATGCCATTTTCTTTTATAGGTTTATTTTGTCTCCTGAAAAAGACCTTTGAAAAATCACTTGGCAATGTCATATTGAGGTATAGTTCTGGCTATTAGGCAAAGCACATTCTCTAGATAAATGACTCACTAGATTCATATTATATCTCAGCTTGAGAATTGAGAATCTTTAAAACTGTATATATATATATATAGATAGATAGAGAGAGAGAGAGAGAGAGAGAGAGAGAGAGAGAGAGAGAATGAGTTTTTTAAATTTTTTTATTGGGGAACTGGGGGAGGGGAACAGTGTTGGGGAATTGGGGAAAGGGACCATCCAAGTTGTTTTCAGTCTTCGTTGTGGAGGGCGCCAGTCGCCATCTGGCTGCCTGGCGGCAATTCGTGGCCTGTAAGCTGAAGGTACTGTGTTCAATCTTAGTTGCGGGCGGTTGTAGCCACCATCCCATGAGGGAGTCAAACCAGAAATCTTGTTGTTAAGAACACACATTCTATTCACTGAGTCATCTGGGCGGTGGCCTAGCTCAAGGTTCAGTCTTAGATGCAGATGGGCGTAGCCGTTCATTGAACAGGCAATCTTGTTGTTACACCAGCTGAGCCGTCCTGCCACCTGTTTGGCAGCTCAGCGTCAGCTCAGCTCCGGCACAGTCACTGGCCCACGCTCCGCGCTCTTAAGCTAACTATTCACCAACTGAGCCACTCACCCGGCCACTGAGTCTTTGCTTTTTTTATAAGTACATTTTATTGCTGCTTTTTAGCAAATCATAACATAATAATACTGTTTGCTTTACTTCAGAAATGAAAGAGCAAAAAACGTTGTTATCTGGAAACTAAAACTAAACTTGTATAGTTTTTTTTCTTTCAGGCTATTAACACAGTGGAGGAAGAAAGACTATACTGTTATAACAACACATAGCAAGGGCCTTAATCACATTTAAAAAATGAAACCATCCCTATCCAAATGAGAAAGAGTGATTAAAGAGATTTTACAAAGTGAAAGTGTCCCTAGGAGATTAAATGGTCCTCAGGAAGGAATCAATACACTGTTGAAAACTTTAGTAAGCAAGGTAAATGTCAATTAAATTTTCCAAATAAAATTTGGGTGATTAAAAACATTAGAGGCAGGGATTCTTATCCATTTATCATTTTTATTGTCTGGTCTAGTGCACTGGAGCAAATGGGTAACCAAATCAGAATAAACCAGACCAAAGAACTTGTGAGCTAGAAAGAGTGCCAGTGCTAACTCAGACCAATGGTTTTCAAAACTTTTAGAAACTAGAGGCTTCTGTCTTCTAAGAAAACTCTCATTCCTAAAACCCGAAATATAAAACATATTGAAACAAAAATAATATTGAGAAAGAGAGTTGCCTTGTTAATGCAGATGGGCCATTGAAAGTCTAGACTCTAGAGGGACAAGTACTTGAAAACCTGGGAAACCTAGACTTCCAGGTCCTGGTTTACAAAGTGCTCATATGATCCAATCCTTTATATTGGGAACAACAGTGAGTTGATGTGATGTTACCCGTAGTCATTCAGCTAGTGATGGTGAGCTAGCATTCCTGAGCTTCCCATCTGATGCTTTTTAAGTACATTTTATACCATCCTTTCTTCAGAATAGATAGATATTGCAATGAAACTGTTAACAGATGTGCAGACAGCCCTACATGTGCCTTCCCAAACCCAAATGTAACTTATGGCAAGAAAATGAATCAAGTTTACATGTTTTTCTTAATTTTATAGGAGGAAATCATTGTCTCTATAACATATTTATTTGAAAGAATGCTCAGTAACATGATAAAAGGTAGCATGGTGATATTTTAATATAGACTTTTTCTTGTGCTTTTTACTGCCATTCACCTGGAGTTCATGTCTGTAGTGCACTTGATGAGAACAGTGGGATAATCATAGGTTTGATTTCTGTGTGGGTTGTATGGTATAAGATCCTCAGTGGCCTCTAATTAAAGCAGTTAATTACCTTTCAATTTCTAAAGGCAAGAAAGTGTTGATAAATTAGTATTTTATCTCTTGAAAGCCTAATAAAAGTAGATGCTGAAATTAGGAGGGCCACTATCGTCTTTATAAGGCATCCTATTGCTAATATGAATATCTTAATAGACATTTAAATGTCACGATTCTGTTTTAAATGTTATGCCTGTTTTTGTTTTTCTTTTCTTGTCTTTGTTTTTCTTTTCTTTTTTCTCATTTTTGCAATGGTTAACAGTTAAAATTGGGCATGGTTAATGCCAGATTAATGGTCCAGTTTGTCCTCAGAATTGGCATTTATAACTTTAGTTATCAAAGTACAGGAGTTCTGAGGTCTAATGCCTTGAATAATCAAAATGCCTGGAGCTTAAAGGACATCCATGGACAAAATGACATTAAATGGAAAATCTTAACAATAGGCATATCTTTAAAATGAAATGATTGAGTTCTTTGTTAAAATATATGTCTACAGGTATTTTCAAAAATTATCCATTGTGTCATCACAGAAAATGCAGGCAGTTTTAGCACACAATACAAACTTTTTTACAGTCTTAAAAAGAGACAACATAAAATTTGAGGAAAGATTTTGACTATTTACCAAATGTGATTAATATTTTGCTAAAAACAGTCATGTAAATTAAAAATTGTGTTACAGGCCGGCCGAGTGGCGCATTGGTTAAGCGCTGGTTTTGGGATGCCAGCGGCCCCGGTTCGGATCCCACATGAGGGCCAGTGACACTGCCCTCTACAGCTAACAACAGCTCCACCTGGAGCTGGGCTGTGCGAGCCCCGGTGATGGTGTGGGCTGCAGCCCCTGCTGCAGTGGGCTGCCATAGGTAGGCTACAGTGAGTGGCCCGCAGCCAGCGTGAGCGGCTGGCAGCCAAGCATGAGCTGCCAATAGCCGTGGTGAGCGACATCCAGAGGCCAGCGACCGATCTGCCTCATCCAGGAAGAGCGCAATGACAATACCAACAGTGAAGCAACATCCTCCGCAACTAAACTGAAGAACAAAAAGACAGCAACTTATCTGTTCCCCTTCCCCGATTCCCCAACGCTGTTCCCCTCTGCCAATTCCCCAATAATATCTTTAAAAAAAATAAATAAATAAATAAAAATAAAAATTGTGTTACAACAGCACATAACTAAATCAGAACAAAACACAGTCATTTCTTCTAGTTATATGGGGTGAGTTACAAAAAAGATGGGGTGATCCTATAGTACTGAGAAATGCAAAAAAACAGGTGGTAGCAGTAAACAAACATGGTTCCAGCTTACTTGTTTGAATTTACTTAAACAGTTACAAACCAACAGTTAAATGTTATATAAATATAAAACACAGTTAGTCAGTGTTACACCCCTATTGGGTTGGGAGACAATAAAAATGTATTAAGAAAAGTCACAAAATCATAGAATTTCAGAACCACAATGAACTTTAAATGACATCTAATGCAATGACTTTCCTAATTCGTGAATCCTTCTCATAACTTCCTAGCGTATTGGCCCTTTAAACTTGGTCTATGTATCTCTCATGGTGGAAGAGAACAGTTGAATTGTGGTAAGTAGAAAGTTCAAAGTTTCTGTCAAAAATTGATTGAACCGATTTTCATCAGATCCATATTATACGTGTATGCTGTGATATCCCAGCTGTACAGCAAAAAATCCATCACTGGATGATGAAAATAATGCCAAGATGTGACCACAAGAAAACAGATAATAGTATAAGGACAAGCATTTGATCTCATGAAGCATTTTGTAAGGATGTACGAAGGGATCCTTGAAAGGTACTTTAAAGAGTGATGAGTTTATAAGACAAAATTCTTGGATTTTGTTTTATATATCCTTCACTATTTAATAAAATTATTGCTTTCATTGTGGAATCATAACTTTTAACTGATCCTACCTTATTGGAGATTTGCATTTAACAAAGACAATCTCATGAAATATACAAAAGCAAAGCAAGGAAACGAATAATAGTTTGAGACTTCAATTATATTCCTCTGCCTTTTAATATACATTGCCAAATTTCTTATAAAGTATATTTATTTTGAGTCTATGTAAATATTAACTTTCTCAATGTTGTTATTTTATTTTTAAAAATCTAGCAATTTAAACTCATGATGAGAAAAAGAATCACCACATCTTAATATCTCTAAAAACATGAAAGAAAAGCTAAGATTTAAGAAGTACCATCAAAGAAAGTTGTAAACCTGTTCACAAATCTAAGCAAGCATTGAATATAAAAATAATAATAAGGGCCGGCCGAGTGGCGCGGTGGTTGAGCGCTGGCTTGGGAAGCTAGCGGCCCCGGTTCGGTCCCACATATGAGGGCCAGTGACACTGCCCTCAAAAAAAAAATAATAATAATAATAATAAATACATGGGGTTGAAGAACCATAATGGAATTAAAATAGTAGAAGATATTAATTTCAAAGTCAAGAGGCAGCTGATTGCAGTTAGTATGCCCAGGTTTTTGTGTTGTTTTATAGGATAGTAGAGGTATTAATTAGTTTATTACTTTAAAGTTATATGTGCTAATTTAATTTTAAGTTCAGGTAACAAAAACTCTAGTATATAATTTCCAAACAATAGAGAATTGCAATAATTATTTATTTTTTAAAAATGATAACTGAAAGAGTGAACAAAATATAGAGAAAGCAGGACAAAAACAAAATAAAATTATTGAAATAAATCCAAATATATGAGTAATGAAAATAAATGTAAATAGACAAAATTGATATGCTCAATTCCCACTGCATTTAAGAGTAGAGCAAAACTTGTATGGTTTTATATTCCTGTGATATTATCAAATGCTAAACACTGGGAGAAGAAAATTTGACAAAGCAATTTGACAACCATTCTGACAATTTATTTAGTAGAAAGACTATAAAACATAGAGAGCCATGAATACAATGCATTATTTAAAAGAGACAGAAAGGGAGGGATGGAGGGAGGGAGTGAGGGAGGGAGAGAGGAAGAGAGGGAGAGTTAGAGGGAAGGAGGGAAGGAGGGAAGAAGGAGGGAAATATTTAAAACTATGTAAGTGATGGTTTGGAGTTATATAATTATAGGTGACTTTATTGTATTCCTTCCAAATGTTCTACAATATAATTTAAATTTAAATTAAAAGGAAAGAAGAGATTTTTTATTTCAAAAAAATGTCTCAGAGTAGTATACCTCAGAATCTTTCTGAAGATATATATTATAAGCAAGATGGTCTTAATGTTTTAGATTTGCTCAGGTCTACAGTTCGGAGTGGCCATCTAAAAATATCACAGCTACATTTAAGACTAACATACAATATATACCTTTGGCCCCACACTGTGTTCTTTGTTCTTATCATACAAAAGGTGAAGTACAAAAGTATACAAAGTCAGATCTGCCACCTCTTCCAAATTTTCTGGAATAAACTCAATATTGCTGCATCTATTGTTATGATCTTGGGCGGATTACTTCTTGAGTGTGTGTGTGTGTGTGTGTGTGTGTGTAATTAAATATGGGTAGAGAGTTGACTATTTGACCTCTGATATCTCTTTTTCTGCTGTAATACCTATAATTCCATCTCACTTGTTCCTTTCATTTTAGAATGGAGAGAAACAGAATGAAAGCCAGTATAAATGCTGAATGATACCACTTCAACCCTAATTAATAAGGCTGGCAGAATCATAGTAAGGTTAACAGAGCTGAAAGAAACTTCAGACATGGTATAGTTCCTTTCTCAAGGAAACTAAGCTCTAGAAAGCAGTACTCAAATTTCACTTAGAAAGTTAATAATAAAACTGAGAATGGAAATCAAGATTCTGGACCTTATGTCCAGTAAATGAAATAATATCTACAAAGTAATTTGCACAGTGGCTGGCTCATAGCCATGGTAATGTTTGTTTGTTTGTTTTGTTTTGTTTTGTTTTTTACTAAACTATACATTTTCTGCTATGTATTAAGACAGGAAATACTGATTAAATACTTTCAAATATCTTTTGTTAAGAAAAAACTATTAGAATGTGGAATATAGTGTGGGGATTTAGTCAATGGAATTGTAATAGATATATGATATCGGGGGTGGGAGGCAGTGGTAGTCACTTTGTAAAACGGGGTGAAAAAGATAACTATTGCATTGTTTTGTACATCTGTAACTAATAATAATAATAATAATTCAAAAAAAGAAAAAACTGTTAGAATTTCAAAGATAGTAACACTGTTCATTTGAAAATAACTTTGTTTTCCAGATATTTAATTTAAAAGGCATGTATTAAGTTCTTACCATTTATAAACCCCTTGATATGCACTCTCAGGCTAGAGAGATGAATGAAAACCTCAACTTTGTCCTCAGAGGAGTAATAATAATACAAAACACTTATTGCATATTTAGTGCATGAAAAGGTACTCTACTGAAGAGTTCATATGCATATATATCATCCAATATTCCACATTGCTATTAGGGATGTACTCTTACTGCTGGTTTTCTTCCAATGAGAAAATAGAAACAGCTAGTGAGTAGAAAAGTCAAGATTCAATGGAGTTCAGCCATGGCAATACTAAATATTAAGTATTATATTTTAAGTAGAAAATAATGCCTTTTGAATCCCTTTAGCCATGAGTCATCATTTTTAAGGTAAAGACACATGACCTGACATGGACCTTTTTGTCCTTTATATTCAATCTGTCCACAATGTCACAAAAGTACAATACTTGTTGTAAACAATTGTACGAGTATATGAGAACTGAGAAAGTCGGAGAATTTCTATCAGGTAAAGGGAAATAAAGAAAAATGAATAGAGAAGCAACAGGAAATAAAAGGATATAGGAAAAAAACAAGGAAATAAATGAAAGTTTTGGGCAAAGATCAGATTTTGGGTTTTAGTTTCTTGTAATTTAGGTCACTATAAACCAGCGCCCAGTAGGTGGTGACAGAGGATTGTATTCCAATATCCAAAAAGGCTAGCAGAGTCCCTTTCCTCCCCATATAAAACCAGAACAAAACAAAAAATCCCACAACCGATTAAATACTGGGCATTGATTATTTGTTAATGATATTAGCTTTAAATTATATTTTCAACCATATTATGAAAAAAAAAAGGACACTATTTGAAATGTGATGCTGTTGTGAGGAAATGCTCAAACGCCAATATGCATTGCAATCCTTTATTCAGTACTTTTCCTCTGAGGTTTGTTTTTGTTTTTTGTTTTTTTCCCAGTATTACAAGAAATTCTTTCCATGGCCACTTCATAAGTTCAAAGTCAATGGAATGAGAGATTCCCACTTCCACATAATAAATGCAATAAAAAAGTAGGTTTATAGATGCTCACTTCCCCAACCTATTTCTCAGACTGACATAAAATATGAGAACAATAGAATTTCAATATAGTATGATTTTAGTTAAGAACACATGGACAGGTCAAAAACAAAACAAACCAACTCTTAAATTTCTCAACTAATTAACACAGTTATACATTCCCAAGAAACTGAAGACCTGACAGAATGAGAGCCATTCCATTCCTGGCCCAACATACACACGTTCATTAAAGTGTGATCTGTCTGTGATCTGTGATGCTCCAAGATAGACTTTCTAGTATGTTGAGGAATGAATAAATGTCATTTTCAGCACAACACCATTTAATTATAAGTGAATATTTTACAAGGCATTTATAAAAAGTAAACATCTCTCCATTGGTTTCTTATCAAAAGCAGCGTTCTTGGGCCGGCCGAGTGGCGCGGTGGTTAAGCGCTGGCCTGGGAAGCCAGCGTCCCCGGTTCGGATCCCACATATGAGGGCCAGGAACACGGCCCTCAAAAATAAATAAATAAATAAATAAAAAGCAGCGTTCTTCTGCCTCTATTATTCCTAGCAAGATCTTTCCACCTCAGTCTCATTTGCCCTTTGAAGTCAAGAAATGATTTCACTTCTTTCATATGCTGAAGGACACAGCTAGTGTGAAGGGTTTAGAAAGAATGGAGAACATAAAGCATTTGCATGTGTAGAACAACATAATTTTTAAATAAATGTGTGATGACATTTGTAATTTGAGTTTCCTTCCTCCCTCTGGTTTCAGTAATAAGATTATAAAGACTTGGCCACTGATGGAGGTTTAGGACACCCTTTCAGTCACCCACATATTGAACAGTATTAATGATGGGACTTGTCCTCCTTTGTCAGGCATTTCAGATTATGAGGGAAAGGTATTCCTATAAAAGCTGTGAGACAGTATAATTAGATATTAAGATATGCTTGTGTGCTTTGTCCTTAATGCACTTTTGTCATTTACATCCACTCCAAGAAAGTAACCAGCCCTTCTGTGCTTTCTTACCTCATAGGAGGTTTGTGCTGTAGGACAGAAAAGATAATTGTCTTCTCATACTCCCTGAGGGGATTATGCCCCAGAGGAGGAAAGGAGATAAGTGCCTTTCAGAAAAGAGGAAGAGAAAGAGGAGTTATCCTACGGAAATTGAGGATGGGAAGGGAGACCTGGAAATTCCCAATTGAAACCTACAGTTTGCTCCCTCACAGAAACCCAAGGCTCTCAGATTTCAGTAGCCCCTATGAGCCAAGACAAGGCATCTCAGAGGTACCTGAAGGGGCACAAAACCAAAGGGCTTTGCCAGAACACCTTGTTCTTCATAAAACAGGTGTGAGTGAGAGAGAACCAAAATAGATTCCGATTGAATTATCATGGGATTGGAGCGCAAAGAAACAACTAAGTTTATTTTTTTTGTTGTTGTTTTTTAAAAGATTTTATTGGGGAATTGGGGGAGGGGAACAGCGTTGGGGAATCAGGGAAGGGGAAAAGACAAGTTGCTATCCTTGTGTTCTTCAATCTAGTTGCGGAGGACGTCACTTCACTGGCCCATGTTGGTATTGTGATTATTTCGCTCTTCCCAGGTGAGGCAGTCACTCGCTGGCCATTGGATGCCTGCTCATGGCGGCTCCCAGCAGCTGATGAAAGCTCATGCCAGCTGCCAGCCAGCCCCACTGCAGCCTACGCCCACACTGATGACTCACAGCAGCCCAGCTCCAGGTGGAGTTGTTGTTCACAATCTTAGCTGTAGAGGGCAGCATCACTGGCCCTCATGTGGAATCTGAACCCTGGACCTGCTGCTCAGAGCTGGCGTCCCAAGCCAACTATTTTTTTTTTTTAAAGATTTTTTTGGGGAATTGGGGGAGGGCAACAGACAAGTTGCTGTCCTTTTGTTCTTCAGTCTAGTTGTGGAGGACGTCGCTTCACTGACCCATGTTCGTATTATCATTGTGCTTTTCCCGGGTGAGGCAGATCGGTCACTGGCCACTGGATGGCCACTCATGGCAGCTCTTGGCAGCTCATGGTGGCTGCCGGCCACTCACGGTAGCTTATGGCAGCCCACTGCAGCAGGGGCTGCAGCCTACACCATCGCCAGAGACTCATGGCAGCTCAGCTCCAGGTTCTGTTGTTCACCATCTTAGCTGTAGAGGGCAGTGTCACTGGCCCTCATGTGGGATCTGAACCAGGGCCCTGCTGCTCAGAGGCCAGCTCTTAACCAACATGCCATTTGGTTGGCCCTAAGTTTATTTTCAAGAATGAATACTCTATCTGAGATTTTGGACTAAGATTTATATTTTATTTCAAATTTAATTTCTCATTCTGAGATTTTTTTTCCTCCAGAGATTATTAATTGAACTGTCCATCTCAGCAAAGGAAAATAATGTTTGTTTCAAAGAAAATAAAAAATGTGAAAAGAGAAGGAGAGTTATATAAAAACAACTCTTTTGCTTTTTTTAATGTTCTTGCCTGGGGAAACATATTGATTGGAGGATCAAATGACAAAATAAAACCTCAAGTAAATATCATTGTTATTGAAGTAACAGGACCCTTATCTGTAAGCCCCCAGCCCCTGGCCTCTCTGTAATAAAAAAAATTGTTAAAGCTTCTCTTAGACTGACTAAGAAATTAGACTCCCCTAACTGCTTGCTACACTCCACAAGTTTTAAGTACCTCTTGTCCATACATGACATAGGCCAGCTGAGTTTATAGATAAGACCATAATGCTTAAATGTTTTTGTTCAAATTTTCCCATCAGTTAAGGCCTCTGTAATTTCCTTGCTTGCTATATTTTAGTACTGTCACACTGTCTTGCTACATTTAGTACTGTCAATGTAATTAACTACAACACATTTTATGAC